>CM065814.1:141182500-142382500 GCA_033398695.1 Orobanche coerulescens | reverse complement strand
ACACTTCAACGGCGGAAAATTGCATTCCAAATTAACGTGGCCTCGACGACCACAATTATAGCAAGTTATCGTGCGATTTGTGGTGCGCAGAGCAGAACGGAAACCCCTTTTTCCTTTAGTAGAATGTGACGACTGTCCGGTAGAACGGTTAGTCATCTGTGACCTCTGGAAGTTGCCACTCTTAGAGCAAGAAAAATTTCCCGATCTTCTGCTTCTTCGATTCTTCAGTGGTATCGTTGTCGGGACTTAACATATCATGGGCTAAAGCTCTGTCCTGATATTCCTTCAGTGTGGTGCAAGCAAATCCGGCCATGTACCGCCGTAAGTCCATATTCATCCGCATATCAAAATAACGGATCTTATCACGCTCGTTTCGCACTTGATCCTTTACGTGGATCAATTGTTGGTTGTACTCTACAATTGCTTGTGAAACGGGAATATTCTGTGGTTTAGCCTCGAAAAAGGCTATAATTCGGCTCTCTCGCACCGGCCAAGGACAAAACTCGGCCTCCAAAAGCTCTTTAAATTCATCCAACGTGGCAACACGATCATGTGGCTTGATGACTTTCCACCATGTAGCGGCCTCCTTGGTGAGGAAATACTGAGCAATCGGTACTTTCCTCACTTCGGGGCAATCAACCGCTTCAAAAATTTTCTCCAACTCCGCTAGCCAATCTTCCCAATCTAACGGGTCTGTGGCACCGCCAAACTGTGGAGGGTGCATACGAATCACATTCTGAAGCAAGGCATCCGCGTTCGGGTTTGGATTATTCAGCTTAACGGTTTGGGCTAAAATGGTCATCTGGTTAGCCAATTGTTGAAGTACATTCGCAACTCCAACGTCCGCGCTGTTCCCCTGGCCAGTCGACTGGTCTGCTGACTTTCGGTGTCTGGATGCACCGAGTTCGATAAACTGGGGTTGGTTGACCCCGCCACAGAACTGAGGGAAACAGCCGCGCCATGTCCTCGTCCACGTCCACGGCCACGGCCCCTACCATCTGACATACTGAAGAACACACAAGTCACGTAAGTACAATTCAATCGCACGTCATCGAAGTGTCCGATTCTCAAGAATACCAAAATAGAAGTAAAACGAATAAGGAAACACCAGAAGAGTAAGAGGTCTTACAAGTACCGGTCTTACAAAAACCGTCAATTCATCAATTGGAGACTAGTATTCCGGAATAACTAAATCTTATAGCATCACAACAATGCATACATGATCAACCGTGGAACCGCACCAGAGGCTACGGAACCCTTAAGGGCCTCGTCGGCCCACCCCAGAGTGGTTAACCCAAATTATCCGTGGAATCGCACCAGAGGCTACGAAACCCTCAGGGGACCTGTCGGCCCACACCAGAGTGGATATAAACAATCATACCATTCATATATCTTACTTTCAAAGTCGAGAACGTATAATCATAAATATATACTTGCCTTTGAGACATCGAGAAATTGAACGGAAAAGCGTATGAGTTCGGTAGGTCCAAGAACACGCTTCCGGCACCTAAACGATTCGTAAGGGATATGATAATCAATAATCCATACTCATAATTCACGAAGAAACTCCCGAAACCCGTCTACGATTCACGAAACCCTCTGAGTTTAGAAAATCACCCAAACCCTCACAAGTCCGAACACGACACAAACCAATCCGTAAAATCATAGGAAAAGTATGTATACGGGATAGATACATCATAATCTCAAGATTCTCAAGCTTCAAGACGGATAAATCGGACGATCTAGGAAAAACCCCAAATTTCCCAAAAATTAGGGTTCTAAGGATTTTTACCTTGATTTGGACGATAGAATGGATTAGATGCTGTGTAATCCTTGTTCTCCAACCAAAGATGTTGATTATTGAAGATGGATCGCTTCCAATCGCTCAAAATCGCCTCTCCCGTCGAAAATGAGTGAAGAGAATGAAAATGACGAAATGAAAGTCAACTGTCCAATATATACTCGCCCAGTCTAGCGCACGCTACGCCTCGATTATTAGCGTGCGCTAGCAAGGTCACCGGGTAGTCCAGTGGCTTCTGCCGGCCCCGTTAGCGTGCGCTAATTGCCTTATCTTAGCGTACGCTAGCAAAAAATGGTGTCCAAAACTGGAGTCCAGAACCTACTGTCCTCTGCCCTGCTCGAGTCTTAGCCCGGACGTTGTGTGGGCAACAAGATACCGGATCTTGTTTGGACAACTTTGGATCGGCCAAAATCCTTCTTGTTTGTGATCACTCTATTTTTCTTTGCTTTCTAGTATTTTATGAACATTCTTAGCAAATTAATTGTATTATCTAAATTGTAGAATCAAAGACACAAGTTTAGATCTACAATTAAACACAAGAGGAAAAATTTGATCACACAACCTCAAAAGACATGCATTAAATCGGTCAACACCCTTTATGTCCTATATATAGGCTCTTGGACTACTACTAGGGATCTTAAGGAGGATTATGGAAGGACTCTCAATAAATTCATCTTACCTTATTAGGACTCTTCCTAATATAATGAATATATTAATATCAACTTAGTCCACTAAAAAGTTGATATTGCACTTCCTATCAGAATCCCAAATTACGTAATTGGGCTCCTTATTTAAATATATTATTTCCTGTGTTTAAAATATCGAATGTCCATTAATTAATTATAAGCTACTGACAGTTTTAATTAATTAATATCTTATCCAAGAGTAGTACCACTCGAACCTTATTATTATATCGGAATTAAATCCTCCTGTAGGATTTAATATAATAATCATTATCGAGCTCCTCAAGGGGACATCATCAACCCGTACGAGTCGGGACACGATTTCTAGTAATAATAACTGTCGTATAAATAATATTATTGCCCAAGATACGAGGTTTATTGAGTCGATCATTTTGACTCTCACCTATGGTAAATCAAAGCAATAAGTATTATAAATACACAATTAAATATTATATACTTAGAATTAAAAAATAATAATTATTCAAGATTTACGTTCTTCTTACAGTCAGTACAGAAGACACTATCTCACCTCGATCCAGTTCAACGTATGCAAATACACTAATGTATGCTAATAGTCAAGACCAACTAATCTCAAGCATACACTACAACCTTTTATATAATTTGTCTAATAATTATATAGGTTGTGAACTATTATATTATTTTATAAGGCACCGATAATGTGATCTTCCGCACCAACACACCACATTATCTGCAATATAAAATAATTAGACATTTTATTTGCATAACCATAACGTGAATAAATATGCAAAACATGTGATTAGATGTAATTAATATTCTCATAGGTAGTCACAGGGAAATTAAGTAATACAAGCATAAAGAATGCTTTGCAGTATACAATCCTAACAATCTCCCACTTATACTCAAAGCATGCTTTTAAGTATACTACTCTATTACATAGTCTCTCATTTCTCCCACTTATACTCAAAGCAATGCTGCCATACACCGTAATCCCATTCATTCCACATGCCTTTCAAAAATTTTTGAGGGTAGGTCTTTCGTGAAAGGGTCAGCAAGATTATCTTCCGATGCAACCCTGCCTACAACTATGTCTCCTTCCTTTACGAAGTGTCGTATGATGTGGTACTTGCGGTTGATATGCTTACTTGCCTTGTGGGCTCGTGGTTCCCTCGAATTTGCAACTGCACCAGTATTATCACAATAAAATGTAATACCCTCTGGCAAATCGGGAATCACATCAAAGTCCTGCAGGAAGTACTTGAGCCACACTGCCTCCTTGGCTGCCTCATAGGCTGCCACGTACTCGACTTCCATGGTAGAGTCCGAGATGCATTTATGCTTCACACTCCTCCAACTAATAGCTCCACCTCCCAGGCTAAACATATAACCCGAAGTAGACTTGGACTTTTCTTTGTCCGATGAAAAATCTGAGTCAGTGTAACCCACCAGACAAAGGTCTTCTGATTGATATACAAGCATGTACTCCCTACTCCTTCTCAGGTACTTGAGTATGTGCTTGACAGCAATCCAATGTCCTGGTCCTGGGTTTGACTGATATCTAGCAGCCATGCCTACGGCATGACAGATATCTGGTCTAGTGCAAAGCATAACATACATGAGACTTCCCAAAGAAGATGCATAAGGGACCATCTTCATGTCATCTATCTCCTTTTGTGTCTTGGGACACATATCCTTAGATAGTTGAATTCCATGTCTGTAAGGTAGAATACCTTTCTTGGAATTCTCCATGCTAAACCGCTTTAGCACTGTATCGATATAGGATGGCTGGGATAAGCACAACATCATTTTCTTCCGATCACGAAAGATCCTGATTTCAAGGATGTGTCCTGCTTCTCCTAGATCCTTCATATCGAACCGCTCAGATAGCCATACCCGTACGTCCGACAATTCCTTCACGTTGTTTCCAATCAGAAGGATATCGTATACATACAGTACAAGAAACATCAACATATTTCCATCGTATTTCTTATACACACAACTCTCACTCGGACATTGGACGAATCCATATGACTGGACAACTTCGTCAAAACGAGTGTTCCAAGATCTAGATGCTTGCTTAAGTCCATAAATGGATTTCTTAAGTTTGCACACCAAGTGGTCTTCTCCTTCAGCAATGAGTCCCTCTGGTTGGCGCATATAGATTTCCTTATCTAGACTCCCATTCAAGAATGCAGTCTTGGCATCCATTTGCCAAATCTCCAGATCTAAATGTGCAGCTATAGCTAAAAGAATCCGAATTGACTTAAGCATAGCTACCGGCGAAAAGGTTTCATCATAATCGATACCCTCTTTCTGAGTGTAACTTTTTGCAACGAGTCTCGCTTTGAAGGTTTCAACCTTTCCGTCACCTCATTTCTTTCACTTGTAAACCCATTTACTCCGAATGGCTTATACACCATTAGGTAGCTCTACTAGCTCACACACTTGATTGGAATCCATAGACCTCATTTCTGATTCCATTGCTACTTGCCAGGAGTCAACATCTTTATCTTGGATTGCCTCCTTATAGGTCCAGGGATCTGATTCATTTTCGCCTGGGATTGAGTCCAAAGACTTTCCCATGCCTAAGAATCGTTCCGGCTGACGAACAACCCTCCCACTACGACGAGGCAAATCCTGAGTTGGTGTAAAAGTATCAGAACCCATACGTGGTGCAGTGTTAGTTGGCGCTTGTACGATTGGTATAGACGGAGTCTCGCCTCTCAGCTCTTCCAGAATTATCTTGCTCATGGGCTTGTGACTAATCATATAATCCTCTTCCAGAAATCGGGCATTGGTGCTAACAATGACCTTCTGATCCTGTGGACTATCGAACAAGCCACCCTTCGTTCCTTTAGGATATCCTACAAACACTCGCACTTCTGTACGAGATACCAACTTATCAGCTTCCTTATTCAGCACATGTGCTGGAGTACCCCAAATCCGAACATGTCCTAGACTGGGCTTACGCCCACTCCACAGTTCTGTGGGCATTTTTGGAACTGATTTCGAAGGCACCAGATTTAGAATGTACGCCGCTGTTTCTAAGGCGTGTCCCCAAAACTAAACAGGTAAATCTGAATAACTCATCATTGACCTAACCATTTCTAAAAGAGTTCTATTCCTTCTTTCAGCCACACCATTTTGTTATGGAGCTCCCGACACGGTAAGCTGGGACGAAATCCCCTCATTCGCCAAGAAATCCAAAAACTCTCCACTAAGGTATTCGCCACCACGATCAGATCGTAGTGACTTGATACTCTTCCCATGACGCTTCTCCGTTTCAGCCTTGGAGTCTCTGAACTTGTCAAAGGCTTCAGACTTACATCGCATCAAATAGATGTATCCATATCTCGAATAATTATCGATAAACGTGATGAAGTATTCGAAACCACCCCTAGCCTGGATATTCATTGGACCACATACATCTGTATGAACCAATTCTAACACATTATGATCACGGTTTCTCTTGGTTTTTAAAACCCTTTTGGTCATCTTACCTTCCAGACAGGATTCACAAATTGGAAATGACTCAACTTGGAGATCATCCAATGGGCCATCATCTACCAATCTTTGGATCCTTCCAAGGTTTACATGCCCTAACCGTAAATGCCACAGATATGTTTGGTTTATGCTTGAAGGTTCTTTTCTTTTTTTAGGTTTAGACAAAGAGTTAAGTGATTTATTCATAGGAGTTTGTGCAGTATTAACGAAAAATAGTCCACCATTAAAAATACCTTTGCAAATATATTCACCGCATCTTTTCCTAATAGTGACATCATCATCAAAAGAAACTGAATAACCATCACTTTTCAATTTAGAAACCAAAATTAAATTCATTCTAAAATCCGGTACTAACAATACATTATTGAGGACAAATAATTTATTATTAATCTTCAACTGCACGACTCCCACTGCAACAACCATAAGCCTGGAACAATAGCCCCAGTTGATGGTAATCTCGCCCGAACTAAGCTGCTTGGTTACCTGAAAACCATGCGAGTCAAAGCAAACATGATCAGTGGAGCCTGAATCAACTATCCACGAAGTGGAAGAACAAGCTGCCAAGCATGTTTTGACCACTAGTGCACGAGACATACCTTTCTTAAGAGCAGGGCAGTCCGCTTTAAAATGTCATTTCTGACCGCACTTGTAGCACTTTCCCTTTGGATTTTTGTTTGCCTCGGGGTGAGGAGCCTTGCTTTTCACCTTGAGGGTTGCCACTTGCTTCTGGCCAACCTGTTTTTTCTTCTTTCCCCATTTGGGTTTGGAAGAAGTAGCACCGGTTGCCGCAAGAATTTGATGATAACCTTGTTTGAAGAGACCTTCAGTAGATTGAAGCTCTGTTAGAAGTTCCGCCAAACTATATGTCCTACGGTTCATATTGTAGTTAAGGCGGAACTGCTCAAAACTTCTTGGTGAACTGCCCAAGATAATATCGACCTGCGTTTCCGCATCGATAGTAGCCCTAGTATGCTCAGTTCGTTCAAATGAGACATCATTTTTAGAACATGATCCCATACCGGGGTCCCTTCAGACATTTGGGTTGTCATCAACACCCTCATTGCATTTTATCTAGCCGCCCGATTATGATGACCAAACATCTCGGTGAGACTTTTCATCATTTCCGCAGCCGAGCCCATCGTCTGATGCTGATGCTATACATTTGTCAGTGAAGCCAAAATGTAACACCGAGCCATCTCATCAGACTTTTTCCATTTTCGGAATTCAGCCAACTCTTCAGGAGTGGCATCCGGTTCTGGTTCTAGAGGGCTCTCCTCAATTAAGACAAATTTATGCCCCTCAACAGTCAGGACAATGTCAAGATTTCTTTTCCAATCGGCAAAGTTAGTGCCATCAAATTTATTTTCTTTGAGAATAACAGGTAGTGGATTGAAAGACATCTGAGATAAAAATTAAAACATCCATCACATAATGCATAGCAAAATATATCGAAAAACCTCAAAACACAATATATATGCTAGCAACCAACACCTCAAAAAATCCGCATATGCAAACCACGATCGTGTGGACGTTTACACACATATTTTTCAAGTAGAGTTTTACGTCTTTAATTTTACTATCTAGTCAACTTACGTTATGACAAGTAAAATTAATAGTTAGTTCCTCTTGGTCATGTGTTAATTAACATAGACTCCGATGGGGAGCTTATTAATTCATACACCTAAGTGAACACCATAATTTAACATCCTTAAATAATAGTCCTACAGATGGAGAGGTCCTATCATAAAAAGTAATATTTAAATTATGTTATCATTTTAAAATTTAAAACTAGTGAACCTATAATTAGCACATCCGATATGGAGGAAGACTCTAATGTCAACGCGCATGCTATTTACTTCACAATTTAAATTAATTATGGAGGTCAATTTTATTTTATTTTAAAAAAATAAATCAATTTAATCACTTAGTTATTTTAGCCTTAAGGTTTTTAATTTTCTCGTCCTAACATGCAGAAAACATATCACGCATACATTCATACATGCCATAAATCAAAACAATAAAAACCAAAATAAAGCATGGACAATTAAATTATCCAATTATCATGGTCTTCTTTCTTGAGTTGAACACAAGAAAATCTTTGACTCGATTTCTCCCACTGAATCAAGCATCTCGTAGCTCCTCCCCGGCCGGGCCGTGGATTTCCAAAATTAATTACAAAAAAATTCAATTTTAAATCCCGACTCTCCAGCGGACGCAACGAACGGCGGCAAAACGGACCGGACCGGACCAGTCGCCGCTGCTCGATACTTGCCGCCGGCGATCGTGTCTTGCTTTCAGCCGCTGTCATCGGCCACAGCGGCCCGGCGATCCGCTTACGCTCTATTTCTCCGTGATCCCGTCTTTTCCGAATTCGATTACAATTTTATACAAAATCAAATACATCGAAATTACAGCAAGATTACATGAAAAATAAAACACCTAGAACTACCCGCGGATTTTCTCACGAGAAAAAACATTACATGCCTCAAAATCGGGCCAAACCAACAATTGCATAAATAATAAAAATAAATAAATAAACCATTCACATAAACCATGATAATTGGATCATATCACATGTAATAACACATCTAGCAAAATATTCCAACATCAAAATATATGAATATTTAAATTCCTATCAATTAATCACTAAAATTAATTAAAATTGCAAAAAGCCTAAAATCCGGCTCCGATACCAATTGTTGAAAAGTAAAACGCAGCGGAAGCGAAGTTTGGGAAAGTTGATAATCACGTTTTGCGCATCCACGAGCATAAGATCTATTTAGGCATTGCGAATTAATTAATTACTAAGACTAATAAGCAATTTAAATATTATTTATTGTTTATTAATTAAATATGTCAGTTATATAAATATCCTAATCTGGATCTAAAAGATCATAGGATATTACCTTTGAAGCAAATTGATTGCTTTCGTCTTGATCACCTTGTATTTCTACCTTTAGACCTTCCAGAGTATAATTATCCGAGATTTACGTTCTTCTTACAATCAGTACATAAGACACTATCTCACCTCGATCCAGTTCAACGTATGCAAATACGCTAATACATGCTAATAGTCAAGACCAACTAATCTCAAGCATACACTACAACCTTTTATATAATTTGTCTAATAATTATATAGGTTGTGAACTATTATATTATTTTATAAGGCACCGATAATGTGATCTTCCGTGTGACACCAACACACCACATTATCTACAATATAAAATAATTAGACAATTCATTTGCATAACCATAACGTGAATAAATATGCAAAACATGTGATTAGATGTAATTAATATTCTCATAGGTAGTCACAGGGAAATAAGGTAATACAAGCATAAAGTATGTTTTGCAGTATACAATCCTAACAGTGGCAACCCTCAAGGTGAAAAGCAAGACTCCTCACCCTGAGGCGAACAAAAAGCCAAAGGGAAAGTGCTACAAGTGCGGTCAGAAAGGACATTTTAAAGCGGATTGCCCTGCTCTTAATAAAGGTATGTCTCGCGCACTAGTAGTCAAAACATGTTTGGCAACTTGTTCTTCCACTTCATGGATAGTTTATTCAGTCTCCACTGATCATGTTTGATTTGAATCGCATGGTTTTCAGATAACTAAGCAGCTTAGTGCGGGTGAGATTACCATCAACTGGGGCGATTATTCCAGGATTATGGTTGTTGTAGTGGGAGTCGTGCAGTTGAAGATTTATGATAAATTATTAGTCCTCAATAATGTACTATTAGTACCGGATTTTAGAATGAATTTAATATCGGTTTCTAAATTAAAATGCGATGGTTATTCAGTTTCTTTTGATGATGATGCCATTATTAGGAAAAAGAATGGTGAATATATTTGCAAAGGTATTTTTAATGATGGACTATATGTCGTTAATACTGCACAAACTCCTGTGCATAAATCACTTAACTCTTTGTATAAACCTAAGAAGAGAAAAGAACCTTTAAGCATAAACCAAATATATCTGTGGCATTTACGGTTAGGGCATATAAACCTTGGGAGGATTCAAAGATTGGTAGATGATGGCCCATTGGATGATCTCCAAATTGAGTCATTTCCAATTTGTGAATCCTTTCTCGAAGGTAAGATGACCAAAAGTGTTTTTAAAACCAAGGGAAATCGTGCTCAGAATGTGTTAGAATTGGTTCATACGGATGTATGTGGTCCAATGAATATCCAAGCTAGGGGTGGTTTCGAATACTTCATCACATTTATAGATGATTATTCGAGATATGAATACATCTATTTGATGCGACGTAAGTCTGAAGCCTTTGACAAGTTCAGAGACTTCAAGGCTGAAATGGAGAAGCGCCATGGGAAGAGTATCAAGTCACTACGATCTGATCGTGGTGGCGTATACCTTAGTGGAGAGTTTTTGGATTTCTTGGGGAATGGTGGGATCTCGTCCCAGCTCACAGCGACAGGAACTCCACAACAAAATGGTGTGACTGAAAGAAGGAATATGACTCTTTTAGAAATGGTTAGGTCAATGATGAATTATTCAGATTTACCTATTTCGTTTTGGGGATACGCCTTAGAAACAGCGGCGTACATTCTAAACTTGGTGCCTTCGAAACCAGTTCCAAAAATACCCACAGAACTGTGGAGTGGGTGTAAGCCCAGTTTAGGACATATTCGGATTTGGGATACTCCAGCACATGTGCTGAATAAGGAAGCTTATAAGTTGACATCTCGTACAGAAGTGCGAGTGTTTGTAGGATATCCTAAGGGAACGAAGGGTGGCTTTTTCTATGGTCCCCATGATCAGAAGGTCAGTGTTAGCACCAATGCCCGATTCCTGGAAGAGGATTATATGATTAGTCACAAGCCCATGAGCGAGGTAATTCTGGAAGAACTGAGGGGCGAGACTCCATCTATACCAATCGTACAAGCGCCAACTAATACTGCACCACGTATCGATTCTTATACTTTTACACCAACTCAGGATTTGCCTCGACGTAGTGGGAGGGTTTTTCGTCAGCTAGAACGATTCATAGGCGTGGGAAAGTCTTCGAACTCAATCCCAGGTGAAGATTAATCAGATCCCTGGACCTACAAGGAGGCAATCCAAGATAAAGATGCTGACTCCTGGCAAGTAGCAATGGAATCAGAAATGGGATCTATGGATTCCAATCAAGTGTGGGAGCTAGTAGAGCTACCTGATGGTATACAAGCATTGAGAGTAAATGGGTCTACAAGCGAAAGAAATGAGGTGACAGGAAGGTTGAACCTTCAAAGCGAGGCTTATTGCAAAAGGTTACACTCAGAAAGAGGGTATCGTTTATGATGAAACTTTTTCGCCAGTAGCCATGCTTAAGTCGATCCGGATTCTTTTAGATATAGCTGCGCATTTGGATCTGGAGATTTGGCAAATGGATGTCAATATTGCATTCTTGAATGGGAGTCTAGACAAGGAAATCTATATGCGCCAACCAGAGGGATTCATTGCTGAAGGAGAAGAACACTTGGTGTGCAAGCTTAAGAGATCCATTTATGGACTTAAGCAAGCATCTAGATCTTGAAACACTCATTTTGACGAAGTTGTCTAGTCATATGGATTCGTCCAATGTCCGAGTGAGAGTTGTGTGTATAAGAAATGCGATGGAAACATGTTGGTATTTCTTGTACTGTATGTTGACGATATCCTTCTGATTGGAAACAATGTGAAGGAATTGTCGGACGTACGGATATGGCTATCTGAGCAGTTCGATATGAAAGATCTGGGAGAAGCATGACACATCCTTGGAATCAGGATATTTTGTGATCGGAAGAAAAGGATGTTGTGTTTGTCCCAGACATCCTATATCGACACAGTGCTAAAGCGGTTTAGCATGGAGAGTGTCATTTGGCACGGCCGTGTCGAACTGCTCCAGAAAATATATATTATCTGCAGTGAAACACGTCGGGGCCTCGGCAGTGTCGTTTGACACGGTCGAGACCGTGTCGCCTTTCAGTCTTTTTCGGCTCATTCTCTTATCCGTGCATCACCTGATATTTTGGGGTTCAGGACTTCATTCATACTTGATAATGGCTTTAAAAGTACCAGCAAACACAATGAATAACACCAAAGTATGAACGAGTCTAACAAACGGGTAATTAAGTATAAACACTACAAGTCCACACTCAATAATAATAAGTACGAGAAAAATACTAGAAAAAAATGTGTACAAACAACTGGATAGCAGACCTGCATATGAGATTTTCTCTTCTTTTCACTCCTCTTCGATTTTCTTTAAGGATTTTGACTTGGAGTCTGCGATTGGATCATTGAGGATTTTTATACATTAACATGGAAGGATTGATACATGGATAGCATCTTTGATCCTCCTTATTTGTTTGGATATAAGATGTCCTCTTAGAACCCTCATTGGAATATTTTCTTTGGATTCTTCCTAGATCTTGAGAGTTTATTATGTAATTGTTAAATCGATTACTCTTTGATTTTGTTGATTGCTGTACATGAATTGTAATTTTATTCCTTGATTTATTTGACCGGAGTCATGAATTTAATGTTCTTCAGGAACTTTTGAACCCTATGTATTTATTTAGTGTTTCAATGGGTTTCTAGTCGGGTATTTGGGGGATTTTCGTCGTGTTTGATTATTATAATCATAGTAATTCTTGTATTTTTGTGTGTTTTATGGAAGTTGGAGGTTTCATGGCCCTTTATTCAAGTCCTTCAATCATTTCTCCCGAGTATTGATAATCGAGGTAAGTATCTTGTCTATACAATTTATACTTCATATATATGAGTTATGTGTTAGTTTGTAATGGTGTTGTTTTCTTAAATTATGATTGAGATGCGACTGAATGAACACTATGAATTATTTGTCACGTCGATATTACACTCTAATGTGTATTATGTTGCATATTTGATCAGTGATTTATGTTGTGTTAATTGTGTTGTCTTGTGGTGATTGTTGGATTGTCAGTGTTTGTATCATAGATTCATGTGGGGTTGTGTTCAACAAGATTGAGTCTGACGGAACCGATGGGATTCAGTAGTTGCGAGAACGAATCAAAGCACAATTGTATTGTGCTGAGCTTAATGAGGTAAAGCTTCGCGAGGCCTCTCGAATTCATTACTTGCAAGTATGGATTGAAATACAATAATATGAGGTACCAGATAGAATACAACGAGGCCTCTGGAGTTCGTTAAATGCAGATATGGGTTGGTACTACCATGATTTATTCAACCAGGTATGACCTAACGAGGTTTCTAGGGTGCACATCTTGCGAGTGCCAAACATGATGGCTTTAAGGTGTATGTTGTCATGAAATGATGATGATGGATCGTGACCAATGCTTGAATTCTGGTTTATTCGTGTGAAGGTTTTGATAATAAACGAGTTTTGGATCGAGATCCAAATAATTATTGAAATGGTTTTATAAAGAGGGGATTAAAATCTTAAAAGCTTTTCATTTGTAATATTTCCCGAAATTTAACATGTTTTCATGGTTTGAAATTGTTTTCTAAACATGAACATCTCTCGAGGATTCATTATAAGTGACTACCCATGTCTGATTCATGACTCATTCTTATGATTATTTTTTCGTATAGCTCGTATATCTATATACTTGCTAGTGATTCCAGCACTAACCCCTTCGAGTGGATGTATTTTATGTACTCATAGTTCGAGGGAGCAGTCACAGAATCGACATGAAGATGACAAGTTGGGAGTTGTCTTGATTTTATTTCATTGTAGAGTTGTATTCCATTTCCGCTGCTGTATTTTGATCCATATATAGATATTAGTTTGTAATGGAGTTTTGTTTGAGTTTGACTTTATTATGATTTTGAGAGACCTTGCCGGTCTATTTATTTAGTCCTTCGACCTTGCCGGTGTTTTTATTGAATTGTTTGATCTTGCGTCAAATATTATGGTGTTGTTGATTCTTATCGAGCTTGGTAGATCATTGTGAGAAGGGTCTACAGCGATATAATATTCTCGATCGAGTTGGGAATGTTACATATCATCATCCTTGTTGAGCATGTGCGCTGGAGAACCCCAAATCTGGACATGTTCTGGACTGGGCTTTCGCTCACTCCATAATCTTGAAGGTGTTTTTGGAACTGACTTCGAAGGTAATAACTTTAAAATGTATGCCGCTATTTTTAAGGCATATCCACAAAACAAAATAGGTAAATCGAAATAACTCATCATTGATCTAACCATCTCCAAGACGGTTTGGTTCCGCTGCTTAACAACAACATTTTGTAGCTGAGTTCCCAGCATAGTAAGTTTGGACGTGAATTCCTCATAAGCTAAGAAATCCATAAACTTCCCATAAGATATTAGTCACCAAATCAGATAGTAATGACTTGATACTCTTACCGTGACGCTTTTGTCTCCGAACTTGTTAAATGACTCAAGCTTACGTCACATCAAATCGACCTATACATATATCGAATAATTTGATGAAATAATCTTGATGTTCATTGTACCTCATTACAAAATAAGGTACTAATAAAGTACTCTTAAGAACTAAAATTCTACTCGGACTAATTCAGCCAAGCATGGCCCGATCTAGGGTTGTTAGCGAATCGAATTTTTTTTATTCGATTTGTGATTCAAATTCGTTTAGGTCGATTCGTATTCGTTCTTTTCGAATTCTACTTTATATTCGTTGACATAAACAGAATACAAATCTGATGCTATTCGATTCGTTTTTTTCATGAATACACGATTCGAATCAATTATTTATAAATTTAGTGTGTGTATATATATATATATATATATATATAGGGCGATTTACATCTGATTACCTTTTTAGATGGCTTAATTACAGTTTAGTCCCTATTGTTTCAGATATTACAATGAAGGACAAACTTTGCACTGTCCAGAAACTATATTTACAACGAAGGACAAAAGTCAAACTTTCAGATGATGTCACTGGAGAGAGAGTACTGATATTCCGAATTTGCCCTTTTATTTTTCTTTTTCTTTTTTACCCATTTATTTTCGCCACGTGGGTAGCACATACTGGACCTTATTGTAATATATATAACAGTTTTGGACTTCAGTGTAATAAATTTTCAAGCTTTCTAGAAAAAATATTTTTTCCAAAAAAGAAAGTATTTTCTGGAAAAAATATATTATTTTTCGAAAAAACAAAAAAAATATTTTCTGGGAAAAAAAATTATATTTTTGAAAAAAACATTATTTTATGGATTTTTTTTACTATTTTTTTCGAAAAAATTAAAAAATATTTTCTGGGGAAAAAAATTATTTTTTGGCAAAATAATATTTTTTTCGAAATAAAATTATTTTCTCGAAAAAATATTATTTTTTTGAAAAAATAAAATTATTTTCTGGAAAAAAATAAAAAAAATATTTTTTTCGAAAAAATTAAAAAAATATTCTGGAGGAAATTTTTTTTTTTTTGGCAAAATAATATTTTTTCGAAATAAAATTATTTTCTGAAAAAAAGATAAAAAAATTATTTTTCCGAAAAAAATAAAAAATATTTTCTAAAGAAAAAGTTATTTTTTAGCAAAATAATATTATTTCGAAATAAAATTATTTTCTTGAAAAAAATATATTTTTTGGAAAAAATTAAATTATTTTCTGGAAAAAAAATAAAATAAGATATTTTTGCGAAAAAATAAAAAAATATATTTTCTGGAAAAAATTATATTTCGAAAAAAAATTATTTTCTCAAAAAAGAATATTTTTTAAAAGAAATGTATTAGACAAACACTTTAATAACTTATAAGCTATTTGTTTCATATGAAATATATTTTAAAAGAAATGTTTTATTCAAGTAAATAGAGGGGTATTTTCATCTTTTAATTGGAAGTCAACACCAATTCAGATTTTTGTCCTTAGCTGTAATTTATGAAGCAATAGGGACTAAAGTGTAAAAAGGCCATCTAATAGGGTAGTTGGCTGTAATATATATATATATATATATATATATATATATATATATATATATATATATATATATATATAAACATGTGTAGGGTTTAATTTCATTTCTCCGCTTTCTTCTATTGCTGGTCATTTTTCCGCTTTCTTCTATTGCTAATCCTGTTTTCATATCACATTATGGAGGTTTTTGACTCGTATTATTATTTTTAGGTTGTACTGTAATTTTTTATGATAAAAGTTTGAATCTTTCATTCTATTCTAAAAAAAGAAAATCAAATCGAATACTCGAATCGAGTCGAATAATTCGAATATCCATATTGAATCGAACTCGACTCAACTTTTAATATTCGAGAAAAAATCGAATCGAATCAAATAATTCGAATAGTTTTACGAATACGAATCGAATACAGTGGTATTCGCTTCGTTTACAACCCTAGCCCAACACAAATTCGGCACATCTATATTTAAAATAAACTTAACACTATGTAGGATCAGGTTTAAACAAAAGAGTAACACACTTTCACTTGTAAATTAAACTCGGTTTTTCTACTTAAAATTCAAGCTGAAGACTCACAATCTATAATAAAACAAAATTAAAGGTTATGGCTGGTTTCTTTATGCTGCTGCTTAAGTGATGCGGGTAGGCTGATTAGGTACGGTATACCGAAAATTATCATCCATTCTATATATCATATCGAAATTTTCGGTATGACAAAAATCATATCGTTACCATTCCGAAATTTTCGGTATACCGATTTTACCGAAAATTATCATTCATACCGTATATCATACCAAAATTTTCGGTATGACAAAAATCATACCGTTACCATACCAAAATTTTCAGTATACCGAAAACCGATATACTGAAAATTTCAGTATGACATATTTACATACCGTTATTGTACCGAAATATCGGTATACCGAAATCAAGTCGGTATACCGTTAATTTTTCGGTATATCGAAACCTCTGCGGTATACCGAAAATTTTAAGATATATAAAAAAAATTCAATATACTATACATAATTTGGTATACTGAAAATTTTTGATATACCGATAATTTTTCGGTATATCGAAATTTTTCGGTATATATCGAAAAAAATTCCGTATACCGAAAATTTTCGGTATACCTCGATATATCGAAAATTTCAAAAGCTCATACTGCTATCAGCATCGCAAAATACCGATAACCAGATCATACCGCATCGGTAGATACCGAAAATTTCGATATTTTCGATACGATATTTTCGGTATTTTGATATTTTCGGTACTTTTTTCAGCCTAGATGCCGAATACAACACTATCATTAGATTCTATTTTAATTCTACATATTCTACTCCCACATTGATTACTTTTTGTCCTCTTTTCATCACATGACAAAGAAGTGACTTGAACACACTCTACTCATCAAAAGTGAAATATTACAAAGAAGTGACTTGTACACACTCTACTCATCCAAAGTGAAATATCAGGGGGTCTGTGGGCGGGTTAGAAATTAGTAATTGATGCGGGTTTAGTGAATTGGGGTGAGGCTATAATTGAGGGCATAAAACTAAAAGGATAAAAATGTTCAATACCCATTTAGATATATGATAATTAGTTTTCAGCCACGGATTAATAATACTCCATCCGTCTCATACTTAACTGCTACATTTCCATTTTGGTCCGTCCCATACTTAACTGCTACTTACTATAAAAGAAAATAAACCAAGCATTCTCTCTAAATATACACCCCCCCAATAATCATCTATTTACCATGAAATGTCATTATGGGCCCATCTAATTAAACACACAATACTAATAAACAATACTAATATGATTTCAGATTTATGTTATTACACCTCTTAAAATATCACTTTATTACACACAATACTAATAAACAACTCTAACATTAATACCCGTGCCCAGAAAAAGGTAGCAATTAAGTCTGGGACGGAGGGAGTAATTCTTTTCATATCAAGATTATCAGACTTGGCTTTTACTCGGACACATTCGAGTACCTATTCGAATAACACATTCGAATTACATATCCGAATAACAAAAAATACACTCGAGTCACATATTCCAGTCCTCTAAATTACATTCGAGTCCCCTGATCACATCTAACCAAACCAAACCAAACATACCCAGTATATCCCTCTTAGAGCAGAGTCTGGGGAGGGTAAGATGTACGCAGACCATGTCCCTACTTATTAGAACAGGGAGACTGTTTCCGTGAAGACCCTCGACTTAGTGCGCGACAAAATAGTGAGTGATAGTTACAAAGAGATACCTATGATTGGGAGAAGTTCAAGACAATACCTGAGCCCATGACTTTGTAAATATGGGACTTACCTGAGAGAATTTTGATTACTCAAATCTTGATCCACTCTACTCTACCAAAAAGTAGCTTGACTTCACGCAAGACCCCTTGCCAAAACTAAACCACAAGCAAGAGACAAATAAACAAATAATATAAAAATGCAATGCTCTATGACATAACTAACCGAGAAAACCCAACCCTGAGCCTCTCTACTATTGAGCCACTCCCTAAAAAGAGAATCCTTAACTCTGATCTCGTGCCTCCAAGAACTCCTATCTACGGTCAATGCCTCGTCTAGGTTCAAGGCCTTCAAATCTAACCTCAATTGCTCCTTCCACGTCCTCCTCAGTCGGCCTCTCCTCCTCCCCCCTTATACTGATAAACACTCGACCCTCCTCACCCGAGCTGTAGCCTGCCTCCTACTGATGTGGCCAAACATCTCAATCCCCTTTCCCTAACTTTCATTGAAATAGGCGCCACTTCTAGCTCACACCTAAAAATCTCATTCGAGATTCTATCCAATATAGTGCTACCACACGACCAACACAACATTCTCATTTCAGCCGCTTCCAACATACGCTCAAGCACCTTCTTCAAAGCCTCACATTCGAAACCATCCAACATCACAGGTCTGATGGCCGCTCAGTAGAATTTACCCTTCAACTTTAAAGAGACTTTCTTATCGCACAACACCCCTGACCCTGCTCTCCACCTTATCCACCCAGCCTTGATACAGTGAGTGGCGTCATCATCAATCTCTCTTTCCTTCTGGATGATAGAGCCCAAAAACTTGAATCTATCCGTACGAGGTACGCTCTGTTCTGCAATCATAACCTCTACCCCTTCCTCGTTGGCCTCACCACTGAAATTTCACCATAGATATTCGGTCTTAGACCTGCTCACACGCAAGCCTTGGGATTCCAATGTCGATCTCCATATCTCCAACTTGGCGTTCACCTCCCCCTCGGCTCAACCACTAGCACAATGTCATTAGCAAAGAGAATGCACCACGAGATGCTATCTTGGATCCCATTCGAAATGACACCTAAAATTAAAGCAAAAAGAAGAGGGCTCAGAGCCGACCCCTGGTGCAGCCCTATTTCTACAGGGAAATAACGGGTGTCACGAACTGGGGTTCTAACGCACGTCCTTGCTTGGGGGTACATGTCTCGACTCGCTCTAACGTACAATGACGACACCCTTCTCTCTTCTAGGCTCTTCCAAATAATTTCACGTGGTACGCTATCGTATGCCTTTTCTAGGTCTATAAACACCATATGGAGGTCCTTGTGACGCTCTCTATATTTCTCCATAAGGCGTCTGATGAGATGGATGGCCTCGATCGTCGACCTCCCAGGCATGAAGCCGAATTGGTTCTCTGAGACCTCTGCTTCTCTTCTCACCCTACACTCAATAACTCTCTCCCAAAGTTTCATAGTATGACTGAGTAGTTTAATACCCCGATAGTTAATACAACTCTGAGCATCGCCTTTGCTCTTGAAAAAAGGGACTACTATACTACGTCTCCACTCCGCCAACATCTTAGCATCTCTGAGGATGATGTTGAACAGATCTGCTAGCCAGTGAACTACCATCCTCCCCCATACACTGCCACACCTCGATGGGAATCTGGTCCGGGCCTATATCCTTAGCTCTTCCCATCCTCTGAAGGGCTCCATTGACTTCCTCCTTACTTATTAGCTCACAAGAGCTAGTATCTCGTGTAGACGATTGCCCTTCTCCTTGCTCCACTTCGATTCCGCTCCCCCTTGAGTCTCCTTCTCCTTACTCCACTTCGATTTCGCTCCCCCTTCTCCTGATCACATCTGAGTCACCTAAATCGCATTTGAGTACCCTGATCACATCTGAGTCACCTAAATCCCATTTGAGTCACCTTCACTCGAAGACATTCAAGTCACTTATTCGAGTCATCTATCCGAATAACACAAAATACATTCAAGTGATATGTTTGAGTCCTCTAAATTACATTCGAGTCACATATTTGAGTCACCTAGTATACACCGAGTCACCTATTCGAGTCACCTAATTATATCCTAGTCACCTAAAATGCATTCGAGACACATATTCGAGTCACCTAAAATACATTCAAGTCACCTAATTGAGTCACCTAATTACATACTCCATCAGGTTCTTATTATAAGTTCCATTTGAGGTAATTAAAATGGTTCAAAATATAAGTCTCTTTATCTAGTTGTTTGCAATTGTTGAGAACCATTTACAAAATTACCCTTAATTTACTCAACCTTCATAAAAAGTAAACAAAACATGGAGAGAAAATGTTATCATTATTAATAAGAATAAGGTAGAAAATTATTTTTTTCAAAAAGTACTTCTATACCTTTAAGTAACTCTTCCTAGTATTTATGAGTTAATTAAAAAGGATTTATAATAATAAGACCAGATGGAGTATGAATCACTTAAAATAAGTGACTCGAACATAAAGAGGTGACAAAATATATTTTAGTAAAGATTATAAATAACAATCTGAGCATTACAAAAATTGTTAAACTTCAAGAAAACATATTCTTATATTTAAATGGATACATATCCACATTCCTACACCCAAAAAGTAGGAATACTTTATTATTTTTTATTGTTCACATGCAAGTGCTCGATCATATTTTCTTATTAGCATGTATAGATTGTCCAAATAAGTATATATAGTTTCAAAATATTACTTTTATCATTTTTTATTATTGTAGTATAGATATTTAAAAATATTAGTATTAAAATTATAGGGAAGTCAGTTTCTTGTATGATCCCATAGAATGGCATTCCACTCCTCCGTTTTTATTTCCGATTATATAATAAATTAACTCCTTGATGTCAAAAAAAAGTTATAGGATTAGACAACTTGTCAAAAAAAAAGTTATAGTATCAAGAAGTGGTGGTGCATTGAATAGAAGATCTTTTGAATTGATGTGAATTAGAAGGCTTCTCAGGTACAAGATCAGCCTGCTTCTCGAAGGTAATCGCTGCGTTTTGCTGGGCTCTTCGGGATCAAAGAAATAATTTGCTTCCGGGAGAAAGAATTGTCTATTATGTTTATCTTTGGTTACATTCAAAGTTTTTCTTATTTTTGGATTGTAACTAGAGGCAAGTTAAAGACGAGTCTTTTATGATCAAATTGGTGTTTGAACTCAAAGTTCTTGGGTTAATGTTGTACTTGTTTATGTCTAGCACATTGCTAGTTAGTTTTAATAAAATTTAGGTTCATTAATCGGGGGTGATGGCCATGCGAAGCTCCTTGTCTAATGTTCCTCTTCTTTGCTGTTAAAATAAAATATTGATATGAAAAAGAGGAAGTATAATTTAAAATATTAAAGTAAAATTATCTAAAATTTTCTGTTCTAGAATAAATAAATAAATAATTAGAAGCAGTTAACAACTAAAGGATTAATTCCCTTTTCCCAAGCTAATTGGCATTTACTCCATCTATTCATTATATACCTAACTTGCATTAATATCTATCATAATTATTGTTCATCTTCACACCCCTTTAAAACAGCACACCTACCGTTTCAGATGAAACCAATGTTATATTTTCATTTATTACCCCCTTTTGTGTATATGGGTTCGATGTTCAGATGAATCAGCTGAGGTGGACTTGTAGGTTCACCAGTTTGATTTTAAATGTTTCCCATTTTTTTTTTTACCTTCTGTCGGGGTGGGGGTGGGGTGGGGTGGGGGTGGTAAATCAAAAGATAAAGTTGATAAATGTTTAATAATTTAATAATAATTGCTGTACTTTCTTAAGGGAAAAACATTTAATTATATTTATTACTTCAGTCGGTTCCTATTATAAGTCTTTTTTAATTAATTCATCGAGAACAAGATAAGTTAGTTAAAGATATACAAATGTGTTTTAAAAACAATACGTTTCTACTTTGTCCCTATATATAAATAAATAGATAAAATATTTAATTAAATCGAATTTTATATTAATTATTTTTAGTTTTGTAGTTTAAAAAATGAAAAATAATAGGGCAACACCCTGAACCACACCCCTAAACACATCCGTGCTTTATGAGTTTTGTACCGCGTGCTTTACTATTAATTTTATTATAATATTATTATGAATATTTTATCTATAAAGACGTGCATAACACCCATAAAGACGTGTGGTTTCGCGCCTCTATCACCCCTCTTAAAAAATATTAATGACTTTTATTTGCAATGCTTGAAATTACAAATAATATATCATTTGATATAATTAATATATGTAATTAATATTTATATACAACCTTAAAAACTATATATGTATCATTTGCTTTTCAATAACTTCCATTCATTATTTTTAAAAAAATTTCGCAAAATAGTTGTCGTCCTAACTTTTTTCTTCTCATAATTCAAATATTGTCCATAATTGACTCACTTTCGAGTTTCGATCACCCTTTATTAAATTCAATTTATCATTTATTAAATCCAAATTTTGTCAAAATGAAATTTCCTTAATTTTATATGCACAGTAGTATAATAATATATATTTTGAATAGAAGAAAATATAGTAAAACTGGATGGGCTGTTGATATATCTCCCTCATTAATACTGAAATTTCATATGGTTGAAGTGGTACGGTTTCAAATTATATCACGCACCCTAATAGCATCTATAATATTCATATTTATTATATATATATATACACGGTGGCGGAGTAAAAATTTCTTAGTACGGGGGTCGGCATTAATTTTTTTTCGATACAACGACATTAATTTTTTTAGATGATTTATTAACAACAAAAATCACATTAAATAAATGAATCCATATTAATACGTAAAACCATACCAATAGAACTCACAAAAATACATCCGTTTACAAAATTTGATTGACTAATTTTCTTACTTTGGGGCCAATATTTTTTAAATTACAAGATATAATAATAAAAAAAATCAATAGAATTTTTCTTTTTTTTTTGGGGGTGTGTGGGGGGCAACCCCTACCCGCCAACCCCTCCCTCCGCCTATACATATATACTTGTTATATTTATATTATATTTATTATATTTATGATGTAAATTAAAAATCTTATATACTATCTCACTCTAAAAATATTAAAGAATATGCTACTTACTCCGTTACTTCATTATTGCAACATGTTGACTATTATACTGTTCACATACTCTCTTTTGACTCTTTTTTGTGATTTATACATATAGAAAAATATAGTCATGTGAGATCTTGTTAGATTTATCTCGAAATATACTTTCAAAATATCAAGTTCTTATAATTTTTAAAAATAAAGAATTAAAGATATTAAGAATCAAAGTTGTGCATTGACAAGCGTGAAAATTCAAATGTTGCAATTATAAGAGAACGGATGTAATATTAAATATTTTTGAGGTGCCGGATAAAATTTATGGTACAATTCCAACCAACATTATCTATATTTACTCCCGAGTAATCATATTCATTCACTGACAACGGCGTTGACAATTTAGATACAGACGATCCTGTGAAGTGAGATAAATGTGATTGTGACATTTCACTTTTATCTCACTTCACAGGATCATGCCACGTATACAGATTGTCACCCTTGTTGTCAAGTGAATTGTGAAAGTATCATTACTCTTTACTCCCATCTAAATTGTTGCTTTTCAAGAATAAGTATTGCACCACTCACGAGCCAAACATCTAATATAAGTACTGCTGTTCAGAGGACCAAAAGACTTTTGTTATTTCTGCATGCATTCGCAAGGACGATGATTTATTCTCTTCCAAACACAATGCCTTGTTATTTACGTCCCAATCTAATTGATATATTTAAGTGAATAATTATATGTGATATATATATATATATATAAATTTTGCAAGATTGATAGTAAATACGTATTATAGATTAGAAAGTAAAATGTATTGGCGATAAATGTATGTTGGAAATTAAAGAAAAAATGTGATGATTTGATGTGATTGCAGATATTTAAGAAAATGCAACACTTATGGAGTAATACTTTTTCGGGGTGAGATTTGGCACTTAGGACGGGACCGAACTATAATAGTTTTGGTACCGAGTCTCGGGCCCCAAAACTGGTATCCTTAAATCCTTCGCCGTCATAATGCTCTTCCCGTCCTTTGGCCTTTCCTCGTGTGCACAGTCCAATGTGGAAACATCAACACACGACCATATGTGCCCGACTAAAAATCCTACACATAGCCAATCGACACGCAGATATGATTCCAAACTTGTCACGATACAACATGACAACAAAACTCAATTAAGCACATATGGATTAAGGAAGTCACCGAAACGACAACAACGATCAACGAGACCAATAATAACAAAGGTACTGAATTTGGGAGTACAATCCCACAACGAGACTATCAGCACGATAACAAACAGTACCTCAATATGGATCATAGATTCATAAAGCTTTACGTACACGAAATGTATAACATTCACAAAAATCACTTATCATTATAACCAAGCAAGATAACTTGCCTCAATTCCGGAGGCGAAAGATGCTTATGTACGATCAAAACGTCCTCCACAAAACAAACGAACGACGATCGAGCGAACAACACCAATCAATCAAACGAACAACCTTGAGCAAAATACAATTCATTCAGTAACAAGAATTTACGTATCCAATAACGCATTCAACACAATAGATTTCCTTTAATCGGTCAAACTACTCTCGTTATATGAATTATCAACACTTATTCAACTCTTTATTTATTACTATAATAATATCATCTTATATTATCTTAATTAACTCAACAACATCATAAATATTTCAAAATACTGTATTTACTACTCAAATCATAATAATCAACATTAGACTTAATAATCCCTTAAATTGATATTTACTCAATATTTGATTATTATTATTATTATTATTATTTTAATAATCGAATAATATTTAGGCAAAGTCTGTCATTACATTTGTCCAAGTATTTGATTATCATGATCGTGTCTTTCAAAAGATAAGAGATTTAACACTCATTATGCCTGAATAATTATACCTAATTTCATATTTTGATTATTTAAATACTTCCATTAAATAATCGAAACAAAATTACCAAAATCTCACAAATTCGGTTATAAGATCCTTAATTAAAACAGATAATAAATGAATAAGTTATTATATTTTAAATTATAACAATTTATTTATCAAGTGACAAAATTTCCATTCTCCTTAGTTAAAGACATTCACACGCCCCATTTGACGTGATGATGTGGCAAAATCTGGATCCTCCTTATTTTATCATTTAATGACTTAGATTGATTCCTAATTCTCACACCAGGAAAAGTTCTCAACGGAACCAATCATATATATATATATATATAGGGAAGGGTTATAATAAAAACCATCCCCTATATATTAACTAGGAACCAATATTAACCATTTATTGAATCAATATAGATGGATGAGATTTATTTCAAAAATAAGGAAGACTATATAACTTTGACCGAAAATTACCTAAATTAGTCAAACAAGGTTAAGGATGTCAAATTGTGTTACCATCAAACTTACCATAATTTCTTCAGACGTGATTTGTGGAAACGCTATCCAAGGAGTACAACTAAAAATTGAGGTATTTTTATTTAAATCGCATGATGCTATTTTTTTATTAATGGATTGCTTAATATTTTTTCTTTATTTTTGTATTATTTATGAAAATAAAATGTTATTGCTTATTATTGATATATACATTGCTTATATTTTATTTATCTATTGCTTATTAACATAATATGTTATTGCTTATTATTGATATAAAATGTTATTGCTTATTATTGATATATACATTGCCCATTACCCTTCCTAAAATTTGTTGGAACTTTTGATATGAAAAATTCTAGTAAAATCATAATTCGACATGGTGTTTATTTCGAGTAGATATATTTTACGTATTTATTTGTTCATATCCAAATTCGGATGAATGAGCAATTAAATTATAAAGAATAATATTGAAATAAGATAATATTTGGTGGTTACTAGGTCGCACCCATTCGCGAATAGCACATTTGGTGGTTAATTATGGAAAATGGATCATACATTTTCATGAAAAGTCGCATTGGTTCATGTTTAATGGTGGATGAAATATCACACATTTTCATGAACAAACACATTAGTTCATGATTAAAGGTGGGATGAAAGGTCACACCACTTCGCGAAAAGTCACTTATGACTATAAATAGGCCCCTACAGTTGATGGTTAAATATTTTTAATTCGAACACACTCATTCGAACATAAATTCGTCTACAAATTTGAGCATTACATTCATGTTAGTCTAGTCGGTTCATTCATCATCCTAGTGGAAGTCTAGGAGCCTATACTCAGACCCGAGTATCTATATTGTTCGACTGGAACTACGACCCGCGGTGCAGCGTTTCGCATTCAAAGTTTGTCGTTGTATCTTGGGGACATTTGCTATAGACCGTGTGCACAAGTGCGGAGCAATTTTATCTTACGAAGAGAGAATCCAATTCTCGCCTCGACATTTACGTCATAAGTTTTCATTTCTATTATTTCTTCTTCTTGTATTTATATATTTCTATTATTTCCAACACCCAGATAACAAAATTACTTGCAAACTATCTCATTTTATGTAAAATTAGAGATTCAAGACTCAAAATTACTATTTGTTTAATTTTCAGGTTGGCCAATTTTTTTGGGTCGTTGAAAGACAAGGCCAAAATCGGTCCACGATGCGGGCTTTTTCGAGCTGCTTGTGGGACGGTTTTGTTTTTTCTTGTTGGATTCGACCAAAAACCCGCACGAAACTGCTCGGTAAGACTCAATTTATTGCGCACTCGAAATATTTTCATGCCACGTACGAGTTTCACAAATTAGTCGAAATCAATTCGAGTATGCTGGCTGGCTCGAGTATTCTTTCTCGATTTTCCACATAAAATGAATCCAAACCTAATCTACTAAATATTTAGTAAAGAATAATGAATATTCAATTAAAAACAATAAAAATCCAATTAAAAATAACAATCTCACGATAGAACCCCAAAAATGTCGTGTTGAAAATATAACGAATACTCCATCAAGATCATATTATATATTGTTTTGACTCTCCATATTATTTGTAAATGTTAAAAAATGATGTTTTGCACTTCTCAATGATAATTAATTGCATTTACCCTTAAAATTATTCAAAATAACTAAGTAGTAATAGTCTTTAAAGTCTCATTTTAAAATTTTAAAGTAATTATTAAGGATATAATAGACAATTAATAATTTTTTAAATATGTGCACAGCTTAGAGTGATAAATAATATGAATAGGAGAAAATATTTGGTGCGAGTAGTCAGTGGTGTACGTATATAATATAATATTTTTGTGCGAGTAGGGTTGGGCTACACATGTCACAATTCAATATAGCAGCCCAACTTCCATCGAACAATCCACATTTAATTGTATTGGGCATTAGAAGCCGATATCCACACAAATTTGGGCCGATCATTATTTTTGGACAATTATTTGGGCCGATCATTGAAGATAAGCAAACGAACCATTCAAAATTTACTTTAGGGGTCTGAATTACCACCAATAAATCCACGATACTTGTGATGGCTCTATGGGCCATGTCGGTCATGAATATGAGTACAGTAGAACCTTTCCACATGGTTCTTATAGATGATCATTATACATGCGATACCAATTAATTAACTATGTTAATCATGATCCATACATTCAACAAAAAGTATACATTTTTTATTTTACGTTTTTTATTATATAATGTTCTGTTTTTTTTTTTTTTTGAAATATTTTTATTTCTATTTTCTTTTATTTCATTATATCTTTTAATTTATTTTTCAGAATTTTTTATTTCTTTTTTTGCTTTTTTCTCTACTTTTTTCTTTTTTTTCCTTTTATGTTATTTATGTAACGATCATTGACGGTTTCAAAGTTTGATTCATGTTAACCGACCTCAAATCTTTCGAGACTAAGACTTAAATATTATTGTTGTAACAATGTTCCAGAAGAAGTATCATTGAAGCTCTTTACAATTTCTTGAATGTGGACTGTCTACTCGACAGAAAAAAGGAAAGAAAGTGAGGAAAGGAAGGAATTGCAAAAGGAAAATAGGTTCTTTATATATCTACATAATACCTATAAATCAATTGTACAAATCTAACATAAAAATAATAATTATAAAACTAACGCATTGGATACTGGTAAATAATAGTTTGGTCGCTTAAAATAATACATTTGAATACCAATTATTTAGTATCTAATGCCTCTGCCCCACTCAAGTATATTGTAGATACTTGCAAGCAGCAGTTTGTTTACTCGACATATAACATTTGGTTACCAGTAGACATGGTAATTTTATAGTTATTTTGGTATTATGATTTTTTTTTTTTGGTGCCAAAGAGAAAACTATCTATTACAGATTATCTTCGATAAGCACTCGACGAATTACAGCGGGTGGTGTGACTCAGAATTCTTCGGTAGCTTCTTTTCCATAGCTAATCTTGGCCAAATTTATCAGCAACTCGGTTACCTTCCCTACTGATGAGATTGAGCCGGATGTCCCACGGTTTATGTATAAGGCTTTTGCAATCAGACACAATTTCAAGCAGAGAGCTATCCTCTATGATAACTTCATCATTCACCAAGTGAATCAAAATGCTTGAATCTACTTCCACGACGAGGGCGCCGTTCCCATGCAAGCAGAAGGCCCGCCTTGAGTGCCAAGGCTTCAGCCGCAAGGCAATTTGACAAAGGAATCGGTCTCGAGAAACCCCAAAGCCATCCACCTGTGTCATCACTGCAAACACCTCCTAGTACTCCCTTCCCAAGTTCCACTTTCATGCCTCCATCCATATTCAAGTTAATCCACCCTCTATCCGGTGCCCCACAGTTATAGACCCGATTACCTGGATGCAATTTCTGATAGCTTGCAGCAAGTTTTAAGTGCCAACGATCGAATTTTGAAACACAGGCTGACCACATCAGCTTTCTTGCAGCAGAAAACCCATTCCAATTCTTCCATAGCTCCCAGGTTGTAGCAACGAATGTATATCGATTAAGGTCATGGATATCGCCACCTGCCTTAATCACATAGACAATGTTCAAACCTCTCATGATACATTGGTTACAAGAGCCATTCCAAAAAATGGGGAGTTCGATTCAACACGAAACAACCTCTGCCACACCAATTTCGCATCATGACAAACTCTAAGAATATGCATGCAAGATTCCGTTTGGGAGTGACACAAATCACACACATCAAAATTCGCCATCTTCCTAATAAACCGAAGCTTGTTCGTAGCAAGTCTATCCAAAGCACACAACCACAAGAAAAATTTATGTTTATGAGGGATTCTCGCCTTCCAAAGCCAATTCCAAGATTGTCGGGCACCAAGGCTGCCGTGCTTCGAGGTATACAAAATATCACCAGAGAAGTTTACTTTTCCAACCGGCAAGCCGATCCATAACTTTATCAATAAGGTCGCGTAAATCACCAATTTTCAGCCTACCATGAGTCAAATTTACACCCAGATAGCGTCCCAGATTGTTGGTTTGACAGAATCCAAGAGTATCACAAATCTCATGTTTCAACACATGGTTACCCGTATTACTGAAGTAGATTTTGGACTTGGTTTGACTCAGCTTAAGCCCTGAGGCGGTGCAGAATGTATCCAAGACTCTCTTGATGGTGGATGCATTCTTTTTAGTCGCCAAACCCATGAGTAGAAAATCGTCCGCGAAAAAGCAAATGGGATATAGAAACACCGGAGCGATTCATATGGATAGGTGACCACTTCTTTGCCTCTACTTGTTCTTGTATAAGATAAAGCCAACCTTTCAATGCATAAGAAGAACAAATAAGGTGAAAGAGGGAAACCTTGGCGAAGTCCACGAGAATGAGTAATCGGATCAATAGGCTCACCAATCCAACCTTGGCCCGGAAGCTTTACTTGGATTAATGGCCCAAAGAACTGTCTTAGCTTCAGAGAACGTAACTGGGCTAGAAAGAGTTCTGGCATCTATAGTCATGAGTCGCTGTTGATAGGGGTTTGGCATAAGAGCAACAGTACCGTACATAGCAATTCTGTTATGTCGACGCTTAACAATGGTAGACAAGTGAAAGAACCTGGTATTTCTGTCCCCATCCACAATCCACTGCTCTCTCGACTTCTGAAACATAGCAACTCTTCCTGTTTAAGAATTTGGTTATATTCCTTAACCAATTCACTTTCAAGACTTTCAAGGAAGGAACTTTCTTTATCAGCCAAAAAAGTCTGAATACCCTTAATGCGGCCGAGGATGTGTCTCTTTTTATGGAAGATATTACCGAAAAACTCTTTATTCCAATCAGAAAATCTCTGGGGAGTCATAGCTGTTGAATATATGCTTGTGTGCCACTCCCGCCATGTCACTGCCACGTGTCATCCTAGTCACCCTCCACGTCATCCGAGCCACTATCTCATTTGTCAAAATTCCAAGGCTGCAAAGTGCGCCTACGAAGCGCCCGTTGCGACAAGTGCGACGTGCACGTGCTCGGACTCGGACTCGGACTCGGACTTGGAAGGTGCTTTGCACCTTCCTCGTAGGATTCGGATTTTAGCCTTAAAAATTAATTAAAGCCAACTAGGGTGCACCATAATGGAGTGTAACATCCCCAAAACCATATGGGAATATTACACGCCGTAGACCCTTTCCACAAGGATCTACCAGGCTAAACATCCATAAACAACCAAATGCTTGCCCGACCAGGGTCAAACAATAAAATGATACAGACCGATATGGTCACTTACACGTGAATACAAAGACCGATGAGGTCACACAACCCAATCGATAAAACTGACTTAAATAACATTACCCACACAGGGGTCGAAATACAATACAACAAGATCAAATCAACTCGACAACACTACATAAAGCAAAACATCTCTCGCCTGATGTTTAGTATCGCAGCCCGTCATCCTCTTGTGCCGATCCTGTGACTGCTCCCCGAATCTGCATGTACCGACGCAAAGCAGACATCCACCCCGATTACTCGGGGGTTAGTAAACTCCATTTGTTTTACTAGTGCAAGTATCAAATCATACGAAATGTAACAAGCAATTAATAATCGTGATCAAATATAATAATCAAGTATCAAATATTCCCGGGAGATTTTCACAAGGGAAGATAAGCTATGAAGCATTCGAAAATAAGATTATCATCTCGGGAATTTTTAGAATTTCAAAACCTTAAGACCTCAAGTCCTGATTCACAAAACCTTTCGAAAAACTTAAGGGTCTTAACCCAAAACTTGTTTCATAATTCAACAGTTTACAATACCGGAAACATTTCCATAAATCTCGTGGGGCTCGGCCCAACATTCTTTCTTAAAACTTTCTTACAAAAAGTTTGATTTACAAAACATGGTTCGTGACACCGTGATCCCCTGTCACGTGTCTCCGTAGGTTCAACAACCCGCACGGACGTAACCAATCACAACAATCACAACAATCAATCATGCTCATGACTCCGTGATCGCTTGCCACGAGTCTCCGTAGGTTCAACAACCCACACGGATTGAGCAAACACAACAATCACAACAAGCAGTCATGCTCATGACTCCGTGATCGCTTGCCACGAGTCTCCGTAGGTTCAACAACCCACACGGATTGAGCAAACACAACAATCACAACAAACAGTCCCGACCCCGTGAACCTGTGTCACGTGTCACCGTAGGTTCCGTCGAACCCGCACGGTTGGACGTCGTGTCTGACTCAATGGACTGTGCCATGAATCATCGTAGGCCTCCTCAGTCCCGCAGGTTTGGACCTCAGCACCACACACTAAGTTCCGATCCCATGGACCTGTGCCATGAATCCTCGTAGGCCCCGTCGAACCCGCACGAGTGAACTTAGCGTTCCAGCACATCACATTCGCATTCACATTACATACAACAATGAGCACAGTTAGTCAATCACGTTGATCACCACAAAATCGTACATCACACGTACATAACACAATCTAAACACTCTCAAAAACTATCATCAATCAACAACACACAACCAACAGAACACACGTTCGGTACACAATACATTGCACATCAGCTAACACGTATACCAATATAACATTATTATCACAAAGCCTTCAAATTTCGGAAAGCACAAACAACTCAAACGGAACATATTTACGAAGACAAGCAAAATCTTCATAAATCTCATATGTGATTACTACTCGCAAGATACAAGTCGTATAGTAAGATACTTGCCTTAATAACCGCTACCGAACGCTCCGAAGAACACGGTTCGACGGGAAGCTCGGACCCCAAAGAAGGCAACGAATGGAAGGGTTCCGACTCGAGTTCTTCACAAGAATTCGTTCCTAAGTCACAACGATATCAATTCAATCACAATTCTACGAAAACGTATGGAACTTCCCAAGTTCTACCCATTGAAGCATTTTATCGGACACTTTGAGGGCATAGGCCAATTTAATCGATCATTCAAAGAAATACTCAAATTCGTTCCACAAAACTTCAAGGGTATTGAATGATTACGAGTCTACAATCAAGTTCTAATAATAATATGAATCAAAACGAAGCAAATCGGCAAAAACACCAAGAAATCTCAAGAACACCCAAAACCCAAAAGTTTAGGTGTTCTTACCTTCGATCCGGGTGGAAGATGATGTTAATCTATGATTCCAACTTCCAAAACATGTTGCTCTATGTCATATCCATCCAAATCCATCCATTATTGACGAAGAAACGCGAAGAAACGAAGAAAAAGGGTGAAAATGGCGGATGACTCGGTCCGTGCCCTTAAATAGCCGACCACGGCCGCCACTTACGTAATCGGCGAGGCCTACGTGCATGTCGGCCAAGGCCGAACTCCTGGGCCGGATTCTGCCGGACATGTTACGACGCGGAAGGCTGTTACGTGCGTAATCGGCATTACGGCCGTTCGCTGCCATTACGGCCGTTACTCGCCAGGCACGGCGGCCAGCCTCGGTCGATCCGACGGTCCGAAAAATCCCGAAACTCCGACCTGAACGTAAACCGAAAACACGATTATGAAGTACTCGCAAAGACAAATCCGAATACTAAGAGAACACCCGATTCCGACCACCCGAGGGCTCGAAATTCGACAACGGAAGTAATTACCCCAAACTTTGGGAAATTACGAAAATGGCCCAAAACGTCCGAAATACCTGATACACGATCGAAACACCAAACTGAAGCTTACAACATGAATAATAACATTAAATGAACTTCCGAGAAACTCGAAACAACAGTTTCGGACGAGATTCGCGAGAATCGAACTCAAGTGCGGAAAAGTCGTTTAAGAACACGGAACTCAACAAAACGATACCGAAACGAACTCGGATGACAAAAAGTGTAGAATTAAATATTCTCAGAATGACGAAACGGTCAAAAGAGAGTCGTCGAAACGGACCTCCGCCGAAAAATGAAAATTACCGGAAATCCGAAATTGCGGATATTACATGGAGCACACTTGATTGCTCCTTTATGATGGAAAGTCCTTTATAAATAGCTCAACTTTTCCTTACTTCTCCAATGTGGGATGAGATTCCACACCACATCCCCAACTATTAAATGGCTTAACTTTGTGCATTAATTACTCATTCATTTCTTAACGAAATTGAACAAGTAAATACACTAAATTAATCTACACAAAATGTAGATTCCAAATATACCATTTAATGTCATTAATTACCATAATTAATTATGGTATTAATTAAGCTATTTTTCCAACAATCCCCCACATGAATGATGATTAATGCAAATGCAACATGCACTAAGTCCCGACGACCTATTATTGCTTCAGGATAGGTGGTAGTTAGCCTTGAACCTTCCTTAGTGTAATGCTATCGGATTTACTCATTGCTCGGTGAACGTGATGTCTTGAACCGATCAACTTTTGTGTAAACCAAGACAATAACATACACACAATAATATATCTAATATCTTTCGTTCTCACGTTGTGTCCATTTTGGCCTTGGACCATTTCTTGGATTCATAAGTGTTACTAATTTTATGAAGCGGCCTTACTTCTTCACTTATATAGTTGACCTCCTATGAAGAGTATCCTGCCATACTCCACCTATAAAAGGCTATAGGAATCATTAAAAGCTTTAAAAGCTTACCCTTTACCACAAACTGCAGGCTTGCACTTGAACAGCTACGAGAATGGATTTTCAAGTGCTTTAACTTGAACTTTCACAACTTAGTTGTCTCATTGAACCAAGTTCTTGGGATCTCCAATCATCCTGGTTGAGTTACCATTATGGAAATTCTCAATGTGTGGATTTCAATCCCATTCCCCTTGCTGCATTATATAATTGATCACGGTTAATACCTTTCGTAAACGGATCCGCTATATTGTCTTTTGACTTTACATAGTCAATACACATTATTCCTGTAGTGATCAATTGTCTAATGGTATTGTGTCTTCGACGAATATGTCGAGACTTACCATTATATATACTGTTCTTTGCCCTCCCTATGGCTGCCATGCTATCACAATGTATCATAACGGGAGGCAAATGTTTTTCCCAACATGGAATATCTTCTAAGAAGTTTCTTAACCATTCGGCTTCTTCGCCGGCTTTGTCTAAAGCAATAAACTCCGATTCCATTGTAGATCGGGCTATGCATGTTTGCTTAGAAGATTTCCATGATATTGCTCCTCCACCAATGGTAAATACATAACCACTTGTGGATTTAGTGTCTTTAGTATCGGATATCCAGTTGGCATCACAATATCCTTCTAAAACAGCTGGATATCTCCAATAGTGTATACCATGATTGACAGTGTGTTTTAAGTATCTCAACACTCTTGTCAATGCGGTCCAATGATCCTTTCCGGGATTACTCGTAAACCGACTCAGTTTACTAATAGAATATGCTATGTCTGGCCTTGTACAATTTGCTAAGTACATTAGGCTTCCAATTATCCTAGCATATTCTGTTTGTGATATGGGTTCTCCTCGATTTTTGGCTAAGTGTAAACTTAAGTCAACAGGTGTCTTAGCCGGAGGTAGATCGTATGCCTTGAATTTCTTAAGTACATTCTCAACATAGTGAGATTGTGATAAGACTATTCCATCGGGTGTTCTGGAGATCTTGATTCCTAGAATCACATCGGCTAATCCCAAAAGTTCTTCTTTAACATTTCCTTAGTGCCCATGATGATTTTATTGTTGCTACCCATAATTAGCATATCATCAACGTATAGACACACAATGACAAAATTGTCAGATGTACCTTTGATGTACACACATTTATCGCATTCATTGATCTTGAAACCATTTGACATCATTACTTGGTCAAATTTCTCATGCCATTGTTTGGGTGCTTGCTTAAGTCCGTATAAAGACTTAACAAATTTACAAACTTTGTTTTCTTGGCCGGGAACCACGAACCCTTCGGGTTGTTCCATATAAATTTCATCTTCTAAATCTCCATTTAGAAAGGCCGTTTTTACATCCATTTGGTGTATCTCAAGATTGTACAATGCTGCAATTGCAAGTAGCATTCTAATGGATGTAATCCGAGTAACTGGTGAGTATGTATCAAAGTAATCACACCCTTCCTTTTGTTTGTATCCTTTGGCTACCAAACGTGCCTTGTATTTGTCAATAGATTTATCACCTTTGTATTTCTTCTTGAGAATCCACTTGCAACCTAAAGGTTTATTTCCCGGAGGAAGATCAACAATGTGCCAAGTGTGATTGTTCAAGATTGACTCGATTTCACTATTGATAGCTTCTTGCCATAGATCGGCATCGGAACCAGACAATGCTTCCTTGATTGTCTTTGGTTCATCTTCTAAAGAATAGACTACAAAATCCGGACCAAAGGTTTTTGCGCTTTTATTCTTTTTCCTCGCCTTGGTTCCGGTGTTGGTCCATTACTATTTGGCGAGATTTCATCATAAGTCCTCTTTTTCGGACTTATTTCATTCTTTTCTTTCTTAGGGAATATAGTTTCAAAAAATATGGCATTTCTTGATTCTATAATCATTCCCTCATTAATATCGGGTACTTCCGATTTGTGTACCAAAAATCGGTACGCACTACTATTATTTGCATATCCTATGAAAATGCAATCAACCGTTTTTGGTCCTATTTTTACTTGCTTGGGTTTCGGTACTTCAACTTTTGCTAAGCACCCCCACACTTTTAAGTATTTATAGGACGACTTCCTTCCTTTCCATAATTCATATGGAGTTTTATCTTGCTTCTTTTTGGGTAATTTATTCAGAATTTTATTGGCCGAAAGAATAGCTTCTCCCCATATGTTAAGTGATAGGCCCGAGCTTATCAACATAGCATTCATCATTTCCTTTAATGTTCTATTCTTTCGTTCGGCAACACCATTCGATTGGGGTGCATAAGGTGCAGTCGTTTGGTGAATAATGCCATTTTCACGACAATATTCTTCAAAAGGTGCAACATATTCACCACCTCGATCACTTCGAATCATTTTGATTTTGGTGTTGAGTTGATTTTCAACTTCTGTTTTGTATGTTTTGAAAGCTTCGAATGCTTCGTCTTTGCTTCTCAAAAGATACACATAACAAAATCTTGTGCAATCATCAATAAAAGTTATAAAATAATTCTTTCCACCTCTTGTTTGCACAAGTTTTAAATCGCACAGATCGGTGTGAATCAATTCAAGAGGTTTTGTCGATCTTTCCACGGAATGAAAAGGAGATTTTGCCATTTTTGCTTCAACACATATTTCACACTTTTTGTGTTGATCGAAAGTCATTTTTGGCAATAAATCTAAATGTACTAAACGGCGTAGTATATTTAGATTTGCATGTCCTAATCTATCATGCCATAAATTAGGAGACTCAACCAAATAAACAACTTTATCGTTTATTTCATTTCCACCACGTACATTGATAGCATTCAGTTTGAAAAGGCCGTTATCTATATAGCCTTTTCCGATAAAGTGACCATTTTTAGTTATTACAACTTTATCCGCTTCAAACACTAGCCTAAATCCGGCTTTGCTCAATGCCGAGCGGACACAAGATTCTTACGGATGTCCTGAACATGTAGCACATTCTTGAGCGTCAATTTCAATCCCGACGTCATCTTGAGTATAACTTCTCAGCCCGACAACATTTGAGGCAGCGGAGTTTCCCATGTACAATTTTCTTTCTTCGGTGACGGGCTCGTATGAGGAGAACATGGTTTTATCGGCACAAATATGTTTAGTAGCGCCGGTGTCCACCCACCATCCGACTGGGATTCCAACCATATTGATTTCATCTACAACTGCACACAGATCAAGACTGGACAAATCGACGGGAACATACTTATTCTCGATAATATTTGCTTGATCTCTCTTCTTGTCCTTCTTTGGTTTGCGGCAATTTTTCGCCATATGCCCGAATTTACCGCAGTTGTAGCATTCTCCTTTCATCTTCTTTTGATTTTTCGAGTCTTGCTTCTTCCCGTTAAATTTCCGCTTTTTGTTGATGCTTGACTCGATGAGATTTGCTTTTGCCTCCATAGATGACTTGTTCATCTTGACATCGGTCTTCCGATTGTCCTATTCGATCCTCAGTCGCACAATTAGATCTTCAAGGCCCATTTCCGTGCGTTTGTGCTTGAGGTAGTTTTTGAAGTCCTTCCACATCGGGGGCAACTTCTCGATTATGGCAGCAACTTGAAAGGATTCAGACAAGCTCATTCCTTCTGCCAAAATATCGTGCAGGATCAACTGTATTTCCTGCACTTGCTCGAGAACAGTTTTGGTGTCCACCATTTTGAAGTCTAGAAAACGACCCACGATGAACTTTTTCAAGCCGGCATCTTCTGTTTTATATTTTGTCTCCAACGAGTCCCACAACTCTTTCGACGTTTTGATTGTGGAATAAACACTGTAAAGTGTGTCATCCAGCCCATTCAAAATATAGTTCCGACATAAGAAGTCGCTATGATGCCATGCATCCAATGCCGTGCGTTTCTGGGTGTCAGTTTCATCATCCCCCACAACAGGAGGAGATTCAGAAAGGAAGCGACAGAGATTGAGAGTAGTAAGGTAGAACAGCATTTTTGATTGCCAACGTTTGAAGTTGGTACCTGAGAACTTCTCTGGTTTTTCGGCATGGGCAGGAGCATGAACATTGTTGCTTGACGATGCCATCTTCTACAGAAAAATTTCGTCTTACGATTGTTGAATATATTGCTGTAGAAAATAACAAATGATGCTAAACCGAGGCAAGAGTTGGACTCTCTCTCCGTAAGATGAAATTACCCCGCACAGTACACACGGTTGAATGGCAAACGTCCCCAAGATACAACGGTTTTTCAACGAACTCGATACCCTGTACTAGGAATCGAATTCCGGGCGAACTACTGGATATTTGGGACTTTGTAGTATGAACTTAGGCTAGTATGACAGTATTATTATCTTGATTATTATGTGTATGAAATCATCATCCACAGGGGCTTATTTATAGCCTGCAAAGCACCCTGTCCGAATCGGTGTGTCTTTCTGACTGGATCGACACCTTGTGGTCCGGTGGGAGGGCTGCATTGGTTCAGAATAGCTGAACCATTGTGCTGGTCCAGATTACACTGAATGGTCCGAACCATTGCATTAGTTCGGCCGTTAACCGCCCGCTTGTGTGCCACTCCCGCCATGTCACTGCCACGTGTCATCCTAGTCACCCTCCACGTCATCCGAGCCACTATCTCATTTGTCAAAATTCCAAGGCTGCAAAGTGCGCCTACGAAGCGCCCGTTGCGACAAGTGCGACGTGCACGTGCTCGGACTCGGACTCGGACTCGGACTCGGAAGGTGCTTTGCACCTTCCTCGTAGGAGGCGGATTTTAGCCTTAAAAATTAATTAAAGCCAACTAGGGTGCACCATAATGGAGCACACTTGATTGCTCCTTTATGATGGAAAGTCCTTTATAAATAGCTCAACTTTTCCTTACTTCTCCAATGTGGGATGGGATTCCACACCACATCCCCAACTATTAAATGGCTTAACTTTGTGCATTAATTACTCATTCATTTCTTAATGAAATTGAACAAGTAAATACACTAAATTAATCTACACAAAATGTAGATTCCAAATATACCATTTAATGTCATTAATTACCATAATTAATTATGGTATTAATTAAGCTATTTTTCCAACAATAGCAATAACACCAGGAATATCAGAAGTAGAATCCCAAATATCTTGGATGAGATCTAAACACTACGTGTGTTCCAACCATGCGAATTCAAAACGGAATGACTTAGATTTCAAAGTCCCTCGAATTCCATTACAGTCGACAAGAATCGGATGCTGATCTGAATGTGGACGGGGTAAATGATAAACCATACCATTAGGACACAAATGCTTTAAGGTGGCACCCCAATTAAAATGGTGGATAGCATTAGGGCCGAGCAAAATCGAAATCGAAAATCAAGAAATCGACAAAATCGATGAAATCGGAACCGAAAAATCGAAGCCAAAGAGAACCCATCGGTTTTGGGTTCATATTTTAGAAACCGAATTTTTCGGTTTCGGATTCGGTTTGTACTTTAGAAACCGCACCGTGAAATCGAAACCGACCCATTCTTACGAAACCGACCTAGGAACCGAGCCAAACCCAGAAACTGGCCCACAATATATTTATATATCTAATTATTTAATATTAAATATATATTTTAAAAAAATAAAAAATAAAATATGGAACCTAACCCTGATTATTTAATATTAAATATATATTTAATATATACATTTGTTGGAAAATGGGTTAAAACCCAAAATCCACGGGTTTAAACCCAAAATCCATGAACGTAAATCCATGAGCGTATGGGTTGAACCCGAGAAACCAAAACCGAAACCAAAACCGACCAGAAACCGAGAAATCGAAACCGAACCCATTGGGTTCTAAAACCCAAAAACCGAAATTAGCGGTTTGGGTTCAGTTTTACCCCAAAACCGACCCGTGCTCAGCCCTGGATAATATAGCGAAGCAGAGTTTTCAAACTCTTGTAAACTTGCGGAAGCGTAATTAACTTGCGGAATGTAAATGACACAAGATTTATAGAGGTTCGGCCAAACGTGCCTACGTCCTCTCTCCGTATCTTTTTCTATAGGCTTAAGATCAACTTTTTCCGCCTTGTCTTCTATTGGCCCGAGGTAAACCATTACAATCTCGTCTTATATCGGTCCGAGATAAACCGTTACAATCTTGTCTTTATGTCGGTCCAAGATAAACCGCTTTTCTTTTCTATCGGACAAGGAAGCAACCTATCTAGCTTTCAATTGGTACTAGACAAACCTCACTTGGATTTAGATATGATTCTAATAATATTGGATCAATGATCCTAATAACACCGAATCAATCTATAATTCGTATCTTTCCTCTCGTGTATATGTTTTCGTGTATGAACACTCAAACACTTATCAATTATGCATAAATACACATATGTATGATTTTCTCAGAGTTGTTGTTTTGAATGATACCAAATGGTTTGGTATTTATAGGCAAATTCTCTCAACTAGTCTGTTTTACATACATTATGTGTCATACATTGCGTACGTTAAGCTCCGTTACATACATTAACGCTTTCTAGTTACGTACGTTAAGCCTCACTCAAATTCGTTCAGTGGATCCTCTATACTTCCATTACGTACGTTATCATTATACGTATTATGTACGTTAAATACTCTTTAGATAGCCGTTGATATGTTTCGTATGCGGTGACGTCACAACGGTCATATAGTTTGAATTCTTCCAACAGTTCATAATTCAAACTTCATTACGTACGTTAGGCATAACATCTTACGTATGTTAAGCTCCAATTGTTACGTACGTTATTCTGACATCGTTACGTACGTTAAAGCATCAGGTGAGTCTTCAGCTGGGTTTCAATTACGTACTTTATGCTGTATTCATAGCGTACGTTATGTTCTTCAATTAGCATGCGCTAGACTTGCACCTTAGCGTGCGTTATCTGCTCAGGTTGTGTGACTTCGACTGCTTGTTGTTTTGCTTCATTCTATTTTTGTTTTCTTTGATCGATAACATCATCAACTCATTATTAACTCATCATTCGCTCATCATCAAAACCAATTTATGATTATGTGGAATAGAATATTCCAACAACAAAGATCTTCAGTCTGAATTGGCAACAACCCTATCAAGTTGTGAGCAAATACATCCCAAATCAGTTCTTTTATTTGTCCAAGTAAACGATGGTCCCCGAAAACCAAGGTCCGTCAGCCCACAATTGTCGAGGCAGGAGTTAAAGGCAAAACTCCTAGAGGTAGAGATGCTTGCACCTCCACGTTTTTCATGAGTGAATTGAACCTCATTGAAATCCCCCACGGCAATCCAAGGTAATGAGGAAGTTTGGGCTAAGTCCACAAGATTATCATAGAGTCTGAGCTTGCAAGGCATATATGGTTTGGCATATACACCCGAGAGAATCCACGGATTAGAAGATCGAGACTGAAGTAAAGCATGAACCCCTTGATCATCAACATCGAGTATCTCAACATTCAAACTATCAGTATGCCACAACATCCATATCCCACCATCCATCCCTGTAGTTGGCGCAATACATGAACCCGAAAAATTCAGTCTAGATAAATTAGATTGTATCTGATTTACCAAGACTCGGGCCTCCAATAAAAGGAAGACATTAGGTTTATGAAGGCGAACCAAGTCACAGAAAGCCACATAAAAATTATCATTACCCACTCCTTCACAGTTTTACCAAATATTGATGCGGCAACACCATCAATAGCGTCGGTGCTATCCATAGCAACTATCTCTGAAGCTGCAATGGGGGGTATGGAGGCATTAGGAGGATCTGTCGGAGTATGATCCATATTTAAGTCCTTATCAACATCTGTCGATTTAGTCCCGTTGAATTCTGCAAAGGTCTCCACCTGGAAGATAGGCTTAACCCAAGGATAATTGTAGTTGGTGATATCAGAGAAAGGTCTATTCCGAAGGGATGGATTCTTTGGCGAAATAAAGGAACGTCCCCCTCTAACGGTGTTCGGTGAGGGCCTGTAGTAGATTTCCCAAAACTAGGAGGATCAGAGACAAGGGGGTCAGTCAGATCACCAAGCTGAGAGAACCTATTCTCTTGAAAAATACCAGGCTCAGTTGAAGAAGTGCCTGAAAATATTCAATCTGCTTTGTGTCCCTGCGACTTTTTGAGTTGTAGGGCGATATTTACGTACGTAGGAAGGAGTATTTGATGTTGATTCCGAATTCAACATCAAAGGTGCATCCGAATTCAAAGGTAGGGTGGAAATTAGTGGTGGTGGCCATCACACCCTTCTTCTTGTTCTTGCCGAAATCGTTACGATTACTACCAGCACGTGTGCGATCACCAATAGGAACTGTATTCGATCAGACACCAGACGGAGAAGCCTTGGGTCTATGCTGGACTTTAATCCAGTCACCGTGTTCACCAATAGCAGCTCTATTCACCAGCCAATTAACTGACTTAGGCACTGGAGAATCATTCGAAGGGGGCTGAACTGTACCTGAATTAGTTTTTATCGAGGTAGGGCTTTCATTGTTCTTCTTATGGGTGCATTCAGTGGCTAGATGACCCGCCCGACCGCAACCATAACACACTGTCAGAATATTTTCGTATGTAATCTTGTAGAGATTCCCTCTGACGCTAATGACTTGATGCAGGGTATATCAGTATCAAGTTGGACACAAAACCTTGCATATCGGCCCCGAGCAACAGTGAAGGTATTACTATCGATCTTGATTGGGTCGCCGATACATTTCGCTAAGGTTTGAACGACGGATACCCTCAAATACTCCAAAGGGAGATTGGCAATTCTCACCCAAGTAACAACTGAATGGACTCTGTCAGCATCAGCACGAAAATTCGAAAACCATTTTCGGAGAGTGAAGAAACTACCAACCAAGTGCCAACTGCCACGGTCCTGACGTTAATATCCAATCACATTTCTCTATGCCAATTCGTCGGAGACAGAAGCATCCGTAACCAATGTCAATAAGATCAAATTCCCCAGAAAGTTTCCACATTGCTGCTAATTTGTTATAGAGCGCGGGATAATTCCAGGGTTTCTCCATAACTTTAACAATTATAGCATCATCCCATTGTCCTCTCATCTCGTCTAAAAGGTCCTCATTAAAAGAAACTTGAATGAAATGTTTGGATTCGGAGGCCGGAGTCACTATTATGCGATCACATTATTTAGACATATCGTTTAGGCCTGGGACTTTTCGGTTCCAGGGAGAAAAATACAGGAACCGGAATCGAACCGTATAATTTTTTCGCGGTTCGGTTTTGCTAGTTTTTTTTGTCCGAACCGCACAGGAACCGAACCGCACAGGAATCGAACCGAACCGGAACCGATTTTGTATGGTTCATACGAAATATATTATATTATATTTTATTTTATTAAGAATATATTATATTATATTAATTATGTTTAATAAGAATATATTATATTATATTATGTTATATTCAGAGGGTCAATTTTCTGGTTCGGTGCGGTTCGGACGGTTCAGATCGGTTCTTCTTTAAAACGGACAGGAACCGCGAACCGAACCGAACCGAATACTAACAGTACGAACCGAACCGAAAAAAAAAATTTGTTGCTAGGAACCGAACCGAACCGTCGGTTCCGATGCGGTTCGGATCGGTTCCGCGGTTCCCGGTTTCAAGAGTCCCAGCCCTAATATCGTTAGAGTCAATAGGCATATCCGGAATCTTGGATTTGACAGATTCATTGAAGGTTTTGGGACGAACCTGTTCCGGAAGTCGAGGAACCTCCGTCATATCATTCGCGGTGAAAGGGTCGGCCTCCATGGGGTTGGATCTACGACTACGTGAGCGTTTAGAATTCCTTATACCCAGTTCCGATTCCATGATCGGAGTAGGAAATCGTCAGTAATAGGAGAAGCAAAGTTGACGACGGCGCCAAGCAGGTCAGGGCCTAGGGTTTCGTTGTTTTCACTTCTTCAACGACGCCGATCACACTTTACAACATATGTATAATCGTAATTTTCAATGTACCTTCCTTATGATATTGTTGGGATGTCTTGAACTCCCACTACGCAGAGTTGGTACGGGGGTCTCCGCCGTTTTGGGCTTCGTTTGTAGTTTTGGGCCTATCTTTTGGCTTGTCCAAGTAGGGTTAGGATTCTTGCATATATAATGCATATTCGTAACCTAGCCGAAAAATATAGTTCAATCTATGTAAATGATCTATCAGTAATAATAATCGTTCCTCTCTTCTGCCCGTGAACGTAGCTAACTCATCATTAATGAACCACGTAATTTGTTTGTGTTTTTATCGCTTTTCATAATTTCTTTCTTTCTTACAATCGTTATAACATATATTTTTATAGTATTTTTGTAAAATATATTAGATAGTGTAATTTTCTCAAGGAAAATTCTAAAAGAACATTTTCCATTACATGTGCATCGGTGATTTTAAAAATATTCAGAACTCTAGATTCAGGAGGAAGTTAAAAATATGCTCCTTTTTTTCAATCTAAGGAAAAGGTTTTATTGTTTTCTAATTCTCAAAATAAATTTTCTATTTGGTTAATTCATCTTTATTCTTAAATTATCCCAATTTCACAAATCATTGTACCTCACAAAAAGCACCGCATTATTGCCATTTTGAACTAGTTTCATCACGGGATATTATTTTGGGCCCATTTCGGCCCGAAACATTGTATTTTACCCGTTGTACCCCACTATAACATTTTCGACCAGTTTCGTCCCGAGAAGTCATTTTCATTTTTTTCGTCTCGAGATGTTACTTTCGACATGTTTCGCCAACGGAAAGGCATTTTCAACCTGTTTTCCCATGAGACTATATTTTCGACTGTTTCGCCTCGGGATGATATTTTCGACCAATTCTGTAAGGGTACATTATTCTCAACATGCTGCAAATATATTTTCGACCTATTACGGAAGGACCAAAAATGATATCCGGGGATTGAAAAGTACGTCATTGAGCGAAAACAATCGAAAAGGACGTCTTTGAGCGAAACGATTGAAAATGACGTCTCGGGATAAAATGGACCAAAAATATATTCGAAGAGCGAAACGTGTTAAAAATGACATCTCGAACCGAAAATGTCGTCTCATGGTGAAACGGGTCGAAAATATCTTCGCAGGTTGAAACAATTAGAAAATGACGTCCCATTATGAAATGAAAATGACGTCCCAAAAAAAAAGCCGAGAATATCGTCTCTGGACGCAGCAGGTCGAAAATGATGTCCCGTAATGAAAATAGTAAAAAATGACATCCTGGACAAAACAAACTGAAGATGACTTAGAAACAAAATGAGTCGAAAATAACACCCCGAACAAAACTAGTCGAAAATGATATCTCGAAGCGAAATGGGTGACGTCCCGGATAAAAAATAGTCGAAAACATTGTTACCGGGCAAACTCAAGTAACTTCAGTCCAGTTCGATCCACGTTGGATATTTCGGGTTTCGGGTATAAAAATGTCCAACCCTAATTTTTACCATATAGCAGTTGCAATGTGTCGCTCCTGCTTCCTTGGGCGGGGCTTAGGGGTGTAATGAAACGAATGTTCGCGAAAATTTCACTGAAAAATTCGGTCAACGCTCGCTTCGTGTTCGAGTTTGACCGAACCGAACAGTTCACGAACATGTTCGTTACATACACGAATCGAACACGAACATATAGATTACTGTTCGGTAGTTCGCGAACAAATAGTAAATATTAATATATATTCTATTATTTTATACTATTTCATACCCTAAACCTACCAACTCGCACACGGCACACTTCATTCTCACTTCTCAGTTTCTCACCTACCCCTCACCTCTCACAATGCCTTCGGCCCTCACATCTCACAGCCCTCACCTCTCACAACGCCTTCGGCCCTCCACCACCACTAGCTCTCTCGGTCCACCACTCTTACAACTTTCCCGACTTATTTAATTAAGACCATTCTTAATTAAGACAACCGAAGTTAAATCAGAGTATATGTTCCAGTCTGTTTCGCTCTTTAAGTTTCGGTTTGTTTCTTGATTAGGACCACGGAAGTTAAATCTGTCGGGAAAGCTCTCTCAGAGTATATCAGATAGCCACTATGAACTTTAGATCGACAGTCCGCCGGGTTGGTTTCTCTGCCAAGAAGTGGATTTTCCGACGCACACATCAGGTATTTATTTTCTGTTTTTGTCCATTATAAATATTTGTTTGTTTATCTTCCCTTGTGTTTAGTGATTTTCTTTGTTCCTGTTCTTATTTGATTTTATAGTATGATATGGGATCTGGGAATATGTCGATGTTCATTCATATTATTTTTATATTTTTTGCAGTCTTGCTGATTTCAATTTGTTAATATACTATCTTGTTGTTAATTATATTGTTGGTTTTGTCCTGGTATTATATTAGTTTGTTAATTATATATTTTCTGTTAATTAATCAAAGTTTGTAGATGTCTGCTCAAGAAGTTAGTTCAGTGGCACGGGAAGGTGAAAACATACATGGGTTGGAAATCATTGGTAGTGTTGATTCTGCTGATGAATTATTTGCATATATGGGGAATCAAACATTGGGGATGGATGACATTGTAGAGAATGATCAAAATGCAGAATCCAGAAACTGCTGATGTGAATGCTGACACTGTAGAGAATGGTGCTCCGAATATAGCAGCTAGATATGGTCTTGATGCGCATAGACCAAAAAAAAAACAAAAGAAATCACGAGTATGGAAGCATTTTGAGGAGATTATGGTTGAGAAAAATGGGGTGAAAAGTAGGGTAGTGCGGTGTTTCCATTGCTCTCAGAAAATCCCATATTACAAAGGTGGGTGCACTACTAACCTGGGCCAACACATAGCCGAGTATGTTAAATTGAAAAGAGCAAAATCAGAAGACGAAAATAAGCAATCTAAGCTTATTTTTCCAGCTGGTACTTTGGCTACACCTGGCACTCTTATCTTTATTCCGGGAAGTTTGATAGGGCAACGATGAAAGAAAGTGCAGCAGAGTGGATTTGTATGCATGAACATCCTTTTACAATCGTTGAGGGAGATGGGTTTAATATAATGATGAGAAGAGGAACGCCTAACTGGACTAGGATAACTCGTGTTGCAATAAAAAAATATTTTTTTTGCTGTATTTGAAAGAGAAAGGGAGAAGTTGAAATATTTGTTTAATAAGGTTCATAAAATTAGTCTAACTACTGATTTATGGAAGTCCAAAAATCAGAAGATTGAGTATATGGTCTTAACAGGGCATTGGGTTGATGATACCTAGAAACTACAGAAGAGGGTATTAAACTTTGTTCACATTCCTCCCCCTCGACCAGGCATTATCATTGCCGATGAAATATTAAAATACCTAAGAGGTTGGGGGTTGGAGAGCAAAGTTTACACCTTGTCAGTTGATAATGCAACAAACAACGACACTTGTATCAGGAGTTTGATGTCTACTTTTTCTAAAACCAGAACCTTGCCTCTTCAAGGGAGGTTGTTTCACGTGAGATGTTGCACCCACATCCTTAATTTGTTGGTTCAAGATGGCCTGAGTATGATTACCGAGATAGTTGGTACTATTAGGGATGCTGTATATTACATCAACAAGAGTGACTCTCGACGCTTGGAATTTGCAAAAGCGGTAGAAAAAGCTTCTTTGCCGTATAAGGTACTTCTTTATGATTGCAAAACTAGGTGGAACTTTACCTTTGATATGTTATTGTGTGATCTAAAGTTCAACGAGTGCTTTTCAAATTGTAAGGAAAGAGACGAGGATTTGGTTTATGTCCAAAGAAGAAGATTGGATAAAGGTGGAAAGGGTATGTTCAGTTTTACAAGCATTTTGGGAATCAACTCATGTCATGTCCGGCAGTGATTATCCGACTGCAAATTTGTATTTGGTAGAAGTTTGCAATATTAAGGAGCTTCTCGATAGTAAGGCTCCTGATCCAGATCAATTTATTGTGCGTATGGTTGCAAATATGAAGCTAAAATTCGATAAGTATTGGGGCGAGTGTAATCTTCTGATGTCCACAACCGCAATTCTGGATCCTCGGCTGAAAATGTTGGTCATTGAACACTGTTTCCCTAGAATTTCTCCACCACATGAAGTTGAGCCGAATATAAGAGAGGTTCGAGTAGCACTTTATTCTATATATGGTGAATATGAGAAGATGTATTCTAGTTCTTCATCTTTTTGTCAAGTTCTCGATCCAATGCATCTGAGCAGGACATAAGGGCCACTTCAGTAACACCATCACGCTCTACAGGTATGACTTTTCCTGACCTTTCTAAACGAGTCTGCTACTCATTGAATATCTAATATCTAATTATGAGTCTGCTACTCAATAAACATATATCTAATAATTGTCTCTCTTTTTTTGCTCCTATATATCTAATGAGATTTTCTTTCACTTTACTTCTATCATCTCCTGTTTTGGTGGATTGACAAAGAATAGAACACGATGAAGAAATATAAAGAAAAGTCTCTATTTATATGTGCAAAGAATGTGATTAGAAAGCAGTAATAATGATATGTATACCAGTATGTGCCATTGTTTTCAGACTTATATGTATAATTATGAGTCTATTGCTCAATAAACATATATCTAATAATTGTCTTTTTTTTTTGCTCCTATATATCTAATAATTGTCATAAATACTCTATTACCTCATTTACAGGTTTGAGTCGATTTCTCAGTCATATATCTCATGTGGATAGTGCTCATCCACAGAAGAGTGAGCTAGACACTTACTTTGAATATGGTCGACTCACCCAAGAGAATGCAACTGGCATTGATATTGTGAATTTGGATGCATTGAAATGGTGAAAAGAATCTACCAAACACAAAATTCTTTCACGAATGGTTGCGGATATTTTAGCCATTCCAATCAGCACAGTGGCTTCAGAAGCAACTTTTAGTGACGGAACTAGAGTGATTGACACTTATCGTGCTTCTTTGGCGCCAAAGACTATTGAAATGTTGATGTGCACTGGAGATTGTGCCGTAAGCTTCATGGTATAAAGAAGAAGGATAAGGTATAAGTTTAAAGTTTCTATTAATGGTATTATTGAATATTATTGTAAAGTTTTAATAATGTAGTTTTCTTATATGTTTATTTATCATTCTCTATGCATAGAAATCACATATCCATTGAAGGTTGTACTCCCCAACCCTTGAACGAGTCTATGAATGGTTTATATTTAAGCATCCATCCAATGGTGAGTAAAAGTATGTTATTAGTTTTTTTGTTCCTTTGAGTGAATGTGAATGAAATAGACATCCAAGAATGTGGACTTAGTTAACTAGATTAATTTTTCTTTGAAAACTCTGTCATGAAGTTGATATTGGTGTTTTCTTTAAATAGTTTTTGTTTTTGTTTTTGTTAGGGAATTGATGGAGCCGGAGAAGATTGGATATCATGAAACTCTCTGTCATGAAGTTAAAAACTCCCTGTTTCTATTTTTGTTTTTGTTTAAAAACTCTGTGTCATGAAGTTAACTGGACTTTGCGGAATGTTTTTGAAACACTGTACTAGATTTTTTTTGGTATTATTATTGCTTGTTTTGTGTGAATCTTGATTTTTCCTTGTATTTTCGAACACAAATAAACAAACAAACGAACAAACGAACCAGACTATTCGAACACAATCGAACCGAACAAATGAACACTAACGAACGAACGCGAAATTTCTGAAATTTTAACGAACCGAACACGAGCAAGTGATTGTTATGTTCATCGAACACGAACACGAACCGAACATACTATATATCGCACGAACGAACGTTCATTAAAGTCACTGCGCGGTTCGTTCGGTTCAAAATACACCCCTAGCGGGGCTACTTGCTTAAGATAGGAGGAAAGTACCCCCACCTAAGTCTTGGCAACTTAATTAAATTATAGATAATTGATTTAGTGCCTCCTTAAATTAATTTAAGTGCCCCAAAATATTTCAATTCAGACTCGACCCAAATAAATAAGAATATTTAGGGCATGTTCTCTTCGGCAAAATTCAACTGAATTGAACTGAACTGAACTGAAAAAACTAAACTGAACTGAACTGAAAAAACTGAACTGAACTGAACTGAACTGAACTGAAAGTAACTAATAATTTAAAAATGAATAATAATAATAATAATGTAAATGATACTATTATTAATAGAAATAATAAATAATTATAAATAATAAGCTAATATAATAATACTTACTAACAATAGAAATATTTTAAAAAATATATTATTAATTTTGATAAATAGTATGAGGAGATGAATGCTTGTTGATAAATATATTATTAATTTTCTTTCACTTTCTAGTTTACCTCTTCTTCTTTATTAATTATTTTTCCCTTCTCTATTTATGTAGCTAGGGGTGGACATTCGAGTCGGGTAGTTTGGGTACCCAATCGGATATTCGAAAAACTTTGGGTGCGGGATCGGATACCCGAAAAAGTTTGGGTACGCTTCACAATTTTATTCGTTTACATGATCTAGGGATTGCTTTCACAAACCAAGTTGAAGTAATGGAATCAAGAGCTGATCATAACATGTACGATGATGCGAGAAGAAAAGCCACGAATAGTGTACGATTTACAATAACCGATGAAATATGGAAGTCGGTCAAGGATAATGTGGAGTTGATAGAGCAAATTTATGAAGAAGAAGAAGAGGAACAACAATTAACCGATTATGAAGACGGTGATAATAGTTAATGTTCAATAGTATTATTATTTTGCTCGATACTTCAACCATTAAAATGTTCTTGTCCAATACTTCAATTATTTAAATGTTTGATTTATTGTGGTTATTGTTCTTGTTCTTGTTTTTTTTTTAATTACTAACTTTTTCAATATAATAATAATAATTACCAATAATAATTAGCAATAATAGGAATAATAACAATAATAATAATTAGGGGTGGGCATTCGAGTTAAGTAGTTTAGGTACCCTATCGGAAAAAATTCGGGTACAGAATCATATATTTTTTTTAAAAAACAATTAAGGACGGGTACCCAAATCCGATTAAAAATTTGGGTTTGGGATTCGGATATTCCAATTTGAATTTCGGGTACCCGATCAGGTACCCGACTATTTTTATGTGGAGTTCTAATAAATATTAGGGCATTAAATTCTTTAAATTTCAAAAAATATTTCGGTACGGGTTCGGGTAGTTTAAAATGTGATAGGTACTTTTGAAGTGTGCAAAGCTTGCCTCATATTTAGAATAAATTATTTATAGTCCAAATTTATTTATTTGCGTAACTAAGCTTGCATTTTTTTATCTAATTTATTGGAATATGTTATTGATATATTTTTATAATTTATAATTTTACACATATTTTATATATTTTAACCTAAATAGATCCCAAAATTATTTTTGTTATGATATCGCTGTTTTTATTTTCAATTTTTCGAACATATTAGTGGCACAATTTTATGTGTAGTTTAAGTAGGTTGTAATTTTTTTTAACTTTGTTAAGATTGATCATGACTTCTCTTAAATAGCTGATAAATAAAAACTTACTAACTCGAACTACTACTATCTTTTTCACATAATCAAATCAAACAATTTCACATTTTATTTTATAATTTTCGCTACATACTCACTATTAATAATATTTATTTTTAAATCTACATTATACATTTATTATTTAAAATACACCAATTATACACTTTCTATCAAACATTCAGTTAAACAGAGCGAGCGAGTATAAGTTAGGAATAAAGACAGAATATAATTTTTTGGAACATGTTACCCTTACATTTTTATAACCATACATTTTCATAATTTATAATCTATACTACTTAAAGTTTGATTGGCATAATTGAATGTGGAAGAGGATTTGTGCCACAAAGGAAAGTACGGTACAACATCATTCAAACATACTCTCAATTGTGTATAAACTACATTCATGGGTTGAAATCATTCAATTCGTACAATTGGATGTTGTGAAGGATGGTGTTACATAAGGTCAATAGACTGCATGAGTTAAATCACATGGCATACAAACCATATGGTGGTTACAACAGCCATAAATCGTCTTAATGAATTAAGCCTTCCGCCTTCCACCAGGTGCCTATAAATGACAACCACATAAACCTCGATTTACACATCATCGGTCGAAACCAAAACCCATCACTCCCCAACTCTCATCGAGAGTAGCTAGGTATTCACATACCTTCAACAAAAGTTCATGTTGTAGACACATCCAGGGCCATGGTGTTACCCTCGACGAACTCGATGCTTTTGATGCCAGTGGAGAGCTTCGGAAGAACCTGGTGGGATTCGGTGATCAAAGCCTTGAACAATCTGCTTTCAGACACCTTCAATTTCACATCATGAACGAAACTGTGCACACCCATTTTTCTTCCACTACTACATTTTTAAGCAAATGTAACACATCTAATACATCTAATGCAACGGTGCCTGAGCATGGCATTGCATTATTTCATCTATACAACGGTAAATTTGGGCTATTGTAACAGCTATGACCTAAGCGTTGCCTTAAGTTTCTTTGCGTTGCATTAAATTGTTCTAATGTAACGCCTCCAATAACGCCCTTGCATTTATATTCTTCTAATGCAAAGACTACATTATTAATGCAACGCCTGCATTAACACTCTTGCATTAAGTTACTTGGCGTTGCATTACATCCTTTTGAAAGTTTGAAATGAAGATAAAATAAAGAAATGAGGGATGGAAAATAACCTTTTTTATGTACTTTTTAGTAGAAATTAATATTTTTGACCTTTTTAGTATTGATTTAGTATATAAAAATGTTAGAAAAAAATTAAACAAAATAAATGAAAACAATACCTATTGTTTTTGTGTAAGGTGTTATGGGACGGAAGGAGTATGATTTATTTATTTTTTTCATGAAAAAAGCTATTTGATTTTCTTTTATTACTAAATATTTTTACAAAAAAAGTTATTTAAAAATTCAAAATTCAAAAAAAAAATTTTATAATTATTCGCGAGCGGCCCGGACTAATCAATTTGTATTTTGTTCATTTTCTGCCAAACAGATGAAATTGGCCCAACCCATTATGTACCTGCTTTTTATTTGTATAATTTTATTTTTCAATATATACATATATATATATATAGATGTGAGTGTGTGTGTTATATTAATTCTTTTTTCATACGACTTATCTATTTTTTATATCTTTTTTTTCTGACCCAGTGTGAAAGAGAGGAAACCAAAGGAAAGCCACCAAAGGAGGAGGGCTTTGACCCACTGTGAAAGAGAGGGGTAAGAGGAGAGGAGGAGGGGGGCGTTTTTAAAAAAAATTATCTACTCTACGAAATGAGGATCGCATATGAGGGTGGGGAATTGGGTAAACGCAATGATCTTGGAGGGATGGCGGGCTATGCCATTTATTTTCCCTCGTTTTTTTTTTTGGGAAAATTCAAAGGCGACCATCGTTTCCCTCCTTCCCTCGTGAAGAAGCTCCATATCTGTAATACCCGAGATTTCTGTTATGTAATTGGAACTTGTGATATTGTAATGATTGTACTTTTGTCTGAGTACTATTCTCCGTATTTCATAATCCGATGTTGTCAAGCGTTTAATTTTATGGTTGTGATTTAAAGATTGTAAATCTGCGCATGTAGCACACGCTATCGGATATATTTAGCGTACGCTAACGTGGATCCATAGCGCACGCTACTGAGGGTCATTAGCGCACGCTATGCGTGGTCAATTTGATTGAGACGTACGGTAGGTGAGATCTGGCCGGGGGACCCCTGTCGGATCGTGTCGGGATGTACCTGGACGGCTTTCGGGAAAAGCTGAGTCAACGCCTTAGCGCACGCTACAGGTATATGCGTAGCACGCTAAGTGCTGAATACAGTCAAGTCAGTGAGCCGTTAGCGCACGCTACGAATAGGGTCTAGCGCGCGCTAATAGCCATTTATTATAAATAGGACAGCATCCTATTCGTGATTTCAGTTCTCTCTTCTCCCATTACCCGAATTCTTGCACTTAGAACATAACTTCCTTCATCCTAAACACTTCATATCAACACCCTAGCTCGTGATTGAAGATCGTACATCGTTGGAGATTGGCGTTCAAGCTTTCGGTGTTGGATTGCTTCAATTTCCTCCGTGTTCTTTACTACCTTGAGGTAGGTGATTCTTCACCAATACTAATAGTGTTCTAAAGGATGTTGATCATGTTCATATAGTCAGTTAGACTCGTTATTAGTCGTACATCGCATGTTAGAAGGATACTTTTGACGTATCGGCACTATTTACCGTATGAACCTTTGGACCATCTTAGTAATCGGACTCCTAAGCATTTTCAAATCGATTTATGATCAGTAATCGGATATTACCTAGTTCGTATGTTTTACGTAAGGAATCATATGTTTTGGGACTTGGAATAATCGGAACTTGGTATAATTCTTGAGGATCAAAGATAAGATATGACGTTGAGATAATTATCCGTATATTTGTACCTCATGATCATGGAACTTCCACAAAACTTATTAGCATGACATGCTTGAGGATGACTTGTTGTATCAACATAGAATTCATGAATTCACCACCTTTCAACCCAGTTTTTCCGTTAGCAGTATTCTGCCATGCAAGGTTAGCGCACGCTAACATATGTGAGTTAACGTGCGCTATCGGGGGTCAGTTAGTGCACAATACGTACGTAGCGTACGTTATGTATCAGCCGATTCAAACTGTCAGTTCGTGGATAGCGCACGCTAGTCTTATATGATAGCGTACACTAACAGGCCGGCTTAACGCACGTTACGAAGAGTACGTAGTGCACGCTAAGCAGTCCAGGCAGATTGTTTATTTGAGCTTTTCGGCCGTAGACCGAATTGTTAGGCCATCGTTCGACTTGAGATGATTTGTATATCGTTCCTTTTGTTAAGGTTCGAGCTTGTTACGTTGATCGAAGGAGGCGGCCTTCGAGTGTGTCGAGATCATTGAAGTGTTTCATCCTTGCCATTTTCGAGGCAAGTATCATATGTCGAGTTCGATTTATCATGCTTGTGGTTTTGTTCATATTGTTGAATATGAGATGTATTTCTGGAAATTTTCGTGATATTCGTTGTTATTGGTTCGTATTGATGAACATATTGAATTGCATATGTGTATGCATAGTTGATTGATTTATGGTATAAATGATCCGAGGGGATCATGAGGATCTATGCTGAGGGCGCTGGATCGAATGTCCACCATGCGTTGGTCCGACGGGATCATCATGGGGATCTATGCTGAGGCCCGGATCGTTGGACGGGTTTTCCACCATGCGTTGGTCCGACGGATCATCATGGGGATCTATCTTGAGGGCGCTGGATCATTTGGATTACCTTGTATTGTGTTGATGGAATCGTGAGGATTCGCATCGTTGGATTCCGGTGGCGGAAGTCCGTTTTGCATGTTTTATGGTGCATTGACGATTTATTGTATGATGATACTTGTACTAGCATTGTTTTGCTAACCCCTTCGGGGGTGGACATTGTTTTGATGTTCAGGTAGCCGAGGAGCGGGGAGGCAACCACAGTACCGACAGGACGATGGAATGGCTCAGTGATGTGATTGATGTTATTGTTATTGTGATTTGTCTTCTTGGTTCGTTTAGTACTCGAGTACGTCTGTTTTAATAAGGTCAATTCGATATGGTTGTATAAGTTAACTCATTTGATCGGTTGAATCAAATCTGTATCTGAATTTCAGTTGTTCGATTGTATTGTTTTTACACTTCTTTTAAAATTAGCCTTGTAAATCCTTATCTAAAGGGTTTACGGCGCTGTAATTATTCCGAATATCTCGGGGTGTTACAGAATATGGTATCGGAGCTAAGATTTATGGATATCTTGGCAGTCGGGTTAGTTGGAGTGCATTTACGTTATTTGATTATTGGTCGTTCGTAACATCACTGCTGAGCCAGCATCGTCGTGTGGACCGTGGTTGTAAGTTTCCTAATCTCGAATACTACTGTTTTATTTAATTCATGTCTTGTAAACATTGATGGATGTACTTTGAGAAAGGTTGTCCTGGATATTGAGTATTTATGTTTACAGTATGTTGAGAGGAGGTCGTGGACGCGGACGCGGTCGTGGACGCGGACGTGGAAATGCGAGGCAAGAAGAGTCGGTATCTACCCCAAAGATAGCCGCTAGTCGAACGGATTCACATTAGGGGACGGCGAGGATCGGCGATAATAATGCGAGATCCTAACGTGCGGAGTGCTTGGCAGTGGTTGCCCAGATTTTGCTCAAGTTGTGGATCGCATGCAGACGGCGATGGGACAGCAGCATAACGCGGATAATCGGGGAGATAAATGGCTTACCGAGGTGGTCAAATTGCATCCTCCGAAATTTGACGGTTCCGCTGAGACGCTTTCGTGGGATCATTGGCTAAAGGAATTAGAAAAGATTTTTGCGGGGATTAACTGTCCCAACGATAGGAAGGTTCCGGTCGCCCAGTATCTTTTGACCGGGGAGGCTTTCGACTGGTGGGAGGCCATTCGACCGGAGGAGCACAATGTTGACTGGACGGAATTCAAATTGATGATGGAGGCGCAGTATTGTCCTCGTCCAGTTAGAGAAGCCCGAGTTCGGGAGTTTTTCTCACCTCAAAATTTGGAAGTATCTGTGACGGACGTGATTAAGACTTTTAATCACCAACTGACTTATGTGCGCCACTTGGTCAGGACCGAGGCGGAGAAGATTTTTCATTTTGACATGCGAATGAAGCCGGAAATTCAGCAGTATATGTCCGGATTTGAATGTACCACCTTGCGACAGTATCAGGACAAGGCGTTGGCCTATGATATGAAGGAGGTAGCAGTAGAGAAAGCAACGGAAGCAAAGAAACAGAAGGTGTCTGGCAACTTCACGGAGGATAAGAGTAGCGGACCTCGCAGGGGTCAGTCCTCTTTTCATTCATCCAGGAGACCTCTGCATTCTTCCCGAGGTGGAAAGAAGTTCCGGGCAGCACCAACTATTTCAGACGCAGGAAAGAAGTGTTACAACTGTGGTAAAGCGGGACATGTTCAACGTGATTGTTTCGCGCCTGCTGTGACCTGTTTCGAGTGTGGACAGGAAGGACATCGCACAACATTTTGTGGGAATACGACCCGATCTTTTGGTACTCGCACTCCAGCTCCAGTCCCGAAGGAGACGAGTGTGAACCAGACGCAGCAGAGTGGATTTTAGCAGCAGAACGCTGGGAAGAGAGAGACATCCAGTGCTAGGTCCATTCCTCCGCGCCTATACGAAATGAGGAAATCTGATGATCAGAACACAGCTGTTGCATCAGGTACGATTCATATCCTTTTGCAACCAGTTAGTGTCTTGTTTGATTCGGGAGCTACGCATTCTTTTATATCTTTGAACTGTGTTAATCGTTTGAAAATCTCGTGCTTGTATAATTGTGAACCTTATGTTGTGGGATTACCGAGCGGAGAGAAAATTGTGGGAACCCTAGAAGCTAGGGATTTCCCAGTATCTATATAAGGAAGAGAGTGGCCATCGAATCTCATTGTAGTTGACATCTACGGTGACGATTTAATTCTCGGAGATGATTGGCTCAACCGTTACGGAGCTGTTCTGAATTACCGAGAGAGAGTCATTTCCATCATTGCTGATGACGGATCTGAACACTTATTCCGAGGATGGAGACCAGGAAGCTCGGGAAAATTGATCAAAGCAATGAAAGCCGTGAAATTACTGAAGCAGGGATGTCACGGACTTTGGTGCTATGCCATGAGGAAAGAGGAAGGAGTAGAGCTCTCGACTATTTCAGTTATGAAGGAGTTCTCAGATGTATTTCCTGACGAACTACCTGGGTTACCTCCGCAGAGGGGAGTGGAATTCACATCGAATTAGAGCCTGGAGCAGCTCCTATTTCCAGGGCACCATACCGCATGGCGCCAACCGAGATGTATGAACTCAAGAAGCAACTGGAGGAACTGTTACAGAAGGGCTATATCCAACCTAGTGTTTCTCCTTGGGGAGCGCCCGTTCTCTTTGTCCGGAAGAAAGACGGATCCCTCCGACTGTGTATTGATTACAGGGAGCTCAACAAGATGACGATCAAGAATAAGTATCCTATACCTCGGATCGACGACTTGTTTGATCAACTGCAAGGGGCAAGGGTATTCTCGAATATTGACTTGCGATCAGGATACCACCAGTTGAGAATTAAGGAATCGGATATACCGAAATCTGCTTTCAGATCCCGGTACGGGCATTATGAGTTTGTAGTAATGCCGTTTGGACTTACCAATGCTCCCGCGGTATTCATGCAACTGATGAATCGGGTATTCTTGGAGTACTTGGATAAATTTGTGGTCTTCTTCATTGACGACATCTTGATATATTCGAAGGACGCATAGGAGCATGCCGAACATCTGCGTGTGGTTTTGAGCACCTTGAGGAAGGAACAGCTATATACAAAACTTTCAAAATGCGAGTTATGGCTTAAGGAAGTAACCTTCCTTGGGCATGTGATATCAGCCGACGGAGTTCAGGTGGACCCGAAGAAGGTCGAAGCAATCTTGGATTGGGAAGCTCCTAAAAACGTGAAAGAAGTCCGAAGCTTCTTAGGACTTGCTGGATATTATCGCCGCTTTGTAGAGGGATTTTCCAAAATTGCTCGTCCGCTCACTCAGCTGTTATAGAAAACTCAAAAGTTCACGTGGAATGAGAAGTGCCAGGCTGGTTTTGACGAACTTAAGAGGAGACTGACGACAACACCTATATTAGCGCTGCCAGAGGGAACTGATAGATTCATGGTGTACAGCGACACTTCAAATCAGGGTTTGGGTTGTGTGTTGATGCAGAAGGATAAAGTGATTGCTTATGCTTCTCGGCAATTGAAACCGTACGAGATTAATTACCCGACTCATGATCTGGAGCTAGCAGCTGTGGTCTTTGCCTTGAAAATTTGGCGACATTATTTGTACGGCACTCATTGTCAGATCTTTACAGATCATAAGAGCCTCAAGTACATTTTCAGTCAGAAAGAATTAAACATGAGGCAGAGAAGGTGGCTGGAATTGATCAAGGATTACGACTTGGAGATTCTCTATCATCCCGGGAAAGCAAACGTAGTGGCTGATGCTTTGAGCCGTAAACCTGTTTCTCTTCGAGTGTTGGAAGCACTTACGTCCCAAACCAGTATTCAACGAGCATTGATCCGCGAGGGGATTGAAGTATGGGCACCAGGAATCCAAGGGCAACTTTATGTGATGGAACTGACTTCATCATTAGTCGAAGAGATCAAGTCTAAACAATTGAACGATTCTCTGATCCTTCGATTATATGACGAAGTAAAGAAAGGAAAAGCCCCAGGATTCGTGATACAAGACGATGGGGTTCTGAGATTTCAGAGTCGACTTTGCGTTCCCGAGGATGATGATTTGAGACGGACAATTTTAAAGGAAGCTCATAGCGCGCCCTATTCTATTCACCCAGGCAGCAGTAAGATGTATAAGGATTTAAAGCAAAACTTCTGGTGGGGGAATATGAAGAAGAACATAGCAGAGTACGTTTCGAAGTGTTTGACTTGTCAGCAGGTTAAGATTGAACATCAGCGACCTGCCGGAATGTTAAAGCCGTTTCCGATCCCTGAATGGAAGTGGGAGGACATCTCGATGGACTTCATCACTAGTATGCCAAGGACTAGAACGGGGATGAACATGATTTGGGTTATAGTTGATCGACTAACCAGGTCGGCTCATTTCTTGGGAATTAAAGATACATGGGGACCCGAGAGATTGGCACGAGTATTTATTGCGGAGATAGTCAGATTGCATGGGACGCCGAGGACCATTATTTCGGATCGAGATGGTCGCTTCGTGTCACACTTCTGGAAAGCAGTTCACAGGGCTCTGGGAACTGAGCTCAATTTTAGTACGGCTTATCATCCCCAAACGGATGGTCAGTCTGAAAGAACTATACAGACAGTAGAGGACATGCTTAGAGCTTGTGCATTAGATTGGTCGACTGATTGGGAAGTTCACTTGCCCTTGATCGAGTTCACCTATAATAACAGTTGGCATGCTTCTATTAAGATGGCACCATTTGAAGCTTTGTACGGGAGAAGATGCCGATCACCCCTGTGTTGGGATGATTCTTCGGATTTGATCGGGACGGAACCGGAATTGATTATTCAGACTCAAGAAAAGATAGCTTTGATTCGAGAGAGACTGTTGACTGCCCAGAGTCGACAGAAGTCTTATGAAAATGTACGTCGCCGCCCTCTAGAGTTCGACGCTAGGGACCATGTACTATTGAAGGTGTCTCCTACACGAGGGATTTTCCATTTTGGGAAGAGAGGCAAGCTTAGTCCGAGATATATCGGACCATTCGAGATCCTCGAGAGAGTTGGAGATTTAGCATACCGGTTGGCCTTACCGCCATCGCTGAGTCACGTTCACAATGTGTTTCACGTATCCCAATTGCGGAAGTATGTATCGGACCCCAGTCACGTCATTGATTTTGACGAGATCGAGATAGCTAATGATGGCACCTTCGAAGAGAGACCAATCAAGATACTTGAGAGTCGGATCAAACAATTGAGGAATAAACCGATACACTTGGTTAAAGTGCAATGGTCACGACACGGAGTCGAAGAGGCCACTTGGGAAACGGAGGACAGTATGAAGACTAGATATCCGGAGTTGTTTTCATCTTAAGTTTCGGGACGAAACTTCTTTTTAGGGAGGAAGGATGTAATACCCGAGATTTCTGTTATGTAATTGGAACTTGTGATATTGTAATGATTGTACTTTTGTCTGAGTACTATTCTCCGTATTTCATAATCCGATGTTGTCAAGCGTTTAATTTTATGGTTGTGATTTAAAGATTGTAAATCTGCGCATGTAGCGCACGCTATCGGATATATTTAGCGTACGCTAACGTGGATCCATAGCGCACGCTACTGAGGGTCATTAGCGCACGCTATGCGTGGTCAATTTGATTGAGACGTACGGTAGGTGAGATCTGGCCGGGGGACCCCTGTCGGATCGTGTCGGGATGTACCTGGACGGCTTTCGGGAAAAGCCGAGTCAATGCCTTAGCGCACGCTACAGGTATATGCGTAGCGCACGCTAAGTGCTGAATACAGTCAAGTCAGTGAGCCGTTAGCGCACGCTACGAACAGGGTCTAGCGCGCGCTAATAGCCATTTATTATAAATAGACAACAAGATCTCATTCGTGATTTCAGTTCTCTCTTCTCCCATTACCCGAATTCTTGCACTTAGAACATAACTTCCTTCATCCTAAACACTTCATATCAACACCCTAGCTCGTGATTGAAGATCGTACATCGTTGGAGATTGGCGTTCAAGCTTTCGGTGTTGGATTGCTTCAATTTCCTCCGTGTTCTTTACTACCTTGAGGTAGGTGATTCTTCACCAATACTAATAGTGTTCTAAAGGATGTTGATCATGTTCATATAGTCAGTTAGACTCGTTATTAGTCATACATCGCATGTTAGAAGGATACTTTTGACGTATCGGCACTATTTACCGTATGAACCTTTGGACCATCTTAGTAATCGGACTCCTAAGCGTTTTCAAATCGGTTTATGATCAGTAATCGGATATTACCTAGTTCGTATGTTTTACGTAAGGAATCATATGTTTTGGGACTTGGAATAATCGGAACTTGGTATAATTCTTGAGGATCAAAGATAAGATATGACGTTGAGATAATTATCCGTATATTTGTACCTCATGATCATGGAACTTCCACAAAACTTATTAGCATGACATGCTTGAGGATGACTTGTTGTATCAACATAGAATTCATGAATTCACCACCTTTCAACCCAGTTTTTCCGTTAGCAGTATTCTGCCATGCAAGGTTAGCGCACGCTAACATATGTGAGTTAACGTGCGCTATCGGGGGTCAGTTAGCGCACAATACGTACGTAGCGTACGTTATGTATCAGCCGATTCAAACTGTCAGTTCGTGGATAGCGCACGCTAGTCTTATACGATAGCGTACGCTAACAGGCCGGCTTAACGCACGTTACGAAGAGTACGTAGCGCACGCTAAGCAGTCCAGGCAGATTGTTTATTTGAGCTTTTCGGCCGTAGACCGAATTGTTAGGCCATCGTTCGACTTGAGATGATTTGTATATCTTTCCTTTTGTTAAGGTTCGAGCTTGTTACGTTGATCGAAGGAGGCGGCCTTTGAGTGTGTCGAGATCATTGAAGTGTTTCATCCTTGCCATTTTCGAGGCAAGTATCATATGTCGAGTTCGATTTATCATGCTTGTGGTTTTGTTCATATTGTTGAATATGAGATGTATTTCTGGAAATTTTCGTGATATTCGTTGTTATTGGTTCGTATTGATGAACATATTGAATTGCATATGTGTATGCATAGTTGATTGATTTATGGTATAAATGATCCGAGGGGATCATGAGGATCTATGCTGAGGGCGCTGGATCGAATGTCCACCATGCGTTGGTCCGACGGGATCATCATGGGGATCTATGCTGAGGGCGCTGGATCGTTGGACGGGTTTTCCACCATGCGTTGGTCCGACGGGATCATCATGGGGATCTATGCTGAGGGCGCTGGATCGCTGGATTACCTTGTATTGTGTTGATGGAATCGTGAGGATTCGCATCGTTGGATTCCGGTGGCGGAAGTCCGTTTTGCATGTTTTATGGTGCATTGCCGATTTATTGTATGATGATACTTGTACTAGCATTGTTTTGCTAACCCCTTCGGGGGTGGACATTGTTTTGATGTTCAGGTAGCCGAGGAGCGGGGAGGCAACCACAGTACCGACAGGACGATGGAATGGCTCAGTGATGTGATTGATGTTATTGTTATTGTGATTTGTCTTCTTGGTTCGTTTAGTACTCGAGTACGTCTGTTTTAATAAGGTCAATTCGATATGGTTGTATAAGTTAACTCATTTGATCGGTTGAATCAAATCTGTATCTGAATTTCAGTTGTTCGATTGTATTGTTTTTACACTTCTTTTAAAATTAGCCTTGTAAATCCTTATCTAAAGGGTTTACGGCGCTGTAATTATTCCGAATATCTCGGGGTGTTACAATATCTGAGTGATCAGATTGATCGTCAAACCCCAATTAATCGCAGCTACATCTTCTACCCCTAACTGCTCTCCATTATCTCTGCTCGTTGCAGGTCAACGCCGTTCGTGAAGGTAAGTTAGCTCTAACCTAACTGTGATTCTTTTTCATTCCGCTTTCAATTTCCAAGAATAAGTGGTGATAATGATGGTAGTATGTTCTTGATTAAGAATAAGTTTCTGATATACGTCTGATAGATTGTCAAAAGATGTAGCTGAAGTTTGTTCCTAATTTTCGGTGTTAATGATGGTAGTATGAACCATTCAGCAAATCATGAGTTTTAGTTTATTATGCAGTCTATTGAAATATTATTTTCTTTTATCTTTTTGGTTTGAATGATAACTGCTCTCTGCTCTACGTAAACGATTGGTGACAAAACCCAAATTCTTCTTCAACTTGACATAGCAATTCTTGAAATGAAGGATGGTTCAAGTACGAGACTGGAATCACAAAATGCTTATTTTCATTCTCGCCAACATAAACAGCAAAATGACCCTTTGGAACTTCATTTCCTGTTGAGTTTGATCTTTTTCCAGACGATAAAGACCGTCTAAGCATACGTTGAAACTGAATGGCCATATATGCCTTTGTTTAAAGCAAAAAAAAAAAAATTGATGAAAGCTGAATTTGATGATAAAATGAATATGTGAAATATTTTGTTGAAGTTTAAGGACTTAGATTGTTGTTGTTGGTTGTTGGTTTAGAAATGTGCCACAAGAATATATATATATATATATATATATATATAGAGAGAGAGAGAGAGAGATAGAGAGAGAGGGAGAGGGGGGGTTAGATACAGTGAGTGGCTAAGTTTCAAACTTGAGGAAACAATAGTACATGCATATGGCATAGACTTGTTTGCAAATTTTAAAAAGATTTCAAAGAATAAATAGTGAATAATTTGTTATCACGTCAACATATATTCCCCACTACCTCGAGGAGATAAATACTCCACAATAGGAAGAGAGTTGGAGATATAAAGTTGGACCGAATATATGATCGAGTTTCGAGAACCGGAAATTATTTTCTCGGACCCGATTATGATTGAAGCGTTTTGAGTACATATTGTGTTTGATGCTTTAATCTTAATTTATAGTGTCACGAGTTCAGAACTTTATTTATTAAATAGTCTCTGTGTATTCTTTATTTTATATATATATATATAATAACTTACTAAAGATATATGTGGAGTGAGTGGAAGTAAATGGCCCTCGGTGCTAAAAATGTATCTGATATTAGGAAAAAATGTCTAGTCACATATCAACATCTATAGCTGCTAAATCCAGCAGACAACCATGTAGAACGAAATGGTAAAAAAACTTCAACGAGTGATTCGAGGAAAGAAACGCATATAAGTTGGACCAAACATATTTTATGACTTGAGCAACTTACTTGTAAGGGCCATTCTCTACCAGATATCTTTTCATCATTACTATGAATGAACCCAGTGTTTGTCAATGTTTAATATATTATATCCTTGTTTCAACCAAAAATAATGCTCAAAGTTTCTTGTTTTGATGCAGTAGCATTGTATTAATTAAAAAAAAATTGTATTTAGTGCTACCTTGGAGGAATGGACAGTGGAATTAAGGCATGGTGGATGGCTCCTAGATGGAGTGACGAATATGAACGGGGAGTGAATGAATATATTGAAAAGGCATTTTCTATCAAGTCTCAAGGAAATCAAATTTGTTGTCCATGTGAATGTTGTCATTATCGTTATTGGCGTAATGAGAATATTGTAAGAGATCACCTAATTTGTAAGGGTTTTGTGCCACGAACAGACAAGTTGTTAGAACTAGGGATCAACATCGAAACAGAAACATCCACTTTGGGTGAAGATGAACAGCCAAACCTTGATGCTTCTAATGATGATGTGGCAGGCTTGTTGCATGATGCACGTGATGCTTTTAAAGAGGGACCGAATGACGAGGCAAAAAAGTTTTTAAAGTTAGTTCAGGATGGTCAAGAGGAGTTTTATCCTGGATGCAAGAAGCATTCAAAACTTTCCTTCATGATCCGACTATTTATTTTGAAGTGTGATCACAGGCTGACCAATGGTGCATTTACTGATATATTAGAGCTTATAAAAGAGGTGTTGCCTGATGCAAAATTGCCTACATCTTTTAATGAAGCAAAGAAAGTTTTAACAGTGTTAGGGTTGGATTATACGAAGATAGATGCATTCCCCAATAATTGCATGTTGTATTGGGAAGAGCATGCAAATGCTACAAGTTGCCATGTATGTGAGACGCCAAGATGGAAGCCGAATGGTACGGAGAATGACACACAACATGAAAGTGGAAAGATCCATAGGATTCCTCGAAAGATTCTTAGGTACTTTTCTATAAAGAAAAGGCTACAAAGATTTTTTATGTGCCAAGAGACGGCAAGGCATATGACATGGCATGCTAATGGGAGTGAAAAGGATAAGTTTCTACATCATCCAGTGGATGGCCAAGCTTGGAAGGATTTTGATTCTATGTATCCTAAGTTTGCTGAGGATCCACGCAATGTAAGGTTGGGGTTAGCCACAGATGGATTTAGCCCATTCAACTCAAAGAGCATTGTACACAGCACATGGCCGGTTATATTGATCAATTATAACTTGCCTCCTTGGATGATTATGAAACCAGAGTTTTTGATGCTAGCTTTACTTATCCCTGGTCCTTCTTCCCCGGGTAATGATATTGACATCTATTTGCAGCCCTTAATCAAGGATCTCAAGGATTTATGGGAGTTTGGGCTGGAAACTTATGATTCTTCAAGCAATCAAAGGTTTGACATGCGTGTAGCTTTGATGACTACCGTCAATGATTTTCCAGCTTATGCAATGCTCTCTGGATGGTCTACAAAAGGATATTTGGCGTGCCCTTCATGCCATTATGAAACTGATTCTCAACATTTGCCTTGTAGCAGGAAGATTTGCTACATGGCAACTCGTAGATCTCTTGATTCTACTCACCCTTGGCGTCATAATAAGAGGAAATTTGATGGGAAAAGTGAGGAAAGAAGTGAACCTATTCCTTTGAAAGGAACTGAAATTGAGAATATGTTGCGAGATTTTCCAAATGAATTTGGTAAGAACCAAAAGAAAAAGAAGTGCGATGAGGATGATCCAAATCCTTGGCGGAAGTTGCCTATATTTTTTAAGTTGCCATATTGGAAGCATTGTTCTAACCGCCATAATCTCGACGTAATGCATATTGAGAAAAATGTGTTTGATAATGTCATTGTGACATTGTTAGACATTCCTGGAAAGACTAAAGATCATGAAAGTGCTCGTCGAGACTTGGCAGCACTTAGAATTATGCTGGAGCTTCAGCTACGCCAGTTAGAAGATGGCAGTGAAGAAATCCCAAGATCTCGCTTTTGGATGTCACGGGAAGAAAAGCGCAAGTTCTGCCAAGTCATAAAAAATGCTAAGTTGCCACAAGGCTATGCTTCTAATATTGCTCGATGTGTGCAAGTTGAAGAAAGGAAAATCACGGGCTACAAGAGCCATGATGCTGTAACACCCCCAATATATTCGGGAATATTACAGCGCCGTAAATCCTTTACATAAGGATTTACAAGGCTGAAGAATTGAACAAGTATAAAAAGGTACTGACGAATGGAAATAACGGAATTACAGTACATCAGTTCTGACCAAATACAGAAACAGTACAATTGTTCAACAGAACTCAATAATACATCACCAAATTCAAATCATCACAAATGACTTCGTACTCGAGTACTTATTGAAATAACGAATAAACAATAGATAAATAAACCCGGTCGGGACATCACTCTGCACCCTCGTCGTCATACAGTTCCAGTGGTTGTTTCCCCGCTCTCCTGGATCCTGAACACAAACAAAATGTTCACCCCCGAAGGGGTTAGCACAACGATGCTAGTACAAGTACCACAACATATTATTCATTTCTCACGAAGAATAATAATAACGTAAACGACAAAATACCAACGAGTCTTCTCCTACGAGAAACTCAAACATAACATACACAACTGATAATCACAACATGATATCAATACATACACATGGTAATTCCATCGATCCAGCGTTCACTGCCTAGAACCCACGATGATCCCGTCAGACCAACTCGTGGTGGAAAAACCCGTCCGATGATCCAACGCACGCTAGCATAGATCCCCCGATGATCCCGTCGGACCAACACGAGGTGGACATACAATAACGACATACATGCACGACAATATGTATAACAACAATACATAAAACAACTAAGGTACTTGCCTCGATTTGAAGACAATAACAATACTTCCACGGAAATGAACACTCGACGGTCGTCCTCCTCAATCAATCACGTAACGAGACCAAACCTTAACAAAAGAAAAGATATAGGATTTATCTCACGTCGTATGAATGTTTAACAATTCGATTCACGGCCAGAAGTTCATAAAATGCATTCTGCCCGGACTGCTTAGCGCACGCTAAGTACTCTGTGTAGCGTGCGTTAAGTCTGCCCGATAGCGCACGCAACAACAAAGGCTAGCGTACGCTAACTATGCATGGTCAGTACTTCACTGATCAGCCAACTGACTCGTCTGATGGTCTAGCGTACGTTACGTACCAAACGTAGCGCACGCTAACCAGAGCTCGATAGCGCACGGTAACATTCATAGCATAGCGTGCGCTATCTATGCATGGCAGTTTACTACTGAGCAGTAAACTGTTCTTGCCATGATTGAAACGATGAAATCTTGCGTGATAATTCATGTTACTTCCATGAATACCATGTTCACACCCTTATGAATGATTTTACGGATAAAGACAACTTCGGATTCAAGGATATGCATACCAATATAAAACCATATTCCATTCCGACTTCAAATCTTCATACGACAATTCGAAAAGCTTAACGGTTGATATCAACACCTCTATATCAATCCATATTATCATACTGAAGTTGATAAACGTCCTATATATACAAGATAAATCCTTCCATGATCAAACCTTTAGATTTATCTAACAATAAGGATGTTAACGTCTAGTCCAAGATTACTATGAAATCATCTATTAGATTCGGTTTACCAATGATAGAAGCTTCTCTTCACACATTCAGTGTACTAAGATTCGAATCATGATGATTATAATCAAGGTATTTAAGGCTTATTCATCTCACTATTCCAAACATGATATACTTGGATAATTCATCTATGAAAATCCATATCTTGTTAACATGATCATCCAAATCGTTAGAATCCAACTCTAAGTCTGGAGATAGATTGAACATACCTTAAAATGACGAAAATCACTGAACCGTAAGGTAGAATCCCACTCCGGTTGGTTGTATGCCACTCCAAGGTGCTATTCCACTTCCATGAACATTCTCAAGTGATAACCAATGTATAATACCAACAATATGTGTTCTAAGTGTATAGGAATATTACTATAGCTCTCTGAACTCTCAAGGATGAAGAAAGGGCGAAGGAAATGAAAGCCAAAACGGTTGTTGTCCCATTTATAATATTCTGCATTATTGACAAGTTAGCGCACGCTACTAAGCATCCCTTAGCGTGCGCTAATAATGGTTGACTTCAGAATTTGTCCGGGTGCGTCAGCGGGAATCTTATCCGGACCCATGTCCCGGCTGGCGCATGTGTTAGCCGTCCCGCTCAATAATTGAGTTCTTAGCGCACGCAACTCCTATCTTCATAGCGTGTGCTAATAATGGCCCGATAGCGCGCGTTAAGATACATTCTTAGCGTGCGCTATCACGAGGTTACTTGAGCAATTTTGCAAGTTTCTATACTTATGCATAATGATATCAATGCACAAAATATCATACTCCAATAATCAAAATCACCAATCCGAAATAATACATGGTTTGAATACAGATGAAATACACTGTAATAAATCCGGATATTACATACTCTTCTACTAAAAAGGAGTTTCGTCCCGAAACTCAAGACGAAAATAACTCGGGATATCTAGACTTCATATCAGCTTCCGTTTCCCAGGTGGCTTCTTCCGTTCCATGACGTGACCACTGAACTTTGACCAAAACGATTGACTTGTTCCTCAGTTGCTTAACTCGACTCTCGAGTATCTTGACTGGTCTTTCTTCAAACGTCCCATCCTGTTCGACTTCGATCTCGCTGAAATCAATGATATAACTGGGATCTGGTATATACCTCCGTAACTGGGATACGTGGAACACGTTATGAACATGGCACAATGACGGCGGCAATGCTAATCTGTATGCCAACTCCCCAACTCTCTCGAGGATCTTAAATGGTCCGATATATCTTGGACTCAGCTTTCCTTTCCTTCCGAAACGAAAGATTCCACGAGTAGGAGAAACTTTCAAAAGTACGTGATCTCCAGTACTGAACTCCAATGGGCGGCGGCGTACGTCCGCATAGGATTTCTGGCGACTCTGGGCGGTCAACAGCCTTTCACGAATCAAGGCTATCTTCTCTCGAGTCTTCTCGATCAACTCTGGTTCTGTTCCGATCAAGTCCGATGAATCGTCCCAGCATAGGGGCGATCTGAATCTCCTTCCGTATAATGCCTCAAATGGTGCCATCTTAATAGAAGCATGCCAGCTATTGTTGTAGGTAAATTTAATCAACGGTAGATGAACTTCCCAATCGTTTGACCAATCTAAGGTACAGGCCCTTAGCATGTCTTCCACCGTTTGTATAGTTCTCTCAGATTGTCCGTCAGTCTGCGGGTGATAAGCCGTACTGAAGTTCAATTCGGTCCCCAAGGCCTTGTGAACTGCTTTCCAAAAGTGAGACACAAAACGGCCGTCTCGATCAGAAACAATGGTCTTCGGCATACCATGCAATCGTACTATCTCCGAAATAAATACTCGTGCCAACCTCTCTGGTCCCCACGTATCCTTAATGCCTAGAAAATGAGCCGATTTGGTTAAACGATCAACTATCACCCAAATCATGTTCATTCCCGTCCTGGTTTTCGGCATATTAGTGATAAAGTCCATCGATATGTCCTCCCACTTCCATTCAGGAATCGGGAGTGGCTTCAACATTCCAGCAGGCCGTTGATGCTCGATCTTAACCTGCTGACAAGTTAAGCATTTCGAAACATAGTCCGCTACGTCTTTCTTCATGTTGCCCCACCAGAAATTCTGCTTCAAGTCCTTATACATTTTACTGGTGCCCGGGTGGATAGAATAGGGCGAACTATGAGCTTCCTTCATAATCGTCTGCTTTAACATCAACATCGGGAACACAGAGTCGGTTCTCAAATCTCAAAACTCCATCGTCATGAATTATGAATCCGGGGCCTTTCCTTTGATCACTTCATCACGTAACCGAATCATCGAGGATCATCTGCTGTTTAGATTTGATTCCTTCGGTTAATGATGAAGTTATCTCCATCACGCATGATTGTCCTTGGACTCTTTGTAACCACACCTCAATTCCTTCACGAATCATCTCTCGCCAAGGCTAAGTTGGGAGGTCGGCGTCTCCAAAGATTCGAATGGAGACAGCTTGCGGCTAAGTGCATCGGCCACTACATTTGCTTTGCTCGGATGATATAAAATCTCCAAGTCATAGTCCTTAATCGCCAACCATCTTCTTTGCCGCATGTTCAACTCTTTTCATCAATATGTACTTGAGACTCTTATGATCCGTAAAGATCCGACGGTGAGTCCGTGCAGATAATGCCTCCAAATCTTCAAGGCAAAAACCACTGCCGCTAGCTCCAAATCATGTGTCGGGTAATTCACTTCATAAGGTTTCGGTTGTCGCGACGCATAAGCGATCACCTTATCATTCTCGCATCAACACGCACCCAAGTCCTTGGTTCAAGCATCATCAGTAAACTATGAATCCTTCGGTTCCTGCGGAAGTGATAGAATCGGTGCCGTCGTCCAATCTCTTCTTCAATTCATCAAAGCTAATCGACATAATTCATTCCACTCAAACTTTTGAGTTTTCTGCAGAGTCGAGTAAGTGGGCGGAGACTTTAGAAAACCCTTCCACGAATCGACGATAGTATCCAGCAAGTCCTAAGAAGCTTGGACCTCTTTCACGTTCTTTGAGGCTTCCACCCAATATTGCTTCGATCTTCTGAGGATCTACTCGGACTCCTTTAGCTGACACCACATGGCCGAGGAACATTACTTCCTTTAGCCAGAATTCACACTTAGAAAGTTTGGCGTACAATTGCTCGTTTCTCAAAAGCTCCAATACAACCCGCAAATGCTGCGCATGTTCTTCCGAACTCTTAGAATACACCAGAATGTCATCAATAAATACGACCACAAATTTGTCCAAAAATTCAATGAACACTCTGTTCATCAATTGCATAAATACAAAGAAAAGTAGTGAGACCAAACGGCATCACTACAAACTCATAATGCCCGTAGCGAGTTCTGAACGCTGATTTCGGAACATCAGACTCCTTAATCCTCAGTTGATGGTATCCTGATCTCAGATCAATTTTAGAAAATACTGTTGCCCCTTGCAGCTGGTCAAACAGATCATCAATCCGTGGCAACGTATACTTGTTCTTAATCGTCATCTTGTTCAGCTCTCGATAGTCAATACACAGTCGGAGCAATCCATCCTTCTTTCGGACAAAAGAACTCGGCGCTCCTGTGGTGAAACGCTTGGCTGAATATAGCCCTTATCCAAAGAACTCCTCTAGTGCTTTCTTGATTCGTACATCTCAAGAGGGTGCCATACGATACGGCGCCTTGGAAATCGGTGTCGCTCTGTGTTCCACCAATAGTAAATTCTACATCCCTTCGTGGAGGTAGACCAGTAACTCGTCAGAAATACATCCGGAAATTCGTTCACAACAGAATGGATGAAAGTTCCACAATTTCGTCTTCTTTCTTCATTGCGTAACACCAGCATCTGCAGTACCCTGTTTCAACAATTTGACCTTTCATCGCCTTGATCAATTTTCCCGAGCTTCCCAGCTTCCATCCTCAAACAGAATCTCGAACCATCGTCGCCGATCAGCGAGATATTCCTCCTTCGGTAGTTCACAATTGCTCCATATCGATTAAGCCAATCGTCTCCGAGTATCAGGTCGTCTCCTTGCATTTCTATCACGATCGGGTTTGAGAGCCACTCTCTGCCTCCAAATGATACAGGAAATTTCTAGTTTCTAAATTTCCGACAATCCTCTCTCCACTCGGTAAACCAACAACATAAGGTTCACAAGCATGAAAACCGAAAATATTCAAACGATTTACACAAGACAAAGATATGAAAGAATGTGTAGCTCTGTATCAAATAAAACGCTAATCGGGCCGGGAAAGGATCTCGGACAAGACTGATGCGACAAAGAAGATCCCGATCGTCTGTCCTCCTCATCTCGCATGCACGTGGGGAGCAGATCCGGCACTCGATGTCCCCTTTCGGTCCCATTGTCCTCGCCGCCCGCGGCCAAAATTCCGAGGCATCCGAACACTTTGCTGCGTTTGTGGAATCTCGGCCTCCTTCGATCGGCCGTGGTGTACGGCTCAAAGACTTTGCAGCCTCTTCACAGAACACCGCCCGATGTCCCTCTCGTCCACAATCAAAACAAATCACGGCAGGAAGGGGGCAATTCCGTCGATAGTGCCCCGTCTGGGCGCAGTTAAAGCATTTCCTGGTAACATCAGTAATAGTTGATGTCGCCCCGAAGTTCTTTCCGCTCCTAGCTGGGTGCGGAAATTTCTTAAAAGAGTGAAAGGATGACTGGGCCTTACGGGCCCCACTGTTCTTATGCTCTGTAAAAGTACCAGAGACTTTCTGTTTCTTGGTTTCCGCAAATTTCTCCATGGCTGCTTCATTGATCTCATATGCCAACGCCTTATCCTGGTATTGGCGGAGTGTGTTACATTCGAATCCGGACATGTACCTCTGAACTTCTGGTTTCATTCTCATATCGAAATGGATCATCATTTCTGCATCTGTTCTGACCAGATGTCGAACAAATGCCAGCTGTTGGTTAAACGTCTTGATCGCCTGGGATACTGGCACATCAGAAGGCTGAGCGGAGAAAAACTCCCGAACTTTGGCTTCCCTCACAGGACGAGGGCAATACTGAGCTTCCATCATCAATCTAAACTCTGTCCAATCGGCATCATGGTCTACCGGCCGGATGGCTTCCCACCATTCGGACGCTTCCCCTATCAGAAAATATTGAGCGATAGAGGCTCTCCGGTCGTCTGGGCAGTTGATTCCGGCAAAGATTTTCTCCAGCTCCTTTAACCAATGATCCGAGGTGGGAGTCTCAGAAATACCGTCGAATTTGGGTGGTTGCATCTTCGCCACCTCTTGCAGCCACCGGTCACCTCGATTTCCCATATCTGGGATCCCTTGCTGTCTCTCTCCCTGCTGTAGTCCCACCGCCACTTGCATTCGGTCCACGACCTGGGCGAACTGAGTCATCTGGTTCACCACTTGACGAAGGATCTCTGGTACAGCAGGATCTGGTTCATTATTAATAGATTGTTGCGGCTCGCCTGAGCTATGATTGGCCTGGTTAGAAGGCGACGCTTCCCTTTCGGCATTTCTCCGTCCGCGTCCACGACCGCGACCACGTCCACGTCCGCCTCTCAACATACTGTAAGCATACATACTCAATATACAGGAAACAACATCGTTCTAATATTCGCGTATAAAGAGACACAACATGAAAAGAACAAGATAGAGTTTAGGAACTTACAACCACTGTTCGCATGAAGACGTAGGCAGTGCAGTGATGTCATTCACGGCCGGTTACCCCAAAAGACATAAATGACCCCTATTTTAACCTAACGACCAAGATATCCATAATCTTAGCTCCGATACCATATTCTGTAACACCCCCAATATATTCGGGAATATTACAGCGCCGTAAATCCTTTACATAAGGATTTACAAGGCTGAAGAATTGAACAAGTATAAAAAGGTACTGACGAATGGAAATAACGGAATTACAAGACATCGATTCGACCAAATACGTAAAGCAAGACAATTATTCAACAGAACTCAATAATACATCACCAAATTCAAATCATCACAAATGACTTCGTACTCGAGTACTTATTGAAATAACGAATAAACAATAGATAAATAAACCCAGTCGGGACATCACTCTGCACCCTCATCGTCATACAGCCCGGTGGTTGTTTCCCGCTCTCCCGGATCCCGAACACAAACAAAATGTTCACCCCCGAAGGGGTTAGCACAACGATGCTAGTACAAGTACCACAACATATTATTCATTTCTCACGAAGAATAATAATAACGTAAACGACAAAATACCAACGAGTCTTCTCCTACGAGAAACTCAAACATAACATACACAACTGATAATCACAACATGATATCAATACATACACATGGTAATTCCATCGATCCATTGCGTTCATCGCTAGAACCCACGATGATCCCGTCAGACCAACCCGTGGTGGAAAAACCTGTCCGATGATCCAGCGCACGCTAGCATAGATCCCCCGATGATCCCGTCGGACCAACACGAGGTGGACATAAAATAACGACATACATGCACGACAATATGTATAACAACAATACATAAAACAACTAAGGTACTTGCCTCGATTTGAAGACAATAACAATACTTCCACGGAAATGAACACTCGACGGTCGTCCTCCTCAATCAATCACGTAACGAGACCAAACCTTAACAAAAGAAAAGATATAGGATTTATCTCACGTCGTATGAATGTTTAACAATTCGATTCACGGCCAAAAGTTCATAAAATGCATTCTGCCCGAACTTCTTAGCGCACGCTAAGTACTCTGTGTAGCGTGCGTTAAGTCTGCCCGATAACGCACGCAACAACAAAGACTAGCGTACGCTAACTATGCATGGTCAGTACTTCACTGATCAGCCAACTGACTCGTCTGATGGTCTAGCGTACGTTACGTACCAAACGTAGCACACGCTAACCAGAGCTCGATAGCGCACGTTAACATTCATAGCATAGCGTGCGCTATCTATGCATGGCAGTTTACTGCTGAGCAGTAAACTGTTCTTGCCATGATTGAAACGATGAAATCTTGAGTGATAATTCATGTTACTTCCATGAATACCATGTTCACACCCTTATGAATGATTTTACGGATAAAGACAACTTCGGATTCAAGGATATGCATACCAATATAAAACCATATTCCATTCCGACTTCAAATCTTCATACGACAATTCGAAAAGCTTAACGGTTGATATCAACACCTCTATATCAATCCATATTATCATACTGAAGTTGATAAACGTCCTATATATACAAGATAAATCCTTCCATGATCAAACCTTTAGATTTATCTAACAATAAGGATGTTAACGTCTAGTCCAAGATTACTATGAAATCATCTATTAGATTCGGTTTACCAATGATAGAAGCTTCTCTTCACACATTCAGTGTACTAAGATTCGAATCATGATGATTATAATCAAGGTATTTAAGGCTTATTCATCTCACTATTCCAAACATGATATACTTGGATAATTCATCTATGAAAATCCATATCTTGTTAACATGATCATCCAAATCGTTAGAATCCAACTCTAAGTCTGGAGATAGATTGAACATACCTTAAAATGACGAAAATCACTAAACCGTAAGGTAGAATCCCACTCCGGTTGGTTGTATGCCACTCCAAGGTGCTATTCCACTTCCATGAACATTCTCAAGTGATAACCAATGTATAATACCAACAATATGTGTTCTAAGTGTATAGGAATATTACTATAGCTCTCTGAACTCTCAAGGATGAAGAAAGGGCGAAGGAAATGAAAGCCAAAACGGTTGTTGTCCCATTTATAATATTCTGCATTATTGACAAGTTAGCGCACGCTACTAAGCATCCCTTAGCGTGCGCTAATAATGGTTGACTTCAGAATTTGTCCGGGTGCGTCAGCGGGAATCTTATCCAGACCCATGTCCCGGCTGGCACATGTGTTAGCCGTCCCGCTCAATAATTGAGTTCTTAGCGCACGCAACTCCTATCTTCATAGCGTGCGCTAATAATGGCCCAATAGCGCGCGTTAAGATACATTCTTAGCGTGCGCTATCACGAGGTTACTTGAGCAATTTTGCAAGTTTCTATACTTATGCATAATGATATCAATGCACGAAATATCATACTCCAATAATCAAAATCACCAATCCGAAATAATACATGGTTTGAATACAGATGAAATACACTGTAATAAATTCGGATATTACAGATGCTCACTTTATGATGAATTACTTACTACCTATCGCTGTGAAAACAACATTGCCTAAAGACGTTGCTGCTCCACTGATAAGACTTTGTCGGTTTTTCAAAGGCATATGCAATAAAGTTATTGATCCTCGGGATCTTGGCAAACTTCGTTCGGAGATAGTTGAAACACTTTGTCAATTTGAACGAATTTTTCCTCCTGCCTTTTTCGACATAATGGTGCATTTACCTGTACATTTGGTTGACCAAATAAAGTTGGGTGGACCTGTTAGTTCAAGGAATATGTACGGAATTGAGAGGTATCTTCGAAATTTAAAGTTGGATGTTCGGAACAAGAGTCGTCCAGAAGGCTCAATGGCTGAAGGATACCTAGCTAAAGAATGCGTTCTCTTCATTGCAAGATATCTAAAACGACCAAATATATCCTCATCTGATGCTAATAAGTGTACTGTCTCACCGTCATTTTTTCCTAAGATAGGACGTCCTATTAGAGGAAAGGGAAGGACCTCAAAGAAAAAGTACATTGAAAACGTGATTGATCGTATCACATGGGCACAAGCTCATCGTTATGTCTTATTCAATTGTGATTGCGAGGAAGTTGAAAGATACATAAAGTAAGATAACAAACTATACAGTAGTTCATTTATGCAATAAGAAAATGTAATATTTATGTATGCTGTCATTTGATATTTATCTTAGCTGCTGAATTGGAAATTCCTAATTAAATTTAAATTTATATTACAGGTTTCGCGTCGGCCATCATGTATGAGTGAGTTTGTGAGGAGGAAATACCCAAGCATGAGTCCACAAAAAGTTCAGAAAGTCCGAGATAATATCTCAACTAGTGATGTTCGAAAGGATAAAGAGCACTCTAACCCAAAGAAGCAACCTCATCTTGTGATGCAAAAGAAGCAACTGAAAATTTCATATTGTTCTCCCGGTTCCATGTCAGCATATCTTGAGTTGCGAAAAAAGCAATCAGAAAAAGAAGAAGCGTTCAGGGCTAATAATTTCATTTCGTATAGTGCTAATACAACACCGATAAGAGATGATTATGATGATGAATTACAACTGAATGATAATGACAACGATGTTGGAAATGACCCTAATTTTGATTTGGAATTTGATGCACGAGTAATTAACGAAAAGGAAGATATAAGTTAGTACTTACATTCATTTTTGTTTCATTTACTATTTTTTAGCTTGTTAGCATGCTGAATAAATATTTGAACTAAAATTGCAGGTAAAAAGAAGAAGCATCGAGGGCCAACAAAGCTTAAAAAGGTTCATGCACGTACAAAAGAAGAGCGCCAAGTGATTATTTTGAACTCGTTTGGCCAACCGGTTGGACCTACAACGGAAATTGTTGACGAATTTAAGTTCTTCTTGGGAACTCTGGGGAAGGATGCTGACCTTGCGCCACTTAATTATATAAAGTTCCCATTATTGCCTACACATGACAAGATATGGGAGTATGTTTTGGTATGTTCCTTAATTTAGTCTCATTTGCATAAGTTTGGTAGTGAAATATGTTAAGAATGCTAGAAGTATTAATGTGATACTTTAATGATTAAAATAGGAAAAGTATATGATTCATGAAGATGGAAGAAAATATGTTTTGGAGGCTGTGAATGCAAGTTGGCGTGTTTACAAAAGTAGAATTAAAAAGAAGCACTTCTATGAGTATGACACTGATGAGTTGAGATGGGCTAACAAACCAGACAATATTTCAGCACCTCAGTTTAAGGATCTCTTGGATTATTGGCATTGTCAAAAGATTGAGGTACTTATATGAATTTTCTTATATATTTATTTCAATTAATGTCTATGTAATTGTAATTTTGTTATTATTGCATAGGATGAAAGTCAGGTCAATAGAGGCAATCATCAATTGTTAGATGATATGCACACGATGGGACGCAAGTCTTATGCAAGTTTACGTCATGAATTGGTAACTACCTATTCTCATTTCTAGTCATTTTCTAGGCTATTGACTCATACTTTTGAAAGTCTCTGTATCTAAGCTAGTCTAGTCTGATTATTTACTGAGTTTAGATATTCTTATTTTAGCAACAAGCAGATCCGAATAAGCAAGAACCTTCGCACGCAAAGGTCTACAAGGAATCAAGGAAAAGAGTTCCTGGAAGGACATACCTCACTGGCTATAAGAAAACTGAAGAGAAAATTGTGAGTTATTAAGTTGCATTAAGATATTTTGATAACTTAGTAAGATAGTGACTTTACATTCCATTAATAGGCAAATATAGATGCTATAGAGTCTTCACAACATGGTGAAGGTAGCAACTCAAAAGACCCTTACTTAGAACTTATACAAGATTCCAAAAGCAAAAACCATTTGCGGCTTTTTGGAAAAGGTGTAACACAGTCCAATTTGAAGAAAAAGGATAAAAAATCAGGTTTTATTATCCCAATGGAATTCTTGGATAGTATGAAAACAGAGTTGGTGCAACACTCTTGCATCAATTATTGTAACTCAAATTCAAGAAGCTAACCAGGGAATGGATCTTGTTGTTCCTGATTTCCTAAGACCATCGGTTGCAAAGGATGTGAATAGTGCACCGCATATCAGCGAACAAAATGGGCACTCTGGTGAGACAGTTAATCAGGTACTTTTTTCTCTCTCTCTAGTTATGTCTCTTCTATCTTATACTTGTATTTTCTCCCTTCATCCCAAATAAATAAAGGGAGATTTTTTGGCTACATCTCACTCTATTTCAACTAATGTGTGTAACACCCCCAGGATATCCGAGGTATATTACAGCGCCGTGAATCCCTATATGGGACCCACCAGGCTGAACAGCATCATACACAACGACTCACAGAAACGATAAAATAACACCACGTCATAAAGACGCAAAACAGAACAATCCACCCGGTTCAACCGGTCAATATAACATCATCATCCAACACAACATAATAAGCAACAATACAATTCAAACGAACAAGAACCCCTTAAGTACTCGAGTACAACTATTAGTTCAAAACCACAAGAGACAAAAAGGTAAAAGACACTAAAGCATCACTCGTGCACCATCATCACACACGGCCGTCATCCGTAATCGTCCAAATACCATTGCCTCGATGAACCTGACCTGAAATTCATAAAACGAATTTCCCCAAAACGGGTCCCCAGAGGGGTTAGCAATTACGCTAGTACAAGTAACCAAATGAACATTTTACATCTTACACATATAGTAATGCATGCCATCAAGAAATCATAGTTTCCAAAACGCTCATTTCCGGAAATGCCAATGATCAAACCACATTTGTAAAAATGCACCACAATTAACCGCGGACCCACGGCCTTCGGATCCTCGCCGAGACCCCGTCGGATCTAACCCACAGTGGTTAAAAGCAAGCTCGCGGTCCACAGCTTCGTGGAACCCTACCGAGACCCCGTCGAGTCTAACCCGTAGTGAGCATACACACACACACACAATTTCTCATACAAAACTACTATGTCAAGATTGTAAGTTCATAAGGATACTTGCCTTGATTAAATAGACGATGACACGAACGGAACGGAAGGGTCAAGCACCACCACGAGGAACCGACGAGAATGAACCTAACGATTCGAAGAACACAATCACAACCGTCTCTAAATGAATACGGAATTGGAATACACCCGAAAACCCGCCTACGGTTCATGTATATTCGTATAAAAACAACAACGAGGGCGGACCACAACCAAACCCTCTCGATCACAAAGTTACTACGAAATATAGCATGAATCCGTAGGGAAACCAACAAAACTAACGAGATTAATCATGTACATCATGAATTAATCTAACATACGGAACGAATCGGACGAAACATGAAAACCCCTTCAATTTACCCAGAACAAGGTTTTTAGGAGTTTACCTTGAATAATGATGAAGAACACGATTGGAGGTTGGTAATATACACCAAAAACTCGAAGAAGATGATGGCTCGGAGTTACAAAGCTTCAANTCGCGGAAATACCAAGAAGGTCGCCTAGAGTCGGATGGGAAGGAGAGGGATGAAGAATGACCGAAATCGGTCAACTCCGGGTTTATAACCCCAGCCTCGCTACGCACGTTAGCCACCACATGCTAACGCACGAAGTCAGATACGACGTAAGCCATAAGGGCCTTACGACGTAACCAAAAAGGCGTAATCGCTGGACCGAAATACACTAGGGCGTTACGACGAATCAAAAGGGTGTTACGTACGTAACCAAAAAGGCGGAAGTGTCTGTACCGATTTACACTAGGACGTTACGTACGTAACCAAAAAGGGTGTTACGTACGTAACATTCCTTGCTGCGGAGTACAGGCCAGGAATGAAAGAGGGAGGTACCGAAAAAAAATCGAAATACAACGGTGAACAATTCACGATGGTACGGACGTAAGGGGCCTGAAACGACGAACTTAAGTACCGAAGGAAAACATATTCCCGACTACCCAAAGGTTCAGAAAACAACATCAAACGTAAATTTCCCAAACTTTTGGGAAATTTACAAAACGATCCAAACATGTGAAATATACGAAACATGGTCGAAACACCAACAAAACTCACAACGCCCACAATAACATGAGATCGATCTTCGGCAACCCCAAAACGGCGGTTCCGAACGACGATTATGATAACACACCAAATAGCGACGGAAACAACATGAACCACCGACTCGAGTAAAACGAGTCCGAAACAAGCTCGAACGACAAAAGTTCAATATTAAATATCCTCAAAATGTTAATACGGTTACAAACGAGTTGCTAGAAACGAAAATGCACCGTGATGAGAATAATAAGAGAAGGGAAAAATGCGGATATTACATTTTACCCCTCTAAAAACAAGTTTCGTCCCGAAACTTAAGAAATAAACAACTCGGGATACTTAGCACGCATGCTATCCTCGGTTTCCCAAGTCGCCTCCTCGACACCATGTCTCGACCACTGTACTTTGACCAAAGGAATGGTTTTATGCCTCAGTCGCTTCTCACGGTGCTCCAAAATCTTCAAAGGACGCTCCTCAAAAGTAATATCCTCGGCAACGTCAATCTCCCCATAGTCGATGATGTGACTAGGATCCGGGACATATTTCCTCAGCTGGGAAACATGAAAAACGCTATGAACATGACTCAGGGCCGGGGGTAATGCCAAACGGTATGCTAACCCACCGACTCTCTCGAGAATCTCGAAGGGCCCAATAAATCTTGGACTCAACTTCCCCTTCTTCCCGAAACGGAAAACTCCTCTCGTCGGCGACACCTTCAGCAAAACGTGGTCTCCCACCTCGAATTCTAAAGGTCGACGACGGACATCGGCATATGACTTCTGTTGACTCTGGGCAGTCAACATCCGTTCTCGAATTAATTCTATCTTCCGTCTCGTCTCTAAAACGACATCCGGTTCGGTCCCGACCAAATCGGATGCCTCATTCCAACAAATCGGCGATCGACATCGTCGCCCATAAAGTGCCTCATACGGTGCCATCCGAATCGACGCGTGCCAACTATTGTTGTACGTGAATTCGATCAATGGCAAATGCTCCTCCCAGTCGCTACTCCAATCGAGGGCACAAGCACGCAACATGTCCTCGAATGTCTGGATAGTGCGTTCCGACTGTCCGTCTGACTGGGGATGAAAAGAGGTACTCAAATGCAAACGGGTACCTAAAGCCTTATGCACCGCCTGCCAAAAGTGCGATACAAAACGGCCATCACGATCCGAAACAATAGACTTCGGAGTACCGTGAAGTCTCACACCGCGCGATAAACACACGAGCCAATTTCTCCGGGCCCCAAGTGTCCTTGATGCCCGAAAATGTGCCGACTTGGTCGACGGTCAACAACCACCCATACCATATTCATGCCCGACCTCGATCTCGGCAAACTCGTAACAAAATCCATCGATATATCTTCCCATTTCCATTCGGAATGGGAAGTGACTGCAATAATCCAAATGGCCGATGTTCGATTTTGACTGTGGCAAGTCAAGCATCTCGCCACAAACCGCGCGACCTCCTCCTTCATATCATTCCACCGAAGTTCCTCCTCGTGTCCTTGTACATCTTACTCGAACCAGATGAACGGAATAGGTGTGGAATGGGCCTCATGCAAAATACTGCCGCAACTCCGGATCGTTCGGCACACAAAGCCGACTCTGGAATCTCAAAACGCCATCCTCGTGAATCACAAACCCAGGAGACTTTCCCTTAAGAACGTTCTCTCGGATTTGAGCAATCATCGGATCCTCTAATTGCTTCAGCTTAATTTCATCGATCAAAGACGATGAAGTCTCTAGAGCACAAAGTTGCCCGACAGCTCCAGGCAACAAAACTTCAACATCTAACTCGATCAGAGCCCGCCGGAGCTCAGACTGAGGCGTAAGGACCTCAAGCGTTCGCAACGCAATCGGTTTCCGACTCAAGGCGTCGGCCACGACGTTCGCTTTGCCTGGATGATAAAGGATTTCAAGATCATAATCCTTAATCAGCTCTAACCACCTCCTCTGCCTCATATTCAACTCCCGCTGAGTAAATATGTATTTCAGACTTTTATGATCGGTAAAAATCTGACATGTAGAGCCGAAAAGATAGTGACGCCAAATCTTGAGTGCAAAGACTACCGCCGCTAATTCCAAATCGTGAGTAGGGTAGTTAAGTTCATACGGCCTTAACTGTCTCGACGCATAGGCAATGGTCTTGCCGTGCTGCATCAATACGCACCCAAGACCCTGACCCGAAGCATCGCTATAAACGGCGAATCCCTCGTTGCCACATGGCAACGCCAAGACCGGGGCTGAAGTCAAACGCTTCTTCAGCTCCTCGAAACTCGACTGCCTCTCATCGGTCCAGACGAACTTCTCGGATTTATGGAGCAACTGAGTAAGTGGCCGAGCTAGTTTTGAGAAACCCTCGACGAACCTACGGTAGTAGCCAGCCAAACCCAAGAAACTACGGACCTCCTTTACATTAGTGGGCGGTGCCCAATCCAATACGGCCTCAATCTTCTGCGGATCCACACGAACCCCCTCGGCTGAAATCACGTGACCTAAAAACATCACTTCTTTCAAATTAACTCACATTTCGAGAACTTTGCATAGAGTTGCTCGGTCCTTAAAATGTCTAATACTATCCGCAAATGATGGGCATGCTCTCCCTCGTTCCTCGAATAAATAAGAATATCGTCAATAAAGACGACGACGCACTTATCCAAATACTCGATAAAAATTTTGTTCATCAACTGCATGAACACCGCCGGCGCATTAGTTAACCCGAAAGGCATGACTACGAACTCATAATGTCCGTACCTCGTCCGAAAGGCTGTTTTCGGCACATCGGACTCTCTCACCCGGAGCTGATAGTATCCCGATTTCAAATCAATTTTCGAGAATACCGCAGCTCCCTGCAACTGATCGAACAAGTCATCAATTCTCGGCAAAGGATACTTGTTCTTGATGGTCACCTTGTTTAGTTCGCGATAGTCGATACACAAACGTAGCGAACCATCCTTCTTCCGCACAAACAGGACCGGTGCGCCCCAAGGCGAGGCACTCGGTCGAATATATCCCGACTCAAGAAGCTCACTCAACTGTTTCTTCAACTCGGACATCTCTGAAGGTGCCATGCGATAGGGTGCCTTCGAAATAGGAGCCGCACCCGGCTCTAACTCTATAGTGAACTCGACCTCTCGATCCGGTGGCAATCCCGGTAACTCGTCAGGAAAAACATCGGGAAATTCATTAACGATTGGAATCGACGAAAGCTCGACTCCACCACTCTCCGCCTTCAAGGCATAGCACCAATAACCAATACATCCCTTTCGCAGGAGTTTCATCGCCTTCAAGGCGTTAATAACGAGTTTCTGGTTCCCCCTCTTTCGCCCGGCGAAAGAGTGCTCGGTGCCATCATCGGCCAACATGGTGATGATTCTCGTGCGGTAGTTCATGATTGCACCATGCCGCTCGAGCCAATCATCACCAAGAATCAAATCCTCACCCTCGATACTCACAACAATAAGATTAGAGGGCCAAGTCCTCTCACAAATAAGCACAGAACAGTCTCGAACCTCCTGATCACCAACGATCCTATCACCGCTAGGAAGCTTAACGATGAAGGGCTCGCAAGGCGTCAAACGGTCGAGATTCAAACGGCGCACACAATCCAGAGATATAAACGAATGCGTAGCACCAGAATCGAAAAGCACACTGACAGGATGAGAAAGAATATAAACGGTACCTGTCGCTACGGTAGCCGCTGGATCATCGGCTCTCCGCATCTCATAGACACGCGGGTGGGCGGAGCCGACACTGGAAGCTCCCCCCTTAGAGGGCTGACCCCGACCTCTTCCCCGACTCGCACTCGGCGGAGACTGAGGAACAAACGATCCCTGATTCACACTTGGTTCCCTAGGCGCTGGAATGGAAGCCCGGGCACCAAGAAGTTTCTCTCTCTCGGCACAGAAAGCATCCTTGTGACCCGACTGGCCACACTGATTACACGTCAGCAAAGGGTTCGGACAAACACGACTGATGTGGCCCGTACGACCACAATTGAAACACTTCACATCACGATAAGGAGCACTGGTAGTTCCACGAGGACCCCCAGCGGAACGAGCTGGACCACCGCCGGCGGGGAAGTTAGCAGATTGGGATCTCTGCTGACCCCCACTCTTGTGGCCCGAAAAGTTCCCAGCGGACTTCTGCTTCTTACTCTCGCGGGCCGCCTCACTCGCCGTCACCGACATATCATAAGCAAGGGCCCTACTCTGATAATCCTTCAATGTAGTGCATACGAGCCCCGACATATAGTCCCGAATCGGCAACTTCATCCGTCTGAGAAATGGAAAATCTTGTCACTCTCTCGACAACTTGGGTCTTCACATAACCCAACTCTTTGTTAAAATCAGCAATAGCTTGAGCTACGGGGATATCCCGTGGTTGAGCATCATAAAAGCATGTACCCGAGCACATGCGATCGCCACGGGCAATATTCGATCTCCATCAACTCTTGAAACTCAGCCCACGTAGCAAGATGGTCTTTGGGCCCAACGGCCTCCCACCATCCGTAGCGTCCCGGTGAGAAAATATTGAGCAATAGGGACTTTACGGTCCTCGGACGATTAGTGGCAACGAAGACCTTAGACATCTCCTTGATCCACCCTTCCCCCAATCGGGTCCGAAGCTCCCGAAAACCGAGGAGGATGCATCTTGATGACATCTTGGAGCCAGTCCGCTCCGCCCGATTAGCATGGGCTTGATCCGGGTTCGAACACTTTGAGCTATTGCCGCCATTTGGTTCACCATCCTGCATAACGGCCGCAATACCAAGATCAGCACGCTCCCGAGAAGAAGCATGGCTATGACGGTCGCGATCTGCGGCTCAAGATCGTGACGTGGCCGCCCACCGCCGCCCCACGTCCCGCGTCCACGACCACGACCGCGACCACCACCTCTTCCGGCATCCATACCGGAGTTAAATAAGTAGCAAAAGCCATACGAGGATCGATCAAGAAAAGAACAATTACAAGTCGAGAATCAAGGGTACGATACAAGGAGTTAATGAACAGAGGAAGGAAAACTTACGGACACCGGTAGTCTGGAATCATGGCGTGACGATGATGTGCAAAACCAAACACCACAAGACCCAATAAACCAACAAGCCTAGGTATCCATAAACCTAGGGCTCCGATACCATTTTCTGTAACACCCCCAGGATATCCGAGGTATATTACAGCGCCGTGAATCCCTATATGGGACCCACCAGCCGAAACAAAGATCATACACAACGACTCACGAAACGATAAAATAACACCACGTCATAAAGACGCAAAATGGAACAATCCACCGGTTCAACCGGTCAATATAACATCATCATCCAACACAACATAATAAGCAACAATACAATTCAAACGAACAAGAACCCCTTAAGTACTCGAGTACAACTATTAGTTCAAAACCACAAGAGACAAAAAGGTAAAAGACACTAAAGCATCACTCGTGCACCATCATCACGCACGGCCGTCATCCGTATCGTCTTGGTCAGCGCCGCTCGTCTCGATGAACCCGACTGAAATTCATAAAACGAATTTCCCCAAAACGGGTCCCCAGAGGGGTTAGCAATTACGCTAGTACAAGTAACCAAATGAACATTTTACATCTTACACATATAGTAATGCATGCCATCAAGAAATCATAGTTTCCAAAACGCTCATTTCCGGAAATGCCAATGATCAAACCACATTTGTAAAAATGCACCACAATTAACCGCGGACCCACAGCTTCGTGGATCCCTGCCGAGACCCCGTCGGATCTAACCCACAGTGGTTAAAAGCAAGCTCGCGGTCCACAGCTTCGTGGAACCCTACCGAGACCCCGTCGAGTCTAACCCGTAGTGAGCATACACACACACACAATTTCTCATACAAAACTACTATGTCAAGATTGTAAGTTCATAAGGATACTTGCCTTGATTAAATAGACGATGACACGAACGGAACGGAAGGGTCAAGCACCACCACGAGGAACCGACGAGAATGAACCTAACGATTCGAAGAACACAATCACAACCGTCTCTAAATGAATACGGAATTGGAATACACCCGAAAACCCGCCTACGGTTCATGTATATTCGTATAAAAACAACAACGAGGGCGGACCACAACCAAACCCTCTCGATCACAAAGTTACTACGAAATATAGCATGAATCCGTAGGGAAACCAACAAAACTAACGAGATTAATCATGTACATCATGAATTAATCTAACATACGGAACGAATCGGACGAAACATGAAAACCCCTTCAATTTACCCAGAACAAGGTTTTTAGGAGTTTACCTTGAATAATGATGAAGAACACGATTGGAGGTTGGTAATATACACCAAAAACTCGAAGAAGATGATGGCTCGGAGTTACAAAGCTTCAAATCGCCGGAAATACCAAGAAGGTCGCCTAGGAGTCGGATGGGAAGGAGAGGGATGAAGAATGACCGAAATCGGTCAACTCCTGGGTTTATAACCCCAGGCCTCGTTACGTACGTTAGCCACCACATGCTAACGCGTCGTAAGATACGCACGTAAGCCATAAGGGCCTTACGTGCGTAACCAAAAAGGCGTAATCGCTGGACCGAAATACACTAGGCGTTACGTACGTAATCGAAAAGGGTGTTACGACGTAACCAAAAGGCGGAAGTGTTCTGACCGATTTACACTAGGACGTTACGTACGTAACCAAAAAGGGTGTTACGCACGTAACATTCCTTCTTCGCGAGTACGAGCCAGGAATGAAAGAGGGAGGTACCGAAAAAATCGAAATACAACGGTGAACAATTCACGATGGTACGGACGTAAGGGGCACGAAACGACGAACTTAAGTACCGAAGGAAAACATATTCCCGACTACCCAAAGGTTCAGAAAACAACATCAAACGTAAATTTCCCAAACTTTTGGGAAATTTACAAAACGATCCAAACATGTGAAATATACGAAACATGGTCGAAACACCAACAAAACTCACAACGCCCACAATAACATGAGATCGATCTTCGGCAACCCCAAAACGGCGGTTCCGAACGACGATTATGATAACACACCAAATAGCGACGGAAACAACATGAACCACCGACTCGAGTAAAACGAGTCCGAAACAAGCTCGAACGACAAAAGTTCAATATTAAATATCCTCAAAATGTTAATACGGTTACAAACGAGTTGCTAGAAACGAAAATGCACCGTGATGAGAATAATAAGAGAAGGGAAAAATGCGGATATTACAATGTGTACCCTAAAGCGTATTCATAGTTTTGATTTTTTTATCACCACATTTTCCTTCATTTCTTTCTTATTTCTCCTTTCAAATATTGGTTATTCTTTTTTAATCTATGTATTCTCAATTTGGATCAGATACAGAGGTTGGAAACTGAGCACACCCATCAGGTATAGTCATTTACCTTCAAAAGCTAATTGTTCTGTATTCAGTGTTTCCTTTGAATTGGGAATAGGCCTAGCTTAGTTTAAAACTGTTATAATGTTTGCTCACAGTGGAAATGTGTCGATCTCTTTACATTTGATGCTTAATTCTCTTATTGTCTTTTTTTGTTATATATGTAAACTTGAATAATATCATATGGTCTTTTCTTTCCGTGAAGGTGTTTTTGTTCTAATCACTTATGTGTTTACTTGTAGGTACATGGTGACCAGTCGTCTTAGCATCAGAAGTATAACAATCCAACATGGTGGAGGCTGTTTTTTGTTTTTGCATCATTTTTGTGGATTGTACTTAAGTTATAAATGTTATCGACTGATGGAACAATATGTCTTTTGGGCATGAAATTTGTCATGTAATTAGTTTTTATGTCTTATGTAATGTGTCGTTTGGGCACTAAACTTGTCATGTATGTTACTTATTATGTGTTTTTTTTGGCACGAAGCTTGTCAATGCATGATACTTTTATGTCAACTGAAATCTTTTTTCTATTGTCAATATTATATTTTTATTATTTATTGATTTATTTAACATTACAATAATAATAATAATAATTATTATTATTATTATTATTATTATTATCATTATTGCATATTTGTTGTCGTTGCATTAGGTATCTATCTAGTTTTTTTTACAATCGTTGCATTAGAAACGAGCCATTGCTTTAGTTAACCAAACAGTTGCAAACTTGAGCATTGCATTAGATGTCAACCTTATGCAACGACTTAGTCAAGGCATTACATTAGATTAGTTTAGCCGTTGCAATAGAGCTAATGCAAGGCAAGAGGATGTAATGGTTGTCAGACGTTGCATTAGAGCTAATGCAACATAAAATGACCCCTATTGCAACAAAATTTAATGTTGCATTAGACTTAAAATGTAGTAGTGTTCCCCAACAAGGAATCTTGGAATATATATATATATATATATAATACTATATTATGTAAGCAAGTAGAGAAAAGAAAACAGTTCTGGAGAATACATGAGCAGCTAACGATATTTATAGGCAGGGGAATTATTATTAAAATGAATATTCATAATAATATATATCAATTAATTTCGATCTAAAGTTTTTTTTATGTTTTTCCTAAATCAGTCAAAGATGGATAGCTCGGAGGATTATTCACGTGGTGGAAATTTTATATGATTACGGTAGTGTCAGGATGTATCATTTATTTGGGTTTGAAGTGACGTTTTGTAGGTGCATGTACTTAGTCAATTCATAATTCTATATTGTGTTTGTATTCGCAATCAACAATTAGATACAACCGGTACAACCCACGGATTCGTAAAGCCTCGTTATACATAAATTTTAACCTAAATAGCTCCAAAAATTATTTTCTTTATGAGATCAGTGGTTTTATTTTAAAATTTTCAAGCATATTAATGGTACATTTTTATTAATTAAATTGTCGTTTAAATTTTTTTAACTTTGTTAAGATTGGTCATGACTTCTTTTAAATAGCTATGTTGATAGCCTATCCGTCTTGGCATCCACGCATGCGTTCCCCACCAGCTCAACAATTCCGGTTATAGAGGACCAGAAGACAAAAGAACCGGTTTCCGAATAAACCGGCCGAGCAGAGTAACAAGGAGGACCGACCGAGTACGTATCGAATTTACTCTCAGGTCCAGCTATGACAGGGTCGGGCAGGACGAAAGGGCCGACCAAAGAAATATGATACTGGATAAATGTGTGCCAAGACACCGTCATGACATGACCGATCAGAGCGGGAGACCCGAGGGCCGACCCCAATACCAACCACAACGGATAAGCATCGCCAGAAGCATGCGGAACAGCACACTCGACAATTAATGCACTCTGTCCTCCCTCTTCCCAAGCAAACCCCAAAGGCCGCCACGTGTCTAAGGCACACTCTTCATCTGACAAGTGTTTGGATGCATTCCCAAACATTCTCCATTTGTCGCCTCTGATTTGCCGAAATTTTCTATATATAGAGAGAATGTATGTTAAGAAATGACTTTTGGGAATTTTGGAGAAAAAAAGAGAAAGAGAGGAAAAAAATACTTGTAATAATAAGAAAGCAATTTAGACCGGCTTCAAAATTCAATTCGGCTCTATCACAGATAATACGATCATCAATAAACTTTAGTGATTCAACTCATTAGGTCTTTTTTATTGTTTTCTACGTGGCTTCGATCCATCTAATTCAGGTAAGCACACATGTCGTTGGTCAAATCTGTTATCAACAAGTTGATAATTAAAAAAGTATGAACTCAAAATATTACTACTTTCATTACACAATTAAAACAGTTATAGTTAACTTTTTAATCTTCACTTGTATTCATTATCAATACTTTTATTTTTAATTTACATTACACATTTATTATTTAAAATATACGAATTATACACTTTCTATCAAATTTTCAGTATAAGGAAAGAAAAAATATATTCATAAATACTTTAGTAGTAATTAGATCCTACTTTTTTGTGGGATTTTGAATCCACGACCAACTTAATTTTAATCTATCTATATATATATAAAGAATGAGTTCCCCCTATTGAATGTGAGCATTAATGTCACAAACTAAGAAACTCAAATATGTAGTTCAAGCTAATGAATTTAGTACACGCGGAGCTTATTTTGAAGCTTTTAGGAGCTTTTAAGCTGAAATGTGTAAAGCCTTACTTATTGTTGTGCAACATTAATTTGCCTCTAGATTAATAAACTCAAAAAACTCGATTGTAAAAACTGAGTTCGTAAAGACTTGAAGTTAAAATATAATAATTAAATGTTAAGAATTTCTAAAGTCATGAAACGAACTATTAACCACAGAGAGCATGTTTAATATCTACCATTTCAACTTCTTCTTTGAACGCTAATGTTTAATGAATAACGAATGATCAACTAATAAAGAATAATAATGTCTTTTCATGTGTCTAAGAAAAAAACTATAAATAGTACATTCAAGTAATGCAAACCCTCATATCACATTACATCACAATTGTCTTTCTTTCTTCACGTGTTTGAGCTGAAACACCAACCATCTCAACATATTAATAAGTAAATAGGTCAAAAACTGGAACCTCTAATAATAATTATTATTATATCATCATTATACCAGGAACTTACTACTATAGTTAACAGTGACAGGGTTCAAGAGAAGTACAAAGTTTTGTTATCCGGCGGTTCTTTTTTTTTTTTTGATTGGTGCTATGGCTGATGGGACGATTAAATCACAGAATTTGCAGCTAGGTTCCATTGTTCAATTGACGAACTTTACATATAATATTAACACTGGAATGTTACTGATTCTGCTCTATTAGTAGGTCATAACCAGTCGTGATTTCCGCCCCTTTTTTTATCTGTAGCACATGCGTAATAAATTATTGTTGTTGTTCATGTTGCCGCTCTCTTCCATATAGGGACAACAAAAGATCAACCATGTATACCAGACCATTTTAAAATGCCTCGAAGAGTAAGATTTTATTTTTCTTTCTACATTTAATTATTCTTAAAATATGTTGCTATTACGTTGTTCATCCTTTTGTAACAACTTCTCATTGTCATGGTTTAATGTGTGACTTACTACGGTTTGTTTACTTTAATTCTTCAGGAACTGAATCCAAGGCCTGATGCGTCGAAATTGCTACAGGTAATTCTCCATTACAAGCTTCACCTCATAAATAGAATGAGAAAAATGTTAAGGAAGCCTATTTGGATGGAACATTTATCTTTTTTTGTTGAACTTAGTTATCTTTCCGATTTCCTGCATCATCATTTTGTTGCCCCGGAGTATAATGAGACTCATCATGTCTTTCGTGCATTAGTTATGATCATTATTCTTGCATGAAGCCTCCTTTATTTAGTTCTTTACACTTAATAAATGCTTTAATCATTCTTTAACTAATGATAACACATTTTTTATAACAGGCCACACCTGAGAATCAAATACCAACATCTAGATCAAACCTAAGAATCCGATGAATTGAATGAAGGTTTATACGTTCCATATGTGTTTTTTTGGACCATTTAACGATGATGATGTTTGATGATAATGATGATGCTACAATCGATGATGGAGATGCTAAAAGTCCAGCATGATGATGCTGAAAATGATGATGATCATGACCGCCGATGATGATGCCAAAAGATAACGATTTATTAGGATGATATTGAAGACGATGTAGAATAGTTGTTATTTTTTATAGTTTGTTGTTGCATAATTTTTTATGATGTAAAAAAACACCATCTTTGATGCACGCATGAAGAAAATGCAGTATGAGGATGCTTAATGATCTGATGCATAGATATTTGTGTATTTCTCATTTACACAGCAAATGAATGGGTAAAGCAAAACAAAACTAACTTCTTATATATCATGAACAAAATATACACAACTGGAAATGCAGTACATCCGTATTTAACTAACTTCTTATATAAGAAGTTAGTTAAATAACATGTATGAGATAACATTTTTTGAGATAACACAACATGCTATAGCGCAATTATAAGATACATGTATAATATGACCATATTGCATACAAAGAAAGCTTCACATCCCTAACACACTTGCTGCAGTAGCCTACGTATTGCATAACAACAACAATAACTGCCTCTATAAGTCTATTCATATAAATTAATGATTGCATTTGAAGCTTTTAGGAGGTTTTAAGCTGAAATGTGTAAAGCCTTACTTATTGTTGTGCAACATTAATTTGCCTCTAGATTAATAAACTCAAAAAACTCGATTGTAAAAATTGAGTTCGTAAAGACTTGAAGTTAAAATATAATAATTAAATGTTAAGAATTTCTAAAGTCATGAAACGAACTATTAACCACACAGAGCATGTTTAATATCTACCATTTCAACTTCTTCTTTGAACGCTAATGTTAAATGAATAACGAATGATCAACTAATAAAGAATAATAATGTCTTTTCATGTGTCTAAGAAAAAAACTATAAATAGCACATTCAAGTAATGCAAACCCCCATATCACATTACATCACAATTGTCTTTCTTTCTTCACGTGTTTGAGCTGAAACACCAACCATCTCAACATATTAATAAGTAAATAGGTCAAAAACTGGAACCTCTAATAATAATTATTATTATATCATCATTATACCAGGAACTTACTACTATAGTTAACAGTGACAAGGTTCAAGAGAAGTACAAAGTTTTGTTATCCGGCGGTTCTTTTTTTTTTTTGATCGGTGCTATGGCTGATGGGACGATTAAATCACAGAATTTGCAGCTAGGTTCCATTGTTCAATTGACGAACTTTACATATAATATTAACACTGGAATGTTACTGATTCTGCTCTATTAGTAGGTCATAACCAGTCGTGATTTCCGCCCCTTTTTTTTATCTGTAGCACATGCATAATAAATTATTGTTGTTGTTCATGTTGCCGCTCTCTTCCATATAGGGACAACAAAAGATCAACCATGTATACCAGACCATTTTAAAATGACTCGAAGAGTAAGATTTTGTTTTTCTTTCTATATTTAATTATTCTTAAAATATGTTGTTATTACGTTGTTCATCCTTTTGTAACAACTTCTCATTGTCATGGTTTAATGTGTGACTTACTACGGTTTGTTTACTTTAATTCTTCAGGAACTGAATCTAAGGCCTGATGCGTCGAAATTGCTACAGGTAATTCTCCATTACAAGCTTCACCTCATATATAGAATGAGAAAAATGTTAAGGAAGCCTATTTGGATGGAACATTTATCTTTTTTTGTTGAACTTAGTTATCTTTCCGATTTCCTGCATCATCATTTTGTTGCCCCGGAGTATAATGAGACTCATCATGTCTTTCGTGCATCAGTTATGATCATTATTCTTGCATGAAGCCTCCTTTATTTAGTTCTTTACAGTTAATAAATGCTTTAATCATTCTTTAACTAATGATAAAACATTTTTTATAACAGGCCACACCTGAGAATCTAATACCAACATCTAGATCAAACCTAAGAATCCGATGAATTGAATGAAGGTTTATACGTTCCATATGTGTTTTTTTGGACCATTTAACGATGATGATGTTTGATGATAATGATGATGCTACAATCGATGATGGAGATGCTAAAAGTCCAGCATGATGATGCTGAAAATGATGATGATCATGACCACCGATGATGATGCCAAAAGATAACGATTGATTAGGATGATATTGAAGACGATGTAGAATAGTTGTTATTTTTTATAGTTTGTTGTTGCATGATTTTTTATGATGTAAAAAAACACCATCTTTGATGCACGCATGAAGAAAATGCAGTATGAGGATGCTTAATGATCTGATGCATAGATATTTGTGTATTTCTCATTTACACAGCAAATGAATGGGTAAAGCAAAACAAAACTAACTTCTTATATATCATGAACAAAATATACACAACTGGAAATGCAGTACATCCGTATTTAACTAACTTCTTATATAAGAAGTTAGTTAAATAACATGTATGAGATAACATTTTTTGAGATAACACAACATGCTATAGCGCAATTATAAGATACATGTATAATATGACCATATTGCATACAAAGAAAGCTTCACATCCCTAACACACTTGCTGCAGTAGCCTACGTATTGCATAACAACAACAATAACTGCCTCTATAAGTCTATTCATATAAATTAATGATTGCATTTGAAGCTTTTAGGAGCTTTTAAGCTGAAATGTGTAAAGCCTTACTTATTGTTGTGCAACATTAATTTGCCTCTAGATTAATAAACTCAAAAAACTCGATTGTAAAAACTGAGTTCGTAAAGACTTGAAGTTAAAATTTAATAATTAAATGTTAAGAATTTCTAAAGTCATGAAACGAACTATTAACCACACAGAGCATGTTTAATATCTACCATTTCAACTTCTTCTTTGAACGCTAATGTTTAATGAATAACGAATGATCAACTAATAAAGAATAATAATGTCTTTTCATGTGTCTAAGAAAAAAAACTATAAATAGCACATTCAAGTAATGCAAACCCCCATATCACATTACATCACAATTGTCTTTCTTTCTTCACGTGTTTGAGCTGAAACACCAACCATCTCAACATATCAATAAGTAAATAGGTCAAAAACTGGAACCTCTAATAATAATTATTATTATATCATCATTATACCAGGAACTTACTACTATAGTTAACAGTGACAGGGTTCAAGAGAAGTACAAAGTTTTGTTATCCGGCGGTTCTTTTTTTTTTTGATCGGTGCTATGGCTGATGGGACGATTAAATCACAGAATTTGCAGCTAGGTTCCATTGTTCAATTGACGAACTTTACATATAATATTAACACTGGAATGTTACTGATTCTGCTCTATTAGTAGGTTATAACCAGTCGTGATTTCCGCCCCTTTTTTTATCTGTAGCACATGCGTAATAAATTATTGTTGTTGTTCATGTTGCCGCTCTCTTCCATATAGGGACAACAAAAGATCAACCATGTATACTAGACCATTTTAAAATGCCTCGAAGAGTAAGATTTTGTTTTTCTTTCTATATTTAATTATTCTTAAAATATGTTGTTATTACGTTGTTCATCCTTTTGTAATAACTTCTCATTGTCATGGTTTAATGTGTGACTTACTACGGTTTGTTTACTTTAATTCTTCAGGAACTGAATCTAAGGCCTGATGCGTCGAAATTGCTACAGGTAATTCTCCATTACAAGCTTCACCTCATATATAGAATGAGAAAAATGTTAAGGAAGCCTATTTGGATGGAACATTTATCTTTTTTTGTTGAACTTAGTTATCTTTCCGATTTCCTGCATCATCATTTTGTTGCCCCGGAGTATAATTAGACTCATCATGTCTTTCGTGCATCAGTTATGATCATTATTCTTGCATGAAGCCTCCTTTATTTAGTTCTTTACACTTAATAAATGCTTTAATCATTCTTTAACTAATGATAACACATTTTTTATAACAGGCCACACCTGAGAATCAAATACCAACATCTAGATCAAACCTAAGAATCCGATGAATTGAATGAAGGTTTATACGTTCCATATGTGTTTTTTTGGACCATTTAACGATGATGATGTTTGATGATAATGATGATGCTACAATCGATGATGGAGATGCTAAAAGTCCAGCATGATGATGCTGAAAATGATGATGATCATGACCGCCGATGATGATGCCAAAAGATAACGATTGATTAGGATGATATTGAAGACGATGTAGAATAGTTGTTATTTTTTTGTAGTTTGTTGTTGCATGATTTTTTATGATGTAAAAAAACACCATCTTTGATGCACGCATGAAGAAAATGCAGTATGAGGATGCTTAATGATCTGATGCATAGATACAATTTGATGCAATCATTAATTTATATGAATAGACTTATAGAGGCAGTTATTGTTGTTGTTATGCAATACGTAGGCTACTGCAGCAAGTGTGTTAGGGATGTGAAGCTTTATTTGTATGCAATATGGTCATATTATACATGTATCTTATAATTGCGCTATAGCATGTTGTGTTATCTCAAAAAATGTTATCTCATACATGTTATTTAACTAACTTCTTATATAAGAAGTTAGTTAAATACGGATGTACTGCATTTCGAGTTGTGTATATTTTGTTCATGATATATAAGAAGTTAGTTTTGTTTTGCTTTACTCATTCATTTGCTGTGTAAATGAGAAATACACAAATAAACTTAGAATTTGGATATATTATATAGTGGTGGAAGCTTCAATAGCCGAACGGGTATGTGTTTGTCGGTTAAACTCGATTGTTATAATTAAAATAGTATACAAAGTCATTAAATCGCAACTTTATTTTTTCGATGGTATGGGATAATTCATTGAATGGTCAAAATGGTTTGGGTAGTAAGCTGTAGCAGCAAGGATCAGTTTCTCAACAATCTTCCATATGTTTTCTATATTTTGGCAAGGCTATCATATGTAACTCAATATCCCAAATCCTGAAACTTTGCCATTTTCTTTACATCAGCCCACACTTTTGTTGCATTGTCATACTTGAATAAGAAGTGCTAATGTGAATCACCACTTAATGATAAATATTGTTATATTTGGGTTCTTGGTATGTATCGGATTAAATCCAGTAGGGGAAATTGAATTAGAGCCAAAAGTTGAGAAATTGCAAACTTCGAGTGTTGATGAGTTCATTGAAGATAATTCACACGCATGCTCCCTGACTATAACTTATCACACGGATTCAAATGGTTTTTGTTAGTCTCTTAAATTTTAAAATTTTATATTTTTATTCATAAATAACTTAATTTTAAAAATAAATATACCTTCGTGTATAGCACAACTTATGTTCAGCAAAGGCACTACATAAAATCAAGATTACATTATAGCCTATAATCTGTTATAAATACATATAATCAGCCTTTAAGTTTTTCTTTGTAGTACTCTTGCTTATGATGGTTTGGGAAGTAGAGGGTAGAGGATGATAATTGATTGCCTAAGATTTAGTTATGGTTATTACAAAATAAGGTTAACTTAAATAATAGACCACAAGGAATAAAACACATGATAATTGTTGAGTTGTTATTTATAATTTTGTTGCGATGTGTTGTGTCTATCACAAGGTAATGGAATGACATAATAAAATCCATTGGTTTAAATGTTGTATTCAAAAGAAATCAGCGTGTCAACTTAACCCGAACATTTTTTACCTCAAATACAAATATGATTCTTTCATGGTGAATAAAGCCCGTGCATCGCACGGGCCATGATGTCTCGTTTATTTAAATAAATTTTGCTCCGCTTTTATTCTTATCCGACCTGCTGATGTTAACCTCATGAATCAGCCATATGAGTCAGCCTCATGTTAACGGTGTCCGTTACTTTCCCTTTGCTCGTCATGTACGAAAGCGTACGATAGGTTTTGAGTTTGTTAAATCTAACCAACTTCCTCTTTAAGCATTCATCCTTTTTAGTTTTTACCTTTCATCCTCTACTTCTTTTTTACCTCTCAAAACCTTGATTTATTTCATTTTCTCATACTATTAGGCAACTTATCTTTTTTAGATCGCAATTAAAATAATTAATTAGTTGAATTATTAAGTCATTTATTCGATTTATAAATAAAAATTATATTACTTCCATTTTTTTAGATATCATTTGAAGTTTTTAGAACATTTATTTTATGTATATATTGGAACACTAAATATAAAAATTATATTGTTATATTTGGTTCTAGGTTCATTGTATTATTTTTCGATAATTATTCATGATTTATTGGAAAATTATTTATAAATCAAATTTCATCTCAAAATATAAAAATGATATCTATTAAAAAAGTGACATCTATTGAGAATAATAATAGTTTTCATTTTAATTTCTAATGAATAATAACAATTGTCAGTTCTTTTGACAATTCTGCATCAACATCTTTTTTTTTATGAAATAAAAATTGAGAATATAAAATTTAAAACCTAATTTATTTTTAAACGGACCAGCTTTTAAAGTAATGGAATTGTATTTGGATAATTTTAGCACTAAAGGGGCGTTTGGTTTGCATGAAAGGAATGAAATTGGGGATTACTTTGACTAGATTCCATTATTGTGTTTGGTTTATATTCATAAAAAAAAAAAAAATCGTTAAAAAGAATTGAAATCCCAATTCACTTGAACCTCTCGTTTCATCGCCACTCTCTAAGATTTGAATTTCATACTTTACAAAAGACAATATTGGACATTATAACCCTATTAATCTCTTTCAACCCCTCAATGTTTTGCGTTGTAATAATTACTTTGAGAATAATTTTTTGGATGGTAGAAATTATCTTGACAATATTTTTGATGGTAGAAATTTTGGGCAATATTTTTAGTACCAATTGCTTAGAGAATATGGTGATGATTCGCTTTTGACAAAACATATGAATGTCTTGATGACGTGGATGGATGTTTAATGGTTTGAAATGATTTTGGTTTATGGATATAGTTGTATTTGCATATATTTTTATATTTATAAAATAGAATATTTGTATATCTAATAAAATAAAATATTTTTATATTTATAATTTAAGGAAAAAAATTGAATATTTTGAGAATAAGGGTATTTTGATCATTTTGACATATTTCATTTCAATTTTGAAGAATCATTTCAATAAACCAAAAAAACAAATTTAAAGATTCCACTCAAATTCCTCCAACCAAACACATGATCAAACCTGAACACAATAATCAAATCTGATAGAATTCTAATTTCATTTCCATTAGAATTTCAATTCTTCGACATATTCCATTCCTTTCATATTCATTCTAGCAAACCGAACGCCTCCTAAAGATTAGGAACTATTTTTTCAGCATAATTTTATATTAAATGTAAACACGGTTTTTTAATATATGAATTTTGAACCAATTTGGAAATAATTTAGCATAATGAAATCTTAGATTAAGAAGATTAAATTAATTATTGAATATAATAATTTTAGCATGAATCTCGATTATAAAATATGAAACTCGGTTACATCCTCTGTTACTTTATTATTACAACGTGTTGACTATTACGATGTTCACATACTCTCTTCTGACCATCTTTTGTAATTTATACATATGAAAAATATAGTCACGTGAGATCTTGTTAGATTCATCTCGAAATATATTTTCAAAATATCAACGTCTTATAATTTTTAAAAATAAAGAATTGAAGATATTAATAATCAAAATTGTGCATTGACAAACGTGAAGGTCCAGATTTTACAGTTATAAAAGAACGGAGGTAGTATAATTTATAAATCTATTAAAATCATGTTCATTAAATAAAGTACTAATAGATATAATAAAACTAGGGCAGGGATCCCCTACAGTGCACAGCACCATGCTGTGCACTCCCTGCCCTCCGATCACACACACCCGTACGGGTGTGTGTGTGTGTGCCCCATCCGACGGACAGCAGTGCACAGCATGGTGCTGTGCACTGCAGGGGATCCCACCCGAATAAAACTATTGATTAACTTCGTGTATAAATTTATAATTAAACTTTTTCTGAAAATGTAATTTAAAACATATAATTTTGGTAACCAAAAATTTAATTTAAAACCTTGGAATAATTTCATAGTAATAACTGAATAAAAAATTTGGAAAAGAGACTCAAATTAGGGAGACAATTACCAAGTAGTAAAACATTACATTCTCAATTTCTAACATCATCATTAAAAAAGAACCCTTTTCATCATCACCTAATCTTTTCGCTCCTCCACTTTGCTCAGCGCAAAGTATTTACAGTGGAGGAGAGAAAAAAGGTAAATAGTAAAAAAAAATTGATCTATTAAGGAGTACTTCTCTTCACTAATCTCGACACGTCATCGTCGTTCTATCTAAATCAAAACTCATCGGACAGCGAATTGAGGAGCTCCTGCAGATCACGCGCCTCTCCGCCGATCCGGAGCGTCTCGAGCACGCGCTCGAAGAGGAACACGTGGCAGGGGATCCGGAGCACGCCTTTCTGCTCGTAGCCGTACTCCTGGGCCGATCTATTGAGGAGCCTGACGAAGATGGGGTGGTTCAGCAACTCGGCGCTCACCACGAATCTCTCCATCTCCTCGCCGACGTACACCGGAAGATGCCCGCCCGGAACGCCGCCGGATCTCCTCCGGAACGACTCGCATCGGCTCGGCCGTGGAGCCGCAGCCCTCGAATCCGGCCGCAGCAGACAGTACTGCGACGAATCGGCGACTTTGGATATCCTTCTCATGAGCTTCTTCATTTTTTTTTCGAGAGAAATTGGAAGTTGGTTGGAGAGAGAAATTCGTCTGGGTTTAGTGAGAGAGAGAGAGAGAGAGAGAGAGAGAGAGAGAGAGAGAGAGAGAGAGAGAGGAAAGTGTGGGAGAGAGTGTTGGGGGGGATAACTAATAAATATAGGAGGAAAAGATTGTACAGAGGGTACAGATATGCGTACTTGGCAGGTACAATTAATTAATGGTTTGGTGCGGTAGGTAATTAATTAATTTGAATTAGCGTTTCGAACCAAAAAAAGAATTGATTTTGAATTAGATTAATTAATGATAATTCCCGGTCCCGTAAAATTATTTTGCTTAAAGTATATTATTTATTAATAGAAAATATTTTAAAATGTTATCGTCAATGAAAATTAGTAACTACCTTCGAATCGCCTGAAGTGTAACATTTCAGTCGAAAAATACCGTTTAGAACTGCAATATTTCATTAAATCCTCAAATCCAATTTCTATTTCTCTACATGCGATGGACTTTTTAATCTCCACCATACACATATCTTCAGTATATTTTACATTTTAATCTACACCACATATTCGTCATCAATACTTACAAAACTTACACATCTAATTATTCTTATAAAATACACCACTTTTACGAGAATATTATATTTCGGCTGGGACAGAGGTAGTATTTATATTCATAAAAGTAGAGGTAGTATTTATATTCATAAAAGTATATAGAATAATAAAATTGAGAGTGAAGTATTCTAGAATAAAAGTAATTTTCTTAAAAAAAAGTACTTTATATGGATGGATGAAATATTAGAAAAAGACGGTGGTTATTTGAGACTAGGAATAGAGTAAAGGCATAGAGAGAATTGCAAATTAATGGAGGGCTCTTTTAGGAGTGTTCTAAAAATTCCCGCTTAAACCGATTAATCTTCCGATTAATCTGTAGAAGGTCCGCTATTATTTTGATTATGATTTAGATGCTTATACTGGGCATTTAGGTGATTAAACGACTGCCTAGGGGGGTGGTCGGACACCTAAAAATGCAAGTTAGTCGGACGACTAGGAGTTAGGCTTTTTTTATTTTTGTTTTTGTTTTAATAGTATTATAAATTCCTAAAACTGAAATATTGTGGATATTATCCTTTATAACTATATCAGTGTTCCAAATTTCCTAGCTAGGTGGACGGCTAGGCAGATGCCTATGGGGTTATACTTCTATTTTTATTTTATTTTTATTTTAATAAAATTATAAATTCCTAAATTGAAATATTATGGATATTATGGACTCTCTTATACCAATATCAATATTTTAAATTTAATGCATAATTAATTATATGTTTGTTTAAATGGTTAAATATTAATAACTTTCGATTATTCATATATATGTGCTTTTTTATATGTAAAAATGTTTAAATTCATAATAAAAATTAAATCCGCCTAGTCTGTTTAATTCTCGATTAATTTCTGATTAATTCTCTGAGCGCTAGGCGTTAGCAATCCGAATGCCTAGCGTTTTCAGAACCTTGCTTTAAACTCATTTCTAACACCAACCGTCTAGCGTTTTCAGACTTTTAAAGGCAAAATAGTTTTACTAGGGACTGAAGTTTGCTATTTTTATCACTTAAGGGACTAAAGTTTTAAGTGTTTCAAACAAGGGACTAAAGTTTAATCCGTTTCACCCGTTAGGGACTCCGTTAGTTTGGTTCCGTTAAGTTTTAACGGATTGATGACATGGCCGTTAAGTGTCACGTGTCAGCATTTTATTGGTCGGTAATAATAAAATAATAATAAAAATTTCCAGATTTTGGAATAATAATAAATAATAACAAAAATATAAAAGTCTAAAAAATATAAAAAATTAAAAAATCTGTATTTTTTAGAAAAATTGAAACTTTATTTTTTTTTAAAAAAAAAATCTGAATATTAATATTAAAAATCTAATGCTTTTATTTAAAGTTAAAAATAAAAATTAAAATTAAAAATATTTGGATCCGATTTATAATTAATTTTGTTTTTTTAGATTTTTAGATTTTTTTGTAAAATATGAAACACTTAAAACTTTAGTCACTTAAGTGATAAAAATGACAGAACTTTTTTAAACTCATTTTGAATTATCAAGTGGAAATGAGTTTTGGGATATTTTGGTGAATAATATATTGGCGTTCGGACCGAAACCAAAACCAGTGTACTTTCAAAGAAATTGCCATGAGATGATGAGAATGAAAATTTGGACTTGGGATATGCTCAGCTCATTGACAACTATATTATGATAAGCAGCTTCACAAGTGAGAGAGCTGAAAAAACGGATACTATTAGTGTAATAGACAAATTATAAAAAGAAGTATCCAAGGACATAGTCAAGTAAACCCGTAAGTCCCCCGACTGTCCTCCCATCATTTTTTTTATAGCCAAGTGATCTCAGTTTAGTCGGACTAATCCTAAATTTCAACGAACCCACTAACTCATCGGTGAGAGTAAATCGCGAGTCGCCGAGCAATTTCGCGCTCAACGCTTTTCAGACATCACAAGCATTTCTTTAACTGATTAATGCTTGTGCCTCAAAGACAGCTTCTGGAGAACAACCACTGACGTCAAGACCTCCGGTTCCAAAGCGAAATACTCACACACCGCCGCTGACGCGAGATTAAATATTGATTATCGGTCATTTCTAAATTGGAGCTAGAGGACCATAAACAGAAAAAACTTCCTCTTTCACCTTCTTGGTGGGGTTAGAACCCAAGACCTCTCCCAAAGAAATATCTTGGGAGTAGGCGTCCTACCATTGGACCACCAACCCTTTCCCCCTCCCATCATTTTTATTACATTTAAGTTGGATGTGATTTTTTCTTTTTCTAATTTTTAAATACATAAATATAATCTCACCATTTATTTTTAAATCATAGCGCCGCTACTTTATATCACAAGATTATTTTAAAAAAAATATATATATTTTCTTGTAACGATTTTTAATGATATAGTTAAAATACTGTCAAAGTTTATTTCGAAAAATAAGAACGACATATATTTTACTGCCCAACACTTAATTCCATAATACAACGCAAGCCTACTTGTCGTGCAGTAGAATTTACTTTTAGACTGCGAGGAACACATAACAATCTTGTGGCACTCTTTCACTTCAACCAATTTGTCTTAATTCTTTGAGCAATATAATCATCTACCTCTTTATCCTTTTGAATGATAGATCTAAGATAATGAAAAAATTCGAATCTTTGGACAACTCCGTCCAATGTGATCATCTTACTCCGTGCTTCCATTTTTGCTAAATTTACATTATGAGTATTTAATTTTACTTATGCTCAGTTAATTTTACTTATGCTCAGTCTAAAGCGCCAAGCTTACAAAGTATCCCTCCAAAAGTTCCAACTTCTTTTGAACTTCAATCTTCGCCTCATCACTCAACACAATATCATCTGCGAAGTGCGAACATCATACACTAAGAAATGTCGTCTTGAGTTGATCTTATCAGTCCATCCATGATTATAACAAAGAGAAAAGAACTAAGAGCGATCCTTCATGCACCCCGATCGTAATGAGAAATCTTATGTCCTCTCAACATTAGTTTGTACACTTGTATTAGTTCTCTCATACATGTCCTTTATGAGGTCAATATATTTTTGAGATATTAGATCCACCAAAATACTTTATTTGGTACTTTGTCAGGCCAGACGGAGTGGAGCTCGGGTACACAATCGAGCTCGTGAACCCGCTCGGGTACACCGTCCCGTGTACCTCGGGTACCAAAATCGGGGAACGAATTCGAGCTCCGAGCTCGCAACACTACCCGCATGTGTTGTGTTTGTATTTTTTTTTTCTTTTGTCTCTTGCGTTGCAGGTACAAGAATTGGGAGGAAGAAGACTTGCAGGTAGGTGATGGTGGTTTTGCAGAGGAGGAAGAAGCCAGGTAAAGATATATTGTTTTATTTACAAAAAAAAAAAAAAAATCGGGTACTAGGGTACCACTCCGTCCACTTAGGGTAGTGTTAGGGTAGTATTGGGGTAGTTTTGAGTTGGAAGGTTTTTATTGGATAGAGGTGATATAGCACCCCCAGGGTATTAGGGTATTAGGGTTCCACTCCTCCTCCCTCGTATCTTCCCTAAATCAATAAAGAAACCTATGATGATCTTTATTTTGTTTCAATATTGGTCCATCATATGTGTCATAAAATGATATGCTCGATCTCCTAAACATAAAAATTTAAATCAGTTAATTAAATGCTTAGGTTTGAATAGTATAGTTTAATGAAATTAATTGACAATATATAAGTTTTAAGTAATACATTATTTACAATTATATTTTCTAATTAAATCAAATATTTAAATTATTTCGTCAAAATAATTAATTATTTTGGATTTTTTAAAATATTTAATTAAATATCATGGACAATTATTTCTAGAAAAAATATTTATAATATTATAGTTAATTATTTAATATACAATAATTGAACATTATTTAATTTAAATAAAAGTATGTATACATTTAATTATATTTATTTGACTGTTGAAGTAAAATTAGCAATTTTAACTGCATATGAAGTTAATATAAGAAATATATAATCAGTGACCTTAGCCCACTGACCACGGGTCTTTCATTTCAAGTGGGGAATCGGGGTGTCGATCCATTAGGACAGGAATCTTTAGGGATTTATGACTCTTAATCTTTGATTAAGGGAGAGATTATAGTCCCTCATGGTATACTGGTGGAATAGATAAAAAATGAGAACTTCAGTAATGTTGGAAGTCTGATCTTGGTCGGGCAATTACTTGAAGGAACACTCCTTATATATACGGTAGTTTGATATATTTAACCTAAGAAAGATATAGTGCACTACTAGCATGGACATTAGTCTTTATATATTATTATAAAAATAATACTAATACAGAAAGTGGTCTTTAAATTGTAGAAATAGTGCTGCAACATCATCTATTCCTTATAACCGTCCTACCCAATTGTGATTCTGTATAACAGACCTAACCAAATGGTGCGCATATTTGAAATCGAAGCGCAGTCTTACAGATGCTGGGAACTAGACTTATTTATGAATCAAATACTGGTGTGCCGGAAAATTTACAGAACGACGTATTAGAAAATAATAGAATATGACGCAAAAATTTTTTATATTAATATTTTTCTTACCTCATCTTGAATCGAGAACTGGAATTTTAAAATTAGCTTTACACGTCCAGCTACCAATATTTCAAAATTCACTCGCCTCTCATTAATAAAGTATGATGAACTTTTGAATTGTGGTTCACGTGGAAGATGAGCTTCCAGTCTTCCACTAATTCCGCATTACCTGAATTATTCGAGTGAGCTTTGTATTTAGGATGCACTTCAAAAAATATTTTCTATTATATTCATTTAGAAAAAATTTCAAGATTGAACAAATAACTAAAATGATTTATTAAAGTTCTCCCTCATCCACATATAGCTCAACTTAGGGAAACCCTGGTTTAATAGTATATGATTTACCCACTAACTGAAGTAATGTAAGAGAGTAAAACGACACAGCACCCAAATCGATTCAAATATGTCAAATGATAAATGATAAGGGAGGAGAAATGGGAGGGGAGGACAGTTTTTTTTTAAATAAATATGGTGGTGCACGTACCCCACCAAGTTAACGTGGCCACCTATTTAGGGAATATATCACCCGTTCTAATTTTAAATCTAAGTACGTATGCTGCTTTTGTATAGCTATTTCGTGCTTTTGAGATAAATATGGCGTTGTTCGGTATTATTTTAAAAAATAACTGACTAAATGTAAATCAAATTACAGATTGAATTGTGTAATACTATCTATAAAATTATAAAATCTGAAAGAAAAAGGATAAGAAAATTAGCAAAGCAAGAGAACTATGTTTGTAAGACTATTTTGCCCCGTATCAGGGCAGACAGCGAGGCAATTAGTCATCAAGGTATAACTGCTTCTTGTCTTTGAGTTAAGTACTCTACAAAACTCAAGTTCCAACAGTTTACACTCGCATAGAAAAACTGTACATAAAAATGACAAGTAAATGTATGTATCAATATGATGAGATGCTTAGTGTTATGGTATATTGTTAAAATGCAAAAGACATCCTTTTATTTAGAGGTCTCATTTTAGGCTTTCAGCTCCATCAGGTGTGGAGTTATTACTGTACTAATAGCTCACGCCAACTCTCATCAATAACGTGACACTCAAACTACACTTCAGATCAAGGTCGGCCATTCAAGAGTTAGGTTCTGGGAGATCAAATCCGATGGGATGTTCATTTGAGTAGTTATCCACTATGATCTGTTCGGCTCATATTAATATGGCCTTTATTCGGTTCGGCCTTAGAGTAAAACTAATAATAGCAGGAGTCTCAAGCATTAAGCCCCCAAGTCTAATTGATATGATCCAAGATTCAAGACAGAAGCTGAGCCCAAACCGAAACGAACCGAACAAAACTGACGAGCGACATCGCTGCGGGTTTGTAAACGCCGGTTCATTAGTATAGACTCGGAACTTATTTGAACCAACCACTAACCTTAACGTTTATAAACTAGTATTCAAGACATTGTTTTCCAATCTTGGATATGTATTTTCATATTCTCTTATAACTATTGAACTCCACATCACACTCCTTTTAAATTATCAAGTTTAATAATTTATTTTGCACTCACCGAAAATGTCTTGAAAGATGCAAACTATGCAATTTGATTCCAAATAATATAATGTGCAAAACAAAGTTGGAATAAAAAGTCTCAAATCGTACATCTGAAATATACTATATATTAAAAGAAGATCTTTTGTCAAGATGGCATATCCATAATTTATCTATTTATTCTATAATTTTGGAGTAAGTTATTATTGAGAAACAACTTCATATTGGATGAATTTAAATAATGAATGTTAATTTATTGAATAAAATTTAAATAAAAAAATAATATTTAATTTTTATTGGAAATATATAATTATAAGTATCGGAGTTTTATTAACAAATACACATTAATTAGTACATGTTATATAAAAATTAGATGAGATAAAACAATTGCGGTCTAATATATTACGATAAATAAGAATCGATATATAAGATAATTAATCATATATTAACATATAATTAATTTATATTAATAATAATGTGTGTACTAATTAATTATTAACATATGTAATTCTCAAAAACTTATCTAATATAAAAATTATGTGTAGTTTTTAAAGAAAATAGTATTAATTATTTCCATATTTTATGAAAATGATAATATGAAAATAATAATTCCCATACAAAATTTAATGCCCATTAATTCGAAGATTTCTCTTTTCTTTAGATTGCCTTTATAATTTTTTTTTGTTGACGATTTTTTAATCCAATCTCTTAACATATTGACTTTTACAACCCCCACACACAAACACAATATATATATATATATATATATCACGACAATTGTCATTTTAATTATTACTAGTATATATTAATTAATATTTATTGGTTAATTAATTGTTGCTATTCACTTATTTCATTTACATTACAAATATTGCTACATGATTTTTTTTCACCATACTATTATCCAATGTCTAAATTATATTTTACGTGATTTCTCCATATTATAGTTAATTTTATGTAGTTTGCAATGGTACGAAATCTAGTCCCATGGTTTATCAATCATTTTAAGGAAACTAATTAGGATAAAAGTGCATTGAATTCGATTTGTGGAAAGCAATGACAACACATCTGACCATCAAGTTATGAAGACAATTTTTTTTACGCGATATTACTACGTGATTAGTTCTCAGTCGACCAACTATTTAACGTATCATTTTATTAAAAAATAATTAAAAAATCATGTAGAATTTTAATATATATATATAATATATAATAAATATTATTATAAAAAATTATGTCTTATAGAGTGAATTTATTCGCAGGTATACACTTAATAAATACTTTAAATCGGGTACTCTATTAGGATTTAGGAGGGCGGAGTTGGCTCAAATCTTTTTTTTTTTTTTTTTTGATGACCTGGTTGAATCGCAGGGTTGTCCGATCCTCATTCCTACCCTGGTTAAATCGCAGATTATGCCAAAGAACCTGGCCGGTTTTGAGGATCTTGTTGAATAAACATACAAGGTTTAAATCCCTGAAAAGAGCGGATGCTCCCACGAGGATTCGAACCCACGCTGCATGCCACCAGCGTGAAAGATATCCCCCTCCTTTGCCACTGAGCTATGTCCTGGTGGATGAGTTGGCTCAAATCTTGACACAGCAAATTCTCACATAAGTCTGGAGCAGTCAACTTCTGTAAGAATTAATTCTTCAGTTTCTATGTCGAATGTACTTTACTTAATATTGTAATTAACCTTGTAGTTTCAACTTGCAATTTCCTTTTTTTTTTTTTTGCTTTTTCTTTTATGCCGGGTACTCGCACCCGCTAATCTTCGAAAACAAGACTGGATAAACCTCGACGGGACGTAATACCCGCAAACTACGCTAATCGCTTAAACCACACTGTGCAGTTCTCGCGATGACCCTCAACCAAGAAAATATTAGTAGGGAGAATCGAACTCGTGACCTTTCAATCCCGCGCTCACCTACTCCACCAACTTGGGTACCCTTACGTGTAAATTGCAATTTCTTTGTCTCAAGGGATCATTTACCAATTACCACATCTTTCTTTTACTAGTAAATATATATACAGTAGAAACTCTATAAATTAATACTGTTGGGACAACCAAAATTTATTAATTAAAAGAGTTATTAATTAATCGTCAAATTAATAATTATTAATTTATATATTAATTAATATTTTATTAATTTATAATGAAATACTTAATTTACAAACAACTTTCAAACTTTCACTTAATTATTGTACAATGCATGTACATATCAAATGAATGGTCCAATTTAAAATAACCCTTCAATCTCTCATCTTATTATGCGTCCTGTGTTGAATATATCAGTGTATATTTTTTCTATAAATACAAAATCAAAATATGCGAACATTAAAGCGGCCATCATATTGAATAATTTATTGCTGAGCCTATATGAGAATACAACACTAAAAGTTCTTACGGTGATAAGGAAAATTAGAGATGCGATTTAAGATGAAATTGATTCCAACAACAAAGAAATACAATTGAGTAATTTTTTAAGAAACCTTCATAAATTATTCTTATAATATGTACAATATATAAGGAATTATTAATTTATATTTTATATGGGACCTATAGAAATTATCAAAAATGTATTATCTTATAATTTTAGCGAATTATTAATTTAGCACCCTATCCCTGAATCGCGACCGGCCAAAACTATTATCTTAGAGAGTTTATTAAATAATCGAGTATTAAATTATCGAGTTTCTACTGTAAGTATTAAACCAACTTGGGTACCCTTACGTGTAAATTGCAATTTCTTTGTCTCAAGGGATCATTTACCAATTACCACATCTTTCTTTTACTAGTAAATATATATACAGTAGAAACTCTATAAATTAATACTGTTGGGACAACCAAAATTTATTAATTAAAAAAGTTATTAATTAATCGACAAATTAATAATTATTAATTTATATATTAATTAATATTTTATTAATTTATAATGAAATACTTAATTTACAAACAACTTTCAAATTTTCACTTAATTATTGTACAATGCATGTACATATCAAATGAAGGGTCCAATTTAAAATAACCCTTCAATCTCTCATCTTATTATGCGTCATGTGTCGAATATATCAGTGTATATTTTTTCTATAAATACAAAATTAAAATATGCGAATATTAAAGCGGCCATCATATTGAATAATTTATTGCTGAGCCTATATGAGAATACAACACTAGAAGTTCTTACGGTGATAAGGAAAATTAGAGATGCGATTTAAGATGAAATTGATTCCAACAAAAAAGAAATACAATTGAGTATTTTTTTAAGAAACCTTCATAAATTATTCCTATAATATGTACAATATATAAGGAATTATTAATTTATATTTTATATGGGACCTATAGAAATTATCAAAAATGTATTATCTTATAATTTTAGCGAATTATTAATTTAGCACCCTATCCCTGAGTCGGGACCGGACAAAACTATTATCTTAGAGAGTTTATTAAATAATCGAGTATTAAATTATCTAGTTTCTACCGTAAGTATTAAACCAACTTGGGTACCCTTACGTGTAAATTGCAATATCTTTGTCTCAAGGGGTCATTTACCAATTACCACATCTTTCTTTTACTAGTAAGAAAAAATATCCATATTTGGTTCACTTTGATATCCATCGTCCCGTTCGAAATGCAATATTTGGTTCGAAAAAATATATTTTTAAAAGTGCAATAATTCATTAAATACGTCAAATCAAATCAAACAATCATATTTTATTTTTTAATTTCGACCACACACTCACCATCAATATTTTTTACCTTTTAATCTACACCACATACTCATCAGCAATACTTTCAAAACTTACACATCTATCAATTCACCTAAAATACATTAATTTTTTTTCTAAATATTGCACTTAAATTGAAAGGAAGGGAGTACTTTATTTTATCCGAAATAAGAAAAAGGCTTTTCTGGTGGATATATGGTCGAGTTTTTTAGTATTACAAGTGGGGGATGATGATAGTGCTGTTCGACTAGATTTTCCACTTATACAAGTGTCTTACAATTACAGAGTAGAATATCAAGTCCAATATCATTATAAAGTCATAGCCACTCCCGTCCCTTTAAGTACATGCACTTTTTACTATTTTCATATGTTCTAAAAAGTAGACACACTTCATTTTTAGTAAAATTATTTTATCCTTTCTTTTTATAAAGTCATACTCTCTCTTCACTCAACACACTGCTTCTTTCTATAAAATCATATTCTCTCTTCACTCAAGACACCCTTTATTAAAATCTATGACACTCACCCAAGTGTATACACGAACCGAGTATTAGATTAGCCCTCTATTTTTTTACAAAATAGACCATTTACTCATTTGTAAATAAGATAGTCATATTACGGTTCCGTCCATGGAGAGACCCCATGTAGTGCATCCCCCTGTCGGATGCACTACACGTGGCGTGCATGAACGGTGCAGATTGATACACCATCTAATGCATCGATCTGCGCCGTCCATGCACGCCACGCCAGAATGCATCCCATGCATTTACGCACTACGTGGAGATACCATGACGTGCATCATATTACCCATTGCGCTTTTTGAAAAACTAGACAGGTTACCCACATGTACAAACTAAATAGCCATATTATCTCGTATGTTCAAAATGTAGGTCCGATTCCTCGGTAGTTTTTTTGTGCACAAATGAGTTATTTGCAATAGCTGGATAAAATACATTTGCAACTTCTTAAGAACGCGAAGGGTTAGTGCTTATTTAATACTCTATGAGCTTGTTTGCTATGCGTGATTAAGGTATATAATATATCTAATACACATTTATATCTTGTTTGGTATAAAGTATAGGACCCTTGATAAAATTCGGGCCCGTATAAATAATACTGATTTTTGATATTATGTATCCCACCTAAGAGGTAGTATTATGTGATATTATACAATACTGCAACTAATAAATTCATTAAACTACAATGATATCTACATTTTATATGGAATTTAATATATCGTACCAAATATAATATTAATTTCTTATATTGTATAAAAAATCTCAATCAATCTTATCAAGTTTTATCCCATACAACTTAGCAAACGAGTCCTATATATATAAAAGGGATAATCCACTTATTTCTTAAAGACATGAAGAGTAATATTACTATCTAATTCATAGAGAAAGTTGAACAACCTACTTTATAAAACATAGGAGATAATCCACCATTTACCCTCATTTCTATGCAGTTTTTTAAAATTACAAGTGGGATTGATAATGGTGTTCCATTTGATGTTCCACTTTTACAAGTGTCTTTCTTTAAAATAAAGTAGAATATTTAGTACAAACTCATTATAGAACAAGAGACCTATACTATTTGGGAGTATTTATATTAGGTTTTAAAGACATATTAAAATATAAAATTACCTATTATATTATAAGATTTAGTCCGTTGATTAAATATGGAGTAATCAAGACACTCAAGATGGAGTCCCAAAATTAATGTGAAGTATTAGAAAATCCAGTTTTAATGTCAGATTTACAACATTCGTGACTTTTTTTGGCCGAATTAAATGCAACCATGAAGATGAATATGAAGGGATACGAGTATACCAACCATCCTCCAGCAATTAAGATGAATATGAAGGGTGCCTGCCAAACCCACCGCCCCATTATTTCTTCCAGTGTCTTCCTCATAAATTCATATTACACACAAAACACACACAAATCACCCCGAAATATTCATGATTCAAGATGGAAGAAGGAGATCAGAAATTATCCTCATTCATAAGATGTGTTTGATGTTTTTCTCTCTACCTTGAATAAAGATTGTTAAGCTGTTGCATAATTCGTTCGTTAATTTTGATGCTTAAATCGTCATAAACAAGTAAAGTTTTAATTATTTTTAGTTATTTTGTTAAAAAGCTTATATTTTTTATGGGTGTTGCGTTTGATTTGATTTATGTTGAATTTTTTTTTTTTCAGATTTTAGCAAGGATTTGGGGTCTCCGCAGCAGGATTCGATTCATGAAACCGCAAATCAAAGCAGAAAGTAACTCATGTCAGATGTTTATGCTAATTGTTGTTGCGTTAATATATTTTTGTTAATCAAGTTTATGAGTTTATAAGGGTTTTTAGGGTTGCTTATGCTTCTGCTTATAGTTAACAACTGATAAGCTACTTAAGGACATGTTTGTCTTAGATTATATAGTGGCCTAATGAGCTTTAACTAAATTTTGAAAATTTCATATGAGCGAATAAGCTAAGAGACATATGCACTTTTACATAAGATGCCCCAAATGCAACAGAACAAACGACCTTTTTATTATTTTGTTTTAATGCATAATATCATTATTTTTTACAGGAAGAACAAAGGGTGATAGAAGCAAAAATAAGAATGACACAACAAGAAATTCTAGATGAAGAAGAAAGAATGATAAAAAGGCAAGAGATGAACTCTTCACGCGGCATAATTGAACCAAATGAGGCTGAATATTTCTCGAGAGCAGGTATGTGTCTGTAAGTGGCGCAATTGGTTAGGTTGGGATACGAAATTAAGTAAAAATAGCGTATATAAGAATGGAGCTAATATAAGCATGTGCTTGGCATCATATTTTGAGTGTCATATCTGATGTGGTAAAATTTGAATCTAAACAAAACCGACATGAGATAGTGTTTCGCTGAGCTTCTGCTGATCGAAGTTGTGATCATGAGTGGTTTGAGTGTTTACCGAGATTTGATAATACGAATATATGTAATATAAACTCCTGATTATTTGATAAATTAGGAATAGAATAATCAGATAGTGGAAATAAGTTTTGCTGCAGCTATTCCTAAATTCTAATTGTCCGAAATTATTTATTTGATCCTCAAATAATTGAAAACAGTTAAAATTGTAATTGTTTGCTTATCCGTATCCTGGCGGGGCAAGTTATTTGATTTGCATCGATGAGCTTAGATTGGTTGTGGCAGGCGCAAGGGTTTAAATTAATCCAACCCAAAATGGAACTTTAGACTTGATACATCCTTACATTAATAGTGCAACTTCAGCATATGCAAAATAAATATATATTCGAATGTGCTAACTATAAAAACGATATTAACTAACACTAGATACTTATAACATCATAAATATCTCAAAAGTTGCTATCGATAGTGCTCGAAGTGGTCTGAGATCTGTCAAAACTGGATCTCTCTTCTTACAGTAAAGTTTCCAGAATCATGGATTTGGAGGTATAATAGACTAAACACTACATCTTTATAAATTCATGTAATTGTGTGTTTGTTCAGTGAAAAGAGTTACACAATATTTGTGCACGTACATACTTTGCGAATAAAACCTATAAAACCACCTGTTCCAAAAAGAGTTACACAATATTTGTGCACGTACATGCTTTGCGAATAAAACATGTTAAACCACATGTACCTGTCAAAACCATTGCTGCATAAATGTAACATGCTTTGTGAATACAAAACTATATTTATACTTCAACAATTTACGCTGAACATTACATACGGAATAATTTTATACAAACTATGTGCATCGCACGGGTCTGAATCCCTCGTATCAATATATAGTTTAATTGAAATGCTAAGGTATTGATTTTATAATAAGTTTGATTGAATCCAATTCTTTATGTTATATCATTTGCAGTTCATAAGGGTTTCACTATCCACATATTTAACTCATGTTTCGTGTTTATATCTAACTCTATTTTTTCAAACTCAAGTAAAACATACAACCAAACATAAAGAAGAAGAAAAATTAATCCAAAACGCATCTAATCAACTCTTATGACCTGAAAAATAATTCTATTTAATTTTAAAAAGAAGTTCATACTAAATTTGGAGTTTTATTTGTACCATTATACATAAAAATACAATTTATACTACATGGTGATTTTAGATAGATAACAACTACGGCCGACTGCCACAACAATCATAGTCCACAGACAGCCGGTCAACAGATTTTTTTGTTTACGGTTGTCGTCGATCACTGACCAATCGGGCGTCGTTTTTTTCTTCTCTGCCCCAGTAAATTATGAAGTGGTATTTTTTTTATTTGTCATTTGATGGTGAAATTACCCAACGCTATCTAAATTACCAGCAAGTATTTCAAAAGTACCAAACGTCCATTGTTAACTTCGCTGATGCCACTTGACAATGTTAAATCACCGACTAATAATTTAGATTGCCCATGAATATTTTGAATGACCATATAATAAATTATCAGTTGTATTTTACTACTCGTACCATGTCAGTCATCGAGTTGTCCAATGATCGCCTGAAATTTAGTCTTAAGTATTAATTTCCTAAGAACATTAATCGAGTTCTTTTTCTTATTCTATGTAAAAATAGGAAGGATTAAGGAAAATGCGATTAATGATGCAGGAAAGTAATGGTCAAGACTATTCATGGGCAAATTCTGGGGGTGGTCTTAATAGTCCTAAAACCACACATAAAATCAAAAAATTTGTGTATCAAATGGTGAAAATAGTGATAGTTCTTACGATTGGCTTAGGTTCTAGCCTAAGTAACACTTAATTTTTAGCCTTTTTTACAAGTTTTTAGCTTTTTTTTATAAGAAACCCGAGCTCGTGAAAGGAACACCCACTTTTTAAATCCCTGATCTATTATATACACTTCATCTTTCCCCCAAGTAGTGCATGGTCTTCTTGTGTGTTGCTTGTGTTCTTATATTATCATTAGATTAGCCTGTACATCTTAATTCCTTGTCCGGTTGTCCCGTAAGTTAGATTTGTAGTAATAATTATATTTGATTATCCGTTAATTTGTATATGTCTTGTTCGTCGGGCCGGCCGGCCGATACCTAACAATGTGATGCACGTGTGAAATAGTAGTTGAACTAAAAGGAAAATCCTACAAAATTCATGAGATTTTAAAATCTTTAAAAGTCTAAGTTTTGAATAACTCAGGATTTTTAAGGACTTTCCAAAATCTGGATTGAATACCCCAAGCTTTTTAAGGACTTTTTAAAATCCGGACTGAATACATCCAGTTTTAAAGTCCAAAAAAATCCAATACAATCTTAATCCAAAACACCTCCTAAATTTCACGAAAGTATAAATTTTATTATGTAGTCTGAATTTTCCTCTCTCCAGCCTAAAAAAAATCACAAGCTAGTCTTAAAATTGATTGTAAGGTTATGAAATCCAACCAACATAGAGCAAGTTGGTTAGAACATGTAAGCAAATGGCAGAAATCAGACGAACACCGTGATAGAAAAGACGGTGAGTGGAGGTAAGAGAAGGGTAATCGTCATCTAATAAATGGTTTCGATTGCACGACAACCGTCTTTTATCCTCTGAATAGCAACAACAACCAAATTCAGAGACTTAAGTAACTTAGACGAGTGTATTCAATTCAGATTTTGGTGGATTAATAATAATTTATGGATTTTTAAAGATTTTGGCGGATTAGTAATAATGCATGAATTAATAATAATCATCGTAGAATCTTGTAAAGTTGATGGAGAGTCTTTCGGATTTAGAAATGAATTTTTAGAAATCCTTCAAAACCTCATTGATTTTGGTGAGATTTCAAAACTTACAAAAAAACATTAACAAATCCATCAAAATCCACAATTTTAATGAATCCAAAAATAATCTATGAATTTTTAATACCTCAGATTTTAATGGATTGTTTTAAATCAATATTGAATACACCAAGATTTTAAATGATATTTTAAAATCCAAATTGAATACACCAAAATTTTAAATGACATTCTGAAATCCAAATTGAATACCTCAAAATTTTAATGAATTCAAAACAATCCAAATTGAATACTCTTGAATTTCTAAAATTTAAAACACTCTCACAAAATCTCAATTGAATACACCTATCTTGCTCTTAGAGTATTATGGAATTCTATTATGGAGTATAGTTGGGATATATGTTATTCCTTAAGTCCCAATTATGCAGACTTGTATTTCTTTTTTGAATGTCCCGAATATATAGACTTATTTATATAAATATCAATACTTTTTTGGGCATTTACTAATAAACCCATATTTAATACTTTATTTACCATTAATTCACTATTAAACAATAAATATGTGTATATTAGGAAGTTACTTCTCTAATTTTCTTTTTCAATACCTTTCTTAATCCTTGTGAAAATTTCAATCAGCCTATATAATTGGAACAGAGGGAGTATATAGAGCGAATGACAACGAGAGAACGCAACAAGATGAATATTTTCGTAAAACCTCAATCTCAGACGAAAAATGGATATTTTTAACTTTAACCCATCCAAATATGAATCAAACTCGAATAATTTTATTTTTTTAAATAGATTTTATACTCCTCCATGTTACTTGAATTAGGTACTTCTAAACATAATGGAATAAAGGATTGATTAATTTGATTTAATTAAACCCTACCTAAAAAAATAGAATTAAAATAAAGGGTAAATTACATGGATAGTCCCTGTGGTTTCACCGGAATTTTACATTTAATCCTAAGTTTTAGAAATTACACTGTTAGTCCTTGTGGTTCTTAGATAAGCACACATCTGGTCCTTAACACTTTTAAAATGACAACAATACCCTTTTAGTTTTTGCCCAAACACCTTTTAACCAAAACTTTTATAACTATCTACCAAATATCCAAGCACCTTCCATCTTTAGACTCATCTAATTTTTATCTTTTTTTAAAACACTAAGAAAAATAAAATAAAAATACTAGTAGCTTAATATTATTGCAAATATGAGAACCTAAAAATATAAAAACCCTTTGAAAGGTAGTAATATAATTAAAATAAGTAGTATCAACTATTTGAGAAGTAGTATTTTTACACTGCTGGTTCTGTATTTTTCGATAAAGCCTTTATTGTATTAAGTTCCATACCCTTGAAATAAGTATCTTAATTTTTAACTAAATATATATAATATTCATATTTCATAACCTTAAAATATGTATATCAATTTTTAATTGAAAGAGAAGTTATATAATATGTATTAAGATTCTTCAATGCGTAATTCAAATTTTTGTGACAATTATATTTATCATCTTTTTAAAGTATTAGTTCATATGAAATCGTTGGTATAGATAAAAAGGTATATATATATATATATATATATATATATATATATATATATATATATATATGAGAAAAACAATCAGTGTCATCAATTTTTAACATGCACAATAATTGGTTTTATAATACTTGTAATTGTTACTTACGATATTCGTCAACACGAGAATCTTATTTTCTTATATCATTTTATTATTTATATTACTGCGCTTCAAAGGGTTTTTATATTTTTAGGTTCATGTATTAGTAATAATGTTAAGCTACTAGTTTTTTTATTTTATTTTTCTTAGTCTTTTAATAAAAGAAAAAAATTAGATAAGGCTAAAGATGAAAGGTGTTTGAATAATTGATAGATAATTATAAAAGTTTTGGTTAAAGGGTGTTTGAGCAAAACTAAAGAGTATTGTTGTCATTTTAAAAGTATTGAGGACAAAAAATATGCTTATCTAAAAACCACAGGACTATCAGTATAATTTCTAAAATTTAGGGACTAAATATAAAATTTCGATAAAATCAGAAAGACTATCCTTTTATAAAAGACTATTCTTTTATCCTTTTATAAAAGAAAGAGAGTGGAGGAAACGTTAGAGGCGTGAGTAATGATGTCCTTTTTGTTTTGCTTTATGGAGTAGTTTTTTGGAATTTTGTTATACTTTTCCGTAGTCCGTTTTCAGTACAGATTCCGTAATCAACGACTCCTTTATTAACGCCTCCTATCGAATTTTCTCACTTTCCGTCTTCTTTTTGTTTGATACCGAGTTTTCAAGCTTATACTCCCTCCGTCCCGCCAAAGGTTTACATTTCTATCAAAAAATAGTCCCTTTAGTAAGTTTACATATATCACTTTTTACAATCAAATCAAACAATCACTTTTTACTTTTTAATCTCCACCACTCATTCATCATCAATACTTTTTACTTTTTAATCTCCACCACACATTTAATCATCATTACTTATACCAATCATTACCTAAAATACATCAAATATACACCCTCTGTCAACCTTTGGCTGGGACAGAGGGAGTACCTGACTAGTCCTCGGGATAACAACCACGGCCCCACAGTACTGCTACCAGTTAAATCGCGAGATGTGTATCTGACTCCCAGGTTCTTAAATATCCTCAACTACCGCGCACAAGGAGTCGTCCCTAAGTGATTGCTCCATGCTGGCCCCCTCCAACCACAGGTTCCCACCGAGATCCGGCCTTCACACCGCTGCCCCCAATATTTAATTGTTCCACCAACAGATTCTGGAGGGCTTCTAACTCTTACCAAAGACATGATTGATCGGCCGAGAATTCAATTTTATAGTGTTGCCACTAGGAATTGAACCCCTGACCTCCAACTAAATTGAAGGTTAGGTGGCCAACTGCGCCAAGGCAGTTGGTTTCACTTTCCGTCTTCTTTAGTTCTAAACCAAGCGACTTTTCCCGCCTGCTCTCAATATATATATATATATATATATATATTTCTTACCACTATTCCGAAATTTCCCGCCTCCTATTGAAGTTGCCCATAATATTATTGACTCAAAAAATTATTAAATTGATCTCGTATGTGAGATTAATTGACCAAAAAGCTTCGTCTGTTTTCGGCGCACTAAAAAACCCCACATCTCCCCACTGCTTTCGCCGATTTAGTTCTTCGTCGCCGACCGGAGTATTTTCTAGTCATCGGAGCTGACGTAGCTGACACGTGGCAAAAATAGTGGGTCCATGTCAGGCCATGTGGCTGACACATGGCAAAAAACTAAAAAAAAAGTTGTTTTGAGAATTACAAAATTAAAAAAATTAATTAAAAATTCTAATATTTTTATATTAATATTCCAGAATTAAAAATAGTTACCTAAAGTTCCAATTTTTTTAATAAACTATTATCAAATTGAGAAAAATATTATTATCATTTTCTATAAAATAAATAAAAAATTATCTTGAAAAAAATTATCAAATTGTTAGTTCAGATTTTTTATTTATTTTATAAAAAAATCCAGTTTTCTTTATATAAAAAACAGTTTATAAATATATTCTAGATGCTTTTAATTTTTTTATTTTTGAATTTTTAAATAGAAAATTCTAATATTTTTATATTAATATTTCAGAATTAAAAATAATTACTTAAAGTTCCAATATTTTTTTTAATCTTTCAGATTTTTTAAATAAAAAAATAAGTTCCAATCTTTTTTTAAACTTTTTTAGATTTTTTTATATTATTTAAGCTTTTATATTTGTTTGCCACGTGTCGTCCACGTTAGCTCTGGTGGCCGGAAAATACTCCGGCCGGCGACGGATGACTAAATTGGCGAAAGTAGGGGGAGATGTGGGTTTTTTGGTCCGCCGGAGACAGATGGGGCTTTTTGGTCAATTGACCCACATACGAGACCAATTTGATAATTTTCTCATCAATAATATTATGGGCAACTTTCATCCAATACCCGAGTCAGATTTGCTAATTACATATCGGTAAGGGCAGTGGCAGTGGACTAGTGCAGGAATCATGGGGTTCGGCATGCCCCATACCGCTCGGCAACACCATTACCATAGGGGCGGTATGGAGGAATCATGGGGTTGATCGGCATATGATACCGAAAAATCATGGAGTGGAAGTTTCAAAATATAGCCGTTGGTCCTTTAATTGTTTTGACCATTTGAGCCTTTTACAAAAAAAAATAAAAAATCTCCCTATATAAATCACATACAATTCACACAATATTTACCATAATTTCACACAAACAATTCACACAATATTTATCATCAATTCACACAAACAATTCACATTTTATTAATCATGTCTTCATTCTCCTCTTCTTCATATGAGGACGAGTTAATTATTTCCGCCGACTCTTCCGAACTATGGTTATCCGGTAGTACCTTCAAAACCTTTTTAGCCGCGTACGATTCCATTGAAGACACGGCAAGCTCTACCGAAATTCGGGGGTATGTCACTCGTTTTCGTGAAAGAGCTTTACCAACTCTAATGAATGACTATTTCTGTTTTTATTTTTTCTTCTGAAATAATATATTTTTAAATTTTCTATTAATCAGAGGTAAAAACAGAAAAAAATAAAATAATATATGTTTTTTGTTTTTGTTTTTCTTTTAAAATAATGTGTTTTTAATTATTACGAGGCTTGATCCAGCCCGTGCGACGCACGGTCTTTGGTTGCAGAAACTTGAATGAGCATTGGTTGCAGACGCTTGAATGAGCATATGACGGTATTTAGATGCCTATTAGAGAATTTATATTGTATTTATTTTAGAGGATTTAATTGTGATGTTATCATAACTTTTGTATTTAAATTAGTTTATTTACATTAAAAGTTACAATTTGTTTTTTGAACGGCAGAAATTTATAAAAGAAAACTAGCAAAAGCTAGAACAAACTACAAGGGGACAATATAATCTAAGGGATTATTAATCCACCCTACCCAACTATGTGAAAACTTAGGATTTCTAGATGAAATCCAAAGAAAAGATTGATACACAATGAAATCTCATAAGACCGCCTTCTTAGGAGGGGGAGACGAGAAGACCAACCTATTACGAAAGCTCCATATAGACCACATGAGAGTTCCCCCAATCCCTTCCAATAACGACTTATCCTTAACCGATAGATGCGAAGATCCGAGCCAAGAACACCAATCCAAATAATTAGAACAAATAGGAATATCTAAATCCACCCATCGAACCAACAAATCCCATAAAGTTTTTGCCATCTCGCAAGAAAAAAAGATGTGATTAACGGTTTCAACGTCCTCGCCACAAATAGGGCACAAGGTAGAAGCGACATCGATGCCTTTTCTTTCCAAGTTTACCCTAGTAGGAAGCTTATTAAAAGCCAATCTCCACAAGAAGACATTAGCTTTAATGGGATACATCGACTCCAACGAGTGGCATTAGACTCCGCTACAAGGGTGTTATCATCAATCCAACATCGCATAGAAGCAAAAGTGAAACTAGACGAAGCATTTAGCGTCCAGACCCATGCATATGATTGATCAGTAAGGGTAACATTCCCTATGCAAGATAACAACGATGAAAATTCGGAGGATTCTTCACAACCTCTAGGAATCCATCTAAGAATGAGAGACCAATCAGTAACATGAACTCGATTCATTACCTTGCACCCTTTATCTGTATCAAGCATATATATATACGAGGAAATCGACTTTTGAAGGGAACGTTACCATGCCAAATATCATCCCAGAAACTAGTGAGGCCACCATTCCCAAGCTTCCTTTTGCACATCGAAAGAAGATCAATACCCTTATTTTTAAGACGTTTAACAGCTGACAAAATGGCTCCCCAGGTACTATGATGAGCTCGCTCGTCGTTAATGCCATCATTGAGACCATAAATGCTTTTAATGACTCCAGCCCAAAGATCATTACAATGACAAAGGAATCCCCAAATCCATTTGAAAAGAAGCCCTAGGTTTAGAGCGTAAATGCTGCCAACACCTAAACCTCCCAACTTTTTACTCGCTAAGCATTTTTCCCATTTAATCCATGTAATCTTTTTCTCACCCTCGTCAACACCAACGAAGAATTTATTACGCATCATCTCTAACTTCTTCCGAACAGCCGCTGACATCATATATAACGACATGAAGTAAGTAGGAAGATTGCCTAGCACATACTTAATCAAGGACAATCGACCCCCAACTGATAAAAGGCGAGCTTTCCAATGCGCTAGTTTAGAAGAGAACTTGAGAATAATAGGACTCCAATTGCCACAGCGAGACATAGTGCATCCAACAGGAACACCTAAATACTTGAAAGAAAATCTTGCAACCCCACATCCGACACTCTTGGCCATGTCTTCAGCGTCTTCAACAGGGACAGAAACACCCATAATGCTGCTTTTATGAATATTAATCTTAATCCTCGACACTAAATAAAAGCATCGAAGCATGCAAAGCAAATTATGAATATTGAACTGAGACCATTCGCCCATAAAGATAACATCATCAACATACATCAAATGCGAAATACTCAAATTACCATGACCAACCGAAGCTCCTTTAAAAAGACCTAAATCCACAGATTTACGTATGGTCGCATGAAGGCCTTCCATCACAAGAATAAAAAGAAAAGGAGACAAAGGATCACCTTGCTTTAAGCCTCTAAAAAGTTCAAATTGAGAAGTAGGAGATCCATTAACAAGCACGGAAGAACGAGCATTACTCAAGCAACCATGAATCCAAGAACGCCATTTAAGACCAAAACCAAGCTTTTCCATAACCAAATCAAGAAAATCCCATCTGATGGAGTCAAAAGCTTTCTCAAAATCAACTTTGAAGACCATGAGCTCTTTTTTACATTTATGATACCACGATATAATTTCATTCAAGATGAGAGGACCGTCAAGAATATTTCTGCCCTTAATGAAAGTTGTTTGCTCTGGACTAATACAACTTGCAATGACCATGCTAAGTCTGTTAGCTATTGTAATACCCCGATTTTTCGGATATATTTTTTTCGTTTATATGTTGGATATCGTTGATGGATATTTGTGCTTGAGAACGTTCTGAACGTTTGATAATATTATTGAATGCGTATATGTATTCATTGTGCCGTATGTTTGATTGGTATGTCGAGATATTGGTTGAGGATAGCTGAATATGGCTAGACACAGCAACGATAGAGCACGCTATAAGTGTTCATTAGCGCACGCTACTGGGTACAGGTAGCGCACGCTACGAAGTATTGATAGCGTACGCTAAGAGGTTCGGTTACGTACGCTAAGGAGGACCCCTAACGTACGTAACGACTTGCTGGGTTAGTTAGGAAGGTGGCGGCGAGTAGGCCTGAGTTGATTTTTATATTCAGTTAGCGCACGCTAACGCATGTTGGTTAGCGCACGCTAACATCAGATCGCCAATAATGGAATCTTAGCTTTCGGCGGGTGGACCCGGCCATGTTCGACGCGTGTCCAGATAAGGTCAACGAGTGGTTGTCGTGTAGAGCTAGCGCACGCTAAAATATTAGGCTTAGCGCACGCTAACTATGTATCAGTCTACAAGGAATCTTATCCTTGCCAGATGCTGTCGGAATGTGGGGGCGAGTGGTAGGTGAACACTGTAGCAAGTCAACTTCGGATAGCGCACGCTAATATAAATGACTTGCGTACGCTAAGCAGGATGTTTTACGTACGTTAATGCATGGGCATTACGTACGTAAGTTAGTTTACGAAGCAAGGCAGTAGCCTCTGGGCTTCGATAGCGCACGCTAACAAAGTCAGTTAGCGCACGCTAAGGCTTTAGCGCACGCTAAACATGAGGTGTTAGCGCACGCTAATAATGTTTATTATAAAAGGGGACAGACGGGTATTGTAAGGCATTTCGTCCATTCTTCTTCCTTCGCTCGGGAGAGAGAGAGTTGAGAGTTATTTGAGGTTCACAAACCTTATAATGATAATCTTTAACAAGATTAAGATTGAGAGCTTGGATTCAAGCCTTGTTCTTCAAGTTGTTCATGATTCTTTGGATGGAGTTCTAGTGTTCTTCCGTTTGGTTCGTCTAAACCGGGTAATCTTCGTATTCCTTTGTTAATGGTTCGTTTTTCTTGGATGATTACATGTGAGGAACATGTTGGATAATCATATAACGATGTTATATGGGATTTTATGGATTTTGTTAAGAACTTCGAATGTTTCTTCATATTATTAAAGATGATGATTCGTTTAAACCGTTTTGAGATGGATTTCTAGATCATAATACGAGGTTGAATTCCAGATTGAGCATGTTATGATCCTTGTGACCAAGTTGGTCCGATTATTGACATGATTATTGTTCTAGGGTGATTAATCAATAGGTATAACCGTTGTGCTTCGTTGGAAGACCGTAGATTCGTTCCAGTCGGGGCTGAAGAGCTCGTACACGAGGGCGATGAGTTCGGTGTTGGTTTTGTCGTGTTGGTATCCAGGCAAGTGTTTACTTGTTCGGTTATAATGTTTTGATGAGTAATTCCATTTACATTTCATAAGTATTTTATGATGTATTGCATATTGACGAATGTTCAGTGATGTTCTAAAAGGATTAGAATGCACAGTTGATGATTGTTGAGATACTTGGACAATCTTGGGAAGATTGTAGTATTCGGATATTGTTGATGTCGTTTTGGATATTCTTGGTCTGTGTACGCATTCCGGAAGGAAGTCCGGATAGAGGTATGTTTTATGGTAATCGTACATGGAGGAATATGTACGAGAAAGTATTCGGTATTGAGGTATTATACGGTATTGTTGTGATACTGGGATTTTTATAGTATTATCGTGATATTGGGATTTTGATGAGAATCGTTGGATTACCGGAAGTGGTAAGGTTATCGTTGAGGTTATTATTCTCATGATGCATGGCATGTGAATATTTATGTTTATGTACTTGTGGTTATTTGTCGGGCATTATTGCTGACCCCGTTGTGGGACTTGTTTTTCAGGTATTGAGAACTTTGATGGTAGCGGTCGTGAAGCGAGGATTCCGGACGATACTGGCTATGGCATATTGTTTGGGAATCGTGTATTTTGTTTGTGTATATCATTATTGATGTATATGTATCTTGGACTGTATTTTTATCCGCTGCGTGAGTTCTTTCAAATGGCTTTCGGCTTTATGCCAACTGAGTTTGATTTCGAAAACCGATTCCCTTTACCGAGTTTTTGGCCTTGATTGTCTTGACGGTAGTTGGAGTTTTCAAATGATTTTGTGAGTTTTGGAAAATACTACCGTCATCGGCCTTCTTGTCGTTTTTGTAAATGGTTTTTAGCCTGGTGGGTTCCGGCGCGGGGCCCACGGCGTGTAATATTCCCGGTTGGATCTGGGGGTGTTACAAATATGGTATCGGAGCCCATGGTTTTGTGATAACCGGGCATGTGTGTTATGTGGCTCTACCAGTGTGGTAGTTGCGTGATTTTTGTGTATCTGGATTTCTGGCTATTTTGGACTGTATTGTTTTGGTTCTGTGTGATTTTTGAGTACTGTCGTGGTGATGTGTGGGTTTGGGGATTGTTGGTGTTCCCGAGACCGACGAGGCAGGGAGTGAACGCCGGTGCCGTGGTCATGTGCAATGTGCGGCTCCAATCGGGAAGTGAACGCCGGTGCGAGGCACGTGCAATGTGCGGCTTTCGATGTGGAGTGGAACGCCGGTGATACGTGCATGTGACAAGGAGCGGCTCATGCGCTTTAGGTGAGGAGACACAGCGTCACAGATCCCACAAAACTCGACAGTGCTCTAAACTTGGTGTGGTCTTGGCGGAGACCAATCGTTTTCAAATTGTGATTATTCCTGTTTTGGCATTCTTGTTGTGTCGAGATTTTTGAAATGGTGCCATATGCTAGTATCACGGGAGATCTTCGTCTTCACAGACCTGTAAGTATATTATTCGGTATTTATTTGGTTGCCTTGGTGATTTGGATTTTCTGTTGAGATGTTTGTACAGAGATTGCAAGTTTCGAGGACGAAACTTATTTTTAAGGGGGGTAGAGTGTAATACCCCGATTTTTCGGATATATTTTTTTCGTTTATATGTTGGATATCGTTGATGGATATTTGTGCTTGAGAACGTTCTGAACGTTTGATAATATTATTGAATGCGTATATGTATTCATTGTGCCGTATGTTTGATTGGTATGTCGAGATATTGGTTGAGGATAGCTGAATATGGCTAGACACAGCAACGATAGAGCACGCTATAAGTGTTCATTAGCGCACGCCATCGGGTGCAGGTAGCGCACGCTACGAAGTATTGATAGCGTACGCTAAGAGGTTGTTGATTACGACGCTAAGGAGGACCCCTAACGTACGTAACGACTTGCTGGGTTAGTTCCGAAAGGTGGCCGACAGGTAGGCCCAGGTTGATTTTTATATTCAGTTAGCGCACGCTAACGCATGTTGGTTAGCGCACGCTAACATCAGATCGCCAATAATGGAATCTTAGCTTTCGGCGGGTGGACCCGGCCATGTTCGACGCGTGTCCAGATAAGGTCAACGAGTGGTTGTCGTGTAGAGCTAGCGCACGCTAAAATATTAGGCTTAGCGCACGCTAACTATGTATCAGTCTACAAGGAATCTTATCCTTGCCAGATGCTGTCGGAATGTGGGGGCGAGTGGTAGGTGAACACTGTAGCAAGTCAACTTCGGATAGCGCACGCTAATATAAATGACTTGCGTACGCTAAGCAGGATGTTTTACGTACGTTAATGCATGGGCATTACGTACGTAAGTTAGTTTACGAAGCAAGGCAGTAGCCTCTGGGCTTCGATAGCGCACGCTAACAAAGTCAGTTAGCGCACGCTAAGGCTTTAGCGCACGCTAAACATGAGGTGTTAGCGCACGCTAATAATGTTTATTATAAAAGGGGACAAACGGGTATTGTAAGGCATTTCGTCCATTCTTCTTCCTTCGCTCGGGAGAGAGAGAGTTGAGAGTTATTTGAGGTTCACAAACACTGTATAATGATAATCTTTAACAAGATTAAGATTGAGAGCTTGGATTCAAGCCTTGTTCTTCAAGTTGTTCATGATTCTTTGGATGGAGTTCTAGTGTTCTTCTTTTTGGTTCGTCTAAACCGGGTAATCTTCGTATTCCTTTGTTAATGGTTCGTTTTTCTTGGATGATTACATGTGAGGAACATGTTGGATAATCATATAACGATGTTATATGGGATTTTATGGATTTTGTTAAGAACTTCGAATGTTTCTTCATATTATTAAAGATGATGATTCGTTTAAACCGTTTTGAGATGGATTTCTAGATCATAATACGAGGTTGAATTCCAGATTGAGCATGTTATGATCCTTGTGACCAAGTTGGTCCGATTATTGACATGATTATTGTTCTAGGGTGATTAATCAATAGGTATAACCGTTGTGCTTCGTTGGAAGACCGTAGATTCGTTCCAGTCAGGGCTGAAGAGCTCGTACACGAGGGCGATGAGTTCGGTGTTGGTTTTGTCGTGTTGGTATCCAGGCAAGTGTTTACTTGTTCGGTTGTAATGTTTTGATGAGTAATTCCATTTACATTTCATAAGTATTTTATGATGTATTGCATATTGTGAATGTTCGGTGATGTTCTAAAAGGATTAGAATGCACAGCTTGATGATTGTTGAGATACTTGGACAATCTTGGGAAGATTGTAGTATTCGGATATTGTTGATGTCGTTTTGGATATTCTTGGTACGGTACGCATTCGGAAGGAAGTCGGATAGAGGTATGTTTTATGGTAATCGTACATGGAGGAATATGTACGAGAAAGTATTCGGTATTGAGGTATTATACGGTATTGTTGTGATCTGGGATTTTATAGTATTATCGTGATATTGGGATTTTGATGAGAATCGTTGGATTACCGGAAGTGGTAAGGTTATCGTTGAGGTTATTATTCTCATGATGCATGGCATGTGAATATTTATGTTTATGTACTTGTGGTTATTTGTCGGGCATTATTGCTGACCCCGTTGTGGGACTTGTTTTTCAGGTATTGAGAACTTTGATGGTAGCGGTCGTGAAGCGAGGATTCCGGACGATACTGGCTATGGCATATTGTTTGGGAATCGTGTATTTTGTTTGTGTATATCATTATTGATGTATATGTATCTTGGACTGTATTTTTATCCGCTGCGTGAGTTCTTTCAAATGGCTTTCGGCTTTATGCCAACTGAGTTTGATTTCGAAAACCGATTCCCTTTACCGAGTTTTTGGCCTTGATTGTCTTGACGGTAGTTGGAGTTTTCAAATGATTTTGTGAGTTTTGGAAAATACTACCGTCATCGGCCTTCTTGTCGTTTTTTTGTAAATGGTTTTTAGCCTGGTGGGTTCCGGCGCGGGGCCCACGGCGTGTAATATTCCCGGTTGGATCTGGGGGTGTTACACCTATAATTTTACCAATGATTTTATATTGACATTATATAAGACTTATAGGACGAAAATCAGAAACAAATTTGGCATTCGGAACTTTAGGAACAAAAAATATGAAGGACGAATTACATCCTTTAGGAAAGTGTCCTGAACGAAAGAAATCTTGAACAAACCGAACAACATCAGCTTCCAAAAGGTCCCAAAAAGAAGTTAGGAATTTAAAAGTAAATCCATCAGGCCCCGGAGCACGATCACCATCACAATCCCAAACAGCTCTTTTAATCTCATCTCGGGTACAATGATACTCCAAAAATTCACACTGAGTAGACGAGAGTACATTGGGCATGTCAACATTTAACGAAACAGGAAACTCACATGAAGACTGAAATCTATTTCGAAAATGAGCAAAAAATCAGCTTTTACATCATTAGGATCTTCCATCCACTCCACATCCTTTAGAATGCCAGAAATAGCAAGCTGTTTCCTCTTCCTCTTTAACGAGCCATGAAAGAAACTAGAATTTTCGTCATCTTCAAGCGCCCATTTTTTCTTATACTTTTGAGCTAAGTCACTAGCTTCTAACCGATCTAAATCGCGCAATATTTTCATGGACTCTCTACAATTTAGGAAATCTTCCTCAGAAGCACATCCATTATCAATTTTAACATCAATGTCTGAGAGCCGTGTTTGATGATCAATCCTTAACTTATTTGAATCAAATCTTTTAGAAGCAATCCACTTACAAAAAACTAGTTTAATATTCTGAAGTTTTCTATTAAAAGAAATTAAACCATTTTCCTCAACGATACCATCGTTATTCCATGTGTCTATCACAAGGTCACAAAAACCATCTATTTCAAGCTAAGAATGAAAAAACCGGAAAGGGGTAGGACCATAGTCAACCTTGGACTCTTTGAGGAAAATAGGACGGTGATCAGGCCTTCCTTTCTCCAAAACCACACCGGTAGCATGCAGAAAAGTATCCAGAAAACTATCCGAGACCAAGAACCTATTAAGCTTACTCATCTTAGAACCCCACTTATCTGCCCAAGTGTAATTAAAACCTCCCAGCGGAATGTCAACAAGAGAAGAATAGGAGATAAACGTATTAAAAATCTCCGCATGCCGATCATTAAAATTGGAACCATATCTCTAATTAAAATAGTCTTTTCACATGTAGTCTTTTAATATGAATAAGGACAGATCCGTAACGCTTTTCCGTGTAGAATTCTTTTAGTCTATGTAATTAGTTATATGTAATGTATTGTATTTATTTTAAATGTTCATAGTGTAATGTTTTATCAACCCGTGAGTTGCACCCATTGCATCTAAATATTCATAGTGTAATGGTCGATACTAATTAGGTTTACAGTACTTAAAATAGTTTATTCACATTAAAAGAGTACATGTAAAAAGACTTTTTTATAAGATGTTACATTTAAAAGAGTCTATTCACATGTAATCTTTAAATACTAACAGCTTTTGTTTTAAAATTCTACAATTTTATGCAATCTTGAAACTACGATATGATTTCGTTTTTAATTCACAACGATTACCAACTTACCATCACCCCCAAACAAAAAGTAAAAGTGAATAATACAAAAGGAATGGACATGAAGAGTCTCCATTATATTGTAGGAGACTATTAGTAGCATCATCATGAGATAAAGAGAAAAGTGTACATATTGATTATGTAAATCATTAATATGAGGTAAATTTCCAATGAAGAATGCCACCTATAAAGCAAAATACCCATGCAGCCATGCTGTATCTATAATATTTTTCAGCTTCTTTATTCAATTTATACCAATATCGTACCTATGTGTCTGCATACATACGTGATACGTGTTTATGTATGCATTAATGAATGTATGTATGTGTCAAATTTACCAACTGCTCGAGGTCCGACTAAGTATTCACATAAGCTTCCCATTATTACATGCATATATCCATTCATTAGCTTTTCATGAGTTGTACACTTTAAAACAATCATTTTATTTCAATCCATTTTGTTTCATTTCTTTTAGCAAATACCAACCGGTTGATTATTGACATCAATTCATTGTGTTTTGAGAATGTTTTGCTACGATTGGATCCAGTCCAACAAGGGGACAATATAATCCAAGGGATTATTAATCCACCCTACCCAACTATGTGAAAACTTAGGATTTCTAGATGAAATCCAAAGAAAAGATTGATACACAATGAAATCCCATAAGACCGCCTTCTTAGGAGGGGGAGACGAGAAGACCAACCTATTACGAAAGCTCCATATAGACCACATGAGAGTTCCCCCAATCCCTTCCAATAACGACTTATCCTTAACCGATAGATGCGAAGATCCGAGCCAAGAACACCAATCCAAATAATTAGAACAAATAGGAATATCTAAATCCACCCATCGAACCAACAAATCCCATAAAGTTTTTGCCATCTCGCAAGAAAAAAAGATGTGATTAACGGTTTCAACGTCCTCGCCACAAATAGGGCACAAGGTAGAAGCGACATCGATGCCTTTTCTTTCCAAGTTTACCCTAGTAGGAAGCTTATTAAAAGCCAATCTCCACAAGAAGACATTAGCTTTAATGGGATACATCGACTCCAACGAGTGGCATTAGACTCCGCTACAAGGGTGTTATCATCAATCCAACATCGCATAGAAGCAAAAGTGAAACTAGAGGAAGCATTTAGCGTCCAGACCCATGCATATGATTGATCAGTAAGGGTAACATTCCCTATGCAAGATAACAACGATGAAAATTCGGAGGATTCTTCACAACCTCTAGGAATCCATCTAAGAATGAGAGACCAATCAGTAACATGAACTCGATTCATTACCTTGCACCCTTTATCTGTATCAAGCATATATATATATACGAGGAAATCGACTTTTGAAGGGAACTTTACCATGCCAAATATCATCCCAGAAACTAGTGAGGCCACCATTCCCAAGCTTCCTTTTGCACATCGAAAGAAGATCAATACCCTTATTTTTAAGACGTTTAACAGCTGACAAAATGGCTCCCCAGGTACTATGATGAGCTCGCTCGTCGTTAATGCCATCATTGAGACCATAAATGCTTTTAATGACTCCAGCCCAAAGATCATTACAATGACAAAGGAATCCCCAAATCCATTTGAAAAGAAGCCCTAGGTTTAGAGCGTAAATGCTGCCAACACCTAAACCTCCCAACTTTTTACTCGCTAAGCATTTTTCCCATTTAATCAATGTAATCTTTTTCTCACCCTCGTCAACACCAATGAAGAATTTATTACGCATCATCTCTAACTTCTTCCGAACAGCCGCTGACATCATATATAACGACATGAAGTAAGTAGGAAGATTGCCTAGCACATACTTAATCAAGGACAATCGACCCCCAACTGATAAAAGGCGAGCTTTCCAATGCGCTAGTTTAGAAGAGAACTTGAGAATAATAGGACTCCAATTGCCACAGCGAGACATAGTGCATCCAACAGGAACACCTAAATACTTGAAAGAAAATCTTGCAACCCCACATCCGACACTCTTGGCCATGTCTTCAGCGTCTTCAACAGGGACAGAAACACCCATAATGCTGCTTTTATGAATATTAATCTTAATCCCCGACACTAAATAAAAGCATCGAAGCATGCAAAGCAAATTATGAATATTGGACTGAGACCATTCGCCCATAAAGATAACATCATCAACATACATCAAATGCGAAATACTCAAATTACCATGACCAACCGAAGCTCCTTTAAAAAGACCTAAATCCACATATTTACGTATGGTCGCATGAAGGCCTTCCATCACAAGAATAAAAAGAAAAGGAGACAAAGGATCACCTTGCTTTAAGCCTCTAAAAAGTTCAAATTGAGAAGTAGGAGATCCATTAACAAGCACGGAAGAACGAGCATTACTCAAGCAACCATGAATCCAAGAACGCCATTTAAGACCAAAACCAAGCTTTTCCATAACCAAATCAAGAAAATCCCATCTGATGGAGTCAAAAGCTTTCTCAAAATCAACTTTGAAGACCATGAGCTCTTTTTTACATTTATGATACCACGATATAATTTCATTCAAGATGAGAGGACCGTCAAGAATATTTCTGCCCTTAATGAAAGTTGTTTGCTCTGGACTAATACAACTTGCAATGACCATGCTAAGTCTGTTAGCTATAATTTTACCAATGATTTTATATTGACATTATATAAGACTTATAGGACGAAAATCAGAAACAAATTTGGCATTCGGAACTTTAGGAACAAAAAATATGAAGGACGAATTACATCCTTTAGGAAAGTGTCCTGAACGAAAGAAATCTTGAACAAACCGAACAACATCAGCTTCCAAAAGGTCCCAAAAAGAAGTTAGGAATTTAAAAGTAAATCCATCAGGCCCCGGAGCACGATCACCATCACAATCCCAAACAGCTCTTTTAATCTCATCTCGGGTACAATGATGCTCCAAAAATTCACACTGAGTAGACGAGAGTACATTGGGCATGTCAACATTTAACGAAACAGGAAACTCACATGAAGACTGAAATCTATTTCGAAAATGAGCAAAAAATCAGCTTTTACATCATTAGGATCTTCCATCCACTCCACATCCTTTAGAATGCCAGAAATAGCAAGCTGTTTCCTCTTCCTCTTTAACGAGCCATGAAAGAAACTAGAATTTTCGTCATCTTCAAGCGCCCATTTTTTCTTATACTTTTGAGCTAAGTCACTAGCTTCTAACCGATCTAAATCGCGCAATATTTTCATGGACTCTCTACAATTTAGGAAATCTTCCTCAGAAGCACATCCATTATCAATTTTAACATCAATGTCTGAGAGCCGTGTTTGATGATCAATCCTTAACTTATTTGAATCAAATCTTTTAGAAGCAATCCATTTACAAAAAACTAGTTTAATATTCTGAAGTTTTCTATTAAAAGAAATTAAACCATTTTCCTCAACGATACCATCGTTATTCCATGTGTCTATCACAAGGTCACAAAAACCATCTATTTCAAGCTAAGAATGAAAAAACCGGAAAGTGGTAGGACCATAGTCAACCTTGGACTCTTTGAGGAAAATAGGACGGTGATCAGGCCTTCCTTTCTCCAAAACCACACCGGTAGCATGCAGAAAAGTATCCAGAAAACTATCCGAGACCAAGAACCTATTAAGCTTACTCATCTTAGAACCCCACTTATCTGCCCAAGTGTAATTAAAACCTCCCAGCGGAATGTCAACAAGAGAAGAATAGGAGATAAACGTATTAAAAATCTCCGCATGCCGATCATTAAAATTGGAACCATATCTCTAATTAAAATAGTCTTTTCACATGTAGTCTTTTAATATGAATAAGGACAGATCCGTAACGCTTTTCCGTGTAGAATTCTTTTAGTCTATGTAATTAGTTATATGTAATGTATTGTATTTATTTTAAATGTTCATAGTGTAATGTTTTATCAACCCGTGAGTTGCACCCATTGCATCTAAATATTCATAGTGTAATGGTCGATACTAATTAGGTTTACAAGACTTAAAATAGTTTATTCACATTAAAAGAGTACATGTAAAAAGACTTTTTATAAGATGTTACATTTAAAAGAGTCTATTCACATGTAATCTTTAAATACTAACACTTTTGTTTTAAAATTCTACAATTTTATGCAATCTTGAAACTACGATATGATTTCGTTTTTAATTCACAACGATTACCAACTTACCATCACCCCCAAACAAAAAGTAAAAGTGAATAATACAAAAGGAATGGACATGAAGAGTCTCCATTATATTGTAGGAGACTATTAGTAGCATCATCATGAGATAAAGAGAAAAGTGTACATATTGATTATGTAAATCATTAATATGAGGTAAATTTCCAATGAAGAATGCCACCTATAAAGCAAAATACCCATGCAGCCATGCTGTATCTATAATATTTTTCAGCTTCTTTATTCAATTTATACCAATATCGTACCTATGTGTCTGCATACATACGTGATACGTGTTTATGTATGCATTAATGAATGTATGTATGTGTCAAATTTACCAACTGCTCGAGGTCCGACTAAGTATTCACATAAGCTTCCCATTATTACATGCATATATCCATTCATTAGCTTTTCATGAGTTGTACACTTTAAAACAATCATTTTATTTCAATCCATTTTGTTTCATTTCTTTTAGCAAATACCAACCGGTTGATTATTGACATCAATTCATTGTGTTTTGAGAATGTTTTGCTACGATTGGATCCAGTCCAACAGATTAAAACCCAAAATCAATGGGGTAAAAAAATTCGGGTAAGATGGGATCCAATCCATTCCAAGATATACATCTAATTTTTTATCACTATCCTAAAAACATCCGCCTTTCATCCATCTTTTTCTCTGGTTTTGCAGATCAAACACCAAACACGAACACAGCTTCACACACAAACTACCGTCGTTGTAACTCCTTACCCGAAATATTCAAACACAACATCAAACCCTTTAATGTTTCTTAGACCTAGCAAAAGTGGCCCAAGCCCACGGGCCGGCCCAGCCCCCCCATGAATAAATGGGCTTTGGGCTTTACATTTTTAGCCCATAGAAACTTGGGCTTTTGCCTGCATTTTGGCCCACCAGAAGGCCCATTACAGGCGCTCAGAGGCCCATGAAAAATTTAATAACTAATAAATATTAATTAATTAGGCTAAGGTTAATGGGTGTAACCTTACACCGTAACTTATTTCAATTTAAAGTTGATTTTGTTTAGATTTTTGTGTTGATATATTGCTATCGAATATAGATAATGGACCAAGTGATGAGCTATTTTCCATACCGCTGGTTGTAGTGCAAGAATCTAACGGTTTTAATAGTATTGAAATGGATGTTTGAACTTTTTAAAATAGCTGAAAATATATTTCTATCATATTATTGATATTTTTAATATATTTTGGTTAATTAAGTTGGAAGCAAGAAAAAATATGTAGCCCATGGGCTGGCCTAGGCCCGCCCAGCATGGGCCACGGGCCTCAATATTTAGGCCCAAAAAATCCTGGGCCTTTTTGGCCCAGCCCAAAATTTGACCCACCCGTTGGCAGTCCAGCCCGTTTGCCAGGTATAATGTTTCTGCTCAAAATCATTCGATTTAGTTTATGTATTTTTTAACGAACAAAGAAAAGAAAGTAACATCAAATCACAGATCTCCATATTCGAAAGAATACCACATCAAGTCTTTAACTCCAAACAAACATCAAACCCTTTAATGTCAGAAGCACACACAAATATCTTTAAAGAATACCACAACAAGTATTTAACTTCATATTCGAAAAGGTAGGCCAAGATTAAAAAATAGTGACAACCTCTTATCTACATATAAATAGAAAACGTAACAAGAGACTTATATGGCAAACTGCAAAACTGGTGTGGTTTTTTTGCTATGTTGTTTTCTCGTCTTTGGATGGTTTATATAGTGCTTCAAGCATTAATACTTCAGCAACACCAACACTTCATATTCATCAATTATGAGAGCATTGTTCCAGGAACCCTTTTGTGTTCACTCCATCATTACACGATTGTTTGTATTCCTTGGAGTTTAATATGTAGATGTAAATTCGTGAGTTTATAAAAAATGAAATTATTTTTGGTGTGCAATGCATTAGTTGTACAGTAGTAATTTTTGTGCACCTCTTGCACATTAAATTAAGAGGGATAAGCTTTATATATAATACAACCCTCCTTGCACATTAAATTAAGGGGGATAAGCTTTATATATAACGAGACATGCAGAACCCGTGCTACGCACGGGCTAAGAATCTAATTGTTAATTGTGTATTCTTTTTGTATATTGGCGAGTGTATACTTAATTATTGTTTAGTATATTTTATGAAATGTTTTAACTTTCTTGTATAAAAATTTAAAAGTGTTTGATGTTGTTTTGGTTTTGTGGTGTTGTATTTTATATATGGGCTTTTGGTTATTAAGTTGTGATTGCTTTGTTTCTTTTGGCCTATTACTTATTTGCATGATAAAAAAATAGTTTTGTTTCTTTTGGTCTATTACTTAGCCCTACAATACTTGTCCATTAGATGTTTTGCATGGTAATATGAAGCACACGTGATCTATGGTCATAGTTTAATGTGCGTTAAATATTTTCTTTATTAAGTTTGTAAGTTAAGGTTTGTGTAATAATGTATATATAATAATGCCATATAAACTGTATAAAAATCGTTACAAATCTTTTTAGCTTCATCTCATTTTATTGTACAACTAATTTCATTGAAAACTAACATTGAAGTCTAACTAATATTAATAAATTTTATCAATAAACTCAATTCTAAATAGCTAACTAAATGAATATTAATTAACACACTATTAATAATTCCTAAAACCTTTGGACTCAACTATTATGTCTTAAACTTAATTTTTTTTAATATACAAATGGGTTTGAGCAAAAATTATGTACTTTTTCTTTTATATTCATTATTCAAGTTGCATGCTTACATAAACTAATCATGCTAAAAAGTATCATTTAACCATTTAAATGTTGTTTTACATACATGCTCGTGCATATTTTCTTTAATCAATTCGCACATGTGAGCTACATCAATAGAAAACACACATAAATTACTTGTATATGAAATGCATTAACATAATACATATATATATATATATTGCATTAGGTTAAATCATCAATTATTCTTGCAACCTTTTCAACTTCATCTCAATCCATAATCGACTTTTAATTCTATACTAATTACTAAATATCATGTGATAAATTCCGGCAAGCCTTGCACTTCCATCTCAATGTTGTATATACTTCACATTAAATGCATCGGTTTTGTTTTTCGATAAAAGTTTGAACTTTTGATTATGTTTAAAACTCAACTTTTTTATTTGATATTATAATTTACAAACGGATTTTAGTCAAAATTATGTATTTTTTCCTTTCTATTCATTACTCAATGTGATATTTTTAATATGTCGTATTTTGCTATGATGGCAAACTTATTTAATGGGCGTAAATATTGGTTTCTCACTAATGATTCTACATATAGAAAAAGAAAACACTTTGCGATGCACACACTTTCTTCTTTTCAATAATAATTCAATTGCACACGATAAATTCATTCTAATATTTCTCAAAGAGCATTCGAAAGCAACTACTTACATAAAATAATCACGCTAAAAAGTATCATTTAACCATTTAAATGTTGCTTTACATAGCTCGTGCACTTTTTCTTGAATCAATTCGCACATGTGAGCTACATCAATAGAAAACGCACATAAATTACTTGTATATGAAAATGCATTAACATAATACATATATCTATGCTTATCTATAACAATCACCTAAATATGTAAGAAACAAAGAAAATAGTTGGTATCCCAATCTTTGGTTCCATTTATCTAGCGTCGTGATCTGTGTGATTTTCATGGTACCTGCGTATGATAACTAAATTAAGAAAAAAAAAAGACCAAGTTAATTACAAAGATCTAAAAAATGTTTGAATCATCTCCAAAATGTTGCAAAAGAGAATTTACATACCACTACCAACAATCAAAGATCTAAAAGATGTGTGAATCATCTTCAAATGTACATACTAAATGTCATTTTGGCCGGTTTATATAGGCATGAATTAGGTTAAATCATTAATTATTCTTCCAACCTTTCGCAACCCTTGCACTTCATCTAACCGACTTTTAATTCTATACTAAATGTCATGTGATCAATGCGGGCAACCCTTGCACTTCATCTCCTTTCATGATTGTATAGTTATTATGAGGCTGCATTGAATTCCGAGCATCAGCTATCTTGTACTCTATGCAACTACTAAACGACTCCAACTTGTTTCTAACTCTAAAAACTCTATCATCATAACTCCACATTAAATTTAGGGACTGAATCTTATAGTATTATAGATAGATAAGTTAGGATCAAATTCAAATGTACAATTTGGATATAAGGATGTGTTTGGTCTAATGAGAACTTTTTTTTCTTTTTTTGTTTTTCTTTTAAAATAATGTGTTTTTAATTATTATAAGTCAGGGTCAAACTAAGTTAGTTTGATTTTTAAATTTATACTATATAATTAGAAACAATCTGATTGTAGTATTTTATTATTGTTGATCTAATTGTTATCAAATGAGAAGCACTCTTCTAACCCAGTGTGCGAATGTAATAAACCCATAATATTACATATAATAATTATTATTATTGTCACTAATATTTTTATTATTATGATTATTATTGTTGTAAAATATTATTATTATTGTTGTTATATATATATATTTATTATATATTAGTATTATTATTATTATTCTGTAAGTTTAGTTTAATTTAATTCAATTCAATTCAATTTAATTTAATTGAGTATAATTCAATTCAGTTCAATATAATTCAGTAAAATTCAGTTAAAAGAATAGACAATGGAAAAAAGAAAAGAAAGACATTGATATCACTTTTTTATGGGATTTATTTGTTAGGACTCTGAGTCTGACATGCCCATAATCCAATTCAAATTGCGAATCTGCCCCATATCTCTTTGAAATCTTTCTCGAAGATCACCTCACCTCAGTCCTCACCTACTACTCCTAGTGCTCTACGAATAAAAAAGTTTTGTCTTGTGATCCCTGGACCAGAAGGAATCATTTTCACTATTTTTTATTGACTTATCAATCACTATATTTATTGCAGATCGGTCCCTTTATTCATGTCATTTTGCACACGAGTCGTGCAACTGCGAAGTCTTTTAGAGTCGTATTCGTGATGGTACGCATTTGTAATCCCCTCCGCTCTCCAGAGCTTACTTTAATAAATATACAAAATTTTATATTTCATTATTTTTCTTGAAATACGATATTTCATTATATATTTCTCATTTATTTTTTAATATTTTTTTTGACCCAGGTTGAATCCTGAGGGTCGTAATTCTGGTCCCTCTTTCCTACTACCGGTTAAATCGCGGCGTGCGCCAAGATGTGGGAGTCAGTCTGGTCAGTGATAACACATGCGTCAAAGGCCAGGAAAAGAGCGGTAATCCCACTAGGAATCGAACCCACGCTACATGCCTTCAGCAAAACTTTATGTCCCCCTCTTTTGCCACCGAGCTATGCCCAGGGGACTTTATTTTTTTTTCTTTGCCCCAGTGGTAAAGGAATCAGACATTGTTGGCTGAGGTTCTGTGTTCGAGTCCTCTTACCAACAAATAGTGGTACTGAATTTCTCCAAAAAATTCTCCATACGCGTAGGGCCAAGCGGTATTAACCCGTAGGCCGCCAGGAGGGTTTAGGAGTATGGGGCATGATGCGTGAAATCACCACTTAAAAAAGTTTACCCAACACATTTTATTTTTAATATCTTAATCTAATAAGGCTCTGTTCTTTTAGACTGAATGAATCTGAACTGAATTGAACTGAACTGAACTGAACTGAATGGATCTGAACTGAAATATATATTAAGGGTAAATAATAATAATAATAATAATAATAATGGTAAATATAATAATAATAGTAATTAACAACAACAACAATAATAGTAATACCATTAGTAATAATAACAATAATAATAATTAAGATTAATAATAATAATAATAATAATAAGAAGAATTTAGCTGAACTGAACTGAATTGAATTGAATGGACTTGAATCGAATGAATCGAATGACAATCAATTGAATCGAATCAAAATCGAAAAATAAATCCAAAAGAACCGGACCTAAGCTACCATTCTTATGTACCTGAAAAAAAAAAATTAACTTAAGAAGCAGTATTTTTTAATATATTCAATGTTTGGGAAAAAAAAAGTATAAATTGGTATAGTAGTTGTTTTCTTACTGTTAGCTGTTGACATGCAAAATAACTTTCAAGAGTATTAATTATATATTTCGGATAAAAATTATTAATATATTACTATTTTTTAAAAAGCAATTGAAGAATAATAATACAACCAAACAATTTATTTAGTGATAGTATGCCTAAAAATAATAGAGGCGATAATCATATATCAACAAATACATTTAATATATATTTTACGTAAGGAGCTGTTTAGTTGAGTTATTATGAAAATTTGAGTACATATAAATAAATATTCTAATAATAAGATATCAATAAGTATATTTAATACTAATATATCTATAGATATATTTAACAATAAAATAATATACCAGTAAATATACTTCCTCCGTTATCTTATTATTACAACGTATTGACTATTATACTGTTAACATACTCTCTTTTGACTATCTCTTGTGATTTATACATATGAAAAATATAGTCATGTGAGATCTTGTTAGATTCATCTCGAATATACTTTCAAAATATCAACTTTTTATAATTTTTAAAAATAAAAAGTTAAAGATATTAATAATTAAACTTGTGCATTGACAAGCGTGAAAATCCAGATATTTTAATTATAAGAGAAGAGAGGTAATATGTAGTAATAAAATTATATCAACACATATTTTGCATGTATTTTTTAATAGGGGCATGGAAGATAGTTAAGTGAATTTGGTGCATGTTGGCCAAAAATAAGTTAAAATAAAAAATAAAAAAATCTTGAGATAAATTAAAAATAATAAAAAAATAAAAAATAATTAAAAAATATGCATGGACCCGCCAATAACCTTACCTTCTTCTTTTTTATCGTTTCACCTTTTCCTAACTATACCCTATGGCCCCGCTAAATGTTGTTAGATACGGTGTGTATTTTAAGTAATGATTGATATAAGTAATAATAATAAATATATGATGAATATTATAAAATAAAAAATATCGATAATAATTATGAGATGGATATTAAAAAATAAATATTTGAACGGGATGAATGGAATATTACTTTCTCAATCTTTTTATCTCCCACTTTTTTCCATTCAAAATGCTCTTACGGTAGTTGGGGGAGTAGGGAACATGACGTGGATATTCACGAAATGGTGGGTCTTCCCCGGTTGGATTCCCGAGTAAATTATAAAAATCGTCCCTAAAGTTTAGGCAGAATTCGTATTTGCCCCAAACGCGTTTAGAAAGTCTGAGATCGTCGCAGAGAAACCTTTGTGGCAAATATCGTCCCTGACGACCAACATCAAATGACTAAAATACCCTTGTCTTTCTTTTTCTATATTTCTTTTCAGTTTCTTGTACAAATGATCCTTGTATTTCGCCAGGTTTTACAAATTTAGTCCTGATTTTTTTAAATTATTTATTTAACTATTATTATTAGTATTATTTTTTATACATTTTCGAACGTTTTTCTTACGTTTTTCTCCGTTTTTCTTATGTTTTTTCCATTTTCATACGCTTTTGTCTGTTTTTTCTTACGTTTTTGCCTGTTTTTCTTTTATTTTTTCCGTTTACATACATTTTTATCCGTTTTTATACGTTTCGTCTGTTTTTATAAGTTTTCGCCCGTTTTCTTACGTTTTCATCTGTTTTTATACGTTTACGTCCGATTTTCTTAAGCTTTTGTCCGTTTTTATAGGTTTTTGTCGTTTTTTGTTCCTTTTTCTTACGTTTTTGTTCGTTTTTCTTACGTTTTTTACGTTTTTATACGTTTTCGCCTATTTTCTTACGCTTTCATCTGTTTTTATACATTTTCGCTTGTGTTTCTACGTTTTTGTCCGTTTTTATCCGTTTTTGCCCATTTTTCTTACGTTTTTGTTAGTTTTTCTTATGTTTTTTCCGTTTTCATATGTTTTTGTCCGTTTTTATATAGTTTTGCCCGTTTTCTTAGGTTTTCATCCGTTTTTATACATTTTCGTCTGTTTTTCTTAAGTCGTCGTCCGTTTTTATCGGTTTTTGTCAGTTTTTGTCCGTTTTTCTTACGTTTTTGTTTATTTTTCTTGAGTTTTTGTCCGTTTTTATTCGTTTTTGTCCGTTTTCTTATGTTTTTGTCCTTTTTATACGTTTTCATGCGTTTTTATTCATTTTTAAACGTTTTCACCCGTTTTCTGACGCTTTCATCTATTTTTATACATTTTCGTCCGTTTTGGTCCGTTTTTGTCCCTTTTTATACTTGTTGTCTATTTTACCCGTTTTGGTATGTATAAAAACATAAGAAAACCGTACGAAAGCGTATAAAAACGGATGAAAACGTAAGAAACTGGGCGAAAACGTATAAAAACTGACAAAAATGTATGAAAGTGGAAAACATGTAAGAAAATTGACAAAAATGTAAGAAAACGAACAAAAACGTAAGAAAACAGGCGAAAACGGATGAAAACGAAAAAAACATAAGAGAAACGGACAAAAATGTAAGAAAAATGAATAAAAACAGATAAAAACGTATAAAAAACGAGCGAAAACGATAAAAACAGATGTATGAGTAAGAAAACGGGTGAAAATGTATAAAAACGGATAAAAACGTTTGAAACGGATAAAACGTAAGAAAAACGGACAAAAACGCAAGAAAAATGAACAAAAACTTACAAAAACCGATAAAACGGACAAAAACTTAAGAAAAATGGACGAAAACGTATAAAAACGGGCAAAAACTATAAAAACGGATAAAAACGTATGAAAACATAAAAAACGTAAGAAAAACAGACGAAAACATATGAAAACGTAAGAAAACGGGCGAAAATGTATAAAAACGGACGAAAACGTATAAAAACGGACAAAAACGTATGTAAACTGAAAAAACGTTAGAAAAACGGGCAAAAATATAAGAAAAACAGACAAAAACGTATGAAAACGGAAAAAACGTAAGAATAACAGACAAAAACGTAAGAAAAATGGACGAAAACATATAAAAATATAATACTAATATTAATAGTTAAATAAATAATTTAAAAAAAATCAGGACTAAATTTGTAAAATCTGGTGAAACACAAGGACTATTTGTGTAAGAAACTGAAAAGAAATATAAAAAAAGAAGAAGACAAGGATATTTTAGTCATTTGATGGTGGTCATGGACGATATTTTGCCTCAAAGATTTTCTACAGGGACGATCTTTGCACTTTCTAAACGTTTGGAATGAAACATGCAATTTGACCAAACTTTAAAAACATGTTTTTGCAATTTAGTTCCTGACAATTGAAGGAGGTGCTGGGAACAAATGTAAACAAAAGAAAAACCAGAGTCGGTTTTCCCTTGTTCTAGACAATTGTCTGTTTGCTGCTTCTCAAGTTACAACTGCGTGTTATCTCCTCGGATGTCTCGTTTATTTTATTAATAGTCTACTTTCTATTGTATTGCGACCGTCTAATTACACTATAATTTCAATAAATTAATAATATCGAGATTATTAAATAATATATTCAATATTTTCATTATTTATAATTTAAAATATATTCATACTTACAAATATAAAAAAAATGAAAAAAAATACTATTATAATAACAAAGTTAGATTGATAAATAATAGTATTGTACAAAAAAAGTAAAAGATAGCAACCGAAAAATCAGTATAACAATAATAATAAAAAGGCAATGTAATAAGAATAATAAAAACAATATAACAAAAATAATAAAATAGTGGACAAGAGTAATTAAAATATTGTAATTATGAGAATGACAAAAACAGCGTAACAAAAGTAATTAAAGCAGAATAACAAGTATAATGTTGCATATAATATTTATAAATCAATTATATAAATTTAACACAAATAAAATAGTTACAAAGCTGGATACTTAAAATTTGTTTGATTACACGATATATTACATTTAGACACCAATTATTCGGTGACCGAGCATCCCAACAACCATCAAATATATTGCATATGAACTAACAGAGAGTGGTTTAATTACTTAATTGTTATATTTGGGAAATTAAATTAAACGATAATTTTCGAAATTATTTTGATATTTTTATAATAATTATATAAAATATATTATTCTCTCTGTCCCTTAATACTAGTCTTGTTTCAAAATTTGACATATATTAAGAAAATTTAATGATAATTAGCTAATTCCATATTTGCTTTTAATAATTACATTAATTTAATAAAACAGTTATATAAATTAATATGTTTATATATGTTGAAGTTGAAGAGATCATAATAAATTAAGGATATTTTTGAATTTTTTTTTACAAAATTGTATGAAAAATAAAAAATAATATATATTATGAGATAAATTTTAAATAGAAAGAGTCGGGATGAGCAGATCTTAGAAAATCTGTTAGGCTCTAAGCACTATAACCGGGGCCCTTATGCGGGGGTGCCTATCGTAAAGCGAATTTAATGGGGCTACCGACCGCACTACTATTGGGCCCAAACTTTTGCAATCTCATACCTATCTATCCACGCTGGATTGCTTAGTCATGGGCCCAAATTACATCACCAGACACCATTAATTTGTTGGCCTTTTTGAGAAGTAATGTAGAGCACTTGCTTGCCCCACACCGCCTAAAGCTTAGCGAGCTTACTTGGGACCCATTTTACCGTTATGCCTGTTGTCTATTTTTTTTTTTCCCTATATTGCGTAACTCGTCGAAATTCAATGTGCATAAATGAATGGTTTAGTTTATAATTAAAATTTAAAAATATTTTTAATATCTAAAACAGAAAAAGTCACATCAATGCAACATTTAATAAGAATAAAAAATACGGAACTCATTAATTACTCCCTCCGTCCCTTAATAATAATTCTGTTTCGAAATTAAATAAATATCATGGTTTTAAAAAACGCTAGGCGCTAGGCTTGCTAACGCCTAGCGCCCAGATGATTACACGGGACTAATCGAGGATTAATCGGGCTAGACGGATTTATATTTTTATTATTATTTTAATTATTTTTATGTATAAAAATGGGAATCAAATTTTTAATACCAAATCATAATATTGATAAGTTTTATATCATCATTCATAAGAGTATAAGTTTTTAGTACCATTTTGATAAAAAGACTAAAATGTCCTCCAAAAGTTGTAATGTTGACTTTCTCTTTTCTTTTTGTATTTTATTTAATTTAAACTACTTTTCTTTTCTTTTTTCTTTTTCATTTTGCTCATCTGCTCAAAGCCGATCATTAATGTCCAACAACCAAAATTTAACTACAACATATACATCAAAACAACACAATCATTTTTGACAAAGGGTCTCTCAAAAATCTTATAAAAATCACAAGATTATTCGAAAAGAAAAGTTGACGTTCAAATATGACTTCATTTCACTACTACCAAACTAGCCTTTAACAGCGCCCTTTTAACAGCGGTTGTTCGAAAACCGCTGTTAAAATGACGCGGTGGCATACTTGTAAATAGTGTGTAATAAATTAACAGCGATTATTTAAATAACCGATGTTAAAATAGCACTTAACAGCGGTTTTATAATAACCGATGTTAAATTTATCCCGAAAAATTAAAAAAAAATGAACTTGCAATTTAACATCGGCTTTTAAGGAAAACCGATGTTGAATAAGTGACAATGACAAATTAACAGCGGTTATAACGAAAACCGCTGTTAATTTTTTTTCTAAAAAAAAACTATATTTAACAGCGGTTTTAGGTGATAACCGCTGTTAAAGAAACACTATCAACAGCGGTTGAAAAAACCGCTGTTGTTTGCACATATTTAACAGCGGTTGTTGCTTAACAACCGCTGTTGTTTGATCATTAAAAACTTCACGGTTTTATTTTTCTTCCTCCGCCTCTCTCTACCCTGTACTATACACTCCCACATTTTTCCCATCGCCTTCCCGTCGCCGTTGTCCGCCCTTCCCGTCGCTGTTGTCCGCCCTTCCCGTCGTTGTTGTCCGCCCTTCCCGTCGCTGTTGTCCGCCCTTCCCGTCGCCTTGTCCGCCCGTCGCTGTTGTCCGTCCTTCCCGTCGTCGCCCTTCCCGTCGCCACACCTTATACTTCGTAAATAGTCTCAAGCAACTCTCCAGATTTGAGGAATTGCCCCTACAAGGTAACTTTTTTTATTAATTTTTACCCGTCAAAAGCTTGAACAATATGGATTCTGTTTTTTCTCATGAAATTTTGCTGTTTTTTTTTCTCCTCATGGATTTTGGTTCTGGCTTGATTGCGAGTGACCTCTACTTTTTTAATGGCTTGATTTGTTTGACACACGATAGCTGATTCTACAAATTTGTTGTGGATTTTAAAAAAGATCGCTTTGCAATCAATTGGCCCAAAAGCATGTGAGTTGTTTCGTGTTTCTTATGTATGTATGGTGAATCGTAATTTGTTCACTATATGTGTGATTTGTTGATTTATGGAGCGGGTTTTTTGGGCGAGGAAGAAAGTGACGGTCGAAAAACATGTCTTCAAGAAGTAATTCTATAAACTCATATATGTCCTGCTTCTGTGGCGAGGAAGCACCAATCAGGGTGTCGAAGACGAAATATAATCATGGGGATAAATTCTCCGGTTGCAAGAATTTTGGCAAGAATTAGTGCTCATTTTTTAAATGGCTTGATGAAACTGATGTAGTAAGCCCGGTGAATGTGCACTATGAAAACCTAGAGCTTAACATGAAGATACAACATTTAAGGATGGAAATTGAGTCTCTTAAAAAACAGATGGCGATGGCTAACAATTGTTTATCTGATTTAAAGAAGAATTAGGAATCGTAATGAAGAAGAATAAGATATGTATGTTTGTATGTTACTTGTCAATTAGTCTGTATTTTTGTTGGTGGAACAAAGACGTTTAATGATTTTTTTTTTGTTTGCATGTTATTTGTCCAATTATTATGTATTTTGGTTTGTGGAACAAATATGTTCAATAAATTTCCTACTCTCTGCATGTTATTAGTTAGTTATGCTGTATTTATGTTTGTAGAAATATATCCATCAAAACACACTCAATTACCTTACAAAAACTTTTGTTGTGTTTTTGGTAAGTATGGTTTTAAGTATAAAGATAGGTGAAAAGGAAGTTTCTTGCTTAACCACAGTAAAACAAAACAGGTAAGAATACCATTGTTGTACTTGAAGATTCAGTTTCTTTTCTGGTTCATGGTTGTAGGGACATTTACTTACCCGTGAAATTTTCTAGATATCCTTTTGCCCCCAAATTGGAGTTTTGTGCAGGGGTATTCCTAAGACCTGAATAAGTTGTTCTGCATTGCCTTTTAATTCTGAATGGGGTGCTTCAAGAATTTGGTAATTTATGTGCGAAGCCACAATATGTGATTGATATGTTCTCATTAAATCCTTAAAGGGCAGTTGCTTTTTGATTGATATGTTCTCATTGATTGATATTTTTCGGGCATTGTATTCGTTGTTGTGTTCTTCTTCTTCCTTTTCTCCTTTTACTTGTGCTTGATTTTGCTTGTTGTTGTTTGTTGCCGCTGTACTTGAATTGTGTTGTATTTTTTTTGTATTGGATAGAATGTTATTGTATTTGATGGTTGGATAAAAGTTGTTTAGTTGTATTGGTGAATGGATGAAATAAAGTTGTGTTGTTGAGGTTTTATTTGATGTTTTGTGGTTGGATGCTGTTTTTGGTCTTTAGGATGCTGTTTTATGTGTATGTGTAGCAGGTTGGAAATGAATAAAACAAACCTGGTATTTAAAAAAATAAAATAAAATTAACAGCGGTTTCTGCCGAACCGTTGTTAAATTAACAGCACCTGTAGCGACCACTTCTCAAAATATCATATTAAAATAATTTCAAGGGAGATTTAAATACCCTTAAAAAAATACTTGAATAATTACAGCGGAAACCGAAGTAAAGTCAATTATTTCATAAGTAAATAAAATAAATTCTCAACATTTCCAACATCCATAATATCCAACATGACATTGAAACCAAAATTAAAACTTTGAACAAAATAAATAAAAAGTTGATGATTATTATTGTCACGCCACGCCTTTGCTGCCACACCAGACTCCTTAACCTGAAAGGTTTAAATAATGGAGTGAGCTTTCAACTCGCTCAGTGAGGAGGGAACGCTTTGTTAAATTTAAATACATAAATGTTGTCAAGTAGATATGACATGCCTGAACCTGGTGATTGCCCGAAGGCCATTAATATGCAAACTTTGTGCATACTGCCTACTACTCATTGGAGGCTACAACGTAATTAACATGCAAACTTTGAGCACATTATGCCTACTACTCATTGGAGGCTACAACGTAAATAATATGCAACTTTGAGCATATAAATATTTGACAAGAAACACGCATATATACAAGTAACATCATGCATTAAATAAAACAAGCGTAAAATCCCTACCTCGAAATAACATGATGATCCTTGAAAATTGAGATGCGAATGCAGTTCAAATCCTAGGCTCCAAGTCCTCGTCTCCTAAATTAATAATTAATATTTTAATAATAGTATGGTGTTCAAAATCAGTTAATATTAATTATTGATTTTATAATTTAACGCTTTGAGGTTATAAATTTAATTTATTGGATTGAATTTTTATTTTAAAAAAACAAAGACAAATTGTCCAATTAATTAAATTAAATAATAACGTAGTCCAAAGTTATACCATTGTAACTTAATATTAATTTAATCTAAAGTCTAAATAGTTTAAATAAACGAGATAGGATCAATAAGCTAAAAACTTGAGTCTAAAGAGGAGTAATTTAAGATATTTATAAACTGGCCGGGTAAATATGAAGATTTCTAAAAGAAGGAGACTGAAATTAGAATTATTCTGAAAATTAAGGGATTAAGATGGAATTTGGGTAAAAAGAAAGAAATAAGAAAGTCAGATCTACTGCATTTCATTTGCTCATTCTTCTTCCTAAATCCCATCTCTCTCTTTCTCTCTCTCTCTCTTTCTCTCTCTCTCTCTAGTACAAGTACAACACACCATTGGCGGAGAAGAAAAAAAAAGAAAAGAAAAGGAAAGTCAGCGACGGCACAACAGCAACAATTTGTCAATCGGGTTGGTTCTCATCGGAAAAAAAAATAAGCCCTTCGGTTTCTGTTTTGCTTAGGGCCCCATTACTGAAATAGCGGAAGGCTGAAATTTATTCCAGTATGAATCGACGGTTATGGCTTAGCAAGAAAAAGGTAAGATCGGTTTCAAAGATTGGTTGGTTTCTGAAATTTCTGAATTTGGGATTTCGGCCGAAGAGGGTAAATCGTACCGAGTAATTTTTTTTTTTGTAAAATTTTTGTGTTGTCTCTGAAATCGTGTTGGCTGTAAATTGATTAAACTCGCTGAAATAAATTCATACTGGAAGATTTGAGATTATGACTGTTGAGTTTGGTTTTCTGGATTTGTGTTTCACCGGATTTAAAAATTTATTTGTAATTTTGGTTTGGCTGATTGGTTTAGTGGATTAACATACACGGAAATTAAATCAGAAATATTTGTAATGATAAAGGCGACTCTTATGAATATGAGGAAATTGAATTACCTTTGGTTGAGTGTAGTCGAATTACAGAAGAGGATTGAGAGGCTGTTGAGCTTGATTTTTGCTGAAGGAATTGGTAAGGGAATGAATTTACAGAGGGGAAAGAAATAAGAATAAGTAGGTGGACAATTTATTTCATTAATGTGGTTGATGTCTTGAATTATAACTGTCAAATGAATTAGTGAGAATTAATACAGGCGTTTGTATTACATTGCAGATTAATACTGGGAATTAATACAGGCGTTTGTAATAAACTGCAGATTTATGGTGCACTCAATCGATAATTTGTGTATTGGGCATGAAAGATTGGTCAATATTATTATTAGATTAGGCCAAATTTTTGGCCAAGATAATATAATTAGTAATTTAAACTTAAATAAAAGTATAAATTAATAAGTGGGTTTTATGAAAATAAAATAGAATTTAGACTAGATTAATAAGGATTTATATGACTTGGGCCAAGTAAAATAAAATTAATATTTGGACTTTTGTATTAAAATAAATATTTTTGGAAGATAATCAAATATATATTTTCTTCATAGTACCGAGAGATTGGACGTGAGCTTAGGAGTGTGATCTAAAATATTTTCACATGATATGCAATTTAATAAGGTAATTTTGACCTTACTTAATAAATGAAATGAAATTCGCAAATAATTTGTTGGACATTTAAAATTATTCATGTGCTTTCTATAAATTATAAAATAAATGCACGTGTGAAAACCGGGGCGTTACAACCTACCCCTCTTAAATAAAATTTCGTCCTCGAAAATTAAATCATGTACCTTCAATGGCAAACGTCGGATACTTAGAACGAATCTCCTTTTCACGTTCCCAAGTCGCTTCGTTCGGTCCATGACGACTCCATTGAACTTTTACCAGTTTAACCTCTCTGTTTCGTAACCGATGTACCTTACGCTCCAAAGCAGCTATAGGTACCTCTTCATAAGTCAGATTCTTAGCTACATGCAACTCCTTGAAATTGCATACATGACCAGGATCATGTACGTATTTTCTCAGCATGGAGACGTGAAAGACATTGTGCACTCCTGATAACTCTAACGGCAACACCAAACTATAAGCAAGGTCACCAACACGACCCAAAATCTCAAAAGGTCCGATATAACGTGGCTGTAACTTTCCCTTTTTACCGAATCGTATCACTCCTTTCATCGGCGCTACCTTCAAGAACACCTTTTTTCCAATCTCAAATTAGATATCTTTCCTTCGTTTATCAAAGATAAGACTTTGTCGATCTGGCGGTCTTAATCCTACTTCTGATCTCGGCTATCTTCTCTACAGTCTGCTCGATCAATTCTGGACCTAAAATCTTTCCTTCTCCAACCTCACTCCAATAGAGAGGCGATCGACATTTTCTTCCGTACAGAGCCTCATACGGGGCCATTTGTATAGTCGCTTGGTAACTATTGTTATAAGCAAACTCTACTAACGGCAAAATATTTTCCCAATTCTCACCAGTATCAAGAACACACGCCCTCAACAAATCTTCGAGTGTTTTGATAGTTCGCTCAGATTGACCATCGGTCTGCGGATGATATGCAGTACTGAAATTCAACTTAGTGCCCAATGCACTCTGAAGACTCTTCAAAAATTTCGACGTAAATCGTGGATCTCTATCCGAGACGATCGACACTGGAACACCATGTAACCTCAAAATCTCACGAATATAAATCTTCGCATATTGTTCCATACTATAAGTCATCCTCACAGGTAGAAAATGAGATGACTTCGTTAAACGATCTACTATCACCCAGATGGCGTCGTTCTTCCTCACGGTTCGTGGCAGACCAACCACGAAATTCATTGTGATATGCTCCCATTTCCATTCTGGGATTTCCAACGGTTGAAGTAAACCTCCCGGTCGTTGGTGTTCTGTCTTCACCTGCTGACTTATCATACACCTCTCCACAAATACACCAATGTCCCGTTTCATTCCTCTCCACCAAAAGAATTTCTTCAGGTCGTGGTACATCTTTGTACCTCCCGGGTGAGCGGAGTATGGTGCATTATGAGCTTCTTCAAGGATTTGCCTCCTAAGGGATGAGTCCTTAGGAACACACAACCTCCCATCGTAAGTCAAAATGTCGTCTGCGGCAACGACAAATTTCTCAAAACTCCCATCTTGTGCTCGATCTTTCATTTTACACAAGAACTTATCACGTGGTTGAGCCTCCTTAATCTGATCCCTCAAGTTTGGTTGCAAGACCAAAGATGATAGGATTGCTTTCGAACGTTGTGAAGACTCAACTACCTCAATCCTCAACTGGGAGAATTCCTTTATCAAACTCTCCTGATCGGTCAAGCAAGCTAACTCGCCTCTAGTCTTCCGACTCAAGGCATCAGCTACCACATTAGCCTTACCCGGATGGTAATGAATAGTACAATCATAGTCCTTCACCAATTCTAACCATCTCCTTTGCCTCATATTAAGATCCTTCTGTGTGAAAAGATACTTCAGACTTTTATGGTCTGTGTATATCTCACACTTCCCTCCGTAGAGATACTGACGCCAAATCTTCAGCGCATGTACTACAGCAGCCAACTCCAGATCATGCGTTGGATAGTTCAACTCATGTGGTTTAAGCTGTCTCGATGCATAGGCTACTACTTTACCATGTTGCATCAGAACACAACCCAAACCCTGCTTTGAGGCATCACTAAAAATAACAAAGTCTTCTGTCGGATCAGGAATCGTTAATACTGGTGCCGAGGTTAGTCTCCTTTTCAACTCTTGAAAACTTTCCTCGCACCTCTCACTCCATTCAAACCTCACGCCCTTCCTTGTTAATTGGGTCATAGGAGTGGCGATTTTAGAAAACCCTTCGATAAATCTTCTATAAAAGCCAGCTAAGCCCAGAAAACTGCGAACTTCGCTCGCATTCTTGGGTACTCCCCAACTACTCATTGCTACAACCTTGTCGGGATCTACCTCAATTCCTTTAGAAGTCACCACGTGTCCAAGGAATCCAACCCTGTTTAACCAAAACTCACATTTCTTGAACTTGGCATACAACTTCTCCTTGCGAAGTGTCTCCAATGTAATCTTCAAATGCTCTTGGTGTTGTTCCTTATCCTTAGAATACACAAAGATATCATCTATGAAGACGATCACGAACTTATCCAAGTAAGGTTGGAACACCCTGTTCATCAAATCCATAAATACTGCAGGTGCGTTACTCAGACCAAATGGCATTACTACAAATTCAAATGTCCATAACGGGTCCTGAAAGCCGTCTTGGGAATATCACACTCCCTAATCTTCAATTGATGGTACCCCGACCTCAAATCGATCTTCGAAAAGATTCCGGCTCCCCTTAGTTGATCGAATAGATCCTCAATTCTCGGTAATGGGTACTTGTTCTTTACCGTGAGTCGATTCAGCTCCCTGTAATCAATGCACATCCGAAGTGACTCATCCTTCTTTCTTACAAACAGCACTGGTGCACCCCATGGTGACACACTAGGACGAATAAATCCGAGTTCCAGCAGCTCTTGAATTTGGACTTTCAACTCTTGAAGTTCCTTCGGAGCCATTCTATATGGGGCTTTGGATGTTGGGGCCGCCCCAGGGACCAAATCAATACTAAACTCCACTTGTCGTTCGGGTGGGACTCCCAGCAAATCTTCTGAAAACACATCCAAAAACTCCCGTACTATAGGTACGTCTGTAGGGGACACCTCATGAGTACGAGTGTCGACCAAACTCACCAAGTAACCCTGACATTTGTCCTTTCTTAGACTTCTTAGTGCCTTCATGGCTGTGATTACTCTTGGTACTGCCCTACTCTTAGTCCCATAAAAGGTGATCGACTCGCCTTCGGAACACCTTAATGTCACCTTCTTCTCACGGCAGCTTATATCGGCATCATGTCTATCGAGCCAATCCATACCAAGGATCACGTCAAAATCCATCGAGTTAATCAAATACAGACTAGCATCAAATTCTCTTCCCCCTATCTCGATACTCTCGTTAATCATTCTGTTGGTGAGTATCGCATTTCCCGACGGTAAACTAACCTTAAGAGACTCAACATTTTTAACGCTTCTATGACCAATGGCATGATAAAACTTTGCAGACATAAAAGAGTGTGTGGCACCAGTGTCAAACAAAGCGAAAGCAGGCACATTAGAGATCATAAGCATACCTGATACTGTGCCGGGACTATTATCAGCCTGATTCATTGAGTAGACTCGAGCTTGACCTCCCGATGCTTGTCCTTTGCCCTGAGATTGTGGACAATATCGGCTTGTGTGACCTGGCTTCCCGCAATTATAGCAGACACCATTTCCATACAAACACTCCCCACCATGACTCTTACCACACTTTGGGCATGCAGGCCTAGTGATCGGCGCACCCGGTCTAGATTTCTCATCTACCTTCTTCTGCTTATTTGAAGCCGCCGACTTAGATTGATCACCATTCCAACCTCTCTTTCCAGAAGATGACTTAACCGTTGGATGAGGACTCAAGTTCTGACTAGCTTCGACCTCTTGAGCTCTGAATACGGTATCAATATAGGGCAATACTCCATGACCAGCCACAATATGACGAATACTCGGACGCAACCCACTACGAAACTTGAGGGCTCGCTTGTGGTCAGTGTCCACCATATGCTCCACAAAGAAGCTGATTTGGTTAAATTTTCTCTCATATTCTTCAACCGATAAGCTCCCTTGCTCAAGGTTTCAGAAATCTCTCTCCATTTTCTCTCGGTACTGCTGTGGATAGTACTGTTCCATCACTAGTTCTTTGAACCGATCCCAAGTTAATGCAGCACGTTCGGCTGCCGGTCTCAAGCGCCAATAGCTCATCCACCAGCGTCCAGCATCCTCCACCATCTGATACTGGGCGCAAAGAATCTTTTGCGCATCGGTGCAGCCAATAAGCTCAAGGGTACGCTCGAGCGACATCAACCATTCGTCGACAAATGCTGGCCCTTCTCGGCCGTTGAATGATGGTGGTGCGAAACGTCGGAACTGTTGCACAACTTGTGCCTGGGTAGGAGCTGGCACGTTCTCATTGCGATTATCTTGATTATTAGCATTTCGGTTAGCTAGGCGTCCACGTCCACGAGTTGCCATGGTCCTAAGGTACATTATAGCCATTGACTTCTTAGTAATCTCCTCATAAGGGATGGAAATAAAGCTATACGTCGCGTCTAAGGGTTAACTGCTCCTAATATACGTTCTAGCAGTGCTATACTAACACATCTACATGTGTTTATAAATTTATAAGAAAGCACATGCATGTCCGACATTTATTATGAATCTCAATAGCATATCGTCTCTAAAATATAAACATTATATTGCAACATGATTCAAAATGAGTAGAATCTCATAACCGTAAAATTTTGTTACGATTACAACATAAACATAACTTGAAATGTGTATCTTGGAGTTGACGTGGAACGGCGATGGTGACTGATAATAATCATAGATGCCATTAAAGTTTTAACTACTTGCGAGAAAGGAAAATTTAGTTTGAAAAAAAAAAATATTTTAACGAGTCTACAGAACCGTAGACCCGCTCCGATACCACTTATGTAGCGACCACTTTTCAAAATATCATATTAAAATAATTTCAAGGGAGATTTAAATACCCTTAAAAAAATACTTGAATAATTACAGCGGAAACCGAAGTAAAGTCAATTATTTCATAAGTAAATAAAATAAATTCTCAACATTTCCAACATCCATAATATCCAACATGACATTGAAGCCAAAATTAAAACTTTGAACAAAATAAATAAAAAGTTGATGATTATTATTGTCACGCTACGCCTTTGCTGCCACGCCAGACTCCTCAACCTGAAAGGTTTAAATAATGGAGTGAGCTTTCAACTCGCTCAGTGAGGAGGGAACGCTTTGTTAAATTTAAATACATAAATGTTGTCAAGTAGATATGACATGCCTGAACCTGGTGATTGCCCGAGGGCCATTAATATGCAAACTTTGTGCATACTGCCTACTACTCATTGGAGGCTACAACGTAATTAACATGCAAACTTTGAGCACATTATGCCTACTACTCATTGGAGGCTACAACGTAAATAATATGCAACTTTGAGCATATAAATATTTGACAAGAAACACGCATATATACAAGTAACATCATGCATTAAATAAAACAAGCGTAAAATCCCTACCTCGAAATAAGATGATGATCCTTGAAAATTGAGATGCGAATGCAGTTCAAATCCTAGGCTCCAAGTCCTCGTCTCCTAAATTAATAATCAATATTTTAATAATAGTATGGTGTTCAAAATCAGTTAATATTAATTATTGATTTTATAATTTAACGCTTTGAGGTTATAAATTTAATTTATTGGATTGAATTTTTATTTTAAAAAAACAAAGACAAATTGTCCAATTAATTAAATTAAATAATAACGTAGTCCAAAGTTATACCATTGTAACTTAATATTAATTTAATCTAAAGTCTAAATAGTTTAAATAAACGAGATAGGATCAATATGCTAAAAACTTGAGTCAAAAGATGAGTAATTTAAGATATTTATAAACTGGCCGGGTAAACATGAAGATTTCTAAAAGAAGGAGACTGAAATTAGAATTATTCTGAAAATTAAGGGATTAAGATGGAATTTGGGTAAAAAGAAAGAAATAAGAAAGTAAGATCTAGTGCATTTCATTTGCTCATTCTTCTTCCTAAATCCCATCTCTCTCTTTCTCTCTCTCTCTGGTACAAGTACAACACACCATTGGCGGAGAAGAACAAAAAAAGAAAAGAAAAGGAAAGTCAGCGACGGCACAACAGCAACAATTTGTCAATCGGGTTGGTTCTCATCGGAAAAAAAAATAAGCCCTTCGGTTTCTGTTTTGCTTAGGGGCCCATTACTGAAATAGCGGAAGGCTGAAATTTATTCCAGTATGAATCGACGGTTATGGCTTAGCAAGAAAAAGGTAAGATCGGTTTCAAAGATTGGTTGGTTTCTGAAATTTCTGAATTTGGGATTTCGGCCGAAGAGGGTAAATCGTACCGAGTAATTTTTTTTTTGTAAAATTTTTGTGTTGTCTCTGAAATCGTGTTGGCTGTAAATTGATTAAACTCGCTGAAATAAATTCATACTGGAAGATTTGAGATTGTGACTGTTGAGTTTGGTTTTCTGGATTTGTGTTTCACCTTTAAAAATTTATTTGTAATTTTGATTTGGCTGATTGGTTTAGTGGATTAACATACACGGAAATTAAATCAGAAATATTTGTAATGATAAAGGCGACTCTTATGAATATGAGGAAATTGAATTACCTTTGGTTGAGTGTAGTCGAATTACAGAAGAGGATTGAGAGGCTGTTGAGCTTGATTTTTGCTGAAGGAATTGGTAAGGGAATGAATTTACAGAGGGGAAAGAAATAAGAATAAATAGATGGACAATTTATTTCATTAATGTGGTTGATGTCTTGAATTATAACTGTCAAATGAATTAGTGAGAATTAATACAGGCGTTTGTATTACATTGCAGATTAATACTGGGAATTAATACAGGCGTTTGTAATAAACTGCAGATTTATGGTGCACTCAATCGATAATTTGTGTATTGGGCATGAAAGATTGGTCAATATTATTATTAGATTAGGCCAAATTTTTGGCCAAGATAATATAATTAGTAATTTAAACTTAAATAAAAGTATAAATTAATAAGTGGGTTTTATGAAAATAAAATAGAATTTAGACTAGATTAATAAGGATTTATATGACTTGGGCCAAGTAAAATAAAATTAATATTTGGACTTTTGTATTAAAATAAATATTTTTGGAAGATAATCAAATATATATTTTCTTCATAGTACCGAGAGATTGGACGTGAGCTTAGGAGTGTGATCTAAAATATTTTCACATGATATGCAATTTAATAAGGTAATTTTGACCTTACTTAATAAATGAAATGAAATTCGCAAATAATTTGTTGGACATTTAAAATTATTCATGTGCTTTCTATAAATTATAAAATAAATGCACGTGTGAAAACCGGGGCGTTACAGCACCACATTTAACAGCGGTTCCAGAACCGCTGTTAATGTGGCTCCAGAACCGATGTTAAAGGCCCAGTTTTGTAGTAGTGTTTGTCGTGCTTCTGGGTTCATAAAGAAGGTATGCATCAGTATTTGATCGCTGGAATTTTTTTTTCTCGACCAGTTCTTACGGACACGATCGCTGCACACGATGGGAAGCCACCGTGTGCAACGATCGTGTCCAACGACCTTGACATCGTGCGCACAACTAACGTGTTCACGATCGTTTAACACGATCGTCGACAATCGTGTTCATGGCCAGAAACTTGCACACGATCTCTGCACACGGTAGCATACGACCGTGTGCATCGGTCGTGCCCAAGACAGACCGTTTTATAATATTGGTCGCTCAGTTTTCTTAATAGTTATTCATCTTTTTGTAATCAGATGTCATGGCAGCGTATTTTGATACATCACGGCGGTCATTGGGAGCGATCGACATATGTAGACGGGGACTCCTTTTTTGTCTACATCGTCACGAGCAAAGTTAGTCGTGCAAACCTCGTAGGGGTTATCAGAGAGGGTTTGGGTGGTCCAAATGAGTCCGATTACAAATTATGGTACTTGACACACATGGCCAAGGGAAACAAAGTAAAAGTCCTATTACGAGGCGATACCGAGATACTTCGATTACTAGTAGAATACAAGGAGGATCCTGAAGTCTATGTTGAGAACGGCAGCTCCTCCACTCCCGAGGTTAATATGGGATGTAGTAGCTCGAGAGTAGAGCCCAGCAACATAAATTATGACATGCCTTTCAAAGATTATCAATACGAGGAAGATGAGGAAGATGAGGAAGATGAGGAGGTGTATACACCCGAAGATAAAGATTGTTGTAAAGACTTGCTTGAGTCACTATCTGCGGAATTTCTTGCTTGGGTTCGCCAACCGGCCCAAATGGATAGGATTATGAGTCGTCGGAACTTCTCATCCGACCATCAATCTGCGAGCGAGCATGTGCATCTACAATCAATGCGTAACTGGATCATTCCATTTCCGGACCCCGGTAGTGCCGGGACTTTAGGTTGGGTCGAGCAGCCTCCACCGGTCACCGGTCAGCTAGAGGTGGGGTCCACCTTTCGATCCAAGACAGAGTTGAGGATAACTGTTGGAATGTATCATTTGGAAAACATGCTACAGTGTATCACTGATCGTTCCGCCGATAAACGTATAGTGTTTGTCTGTAAGAGTGGGCGAAAAAATTGTCAGTTTAGGTTGTGTGCTATTGAGGGTGCAACTATTAGGAGAATTACTAAGTTGACCTTGGAGCAGAGCTGTCACCCTGATTTGAACCATGCTGCCGCACGGTCGGTCACTTCTGAGGTTGCCGCCTATTATTTTGCTAAAAGATTGACCGGTGAGAGGGTCACTTTGAGGCCAAAGGAGATGATTGCAGAGATGTGTAGGGAGTATGGAATTGACATGCTATACAGTTTTGCTCTCCGGACGAGGAATATAGCGATAGAGAATACATATGGCGGCTTTGATGAGTCGTATCAGAGGCTCCCATCTTATCTGTATTTGTTAAAACAGCGCAATCTAGGGATAATTTATGATTTGCAGACGACTCGTGAGGGAGTGTTTTTCCACATGTTCGTTGCACTCGGACAGAGTATTAGGGCATTTAATACGTGTCTTCGACCGGTGATTATAGTTGATGGGACTCACCTGAAGGGAAGGAATAAAGAAACTCTATTTGTGGCCGTCACATTTGACGGGAACGAGCAAGTATTTCCTATTGCAGTTGGTCTCGGTCCGATAGAGAACGACGAGTCATGGACTTATTTTCTGTATAACCTGCGCAGATGCTACAATCCGATGGAAGATTTACTGATTGTGAGTGACCAACATAAGAGCATTCAGAATGCTGTTCGAGCCGTCTATCCGAATGCATTCCACGAGTTGTGCTATCACCATCTTGCAAAAAATCTGACCTCCTATGGTCCGCATGCTATAGGACTCTTTAGAACTGCTGCCTACACGCATCGTGAATAAGTTTTTGAAAACTACTCTTTGAAACTACATATTGAAAGCCCTAATGGGGCTCACAAACGCCTTTCTGAAATTGGGTCAGATAGGTGGGCTAGGTCTAAGTGTCCGATACGACGCTATAACTTTTTGACATCCAATGCTGTTGAATGCTTTAATAATCGTATGTTGTGGGCGAGGCGTTTACCTGTTTGCTCGTTACTTGAGATATTTCGCCTAATTTTAGAGAATTGGTTTGATGAGAAGCGGGGAGAAGATACATCAAGAGACCATGAGTTGATAATGCACACTTTTGAAAAGCTCTCAAACTCTGTGCAAGCCAGTCTGACGCTTACTGTTCGAGCTACCACCCCACTTGTTTCTAAAGTTGAAGAAAACAAAGCTTCTTATGAGGTCGACCTTCGAACCTGGACATGTTGTTGTCATGCGTTTGATTTGGATCAGATTCCATGTCGTCATGCTGTTGCCGCTATAAGGTAATTATTTTGCTCTAATGTGCACACCATTCAATGTTTCTGTCTATGCTGTCGTGTGCACACGGTCATGGCCGTGGGCAAGATGCACACGATTGTAACCCACGATGGGCACGATCGTGTGCTGCCATCGTGTGCAACACATGGCTGGTCTGGATTTACCAACTGAACCATAAACCAGTTTTCCAATAGAATATATCTGGATAAAAAAGTAAAATACATAATCATCAGTACAAAAAATACATTATCCTACACCACATCCTTGACATAATTGCTTATTGTAACAGGCGCACCGACAATGGTTTGTCTGTATGATTTTGTTCGTCGTTATTTCAAGCAACAAGGCCTTAGAGAGACTTATAAGGAGCATATTAATCCTATCCCATATCCTGATGAGTGGAATGTCCCACCGGATATGTCATCCATCGTTTGCTTACCTCTAGAGGGGGTACGACAAGCCGACCGACCAAGGATGAGTCGTGCACGATCCACTTTTGAAAATTTGCCGGCAGGTGGACAGCCTCAGGCGTGCGGCAGGTGTAAAGGAACCGGCCACAGTAGAAAATCTTGCAAAGCATTCATTCCCATAGGTGGTGTGAATTTGAATATCTCTGAAGAAACTCAAGGAATGGATGAACAAACGAGGCAAAGGCGCCGGCAGAAGAAGAGGTGTAGCATTTGTCGTAACGATGACCATGACATAAGGGGATGTCCATACCATGAAACTTAAATTGCTTATGTATTTTTATATTTTGTGACTTACTAGCAACAATTGTGTGCTGATATTTTGATCCTCGATGGACCATGTATTGATTCAGTATTCTTTGAAATACATAATTTTGTGTCTATTTTCTTTATCTTTGAATTGAAATTTAAGTGTTCAGTGATGTAAAGCAAATAAAGGTGATTATGGAGGCAAACATTAACCATAACAAAATAGCTCACTTTAAAGAGCAATAGTTTACACCAAAAGCATATAACTTTACATAACAAAAATTTATCACCATCACACTAAAATATCTAATAATAACTTAAAAACCACAACTACTTGGATCCCTTTTCCCCCATCTGCTGCTGTTTCTTTGGTCTTGTATCATCATCTCCATGAACTTCTTCTTCTAAAATAACTTCTTTACTTGTTTTCTCAGAAATCTCTAAATCATAGTCATCATCACCATCTAGTATGACTCGAGTGCTCGCAATGTTTTTAAATAGGCCCTGTTTCATGAAACACATTAATTCGCAGTACACACTACACATACAACAAAATCAAAAAACTTACTCTGAGCATTGAGTATCTTCCTCTCGGCGTAGTTCTGTATGGTGGGTTGGGAGGAGGTATCCTCCTTCTTCTTTTTGGTGGAGGTGCTTTGATTCCTCCTAAATTGCTTTCTCGTAATCGGTCACTCATTTCGCGTATTTGATTTTAATGGATTTTAACTGATTTTAATTGATTAGGGTTTATAGTGAACAGAGGGGGACTACGATTCAGGTATTTCACTCTCGGTCCAGGAAGATGGGCTTATATTGAAAAAGGGGGGGCCCACGATGGGATTTTATAATACCAAAAGTTCATGTGCACATGATGGTGTACACGGCCGTGCCCACAATGGGACCCACGGTCGTGTGCACACGATGGTGCACACGGCCGTGCCCACGATGGGACACACGGTCGGGTGCACACGGTCATGGCATCCATCGTGGGCACATGACAGCAGCAACCCATGACCGTGGGCAGGTTGCACACGATCGTAACCCACGATGGCCACGATCGTGTGCAGCCATCGTGTGCAACACAGAGCCAAAACTGTCTAACGACAACATAAAGATTTAACAACACAACACATTAATCTTGCCAAAACTGTCTAACGACAACATAAATATTTAACAACACGACACATTAATCTTGCCACAACACAACACACCATAAACCATTTTACATGTCTAACGACAACATAAAGATTTTAGCAGCTGAACCATATCAATATTTTTTAATATATTTCTCATTAAGTTCCTTGATTTGGTGCCTTCCTGCTGGGTTTGCAGAGATGAGTCGATCCAAGTACATGCACGCGAATTGGCCACAACTGTGATTGTCGTTTTGTGTGAACTGTAGCTCTTGTGGCATAATTTTGAAACTCATCTCCGTGTCATACTTCTTCTTCGATTAGTTGTTCAGCCAGTACCCGGATTGAGCTAGCACACGAGGCATCAGACGAGTAATCGGTCGCAGTTGGTTGAATCGATATCGACCATCTTAGTGTTGGTGTGACAAGGAATCATACAACTCCACGGTCCATGTTATGATGTCAATCTTGATAGTCACCCAGTGGCTCTGGTCGAGGCAACAAATGGCAATGATCTGTTGAAACAAAATATGTAATCATATAAGATCATCACATCAAACATAGCGAATCATTTATAAATATAAATTTCAAACTTACTTAGTTGCAATTTGATGATAGAACCACATGTGGTGTATCAAGACCTGTCATGTAGTCCTCGATGCATTTAGGAATTTTCCAATCCTGTAAACCGGCTTCCTTGTCACCTTGATACCAAGTGGATCATACGGATGGAGTCTTGCAAACTTGTTGGCCATAACTAACTACAAAAAGCCAAACCACAAAATAAAAAAAATCCACATCACACCAATGATATACAAGCGAGTAAGTTATAGAACTTACGTAAAATTGGGAGCCAGCAAGTACAGTGCCAACTCTACCGATACCAACACTATGGACTCCCCTCCTAAGCCTCGCTCGAGTCGCAAGCACATAACAATCTATCACCTCGGCATCAAAGTCTTCACGGCTAGACTCTATCCGGTCAAATAACGCCTGGGTGAGAGCATGCCCAGTCTCCAAACATCGGACAATAGCATCACGTGGCTGCTCCCTCCTAAAGTGTAGGTACAACTTCTTCAGAGCCTCACTATCTCTTGGAGGCGGCACCACAAAAGGCTCCCGAAGAGCAGCAGGTGGTCGACTCACTCGCGATGGAAGATTACGCTCACCCAACTGTTGCGTCCCGACACTCTCACCATCTTCATCACCCTCAGTATCCCTCTCATAACTATAATGATCAGAGAGCTGTACAACCGGCTGCTTGATCTCAAAAATTGGCTGCTCGATCTTAAATGGAGGCTGCTGCTGAGGACTACTACCTTCACATTGAAACATCGCACTATAATGATGCTCGTCCTGAAACTAGTCGAACATCGTCCCATACTGCTGAAACGGTGCGTCAAATGGCTGATACTGATGCTCATAATCAAGGGGCTGCTCAGTCCGCTCAAAAGAATGATGAATCTGAGAATGATGACTGTGCTGGATCTCAGAATGGTGACTGTGCTGGACCTTAGAATGATGACTAGGCTGACATTGAGAATGGTGACTAGACTGATGCTGAGAATGATGACTAGGCTGACGCTGAGAATGGTGACTATGGGCTGCACCAGAGACTGAGTGACGTGAAGGGTCAGGAATCCTCCACTGGGTGCTGCTAACAGATGCAGAATGACGAGGCCTATCGGGAAACCTATCATGGCTCCCAGCTGAGTAGTGCACCGGGATCCTAGAACGTCTATGCGTAGGTCCGAAGAAATCCATGATCCCAGAAAGCACCCGGTGAGAAACTCGAGCAATAAATCCTGTCTTAGACTTGTCGTACAAGATCGCCTTCAAACGGCGATCGAAGTACTCATCCCTGCTCGCGTCCTGGGTGTGGTCCGAACAAGAAAGTTCGTGGACACAACACACCCTCTCTGGATGCCTCTCCCGGTTCGATGTCTCTGCACCATCTACTGGTGGGGTACTCTGCCGGCGTCACTTCGACACTTTATGTGCCGACTCATATGTAATCAATTTCCCAGCAGCCTTCTTCAACCTATCCATAACTTTCTTTCTCGGCATCGGCGCAGGCTCATCCTCCTTGTTCTTCACAGCTATTCTTATAGGCTTAATTAACTCAACGTCATATGGCGAGCCATTCTCAAAACTCAGGTAGTAGTACTCAGCCTCATCTTACTCCAGATGCGGTAAAGAGGGAAGTACTTTGAGCTGCAAAAGTAGTCATTAAAGCATACCATTAGATGGGCAATCACATAACGTTGAAGAGATGAGTGAAGTCAGGAGAAAATACGTTTACAAATTTATGTACCTTATCGTCGAAGAAATGAGTGAAATCACAAAACATCTTCCTCGTAGTCCACATCAAACACCAGGGGACTTGGACAGATTTATCTCGAATACCACACAATTCTCTCAATGAAGGAATCATCTCATACGACTATATCTGTAAAGCCCAAACAGGACCATAAGAGCATTGGTAACCCTTGAGCCGTAGGACTCGTGCCATGGGGTTTTTTTGGTGCCACGTCAGCAAAAATCTCTATGGCACCAGAAATCTGACGACACCACATTCTGGCCGTATCCATTGGCACCAGAAATTCTGGTGCCGTCGGCTTACTTTTTTTTTTTCACCTAAAATAGAACATACATAATTTTAACTAAAATAAACTCCATTAATTTAAAAAACACACATTACATAATTAAAAGCACACAATATATTTAAAAATGCATAAAATTAAAATCCTAATACATAAATAGAAATAAAAGCTTAATCCTCTTCGGGATATTCTTCGGGATATTTTGCCCGGATTCGAGCTTGTTGTGCTACCACGATCCTTGCATTGACCGGATTCATCTTGCTTGTGTCCATTTCGAGCACCCGCATCTCCTCGGCAATCTTTTGAGATTCATAAAAATTAACTCGTGCGATTGACTCTCGCTCGAGTACATTCATTTTTGCCTTACGGTCTAACTCGATTTGCATTTGCAACATTTCTTGAAACAATGCTGGGTTTGAACCGAAACTAGCGGTCGAGTTAGACGAACGTTGACTCTTCGAAACCCGATACATGCCGTCGGGCCGTGGCACCTCGTCGGGTCCAAAATGCTCGGGCTCCACTTGAGTGTGCCGAATACAATTACATCTTGCCAAAGTCGAGTCGGGGTTTTTCCACTTGTGCTTGTCTTTCAAAAACTCCCAAGCACTCATGTGTTTAAAATCACTACCCGTTGTTTTTTTAAACAATATGTGACAACGGGTCATAAAATCCCTATCATTCTCCCCACTCATCACGGCCGTTTCATCCACCACCGTATTCCACTTCTTCACATCTCTATTCATTGGAGTCCACTTTCCCGTCAACATGTTTTTGGTACGAGGTGCATAGTTGAGCCGCTTGGCTTCGGTGTTGTATACATCGAGCACTTTGTACCAAAATGTATCTTGTTTTTGATCCGCTCCTACCTTTGGATCCTCGAAAATTTGAATGAAACACTCCGCCAATAGATACTCCTCGCCTTGGGTCCAAAAAGTGCGAGCTCGGGACGGGACACCATCTTCATCAACTTCTTTTTCTTTGTTGTTTTTCTTCGTCTTTGCCTTTGCCTTTGGCTTCTTCGCCATTATTTTTGCCCTCGACTTTTTTGATGTCGGTGTCGGCTCCGCTTCTTCTTCTTCTTCTTCTTCTTCTTCTTCTTCTATGTCTTCGTCAACTAGATGGAAGGATGCATGGTCCGAATTTGGTTGGGAATGGGTTGTTTGAGGTTGAGTAAATTGAGTAAATGGTTGTTGTTGTTGTTGTTGTTGTAGTATTTTCCATTGACTAAATATTGCCAAATCTTCGGGATTCATATATGGCGTTTGGAAGCTTGGAAGGTAACCCGATTGAGAAGACGAACCCGGCGTTTGGGTGGGATTCATTTGGTTGCTCGGGTCGTTTAGCATTTGGTTGATCCATTTTTGGTTGGGGTTCATTTTGGATGCAAAAGAAATAATAGAGATAAGTTTTATAGAAGTATATGAGTTTTTAGAATTGATTTGGGGAGTATTTATAATTTTTTGGGGTGTTAAAATTTTTTTTTTTAAAAAAAACGGGTATATACCCGTTGTAAAACTGCCCAAGGTTCAAAAAAATATTCAAACACTCCCAATGTTCAAATTGAATTTAAAAGAAAAAAAAAAAAATACTCACCGCGTGGGCTGGCCACCACGGCGCAACAGCCGACGGCGCCACCCACGGTGTCGTGCGCCAAAGGATTTTTTGGGCTGGTGCGATGGCGCCACCCTAGCAGCCAATGGTACCCCTTGCTCTAAAAGTGATAGTCCTTATGCTCTTGACCCTCGTTCATGGCAAAGTTGCCTATGTAATAAGATAAAACCTCAAAGGCATAAGAACCCCAAGGAAACATATCCCACTGATCGAAATCCTCAACTAATGCCCATGCTCATGTTTCGACCATCATGTCGTCACGGCATAGGATAAACTAGTAGTATATAAGCAAATTGGTAACCTTCACATAATCTCTTATGTCTCTACCAAAATCTCGAGCATTGTACCTCTTCCGCAGAATACTAACATTAATATTTTTGCCATGGAGTATTATGTGGAAAATACCGTCACACCGAAGGAGATGGTCGTCCTGCGGATTGGAAGGTAGAGTTTCCAAAATGCAGTCCAGTGATCATGGCAAAATCACGGGCCGTAAAACAAATGGTCCTCCCGCAAACCTGGAATCACGACTCATCGGGGGGATTTGATCACCCTCCAACTGACGGGCAATCAAGTGATGTAGGGCAGTATTTGAACTCCCATTTCTCCTAACTTTAATCAAACGCCCCAGGACCCCCTCAGACAAGCTCTCGATAGCTCGATCACCAACTGCGGAATTGCGGCCCAACATCTTAATGTCTCAATGATCTCTTTAAATACCACCTCCCGTATGTAAAGATTCACTTGACGTGTAACAAAGCGCAATGTAGGTCTCTTCCATACGCAACCAATCTGCAATATAGACATACAAATCATAAGAATATGATAGAATGCTTAAGAGAACGAAAAAAAATTCTGCCTTGCACACGATGGCATGCACAAGATCGATGCCCGTCGTGTGAAGACCATCGTGTGCAACACGACGGCTCACACGACGGGCATCGATCGTGTGCATGCCATCGTGTGCAAGGCAGAAGCCTTTGATCTTCTTGCCCATGATGACACACACGATCGACGACCGTCGTGTGTAAACCATCGTGCCATCGTGCACACGATGGTGACATCTTCTTCAGCACCATCGTGAGATGATGAACAACCGTCATGGCACGATCGTGTGTGAATGAAAATACACCAACCAGCGGCTCATTGACGAATTCCTCTTCAGATGGAGTGTCACTAGCGTGTGAGGAACTTCTGGCATCTTCAGCTTCTCTGTCGTAGTCGGAGTTCGACATCTTTTGGCCGGCGAAAGGGTTTCACGACGGGGGTTTTTGGTTCTACGAGAGATGCAGCAAGAGAGTTTTTTTGCAAGAGAGAGAAATATTGAGTTGTGGGACCGTTTAGATTATTGTTGTTTGCTTTTAATAATTTTCTCTTTTTTTATTTTTTTTATCTTTTAGTGGTAGACTTTAAGGGTAATAATGTCTTTTAACACATTTTGGTATAAAAAACTTATAGTTTTATCAATGGGGATATATAACTTATTAGTTTTATGCTTTGGTACTAAAAAAGAGAGATCCCAAAAAATTATATATATGTAATTTTTTTAAAAAATATGTAGTATTTAAATATTTAAACAAACATATAATTGATCATATATTAAATTTTTAAATATGTATATATGTCTAAAATAATCTATTATCTAAATTTAAGAATTTATAGTACTGCTAATCTAAAAAAATAAAAAAAAATGCTTACCCGCCTAGGCGCCCGTCCAACCGCCTAGATGCCCGCCCAGCCGCCTAGATGCCCGCCCAGCTTGCCTTCCTAGGCGTCTGCCTAGGCGGCGAATTAATCACCCAAACGCCCAGGCCATAATCGGAATGCCCGGGGGCCGCCTAGCGCCTAGGCCGCCGCCCAGGCCGATTTTTAAAACAGAGATAAATATTAAAAAAACTTAATGATAATTAGATAATTTCATATTTGTCCTTATTAATTACATTGATTTCATAAGCCAGCTATATTAATTAATGTGTTTATATATGTTGATGTTGAAGAGCCCATAATAAATTAAGGGTATTCTTGGAAATCTTTTTACAAATTTACATGAAAAATATAAAAATGATATGTATTATGGGATAAATTTTATTTCCAAACATGACTAGTATTAAGGGACAGAGGAAGTACAATATAAAAATTGATAAAAAGAAAAATATATTTGAAACTTAATATAGCTTAACTACTAAGCTACACATAATGAAACGAGCACTTAAAGTTGAGGAATATGGTAAAATTGATAGTTATTATAGATTATCTAATGACCAATTCAAATTACACGAAATTTTAAATTAGTAAAAATAATTTCTATTATTGTATGAAGATGATATTTGTTGACGTCTGATTTGGTCAACGTCACGTGGGCTGATCTGGACGAATGGATCGAAGCCACGTAGAAAATAATAAGAGGGTCGTATAAACAGAATTAAAAATATTGGACCATTAAATATTTATTAATGATCTTGATAAAGAGTAGAGCCGGGCCGAAAATATTTTGGCCGGTTCGTACAGTTGGTGCTTGTTATTTACAAGTCTTACCCTTTTCTCTTTCTCTTTCTTTTTTATCTCTCTTTCTTCTCTCTCTATCTCTGTCTCTCGATATCTGTATTTTTTCTCCTTTTTTCCAAAGTCCCTTTTTTGTGCCTTCTCCTGGCATATATATAGGTGTTTCCAGCCATTCATGAGAGGACAGTAGGACGATTGGGATGAATATGCTGATGACATGTGTCGCGATGGAGGTGACTCCTTTGACACGTGTCGTCTTCTTAAGTGAGCTTTGTGTAGGGATATGACAACTCTCACTTACCGTCCTGTCTGCCTGTTCTTCGGGCTTTCGATATTTATCTGTTATGACCGACAATGAGGTCGGCCCTTCAGCCTCCTGCTACTCTGGTCGGCCTTATTCGTGATTATAGTGTTTTCATATAGGGTCTGCTCGGCCTTTCTGGTCCGGATTCCGGGTCGGCTCTAAGGTCTCTGCCCGGTCCGGCCCTTTGTGCGAACCCGAGAAACGATCAAGTTTATGACCGGTCTGGCTCCGGGATCGGCTCGGCCGTTCGGACGCCCGAGGCGCTTAGGTGGATGCCAAGGCGGATCGACTACCAACAAGGGCCCCCGAGTCCAGGGTCGTGCCGGGTTGGCCGGTGCTGGAATCGTCTCAGATTGAGGTCGGTCCGATTTGGAGGTGGATAAGATCCTTTGAAGGGTCATATCTTCGAGAGTCGCATCGATTTGACTTCGGGATCTCCAAGAGTCACAGCGAGGGGGACGCGTGGCGGGATGTAATTCGTCGCGGTGTCTCACGCGTTCTTAATTCTTGCGATGATTATGAATCGCCGCTTTAGTAATTAATGCCCCTGTCTCCTCCTATAAATATAGAGTGTATTCTTCTCCATTGCTTCCTTCGCCATTTTTACTGCAGAGAGAGATCTTTTTCCGGCAATTTTTCTTCTTTTCGGGTTTCGCAGACTTCCCCGGTAAGCTTGCTCTTCCTCCTCTTTTTCTTATTTTATGATGTCGGAGCGGAGGAATACGGCGGAGGAGGCGGTTGTGTCCCCAGATCGTACGGGAGTGGCAGATTTGTCGATAGGTGATGCTCCCGTTGACTGGGGCGACGAGACTGGAGGCGAGGTCGCAAGGTCGCCGGATTCGGGGGATGCAATTTCTGGAGATGCGGAGGTGGCGACGTCGTGGACGGCGAGTGGCGAGATTGGGGGCTGGGTTCGGCCTCGGCCGTCTCCTTTTGTCGAGGCGGAATGGGATTCGGCCTCGATATGCAGCATGGTTACTGATGGGCAGTTGGAGGCTTGGCGGGGGCGATTTAAAATACCCGCAGTGGTGCGGATGTTTGTTCCGAACCCAGAGGAGAGACCCCACACCCCTCCTGTTGGATGCACGGCGGTGTACTACCGCTCTCTGTTGTCTGGGCTAAGGTTCCCTCTGCCGTTGGTTCTTTCCCGGTGGTTGAGGCAGTGGGGCCTTTGCATCGCCCAAATTCATCCGAATTCTTGGGCCGGATGGTGGGTCTTTTAATTCTTTTTAGTCGGCATGGGTGGCCCGAGCCTGGTTTCGAAGAGATTAACAGTCTCTTTTTATGGAGGTCGGTCGGCCGATCTGGTTCCATTGGTTTTATTTGTGACCAAGACGCGATGTATAAGGATTTGGTGGAGGTGCCGGAGACCATCCATAGCTGGAAAGACCAGTGGTTCTATGTGGGGGGACCGTGGCTGAGCTCCGTTGATGAGTGGGAACCTGGCGTGATGGACGCCGAGCTCCGGGTCCCCGAAGATTTTGTTGCCAAAATGAGTAAGTGTTGTGTTCTTCGCTGCTGTACCTTTTTTGTCTGACGCTCATAATTTGTTGTTTGTGCAGAACGTATTCCGGCTTCAGAGACCTCCTCCTTGTTCGACGACCGGGTTGAACAGCTCTTGGATCTTCCCGTTGATCGGAGGAAGTCATACCTTTTGATTACTGAGGACAATCTCTGGGCTGCGGGGCTTCGATCCACTAACCCGAACAGAATGTCTTCATCAGGTAGCCTCATTTTTTTTTTTTTTTTTTTTGATATTTCTTCTTCATCCAGGCCCCAAGGGTAGGAGCTCGACTGGACGGAAAGAGACGCCTGCGCAGCGGGTGGCGAGGCTGGCTGCAGAGGCCGCCGAGCGTAGGGAGCGTGCGGGCAAACGGAAGAGAGTAGAGGCCGAGCCTGAGGATAACTTGACCAGGGCCGAGGGTTTCCCCCTTCCCGAGATCGTCGTGCCTGCTTTGAGCCCTGCCCGGACAGGCCGGGCAAAGGGTAAGGAGCCCCTAATTGATTTGGAGGGCCACTATCTCCCGATGAGTAAGGATCGGGAAGGGCCTTGTGCCCGGATGAAAGGGCGGAGACCGCGCTGGTTCCTTGACTACGTCCAGGCGGCCATTCCTACCGCCGAACTGCTCGATCGTGTTCCCCCCTCGGTGGTTGAGTCCAGCCATGTTCCCCTCTTGGGCTGGACACCAAAGATGGAGATGGTGACCAACGATATGGATCCGGCCGAGCAGATCCATTTTGGCAACGCTATTCTGGGCCGGGCGTTGTGCACCTATGTGAAGGCCGCTGGGGAGCTGACTGCCTCAGCTGGGAAACATAAAAAGGCAGAGGCCGATCTGAAGGCCTTACAGGAGGAACACCATCTCTGCCCTTCGCTTATCAAATCTTTGGAGGAGGAGATGGCTTCTCTGAAGGGTAAGATGGAGCTTCTGGAGAGCCGGGCCTTTGAGGCCGAGATATGGAAAGGGAAGGCTGACGAGATGGCCGCGACGGCTGGGAAGGCGCAAAAACAGTGCCTGGACATCAGGGCCGAGTACGAGGCTCACTTGCAAAGCGCTAAGGCCCAACTTGAGCAACTGACCGAGCGGGTTCGGACTTGCGAATCTGCGGGTTACGACCGGGGCCTTGCTGACGGAGCGGCTGCTTTTCAAAAGACGCCCGAGTACGAGGAGTTGATCAACCTTAACTACGTCTCCACTTGTTATGAGATGTTGGATCTCATGAAGGAAGGGAAGACCGTTGAGGAAGTCCAGGCCTACATAAAGTCCCAGGCGGTCGACCTGAAGGTTGAAGCTCTCGGGGATGATGAGTCGAAGGCCGCCGAAGCTGTCGAAGATCCGGAGGAGACCTTGTCTGGAGGAGGTGGGGGGCAGTCTTCTCAGGCGGCCGATCAGGAGGACAAGGTCGAGTAGACTTTTTGTTTTATCCCATGTATGGCCTGCGTGCCACTCTTCCTTGATTTTTGTATGGAACTTATTTCGAGTGAATACGATCTTTTGATGGCTTTTGTTGCCTTTTTGCGTTTGGGCTCTATTGGTCAGACCGCCGTTTTTTCTGCCGGATGGGCCGATCTTATAAGGTGCCGAGGCGAGCTCGGACTTTCAGTGCCGGGTGGACCGGTCTTTATAAGGTGCCGAGGCGAGCACGGACTTTCAGTGCCGGGTGGACCGGTCTTATAAGGTGCCGAGGCGAGCTCGGACTTTCAGTGCCGGGTGGACCGGTCTTATAAGGTGCCGAGGCGAGCTCGGACTTTTAGTGCCGGGTGGACCGGTCTTATAAGGTGCCGAGGCGAGCTCGGACTTTCGATGCAGGTGGGTGGACCGGTCTTATAAGGTGCCGAGACGAGCTCGGACTTTGATCTTGCAGTGGACCGGTCTTATAGGGTGCCGAGGCGAGCTCGGACTTTCAGTGCCGGGGGGACCGGTCTTATAAGGTGCCGAGGCGAGCTCGGACTTTTAGTGCCGGGGGGACCGGTCTTATAAGGTGCCGAGGCGAGCTCGGACTTTTAGTGCCGGGCGGACCGGTCTTATAAGGTGCCGAGGCGAGCTCGGACTTTTAGTGCCGGGCGGACCGGTCTTATAAGGTGCCGAGGCGAGCTCGGACTTTTAGTGCCGGGTGGACCGGTCTTATAAGGTGCCGAGGCGAGCTCGGACTTTCAGTGCCGGGTGGACCGGTCTCATAAGGTGCCGAGGCGAGCTCGGACTTTTAGTGCCGGGTGGACCGGTCTTATAAGGTGCCGAGGCGAGCTCGGACTTTTAGTGCCGGGCGGACCGGTCTTATAAGGTGCCGAGGCGAGCTCGGACTTTTAGTGCCGGGCGGACCGGTCTTATAAGGTGCCGAGGCGAGCTCGGACTTTTAGTGCCGGGTGGACCGGTCTTATAAGGTGCCGAGGCGAGCTCGGACTTTTAGTGCCGGGCGGACCGGTCTTATAAGGTGCCGAGGCGAGCTCGGACTTTTAGTGCCGGGTGGACCGGTCTTATAAGGTGCCGAGGCGAGCTCGGACTTTCAGTGCCGGGTGGACCGGTCTCATAAGGTGCCGAGGCGAGCTCGGACTTTTAGTGCCGGGTGGACCGGTCTTATAAGGTGCCGAGGCGAGCTCGGACTTTTAGTGCCGGGCGGACCGGTCTTATAAGGTGCCGAGGCGAGCTCGGACTTTTAGTGCCGGGTGGACCGGTCTTATAAGGTGCCGAGGCGAGCTCGGACTTTCAGTGCCGGGTGGACCGGTCTCATAAGGTGCCGAGGCGAGCTCGGACTTTTAGTGCCGGGTGGACCGGTCTTATAAGGTGCCGAGGCGAGCTCGGACTTTTAGTGCCGGGTGGACCGGTCTTATAAGGTGCCGAGGCGAGCTCGGACTTTTAGTCTTGGTGAAATCAATATCCTAATAAAGATCATAATATCACAGGATATTTACCTCTTGAAGCGTAGTGGTTGGAACTTTTGATTTCTTCCTTGAAACCTGGGGGCCGAGGCAAACTCGGTCTTATAGTGCCGGAGGAGCCGGTCATTCGAGGTGCCGAGGTGAACTCGGTCTTATAGTGCCGGAGGAGCCGGTCATTCGAGGTGCCGAGGCGAACTCGGTCTTATAGTGCCGGAGGAGCCGGTCATTCGAGGTGCCGAGGCGAACTCGGTCTTATAGTGCCGGAGGAGCCGGTCATTCGAGGTGCCGAGGTGAACTCGGTCTTATAGTGCCGGAGGAGCCGGTCATTCGAGGTGCCGAGGCAAACTCGGTCTTATAGTGCCGGAGGAGCCGGTCATTCGAGGTGCCGAGGTGAACTCGGTCTTATAGTGCCGGAGGAGCCGGTCATTCGAGGTGCCGAGGCGAACTCGGTCTTATAGTGCCGGAGGAGCCGGTCATTCGAGGTGCCGAGGCGAACTCGGTCTTTATAGTGCATTTTATTTCCGAGGTGAACATAAAATCAAATTTTATTAACTGTACCCTAATGGCATTCAACAAATGAATTGACCCTTGGTCACTTACCTATTCTAGCTAGCAACCTCTGTTCTGACGGGCTTCGTTACTGGGATTCAGGAGGTCCCGTATCGGGCCCCAGTGCTCATTTTAACAATGAGGTCATTAGCCTGGAAACTCTGATAATCCTCGGATGTTTCGTAGAATACGTTCCGCCTTTTTGGGCAACGAGGTCCAAGTTCTCGGGGTCATATTGACCTTGTTCTTTGAAACGACTTCTCCTATGGGTGTATCCCAATTTCGACCGGGGTCATCGTAGAACGCCTGGGACCCTTCTTGGGTCGGCCGTCGCGGTACGGTTAGTGACTCGGTCGGTCGGGCCCCTCTTTTCTTACAGATTACTCCTCGGCTCATTTTAGTTTCACCGGGATTTTCCACTTTTCACGGCTTTTTCATCACTTGGAGTTTTGAGTCTCGCCGGTGGTCTCCTAACGATCGCTGGTGGGGTGATTATGGGGAAACCTCCTTTATGGATTACTTTTGCTTTGACTTCCAATTCCCTGGTAAGGGCCGCCACGGCTCTTCTAACACATGGCTCAATACTTGGAGATGCTTTCGGTAGCTGGTCCATTACCATTCGGATTATCAGGACCCTCGCGGGTGGATGGGAATTCCGAAGGAGTTTTCAGATGTTGCAGTGTATGTTGACTGCAACTTTAATTTGAAGGACACGAGGGCTCTTTGAGACCTTCCCTGGAATTTTGAGCGACGCTCAATATCCTTCAAATTATGACCTCTCCGGGGTCAGCCGAGTCGAGTAGGAGCCCGTGGTCACAATGGCTCCTGTGCTTTCAACTTCATATTACGATGATTCCTATGCTTTCGACTCGTAGTTACGATGATTCCTATGCTTTCATCTTACCATTTCTTGGTGGGCGTGGTTATTTCCGGATGAACACAAGGTGTGTCAAAATGCTCCGCCATCAGACTCTTTCAAAACATCTGCGTGCTGATTGCAGTTTGGCGCAAAGCCGTGTTCGTCCTGTGCACACTAAGAATAGTCCGATACGTCCATGCATGATAGAGAACTTCTTAGCGTGTATACCTCATAACGGTGTCCTCCACCACATAACGGGCCCTTTTGACGGGCCTGATGGTAATTCGTCACTTGTTGTTAGAGATGGAGAATCCTATACTTAACAAGAAATCTTTTAAAGAAAAGCATAGGATTGGCTTGCAATATGAACGAGAAAAGCGTAGGTTGTGGCGATTAACCACAAGGTCGCTTGCAATATGAACGAGAAAAGCGTAGGTTGTGGTTGTTAACCACAAGGTCGCTTGCAATATGAACGAGAAAAGCGTAGGTTGTGGCTGTTAACCACAAGGTCGCTTGCAATATGAACGAGAAAAGCGTAGGTTGTGGCTGTTAACCACAAGGTCGAAGGTTCGACCCCTTCCTCTAGCGCCAATCTGTTGACGTCTGATTTGGTCAACGTCACGTGGGCTGATCTGGACGAATGGATCGAAGCCACGTAGAAAATAATAAGAGGGTCGTATAAACAGAATTAAAAATATTGGACCATTAAATATTTATTAATGATCTTGATAAAGAGTAGAGCCGGGCCGAAAATATTTTGGCCGGTTCGTACAGTTGGTGCTTGTTATTTACAAGTCTTACCCTTTTCTCTTTCTCTTTCTTTTTTATCTCTCTTTCTTCTCTCTCTATCTCTGTCTCTCGATATCTGTATATTTTTTCTCCTATTTTCCAAAGTCCCTTTTTTGTGCCTTCTCCTGGCATATATATAGGTGTTTCGACCATTCATGAGAGGACAGTAGGACGATTGGGATGAATATGCTGATGACATGTGTCGCGATGGAGGTGACTCCTTTGACACGTGTCGTCTTCTTAAGTGAGCTTTGTGTAGGGATATGACAACTCTCACTTACCGTCCTGTCTGCCTGTTCTTCGGGCTTTCGATATTTATCTGTTATGACCGACAATGAGGTCGGCCCTTCAGCCTCCTGCTACTCTGGTCGGCCTTATTCGTGATTATAGTGTTTTCATATAGGGTCTGCTCGGCCTTTCTGGTCCGGATTCCGGGTCGGCTCTAAGGTCTCTGCCCGGTCCGGCCCTTTGTGCGAACCCGAGAAACGATCAAGTTTATGACCGGTCTGGCTCCGGGATTGGCTCGGCCGTTCGGACGCCCGAGGCGCTTAGGTGGATGCCAAGGCGGATCGACTACCAACAATATTTATATTTAATTCTCCTATATAGCATCTTTTGGTTATCCCACGTAACATCTTCCTCTAAATCTCCACTGTAACCATATATTTCTCCCCTGTAAATTCCTATAGTTCTTCTGTGTAGTATCTTCATATGATTCTCCACATAACATTTTCTCATGGTTCTCCCATATAATATTTTTTTACAATTCTCCGCTTTAGCTTATTCTTACTTTTTTATGGCTCACTCGTGTAATATCTTCTTAGGATTATCCCGCATATCATCTGTTTTAAGATTCTTCCATCTAGAATCTTTTTATGGTTCTCGCATCTAATATCTTCTCATAGTCTTTCCATGCGGCATATTCTTATAATTCTCCGTATATCATATTTTTATGAGTTTTTCGTTTAATATTTTCTTATAGTTTCTCCATATAGCATATTTTTATGATTTATCATGTGTAGAACCTTCTTAAGATCTCACATGTAGTATATTCTTATGGTCTTCCCGTCTAGGATCTTCTACGATTTTCTCCTATAGCCTATTTTTCTAGTTAAAACCATATAACATCTTCTTACTGTTCTTGCATGTAGCTTCTTACTATGGTTCTCCCATGTATGTTCTTCTTAGGAATCTCTCATGTAACATTTTATTATAGATCTTCCGCATAACATCCTCTTATGGTTCTCATGCGTTGCATCTTATTATGGTTCTCTCATGTAGCATGTGTTATGATTCCCGCGTCTAACATATTCTTATGGTTATCCTATTTACCATTTTTTTGTGGTTCTCTGATGTATATCTTCTAACGAATCTCTCGTGTAGCACCTTCTTAGCATTTTCCCTGTAGCATCTTCTTATGGTTCTCTGTTGTAGCCTATTCTTATCATATTTTTATATATTATCTTCTCATAGTTCTTCCATGTAGCATCATCTACGATTCTCCCACATAGCCTCTTGTAGCACAAAACTCGTGTAAATGTAACACAAAAGAGTTACCAAAAAAGAAATACAATTTAATTCTTATAACATATAAATCCAAATTCATATGGACAATTCACCTTTTGCATATCTACATCATTATATATTAAGAAATTAGTATATATCCATTCATAATAGAAAAAAATAATGATCTAAAGATGAGAGTCAACTAGGGTAAGCCACGTGAAAACAAACATATAAAAATGATTTAATAGTATAAAGATGACTCTCCACTTATAAACATTTAAAGGGCTTAACAACCTTGTATGTTTTTTTAAAATTGGCGAATAGACGGTCTCACTCCCGCTCCATTTTACCTAGTTCTAGATATTTTGCTGAATCCATGTGGCTGTATCATATGGTTCTCTCTTCTGCCATATTTTTATAGTTCCCTCATATAACCCATTCTTATGGTTTTCTAGTGTATTTTTAAGGTTTTCTCGAGTACGTAGTATCTTCGTATGGTTATCCAGTGAGGCATATTTTTATTATTTTATCATGTAGTATTTTTTTTACAATTATCCCATGTATGATCTTCTCATCGTTCTCCTGTATAGTCTCTTCTTATGGTTATCGAATTTATCATCTTCTTATAGTTTTCTCGTTTAACATCTTCTTGTCTTTTCCTATAACATCATCTTTATATGATTCTCCTTGTGTCCTCTTCTTATATTTGTCCCTTATAACATCTTCTTATGATTCTTTATTGTGGCCTCTTCTTATAATTTTTTCGTATTACGTCTTCTTATGATTGTTCAATTTTACATACTCGTTCTTCTGTGGTCTGTTGTAATGGTCCTCCCATTTAGCATCTTCTTATTATTTTATAACAAATTAATATTGGATAAAATCTACATATTGTAATATCCGGAATTTCTACTACTGTTGTTTAATATTATTTTATCCGAGTTATGTTGTACAGTGTGGAATCTGTACAATATGGATAAAATAAATGAAGGAGTGATATGTCTATATTGGTATAATTGTCGTACTTGGTCGACAATTGCATTTGAGGATATAGTGTGTCATGTATACGTATTCGGTATATTGAGACGACGAGCAAGATCAGTGTAAATGGCTAAGTATAGAAGCCATAACGTACGTTAAGCATATGAGCTTACGTACGTTAATCCCCAAAGGTTACGTACGTTAACATTAGGTCGTTATGTACGTTAATTCATCAGGTGAGATATAATTGGCTGATCAGAGAGGACCTTGTCAAGCGTAGCGTACGTTAAGCATAGGAGCTTACGTACGCTAAGACACAGACGTAACGTACGTTACGTAGAGTACATAACGTACGTTATGAAGAGAATCAGACAGGCTATGGCCGACAAGTGGGTCCCGTGGTCGGCAGCTTTTGGTGCAGAACGTGGGCGGGCGAGTCAATGTCGTGTATTATGTACGTCATGGACTACCCATTACGTACGCTAAATGGATATTTACTGTAGCAAGTCAACGTATGTATTACGTACGTTATGGCCTGTGTATTACGTACGTAAGCGATCGAACGAAACAAGGCAGTGAGTTCTGGAATGATGTTACGTACGCTATGAAGGACCTGTAACGTACGTAATGAAGAATTACATACGTTAATGTTGATTGGTAACGTACGTAAAGAGCCGCTCAGATTATAAATTAAGGTTCGGTATTTTATTTCTTCATGAGAAGAAATCGATGCTTTTCCCTCAACTTCGTCCCTCTAAGTATGGCAGTGAAGATAAACCTCTTCTATCTTGGATATAAGCTTGGAAACATGGATTTGAGGCTTGTATATGAAGATATCAATGATCCTTGAGGTGTTTGATGGTGTGGTTCATGTTCTTGAGGTATGTTGTTGAACTCTACACCTTGATTTCGGATTCTTGGTATTATTATCTGTATTTGATTCGTACGATGATGATTATAGTGGTGTTGATATGATTCTTAATGTTATGAGAAGTGTATATTGAAGAATATGATGATACATGAGTTGGATTATGAGTTGGATGATTATCTACACGCTAAAGGATATCAAACTATGTTGTTTTGATGGCTATGAACATGGTTTCGAATCACTTAGTGTTCTTGAGGAACTCTTGATAAATAGAACATAGCAAGACGATCGTATATTGAATTATCGGTATTTTTAGATATGAAGATCGAATGTTCGTTAAGTCATGTTGATGGTAGTGGTAGAATTCGTATGTTCTTGATGAAATACGAATCATGATAACAATTTTAAATTCGGAAAGATTGTGATTGATCATCGAATATGATTTCCTTTGCATTTGTATCCGTAATCGTATTTTTCTTGTGAATTCGTAATTGTTTGAGTTAGATTGTTCGGACTTGTATCTAATCGAGATATTATGAAATCTTTGAGTTTGTGATCGGTTATATTGATTGTAAATTATCGGATTTCGGTTCGTATGGTGGATATGAGTTCATAATGGTTTGAGTTATACTATTTGGTTTTGTATATGATCGAGGTGTCGTTGAACCGTTGAGGTTGATTGGTTGGATATATCGGTTATTGATTGTTATTAGATTGTTGTTTATTGATTATTGCAATAGGTTATGATAATTGATCATCGGTTAGAAAAGTGTATTGCGGTCGTGTTCGAGGATGCTCGTGGATTGCATTGATCGAGGCCGAGGAACTTATAGACGACGACAAGGAATTGGTAATGGCTTCATCGGTATCGAGGCAAGTTATTACTTGCTCAGTTTATAATATTTAATGAATGGTTTCAGTTTCATTCGTTTATAAGTCGTATAGCGATGATTATAATTGTAAACTCTGGAGATTTGGATTGTATGTGGTTTTTCGATTTTTGGGAGTTAAATCATAAGTATATGATTTACATTTGTTATTGGTATAGTTGGTATCGAGGGTACATCGTGGTAAATACGAGGATGTGAATTATCTATGGTCCGTGGTATATTGGATCGTCAAATATTGAGGATAATCGTTGGTGATGGTTTTGACATCGAGCTTGCTCTCGAAGGACACGGGGCAAGTATCCTAATTTGATTTTGGTTTAATGTGGATGATTTCGGTCATGCATAGTGTCGTTCATGTTATTGATTCATATGTTGTTCATGTTGATGAACATATTGATTGGCATATATGTATGCATAGTTTTATTGTGTGTGTTGTGTTGATCCGATGGGATCGTGTGATCTATGCTGAGGGCGATGGATCAGATGTCCACCTCGTGTTGATCCGACGGGATCATCTTGGGATCTATGCTGAGGGCGCTGGATCATTGGACGGGTTTTTCTACCTCGTGTTGGTCCGACGGGATCATTTTGGGATCTATGCTGATGGGCGCTGGATCATTGGATTACCCTGTGTTGAGTCGATGGAATCATGTAAATTCGCATTGTTGGTTTTACCATGTGTTGTTGTTGTGCATATGTATATTGTTGGTTATCCACCTCGTGTTGATCTAGTAGGATCATCTTGGGATCTATGCTGATGGGCGCTGGATCATGGGATTTTCATTGAGTATAAATTGTTCTTGTTTTGAGCATATTGACGTTGTCATATGAGTATGCATTTGCAGGTCTTGTGCTAGGATCGTGTCCGTATGTTGTATTGATCTGATCTCGGATTAGACTGACATGATTACCGTGGCATTTTGTATCTTGAGGTACGTTCTGTATTTCCCCAGGTATTTGTCTTTGATGGACAATCGATTATCATGTTGGGATTTGATGATGATATCCGATCGAATTGGTCAGGGTTGGTATATTTTCGTATCGCGAGTTGTGATGGTTTGAGAATCTTGGGTATTGTTTAAGGAACAATATAAATATTATAATTGATATTGGTTAATCGATATTACGAGATGTGCAATATGATAATGGTTAGTTTGATGAGGATTATTGCGAGTTGGTAAAGTTGTGGCGGTAAGATTACATTGATAGTATTCTTACTTAGCATTTGCATTGGTATGTAATTATTGATGTGATGTGACCGTTATCATTGTTGGATATTATGACTGACCCCGTCGTGGGCTTTCTTTTTAGGTTCTTGGGGGTATCGAGCTTGTAGCGGTCGTGAAGAGATGAACTCCCGGAGGATACTGTCTATGGCATGTGTTTGTGAACCGAGTATTCTGATTATATGTCGTATTCCGCTGCTAGAGTATTTTTAATTGTTTTTCCTTTCCGCTGCTTGAGTATTCTTAAATTCCCTTTTGGTTTTTGGCAACTTGAGTTACTTTGGACATAGTTTCCTAAACTATTTTGTCGGTACGTATAAGCAATAGCTTAACGTATGTTTTTTAGACTGTTGAGTTTTGGCATTTCGGGTCTTGTAGTTTCAAATGTGATTTTACGACGGTTTTGATAAATAAAGTCTTCAAATATTTTTAAAAGATAGTACCGTCATTAGCCTCTTGGGCGTTTGTAAATATTTGCGAAAATGTCTTTTAGCCTTGTGGGTTCCGTCTCGGGGCCAACAGTGCTGTAATATTTCTGGATGGCTCGGGGGTGTTACACATGTCATATCATCAACAGTAGCAAAGTGTTATTCTCACTATCACCTTTTTCTTCTCCCTGCCAAAAGCAACAACATCAAAGTATTATTCCGTGTCTATCAGAAAATATTCGTAAAGAGATTGAGAAGTTAAGAGGAGAGAAGTAAGATCATGTGATAGTATATATTTACTTATCTAGATGGTAGAAGTAAGATACATTAAAAATATGATAATTGTAAATAAAGACCTCTATTTATATATGAAACAAAATATTAAGCTCGTATCTAAATTTAGAATTTCATATTCACGTGTATCATTTTTTTTATTTTTTTGTGTCAAGCCAATATTCGCTAAGAGCTATATATTAAATTAGATATATTAGCAAAGTTTTATCTTCCTGTTTTCAAACATTATCCCGCGCATATCAGAAAACCTTCATAAGAAAATTGAGAAGTTGAGAGCGGATAAAAACTAAAAACCTGGAGAGGTAATAACCTGTAAAAATGATATTCATATTTACTAATATAAAATAATAAAATCAAAATACATTACTTAATCAAGATTATAGGTAAGAAATAAGAATCAATAAGGGGTAAGTTGTTCTAGGACTCATAACAATGGATTCAGATTCTGAATCCCAATATATGTATTTATTATACAATTTATAAATTTTAAATATCCAACCAACAACTTCTTACCATACCTCACTCTCTCCTCTTTTTAAATTAAAAAAAAACTTCTTCCATCTACTTTTCTCTATCCTCTTTTTTTTTATACTTAATACAACACTTCTCCTTATTCTCTTTTATCTTTCAGTAATTTAACTAAATACAATGTAATAATAAAATATTATCTACTTTTCTACATGATTTGATAATTATAGAAAAAAGTGAGGATCTTCAATCATATAACAATCAAACACAACATTAAGAATACCGAGGATCCAAAATACCAAAATTCTAAATCCTAACGAGTTCTAAAACAAACATTCCCTAAAAGGTTAATAGTAAAAAAATATACATATATATTTTACAAATGTAAGATTTTTTAATAAAGATATTAGGTAAACAATGAGATAAAATAGATGTTTTAATAAGTTAAAAGATTTTCTCTATTCAAAACTATTTTTTTGCCCACAAAAATATTTCGATTATTTTTATTTTTACCTATTTTAAATTGTACATTTATACATACATATTTGGATAAAATAGATTTTTATGACCAAAGTGTTGGAAATACAAGCTCAAAGAGCCTCCAAATAAAACAAACAAACTATCAACAGCCTATTGCTACCAAGTTAGCCAACATGCTGGCAAGATTAGAATCCTTGTTGCAGCGAACCGCCACTTGTAGTTTGTAGTCTTCTAACTACACCAGCCATGGTTGAATTTTGTCTTATATTTATATGAGAAATGCTAAACGGACGTGTTATGTTTAAAATTGAATATTATATTTTAAAAACAGCAATAATAATTCGTAAAATTACATAATTTCATTGTAAACACAAATTTTAATATGATTTCTTATTAATTAAGAAAATTACAACACTCAATTCCTCTAGTTCTCTTTCTTCTTCACTTTGAAATAGTTTCTTTCCCAAATTGTGATACTTAAATAATTCATCTATCTATTTTTCTTCATTTTCGAAATACGGGTATTATCGAAAGTAAATATTATGTGCTTGATTTACTTATTCAATCAAACCGAAAAGGGCAAAAACCGACCAATTTTTTTGAAAAAATGATCGCGTGTGGACGGACATAGTGTGTCCAAATAGTACCACCCTATAATTTAATAGCACAGAATATGTATATTATATTCCTTATTATTTTCATTATTGATAATCTTAAAAAAATTAAAGCATGCCGTTTTTAGTATATTATAGCTATGATTTTCGAAATACATGCATGGTAATAATATAATTGACCATTTTATTTAATGTGTTCTATTCTTGTAAATGTAAAAAAAAAAAAAAGGAAAAAAAAACATAGTCACTAAATAGCAAATAATTATCTTGGCTTTTAAGACGATAGGCTTTGCATCAGTTAAAGCCGTATGAGACGAACTATCCCACTTATGATTTGGAGTTAGCTGCGGTCGTATTTGCATTGAAGATATGGCGCCACTATTTATATGGCTCTTCGTGTCATATTTCTACCGACCGTAAGAGTTTAAAGTACATTTTCAGTTAGAAGGAGTTGAATATAAGACATCATCGCTGGTTAGAATTAATAAAGGATTATGACTAAGAAATATTTTACCATCCAGGGAAGACCAACGTCGTTGCGGATGCATTGAGCTGGAAACCGGTATCACTTCAGATGCTTGAGGCTCTGGCACCTCAATTGAAGATTTGACAAGACGTGATTGAGCAGGGGATTGAAGTATGGCTCCGACGAGTGCAAGTAAGTTATGTACTCTCGAGATTACTTCGTCATTAGTTGATGACATCAAAGGGAAGCAGTGGAGTTACCCAATGATTATTCAACTGAAGGCAGATGTGGTTAAGGCGAAAGCCCCTGATCTTATGCTTCACGAGGAGGGTATTTTGATGTTCCAGGATAGACTCTATGTTCCAGATGACTTGAAGTTGAGGGAGAGGGTACTCCGGGAGGCTCATGCTAATACATCCATGAATGAGAAAGGTGTACAAAAATTTGAAGATGATTTTTTTGTGGAATAATAAGAGGAAAGATGTCTCGGAGTTCATATTGCGGTGTTTGACTTGCCATGGCAAGTGAAAATTGAGCATCAACGACCACTCGGGCTGTTGAAACTGCTTCAGATTCTCGAGTGAAAGTCAGAAAATACCTTCATGGACTTTATCACGGGGATGCCAAGGACTAAACTAATATAATTTAGATGATCATCGATCCGTTAACTAAATTGGCGCACTTTCTAGGCATCAAGGATACTTGGGGACCAAAGAGGCTGGCTAGAGTATTTATAGCGAAGATTGTGAGACTGCACAATACGTATAAGACTATCATTTCTAATAGGGATGGCGGCAGACGATCCATCAAGCCTTGGGTACCACATTGAGGTTGAGTGCGTCTTTTCATCCACAGTCAGACGGTTAGAACAAGTGGACGATTCAAACATTGGGATATATGTTATGGGCATGCGCTTTAGACTGGAGAACTGACTGGGAACTCCATTTACCTTTGATCGGGTTTACATACAACAATAGTTGGCATGCACCAATCAAAATGGCACCTTTTGAGGCCTCATACAGTAGGCAGTGTAGATCTCCACTTTATAGGGATGAGGCCTTGGAGCAAGTTGTAACGGAGCTGGGCATGCTGTTAGAGACTAAGGAGAAGATCTCTACCATTCGGGGAAGATTGCTGACCACTCAGAGTTGACAAGGATCCTATGTTGATATTCGTCGTCGACCTTTAGAGTTCGAGCTGGGAAACCACATTTTTTGCTCAAGGCATTTACGATGAAAGGAGTCTTCCAGTTTGGGAAGAAAGGGAAGCTTAGTCCAAGATATATCGGGTCGTTTGAGATTTTATACAAGGTCCGCGAGTTAGATTATCACTTACGTGACCCCCATCTTTGAGTCGTGTCCATAGCGTCTTTCACGTTTCTCAACTAAGAAAGTATATTTCAGACCCGAGTCATATTATTGATTATGAGGAAGAGACTTGGTAAACTGAGGATATCATGCGTGCTAAGTACCCCGAGATTTTTCTATTTTCGGTGATTTCTATTTTTTGTATTTTTCTATTTTTGGCGAATCATTTGTAATCGTATTGACATTTTGAAACTAATTTGTTCTGCATTTTTTATCATTCGAACGAGCTTCGTGGTTGTTTTTAGCGAATCCGTATAATATTATGACTTTCCGTGTAGTTTGATTCTTGTAAATTTTATCCGTAACTATCGTTTTGTTGTTCCTATAAGTTTATTTAACTTATTTAGATGTGTTGTGAGCTTTAGTGTTGTTTTTCAATCTTGAATCATAATTTTCGGAGGTTTGGACCGTTTCATAATTTACTAAAGTTTTGGGTGTTTGGTTTTGTATTCATTTTTCCATACTTTCGGGTGGTTGGAATCGCGTGCTTGATTAACGCTTAGACTCATTGTTGTGAACTCTTTGCAAGCACTTCGTTGCATTTCTCGAGTCGATGCATTCTATGAATGTTTGGGGCTGACCATTTCAGCTGGGTAATTACCGTGCTGTCAGGAAGCAAGTTACAGTCGTGGCCTACAGAATGTTATGGCTATAAGAAAAGAAATATTATAGTCTTAATGAGCCTATTATGGCCGTAATACTGGATAGATGTAAGTCCAGTAGGCAGTTCAGAATGCAGTCTTCTGCATTCTTTTCAACTTTTTATGCGAAGGATGATTCCTAAGCTATTTGCGGGCAATTTCTGGAATTTGAATCTTCTAAGTGTCATCCTACAAGATCATCTTTGAGTGTTTGATGTGGATTAATATCATTAAATCACCCTTTTCACCTTCTAATTGAGGTAATTGTTCGAGAACTCTATTTCGGTATTTTGGAGGTTTCGCTATTTTCATCTGTTCCTTTTCGAATTATTCATGGATCATGATGTATATGAATTATCTATTTCAAAAACATGTTTTCTCTATGAATTCATGGTGTAATTTATGAAGTTTGTGAAAATTGAGAGGGTTTGGTTGTGATCCGCCCTCTATGTGTTAAACTGATGGATTACATGAACCATAGGTGGGGTTTCGAGAAATCATTATCTTGGCTTTTAAAACTTTCATGCTTGTACTTGAATGTGTAATTTTCTAGTGGTTCATATGTGTTTACTTCCACTAGCCATCCAAATGCTAACCCCTTAAATGGGGAAAGTACGTTTAATGTATTTTAGGTTTCGAGTGCCTGGACAAGCAAGTACTGGGGCAGTCCGAGGATGAAGACAAAGGTTTTTATTTTTGAACTATGTCTTTCTTGATATATAGTACTCGAGTACTTTATAAGTTTTGTTAAATTATGTTACTTTGGGATTTCTTTTATTCTTTTAAGTTATGATGTTTGGATTTGGATTAATTACCGATCGAACCGAGTCGTTTGTATATTTGTCATTTTTTGATGTGTTGGTTTCATCCACCAAAATAATTGATATGTGTTCATATTAGTAACATAGCCTGGTAGATCCCAAATAGGGGTTCATGGTTCTCTGACATGCCTCGGATATCTTGATGGTTTTACACCCACCACCTCATTTCTCTCATCCAAGAAGTATGAGTGGGGATGCTCAAACTAATATTTTGCTTGAAATGTACTCAATTCGGCATTGAGAAGTAGTTATTAATCTTTTGCATGAGGTACATATTGAATCAATATTTTTATCACACATGTTCGTAGTCAAAATAATCATTTCAAATTAATCAAACAAACTTAATCTCGCAAAATCTAACAGAAGTGTTTTTTGCAACAATAATTAAGCTATTATATATGTATAATGTACGTAATACTGACTTTGCTGTTTCAGCCAAGATTACATTGTAAAGGCATGCAACGCTCTTGTTATCACGTACGTAAATATCACCGAGCTGATTTTGTATAAAGTGTTAAAATGTACACAGTGTGTAGTTGGAGAAGCTACGTTATCAAACAAGCATAACATACGCAAAGCTGTATCTGTAATGTTCAAATGTTAATTGTTGTATCGCTTCGATAAGGTCAACACATCCAACAGTCACGTACAGCTTAACCTATGCTACACATGCTAGTTAACAGCAGCTAAGATTTTGTATATTGAATTCAAATAGATTGTTGATAGCATCTAGAAGGTCAACCAACCAACGACTAATTTATGACATATCTAACATACACAACCTATAATGTATAATGCACGCAACATAAAAGACACAAGCTATTGATGTCACTGGATGGATCTTACGGCTGCTACTATGAGCATATCACGGCCACTATGGTATTAACGTACGCAAGTGACACTGTGTAACATACGTTAATGAGGAAAATTGTACTAATGGTCACCTGTCTCCTAAAGGCTATAATTAGATGGATTGTGGAGGAGTTTATATACAAGTATTCATTGGGAACACAATGTTATCATATGATTATTCTAAGCTTATTTATATATGTAACACCCCCAATCCGCTCAGGGATATTACACGCCGTAGACCCTTTCCTCAAGGATCTACCAGGCTGGTAAGAACATAGAACAACTAAAAAATGCCTTTAAGGCCAAAATGACTCAGTAGACCGATTTGGTCTTTCAATGATTACATACAACTCAAACTCATTACATGCCCACGCAGGGGTCAAATACAACACACTCCCGTACAACGGGAAAGAAATACTGCAGCGGAAAATAAACTATAACTAAACCAATGACCTCATACGGATCCTCGTGTGATTAGTATCGTTCATCTTTCATCATCCTTCGTGCCGACCCTGTGTTATGCTCCCAAACCTGAATGCAAAAACAGACATCCACCCCCCGAATACTCGGGGGTTAGCAAAACTCCACTGTTTTGCTAGTGCAAGAACAAAGTGCAAATACGAGCCATACAATTCACATTCCACGAATAACAATAACCAGGAACCCTCAAAGATCCAAACGTAACAAAAAGTACTTCCCGAGGCAAGAGTTGGTAAACATTTCCAAAAATGAAAGATCACAAGTAAAGGGAAACAATTTATAAAACAGTTTTAAAGATGCCTTCGAGAGTTTTATTAGAAAACAATTTAGGATCATCAAATCCTTCTTTTTCCAAAATCAACAGGGTCCTCGACCAGTAGGCGGAAAGTAATTTGCAAGAAAACCATTCAATCAACCCAAGCGAGTCTTCACAAATATTTCCACGGGATTCTCGACCCAAATCCAAATAATATCAACACGAGATCAATCATCTCAACATTCCACAGGGTCCTTGACCCAATACATAGAATAGCACCACAATACAATCAAAGGTACAATCTCTCATTCGACATATCCTGCTCAAGACCTCCGATTAATTAACCCTCGGAGATTTCGTCAAACCTCCTTGATTAATTAACCCTGATACCAACGCTTTAAAAACAAGTTGAAACAAGCTTTCAAAAACACGAATCGCGGTCTATATCAAGACAAACATTTAAAAGTGAGTTGAAAGAATTGAGATACGAACATCGTTCGGTAACGGGGTCTTAGCTATCACTCAAATACCCGTAACCAATAAGCCTGCCAGGCGCCTCCCTTGCGCACCTGTGTACCGGCGTTCACTCCATCATGTTGGCCGCTCATTGAACATGTCACCGCGCCAGCGTCACTCCCGCAAGAGCCGCCCCTTGCGCGCGCATTAGGTAACACCGGCGTTCACCACCCATATGGAGCCGCACATTGCAGCATACACCAGGCCGGAGTGCACGCCCCGCCCACAGAGGTTCCCGGATACGACGTTTCTCACAACAAGTATCCACATTATCACAAACCTCAAGCACACATTCAATCGTTGTAACAATTATCAAATCAATACACCAATTCACGTAATTTATCCGTCAGTCCACGACCACACGAATAAATAACAACACGCACGTCAACCATAACACGACAGAAAGAAACAAAATACGTACCCACACATTATCAAGCGCAACATCAACACTAAACATATCCAAAGGATTCACGTAGTCACTTACAACCCACACAATTTACAAAACACACGCGTTTTGAAAGTGAGCCTTTAACGAGGCTAGCCGAATCTTTTGAAAACTCATTTCAAACAAACAACAAACACACCAAGACGATCACTAATTATCATATCCACAAAACAAGAAAAGTATGGGCAAGGTACTTGCCTCGAAGCCACGATCGCAACAAGACGACGGATGAAATATGGTCGAATAGCCCCGAACTCCCGAACATTATCAAGAACGCAATAGCACCCCGAGTACTACGAGAATAACACCACACGAATCATCAATCACCAAACGGGATTCAACATCGAAAATCCTCGAGCACCTAAAATCCTCCGGAAGGAATAATAAAAGATGATTACAACGGGAATCAAGGTAAAAACAATGGAAATCCCAACAAACTATCGAAAGGAACTCATTGGGGCATTTAATCGAACACTAAATGTTCAATAATCCCCAAGAACACTCGAATCGCCAATCGAGTTAAACAAACTCGATATATGGATATACAATCCGTAGAACACAATTAATAACATCATACTACACCAACCGATGTATCAAAATCGGACTAGAATCGAAATCAAGAACAAATTCATCAAAAAGTCAACTTGAAGAAAAATCAAGAAATATACCTTGATTCGACGAAACACACGGATTAGATGTTGATATAATCAACAAGGATCTTCCAAAATGCTTTGGAAATGAGTAGAATCGTCCAAGAACTCGATTCCCCGTCGCACCCGTCCGATAGCCGCAAGAAAGTGAGGAAGAATGAAAAAAAGCGGGTTGCCAGGCCTAAAATAGGCTGATCTGCACTGTGTGCCGCGGCACAGGACAAGTGTGCCGCGGCCCACAGCCAAAAAAAACTGCCCAGCAATGGCTTAGTGCCGCGGCCCAGCCGAAGTGTGCCTCGGCACACGGTACAGTCCACTCCAACACCAAAAAGGCACATCGTGCAGTCTTAGCTATTTCGACCATAACTCCTTCGTCTGGACTCCGATTGACTCGCCGTTTGAACCATTGGGAAGTTAACTTGATGCTCTATAATATTGAAAAGATTCAGAATCTTTGGAGTTTCCAAGAATTAATGGTGATTTAACCAAGTCGATCTCATACGTGGAAAAGTCGCTAAAAAGCACGAAACTCAACAAAACGGCACCGAAACGAACTCGGATGTCAAAAAGTGTAGAATTAATCATTCTCAGAATAACGAAACGGTCATTAGCGAGTCGTCAAAATGGACTTCCACCAAAAAAAATAAATTACCGGAAATCGAAATCACGAGTATTACATTCTACCCTCCTTAAAAGAAGTTTCGTCCCGAAACTTAAAATAAGTAGGGAGAAGCAATATCCACTGTCAGGAAAACTCGACGAGATACCCAAAAACCGAAAACTCGCGCCCGACGGCGAAATGCTGCAAGAAACGCAAAGGAACATACGGCGTGAAAACACGCTCCACGACGACCAACACAATGCCACCGATAGAGACATAATAAAACCAACAAGTGACAAGCGTCATCAAACAGATAATACAACCAAGTCAATTATCCGAACAATCACAAAACACAACGAACGGAAATCAATATGATTGACCACCCCAGCGGTACATCAATCAAAATGCGAGCCAATCGCTGAAGAAATACGGAATTCCACCGCCCAAGGGTTGGAAGATCGAAAACGAGAAAAATTTCCTGAACTTAAGGGAATTACGAAGGAGTCTGAACGTTCAACAATCACGAAATGAGATCAACAAAAACCGAACAATCAATGATCAAACCACAACGATCGAGTCAACAAAAATCGAATAATCATGTTCGGATCACGAAGAACAATAAGGTTCAACCGACAACTCCGAGGTTCACATCTCGACTCGAGACAAAACATGATCCGGTGAAAACAACAAGATGCGCACTCACATAAGATCCATAGGAAAGGGAATAGCAATTGAAAAGTCACAACGACAAACGAGTAATTCCGAAACAATACCATCCTCGTTCGATTAACAAAAGAAAGGGACATGGAAAGCTCAGAAAATGTTTACGAACCTAAACGAGTCGACAGAGTCGAAAATACAGGAGTTTAAAATCCGATCCACTTCGAATAAAAAAACTAGTAGAACCGAAAAAAAATGTTACTTCCGAACAAGGTTCACAAGAATTGAACCGAACTCGGAAAGTCACAGCGATAACCAGATCGACCCAAAACAAGATCACAGCTCGTTCGAACGATGAAACCGGAATACAGAACAAGTTCAGAAAGTATCAACGAACATGAGCGAGCCGATAGAATTGAGAAAGAGAAAATGCAGGAGCCAAAAATAATACGGGTATTATATTCGACCTCTTCTAAAAGAAGTGTCATCTCCGAAACTCACAACAACGAAATCAAGGTGACGACACAACAAGCAACCGATAGAAACATCCTTCGAAGGCCTCTCAAAGCCGATTCCGATGACTGTGCTGAAGCGCGAACTCCGAAAGTCTCGGTAGCCAATTCGCAAAACTGAATTCGGTGTCCCTCGAGTCCGCACTTGAAACGCGCTACAGACGAGAAGGACAATTTACACGTGCATGTCCCGGCACATCACGGTTGAAACACCTCGGCTCGGCATACCGAAAATACAAATGCTAGATACAATGGGGCATAACGTCGCAAAACAATATAGCGGAGATGCCAACTCAGCACAACAAAGAATCATAACACATATCATATACAACGATTACCATCGTAAAGTAATACACACACAAACACTACAACAACGACGGTATCGTTCGGCGACCTCAACGGCCCGAACGATAACCAGCACATAATTACAAACATTATGAAATAATCACACATGTACACAAACGTACAAACCCAAGCTTCAACAGCTCACACTCGTGCGACAACACGAAAATCACCACAAGGCGATAAACAGTAAACACCAGTTCACACCTCTCACAGAGGGCTAGTACAAAAAATGCGTGGCAACGCCTCGACGTTCATGCCACCAATTCGATCATACTCGGGAGCAAACATCATAACGACAACGCGAACATCATACATACATACCCAACCCTTAAACGGGAATGGATAGGTTTTAAAAACGAAAACCTCCTTTTGAAAATAATTTTGGAAACACCGATTGATCTTGAGTGTCACCCTACAAAAAGTAGTGCAAACATTGTCATCGAGACTTTGAAAATCATCTTGCATTTAAACAAAAATGAGGATACCTTCTCTTAGTGAAAAACTTTCAGAATATTCGACCCTCGGGACTAAGTAAAAGTGTTTATAAAACATTGAAAATATCTCAAAACATTTTTTGGTCCTCAATTGGAAAAGTTTCGAAATATATTGCGGCACCAGAAAGCACCTTGAAAACACCGCAAGAAAATAATTCGTTTTAAAAGTACGTCTCGAAATTTAATTTTCTAAGATACTCAAGGTTTTCAAAAATCCAATAGGCCAGAATGCCCAAAACTAACGCATACCGACGTACACTAAAACACCTTCTAGTACACACATAAAAACGTTTAAAGTCAAGACCATACATGTCTTTTAACGGAAATAAACGGTATAATACTACAGTCGAAGACCGCCAAGGATTCAGAACAAAACCACTGACCCCATTCAAGGCCTCTAAGGACCCTCCCGCTCTGGCTAGTGAACAAGTCGAACGCGTATAAGCACAAAGCTTCCACAAGAGAACTTGTAAAACGAGCAAATCGATTCGAAAACCAAAAGCAACGGACAAAAACAACAGTAAAAAGACATTAGCTCGTATAAACCAAATACGAGAGTCAACTAAATACGTATCGTGAAATCAAAATCCACCGAAGGATTCCATCACCTAATAAATAATCATAAAAATAGCTCGTGTCACACGAGGCACAACGCAAAGAAGGGAGACACATCCACAGGTCGCACGAAGATGATGATCGCCCCACGATACTAATCACGACTAACAAACTCAGACGACGCGTCGCGACACGACTCCGTCAGACAAAATCCGACGAGACACAACTCAACAGACACCACTGACCCGACAGCCTAGGTTTCCACAACCTAAGCTCCGATACCATAAATGTAACACCCCCAATCCGCTCAGGGATATTACACGCCGTAGACCCTTTCTTCAAGGATCTACCAGACTGGTAACAACATAGAACAACTCAAAAATGCCTTTAAGGCCAAAATGACTCAGTAGACCGATTTGGTCTTTCAATGATTACATACAACTCAAACTCATTACATGCCCACGCAGGGGTCAAATACAACACACTCCCGTACAACGGGAAAGAAATACTGCAGCGGAAAATAAACTATAACTAAACCAATGACCTCATACGGATCCTCGTGTGATTAGTAACGTTCATCTTTCATCATCCTTCGTGCCGACCCTGTGTTATGCTCCCAAACCTGAATGCAAAAACAGACATCCACCCCCCGAATACTCGGGGGTTAGCAAAACTCCACTGTTTTGCTAGTGCAAGAACAAAGTGCAAATACGAGCCATACAATTCACATTCCACGAATAACAATAACCAGGAACCCTCAAAGATCCAAACGTAACAAAAAGTACTTCCCGAGGCAAGAGTTGGTAAACATTTCCAAAATCGAAAGATCACAAGTAAAGGGAAACAATTTATAAAACAGTTTTAAAGATGCCTTCGAGAGTTTTATTAGAAAACAATTTAGGATCATCAAATCCTTCTTTTTCCAAAATCAACAGGGTCCTCGACCAGTAGGCGGAAAGTAATTTGCAAGAAAACTATTCAATCAACCCAAGCGAGTCTTCACAAATATTTCCACGGGATTCTCGACCCAAATCCAAATAATATCAACACGAGATCAATCATCTCAACATTCCACAGGGTCCTTGACCCAATATACAGAATAGCACCACAATACAATCAAAGGTACAATCTCTCATTCGACATATCCTGCTCAAGACCCCCGATTAATTAACCCTCGGAGATTTCGTCAAACCTCCTTGGTTAATTAACCCTAATACCAACGCTTTAAAAACAAGTTGAAACAAGCTTTCAAAAACACGAATCGCGGTCTATATCAAGACAAACATTTAAAAGTGAGTTGAAAGAATTGAGATACGAACATCGTTCGGTAACGGGGTCTTAGCTATCACTCAAATACCCGTAACCAATAAGCCTGCCAGGCGCCTCCCTTGCGCACCTGTGTACCGGCGTTCACTCCATCATGTTGGCCGCTCATTGAACATGTCACCGCGCCGGCGTCACTCCCGCAAGAGCCGCCCCTTGCGCGCGCATTAGGTAACACCGGCGTTCACCACCCATATGGAGCCGCACATTGCAACATACACCAGGCCAGAGTGCACGCCCCGCCCTCAGAGGTTCCCGGATACGACGTTTCTCACAACAAGTGTCCACATTATCACAAACCTCAAGCACACATTCAATCGTTATAACAATTATCAAATCAATACACCAATTCACATAATTTATCCGTCAGTCCACGACCACACGAATAAATAACAACACGCACGTCAAGCATAACACGACAGAAAGAAACAATATACGTACCCACACATTATCAAGCGCAACATCAACACTAAACATATCCAAAGGATTCACGTAGTCACTTACAACCCACACAATTTACAAAACACACGCGTTTTGAAAGTGAGCCTTTAACGAGGCTAGCCGAATCTTTTGAAAACTCATTTCAAACAAACAACAAACACACCAAGACGATCACTAATTATCATATCCACAAAACAAGAAAAGTATGGGCAAGGTACTTGCCTCGAAGCCACGATCGCAACAAGACGACGGATGAAATACGGTCGAATAGCCCCGAACCCCCGAACAATATCAAAAACGCAATAGCACCCCGAGTACTACGAGAATAACACCACACGAATCATCAATCACCAAACGGGATTCAACATCGAAAATCCTCGAGCACCTAAAATCCTCCGGAAGGAACAATAAAAGATGATTACAACGGGAATCAAGGTAAAAACAACGGAAATCCCAACAAACTATCGAAAGGAACTCATTGGGGCATTTAATCGAACACTAAATGTTCAATAATCCCCAAGAACACTCGAATCGCCAATCGAGTTAAACAAACTCGATATATGGATATACAATCCGTAGAACACAATTAATAACATCATACTACACCAACCGATGTATCAAAATCGGACTAGAATCGAAATCAAGAACAAATTCATCAAAAAGTCAACTTGAAGAAAAATCAAGAAATATACCTTGATTCGACGAAACACACGGATTAGATGTTGATATAATCAACAAGGATCTTCCAAAATGCTTTGTAAATGAGTAGAATCGGCCAAGAACTCGATTCCCCGTCGCACCCGTCCGATAGCCGCAAGAAAGTGAGGAAGAATGAAAAAAGCGGTGCTGGGCCTAAAATAGCCGATTCGCATTTGTGTGCCGCGGCCTGGCCAAAAAAACTGCCCAAAGATCGGCTTAGTGACGCGGTCCAGCCGAAGTGTGCCGCGGCACACGGTACAGTCCACTCCAACACCAAAAAGGCACATCGTGTAGTCTTAGCTATTTCGACCATAACTCCTTCGTATGGACTCCGATTGACTCACCTTTTGAACCATTGGGAAGTTAACTTGATGCTCTATAATATTGCAAAGATTCAGAATCTTTGGAGTTTCCAAGAATTAATGGTGATTTAACCAAGTCGAACTCATACGTGGAAAAGTCGCTAAAAAGCACGGAACTCAACAAAACGGCACCGAAACGAACTCGGATGTCAAAAAGTGTAGAATTAATCATTCTCAGAATAACGAAACGGTCATGAGCGAGTCGTCAAAACAGACTTCCGCCAAAAAAACAAATTTACCAGAAATCGAAATCACGGGTATTACAATATAAACTTTGAGCCATAAAATTATGTATTGAAACTGATACAAGAAGTATTGTTCAAACAATATTCTATATACATTCATGTATCACTCTGATCTATTATTTTGTAAGCCGAGTAATTGTACTTGAAAAAATCTTTGTAATTTTGGTGAGGTTGTCTAGTACACATAAAAACAATAGTATTTTAGTTGTGGTTATTCTTGAGCCCATGAATTGAGAAGTTGAATTCAGCATTAATCTTGAAAGTTCTATTGTAAAGAGTTGTCACTAAATAATAAAGTGCAATCATTTTGAGAAAGTCCTAGTTGGTAATACTAGGTAGGGGACGTAGGATTTTGAATAGACGAACATGTGGAACAATTTCTTGTGTCATTTACTTTCTGTATTTTTCTTTAGATCACTTCAATTTTTATTTGCTTTCGCACGCAAAGAGTTCAATACTCTATATTTCACTATTCAACCCTTCTTTTAGTGGCAGTACCAATCTAACAATTGGTATCAAAGCGGTCTCTTTTTTTCATTGGTCTAACAACCGCTAGAGAAAATATCTAGAAATAGCAGATATTCCCACTTTCGAAGGTAATTTCCTAAATCGTCATCCCTTCTTCGATGGTTCAAACTTTATGACTTGGAAGAAGAAAATGTAAATTTTCATTCGAGGTCATGATATCGATATCTGGAAGGTCATTTCTCTTGGACTAATAATTCTGAAGAAAACTGATGGCTCTATTAAGAGATTTGAAGAGTATGATGAGATCGACTGGAAAGATCAAAAATAATAAAAATCTTTTGCATAGATTCTGGAAAGATATTTCTAGGGAACCTAGGGACGAGTCTAAAAAGAGCAATTTCCCATAAAATATAAAGTTCGACAATACATGCTGAAGGAAGTTAACTCTATGCGAGGGTCCCTAGACATTTTGCAAAAAACTGTTGGGCTCCTACTACTGTTAACTCATCCAAACTGCATATTCGAAAAAGAAGGAAGTATTATGTCGCCACATAGAGTGACGATGAGGATGATGAGGAACCATAGGAACAAAGCATCCTTGCTTTCATGGATCTCAAAACTATCTAGAGTGACACGGAGAGTGAGGTAAGTAACTTATCTCATGAAGAACTTCTTGATGCATTTGAATCTTTAAATAACAATTTGAAGAAGTTTGCAAAATAAATAAAAATTTGAATAAGAAAATAAAAAATCTTGAAGATGAAAGTTCTAAAATCATAAATAAAGGGAAAGATATTTTAATTGATCATTTCTCTTGTCTTTCGAAATTCTTTTCTATTGATGGTGCTGATGGTATGCTTGAGAAGCATACTGTTGATATTGAGCATTGTGTATTACTGGCTTGTAAGGCTGTGCTTTCTACTACTTGTGATAAGAGCTTGATGACGGAATGGCAATCTTTGTTTTCTGAGAGGAGACAGCTGTAGCCTTTCCTTGGTCTATAGGTCAGCCTTTGGAGCCTCTTTTTTAGGTTGTACATTTTAGGGTACCATAAAGAGTATTATAATACAAGACTATTAAGATTATGGTATGTTCTGCTTTATTTAAGCAGTACGAGTTTGAGAGGATTGATTTTATAACATAAAAGCAAAAATACAATGAGTAATGAAATTATAATATTTGAATAGGTTGGGAGAAATTCAAAAAGTAATCATAGATCTAGATTTTGCCTTCATTCGATTCTCTTCAAGTTATGTCATTAATGTGAGAATCAATTTTTTAACACCAAACCATAAAATTGATAAGTTATATATCCTCATTCATAATAGTGTAAGTTATTGATACCATTTTGCTTAAAAAGACTAAAATGTCCTCCAAAAAGGTGTTGATGTTGACTTCCCTTTTTTACCTTTTAGTGATAGATTTAAGGGTATTAATGTCTTTTGGTATCAAAAACTTATACTCTTATGAATGAGGATATATAACTTGTTACTTTTATGATTTGGTATTATAAAAGATAGAACCCTTAACTAATTAACCAATTTAATCTCAATATTCATCGGAGAAATCGTGAATGTATTCTATCCTTCCTTGGTTGAACAAGTTTAAATATGAATAAATAAACAAACTCAATTATTTGATCTAAATTGTCAAAATTTATCCTATAAATCCCTAGGGTTTAGTTTTCCTCACAAAATTCTACTAATGCTATAAATCTAGTATTGATTTGTGTCTTAAACTTGCTTATTCTTATGATAAATTGAAGTCCGCTGATCTTCAATAAATCATCAAGCTAATAGAAATGGGCCAAAAGAACGTAAACCGAAACTAAAGCAATAAATTCAAGAACGAATAAGGAGAATGAAAAATGGATTAATTGCAAACCATGATTTAAATTGAAGTACTTGCAGAAATAGAATCTAAAGGAGTTAGCTAAGAAACATGGCTGCAAAATTACAATAAGAATAATTAAACATGTTTTTTAATTTCTACTTAAGAAAAATAGAGAAGAAAATTTGGACAATAAAACTTATTCTGATCTTGATCTTTGATCCCTACTTGCTCCTTATTTTTATATATTCTTGAGTCTCTCAATGTCGAAATATAATAATTTTCGAAGCTAAGGAATCATATACATAGGCAGAGGAGTCTTGGTCAAATTACTGGAGTATACACAAAAGGAAACTTCGAAATTCGCTCAAACACGCGATAAGGTCGTGTCGCTGTAACAGGCAGATTTCATGCTTTTGACATGGACCATGTCCCTTGTATATGACTTGTGTCACACGACCGTGTCGTTTATAATAGTCACTTTGGCCTCTTTTGACACGGACCGTGTTGCATGTAGGTAACTTGTGATATGGCCGCGTCGCTTATATCTAGCTCCGACGGTCTTTTTCTTCTTTTTCAACTAGCTTGAACTCTGGATGCATTCCAACACCCTTTTTGACATATTTTTGTCACTTTTTAGCACAACTAAACTAAAAATATAAAAATATCATAAAATAATAAATTCATACATATAATGTGAAGTTTACGCACGTCTTATTTCTAAATATATAATAAGATAACCCAAATTAACGTGTAAAAATCGTGTTTATCATTAATCATAATAACTGTTATCTCTTAGCTGACTATGCTCATGTTGTGACACTCTTATTCTCATCTGATTCACCTGGTTATGTTTTTGTTCTGATATTTTTTTACTTTGAAACAGATAATCACGTGAGGATAAATTATAATTAGGTAGATGTTAAATGCAAGATTTTATTTTTATTTTTAAATGCAATATAGATCTTAAGTATAAGATATTTGAAAGATAAATATCTTGATATATAGTATTTTCTTATAAGATTAACAAAAAAGTTAGTTGGTTGTTATCTCTCAAAAGAAAATGATTAATCAAAAGTATATGGGGGTGCTTGTATTAGGACTACGAATCCAGGATTGGAAATTTGAATTTCAATACCCATTTATTCTCTGATTCAAAATTTAAATACTCAACCAACTTCTTACACATCATACATATCTATTTTATGTCACATTGTTTCTCTCCCCTCCTTTTTATATTTAAATCCATCTCGCTCAAAGTGATGCATTTCACCTAAAAAAGTCACTCTATAAATGCTACATTTTTATTAAATATCTCTAATCACATCAAACATTCATACTTTCTTCTTTAATCTTCACCACACTTTCACCATCAAGACTTTTTTATCTTTTAATCTATATCACACACTTACGGTAAATATTTACAAAATTTACACATCTATCACATCTAATCATTCACTAAGATACATCACTTTTTTAAATACTATGATTAAGTTGGATGGAGGAAGTATATAATAATGCATTATCTATTTTTCAGACATAATTTGACGCCTATAGTAAAAAGTAAGATTCTAAACTTACTACAATAAACAAGGATTCTTGCTATTCACAATATTCAGAATACACAAGATTCTGAATCAAAATTCTAAATCCTAAAATAAACACCTCCTAAAAGTTGTGACATGTAATTTGTAGTTTGGACCAAATGATAACGATAATTGTAAGAAAAATACTAAATTGACTAGTACTAGTAACTAGTACTTTGTCCTGAATTATTGTTTCTATTTTTTAAAAAATATTTATCAACGATCCAACCATACCTATATCAAGATATATCTAATTTGGTGATGTTCCCAAATTTTTAAAAAATAAAAAATTAATTTGGTTTGAGATCTTAGTAGGGCACTCACTACCAAAATCGGGGGTTTAGCCGAGGACTCTAAGTCGTCGGCTAAAGGTAAAAGTCGTCGGCTAAACCCCCCAGTCGTCGGCTAAAAAACCGTTGGCCGATATTCGTCGGCCAAGGTTTAGCCGACGACTTTTTTGGTAGTCGTCGGCTAAACTTTGAGGTTTAGCCGACGACTTTACAAATGTCGCCGGCTAAAGTTTTTTCAAAAAAAAAATAATAATATACTTTAGCCGATGACTTTGTTAAATGTCGTCGGCTAAAACATATTTTTTTAAAAAAAAAAGTAATATACTTTAGCCGACGATATTTAACAAAGTCGTCGGCTAAAATATTTTTTTAAAAAAAAATTCAGATTTTGGGAACAATTTATAGTCAACACAATACACCAATTAATAAATTAGCGAAAAAATACATAACAATTCAACATAAATGCATAACACATATACAATACACCAATTCAACATCAACAAAAATACACCAATTCAACAGAATACACCAATTAATATCACAACATACCAACAATACATCCAATTCAACACAATACACCAATTAATAACACAATACACCAACAATACATCAAACGAATACAATAAATTCATCAAACAAATGAAAACTAAATAAAACACAAAAATCTAAAAACTAAATAAAACTTAACCTAATAAACTAAAAAAATAATAAAAACTACATGAAAAACAACCTAATTACAGATAAAATTAATACAGTAAAAATGCACAAAAAAAAAACGGGTTGCCTGTGCGGAGGTCGGGCGGCGGGCAGACGGTCGAGCGGCGGTGTTCCGGCGGGTGGGTGACGGGCGGTCTGGTGTCGTCGGGCGGCTGACGGGTGGGTGGGGGAAGAAAAAAAGAAGAAAAGGAAGAAGAAAGAAGAGAAGAGGGTATATATATGTATATTTAGAGGTTTAGCCGACGACATAGATCAAGTCGTCGGCTAAACCCCAATTTTTTTATTTTTTTTTTCGGATGCCGAGGAGAACTGAGGACGATATATAATTTTAAATTCGAGGTTTAGCCGACGACTTGATCTAGGTCGTCGGCTAAAGTACTAAAGTATATTATTTTATTTTATTTTTTGAAAAAGTGTTTAGCCGACGACACTTTAATGTCGTCGGCCGTTTTTTTATTGGTCGTCGGCTAAAGTGTGAATTTTGGTAGTGACTACTAAATTTACTAGTACTCGAAACTAGTGCTTTGTTCCGAATTTTTGTGTCTATTTTTTTAAAAATACTTCTCGACGATCCAACCATACGGATATCAAGATCTATCAATTTTAGTCTTGCATAAAAAAATTAAAATTTTTTATGTTTATTCAATATATTTTTTAACAAAACTGTCAAGATCGCAAATTTTATCTTATAGTAAAAAGGTAATTTTTGTCCTTTAGTGTTTAACAGACAACAGTTTTTAAACACATGTGTGTTATATGAGTGGAAGCGACACAATGGTTACACACGTAATACCGTTGTAAGATATATATTGCCTAAAATAGGCACACACAATGCTTTGTGGATAACTCATTTTATGTAAGTAGTTCAGACAATGTCTAAACTGTTATATAATGTTTTATTATTTTTCAAACTGTTGTGTTAATACATCTCACACAATAATTTTTTTGTGAAGAAAATGTTGTTTGGGTTTTTGCTGTGTGGTACTAGTGGAAATATAATATCTTTTGTGTCACATGGCACATTAATAAAGTAACATGTGTCTTTCCGGGTATAATAAAGTATGTGCTTTAGATGACGATTTCAATATTTCGTTGTTTGAAGCATGATTAAATTTAAAATATTAAAAAATACTTGTCTGGGTCACACAAGCATAGTTGTGTGAAATCTAATAAAACAAGCATAGTTAAAAACGTTTGTCTTATTTCAACAACGGTTTAACGTGGCATTGTCTTAAGCTAATTCCCACAATATATTTTTAAAACGGTTGTCTAATCCTCCAAATTTACACAACACCACAGACAAAAAGCCTTGTCTGTTTGGTTTATCCAGACAATATTTTTTAAACCGTTGTAATGTACTTGGATTACATAATATTTTTTCGATGATGAAAATAAACCGTCGTTGGTTAATTTCAGCCAATACTTTTTCGGCCGAATATTGTCTGATTAGTGTTGTCTAATTGCGTTTTTCATATTTAAATTAAAACAATAGGTGATAAGACTTAAGAGTAACACAAATTACTATATTATGGACCCGTATCCATGACGTTTAGTCTCATGCAGTATGCAAGAAATCCGTGATGAAGATCGTTCTTATACACATAATCACTCGTCAATTTTATGTTCACCAGATGTCAATATACGTTCATATGAATGTTCTTTCACATGTAAAAATGACGCCTATATTCATCACTCCTTACTTTCATCCATGACGCGTATATTCATGCAATATCTTTTTTCTTAAATCATCCATGACGCGTATATTCATCACTCCTTACTTTCATATTCACCATTTATTACTTGTATATCTATCATCCACCATTTATATATTAGTATTTTTTTTTTCGGTATTCATTTCGAGTGTACATATAATGCATCATATAAGAATAATGCATCATGGACCAGTTCCAAACTTCTAATTTCAGGGCTAATCTCCCACTCATTAGAAGTCTCAAAGAGTGTCAAATATTTTGATATTTAGCCTCCATTTAGTAAGTACGACCTAATTTATGTAGGTAATTTTTTATATTTCATACATGAAATTCATTACTCTATAAAAAAATAAATACATTATTCGTATAATGAAAATATTATTCAGTTAGCTTAAATACTAATAAAAACACATTTAAAAGCTATAAATTAAGTTGACGACTTAATTCTAGATCTAGATAATAAAAGATAGAAGTTTATGTTGCTAGCTATTTAAAGGAAGAATTATATTACATGATATTATTCACTGCATGTATATCGCATTATTCACCCTAAAAGTCCATAGTGAATTCAGATCCTTATACAATATATTTGTATCATACAAGTAAGATTAATTTGATTCATCAATATAAATTTTGCATGCACACAATGTATATTATTAAGAAAAGGTACTGGTAAGCCCCCAGGGGCATAGCCTAGTGGTTAAGGCTGAGATGACGTGGGATATCATCCCCGGCAATCGCGGTTCGATTCTCGTGTGGTGCAGTGTCCTCACCTTGTTGTGTGAAATTTGTCTTTGGGAGTCGATATCGTGGGTCCCTCGCCGATTCCCGATCACTAGCGCACATCCTCGTTTATCTCCTGCGGGGCGAGCCGGCAATCGCGTGGGGGAGAATCAACTCCCTCAACAAAAGAAAAGGTACTGGTAAGAGTATTTATATGATTATGTTCATTATTATTGTATACATTAATTATAAGTAATAGGCTGTAGAGGAAAATCAAGCTAAAATGCCATCGATATCAATTGGAATTCTTCTTCATCGATGTAAATTAAATAAATATTAGAAATTTCAATAGATATTCGTACAACAAATAAATTTTAAATGTGTAATTTCATTAAATAAAAGATATATTCATTAAAACTCTTCGAAATAAAAAGTATTTAAAGTTATATTATAAAATCAAGTGCCATGAAACTGGAGATTTCAATTTAAATATAATGTTCTTCTCATATAAAATAATATTTTGTTTTTCTCGGATTAAGCTTAGGCCGTTGATTATTTCATTAAACAAAAAATTACACTGTTGGCTTCGAAGAAAAAAAATATTTTTATAGTATATTTTTGTAGATTTTTTTATTATATTTTAAAAGATACTTTATGATTAAATGAAGGGAACACTACCGTACATTTATGGATATCATACTGGATTACTAAACACCGCCCAAAATTACTAGCCACCGCCCTAGAAGATTACCTTTTTGCCCTTAATTCAGTTTAATTAGATTTTGGATCCTAGTTTAGTAATACTTTTCTCTCTAAACAACTCATCCGACGCAGCCGAACCGCCACAACACTGCCGCCGTCCGCCGCCGCTTAGCCGCCGTCTGCCGCCGTCTGCCGCCACACCGCCGCCATGTCCGGAAAAGGAAAAGCGCCGGTAATCTTATTTTTTCATCCGTCTACTGTTTCATTGGCCGCGCCGCCGTGCCGAAGTGCACGACAGAGGCGCGGCGATTATTCTGGCGTCCGATGATAGCGCAGCCATGCCTGAGCGTCGTCGATTCCGCCTGTCCATGGCTCAGGTGTCCACGGCGGACGCCCAGCCTATGGTACAAACGTCCACGGCGGACGTCCAGACCATGGCACAAGCGTCCAGATCGGACGCCTAGCCGTTGGATAAGCGTCTGCCTCGGACGCTTCGACCACGGAAATGGCGTCGGACGAGACGCACATCGTGGTTCTAGCGTCTTCAGGACGCTTGACCATATTTTTGGAAAAAAATAAAATTTTCAATTAATAATTAATAATGTGTATTCTTTTTATGATTATTACTTATTAGTTGTATTGTTGGCTAAATGCGAGATGAGAGGAGGAGCGGGCAAATCTATGCCGCTAGTCACGAGTTGATGGGTTACGAGCGCGTCACACGAGCTCGTGGTGTTGATGCTTCCGTTCGTAGGCAGCGGGAGGCGGGCGTAGGTGATTCGAGGACGTACCTTATACGATTTTGGTGCGAGGATTCGGCGAGTATTATTCCCACGATGAGGCCGACGATCGGGAGGCGGTGATGATTCTTCTTCATTTTCGTGCCGGGTTCGGAAGGGGAGAGGGGGAGGTTTGTTACTTCGGGTCTACCGGTAGTAAACGGCGTAGGGGAGGATGAGACATCTTGGATGGTTTCGAGGAGATGCCGGTGGCCTATCGGCAGCGGCGTTATCCCGAGTTTTGGTGGGCATGTCGCCGCGCGTATCTGGGTGGAGATATGAGAGGTTTGTGAAGTGTCACACCAGGACCGCCGCTTGTCGAGCTTGAGTCGGTGGCGCTCGGTTATGTCACCCTCTTTAGTGAGTCGGATCGGTGGGACTGGGTTATCCCACCCGACGGACGCCATGTTCGACATATTGACTCCCGTTGATTTACTGCGTTCGTTGAGCGGTGGCGGCCCGATCTGAACTCTTTTCACATGCCGTTCGGAGAGATGACCATCATGTTACATGATGTGTGGCAGATCCTTCGCATTCCTGTCGAGGGGCGATTGGTTGATGCCGATAGCACATCTACACAGTTGCAGGTGGATGTGATGGAGGTTCTTGGAGTATCGCGGTTGGAGCTACTGAGTACTCACTGGGGGGGTGGCGGCGTACTTATGGACTCGATTTTCAGGTCATGTCGCGATGGGGGTCGAGTGGAGGGCACCCAGGCCGTAGCTTGGATGTGGTTGTTATTTGGATCCACCTTGTTTGTTGACAAGAGTGGTAACCGGATTAGGCCTTCCTGCATATTGGAGGTGAGGGACGGTATGGATACTACCGGTCAGTATTCATAGGGTTCGGCCGCATTGGCTTTCATGTACCGTCAGCTCGGTATCGCTAGTCGCGGCGACTCCATGGGGATTTGTGGATGCCTTACCCTCGTTCAGGCTTGGATTTATGAGTATTTTCCCTGCTTTCGACCTCATCGAGAGCGTATGATTGTTGACTCCACGCAGCCTCGAGCTTCGACATGGAGTGTCGGCCAGGGTAGGGACGAGCACCGCCTCCGGTCTTTACGTCGCCGCATTGATCGATTGATGACAGCAGAGGTATAACGATTCCTTCTAACAATCTCACAATTCATTTAAAAATAACTTGTATAACTTGTTGATTACATATACGCAGAATCTGATGGTTGCCTTATGGCCCCGATCCGTGAGGGATGTCCGAGGACCACATTCATTGGATGGCTACGATATCGGGATATTATCGAGCCATACATGCACAGTCGGGCATTACGGCGGCTCGGTTATGTGCGAGACCATCCCTTTCCCGATCACCGACCGGAGAAAGCGGTTCGGGCGTGGTCGGCAGATTGTACCGAGTTGACTATCCCATCCGGATGTCATCGATGCTTGGATGATGTTTCCGGTGCATACGAGCTTCCTCTCGTGACTATGAGGCGGCTACTCATGATCAGTGCTTGCGCCGATGATTACATTGAGTGGTATTATCGGTATTCGCACCTCGGCTCTTGAGCAGCGGTGCGGCACTGGATCGATGATCCCTTCTCGTTCAAAGACCGATTACGTATGTTCTTTAACTTTGTACTTTGTTTGATTTCATCATACATTACTCATTGTATTATATTGTCTCTATTTTTACGGTGGGTGAGTCGATCCGTCGGTATTACCCAAAGTATCAGACACCTTCCCCGGACTGAGACGGAAGAAGCGGCAGCGATGCTCGAGGAGTTCATGAGGGATTGGCATTTGGCAAACTGATTTTGTATTTTATATTTTGTTTGTGACGGTATTTTGTGTTGTGTTTTCGTTTTTTTTTTTGTATTTTGTATATTGATTGACACTTTCGTTTTGCATTTGGCACTTTACTTTTGTTTGTTTTTTTCTGTTCTGCTTACAAAAACGAAAATTTTTCTGTCAACTATCAAGATCAACATAAAAGAAATCAACTATCAACTATAAAGATCAACAAAAATGAAAATTTTATTAATTAAGGAACATACAACAAATAAAGTTTTACATCATACCGACTAATCTATTCCATTTTTATCTCCTGCTCGTATACAAATTCTCCCAGCCACCAACACTACTATCATGGATTCTAAACCAGTTACTCGCTATGGGCGGTACAGAAAAATTAGGCATTAAATCTAGACGAATAAAATGTTTGTACGTATCTCCTAAATGACAAATGACAATCTCTTGGCTAGGCCGTGTTGCCGTTGAGGGTGCTTTCAACGGCAGCACAGTGAGACATGCAAATAAAGATCTACCGTTTCCGAATCCGAATAGTATGACAGCGGCATTGAAAATAGTAGCAATAGGGAATAAATCTTCAGCAATAGCCATCCAATGATCCGATCCACACGCACCACCATCCCATGTAATACGTCGAACCTCAGGTTCAATTCCATCATAATAGATCGATCGGTAGAGTGTACAGTTAGCCATAATTTCATTTGCAATGCATACACGTACAATACGCCATTTATCTTGGTCGCCAAATATGTAGTCGGCGATAACACGAAATCCGCAATTACCGTCTCCGGGGATATCGAGATAACCTTCAACAAACGGCAAAATAATTCCCGGTATCTTGTCGATATGGTGATAGTTACCAATCTCCACTCGGTGGTGTCCATCTGCAAACACATATTCAATATATTACATATTATCGAACTTAAAAAGATACAACTCATTGAAAAACTTCAAAAAATAATAAATCTTCAAAAAATAATAAATCTCAAGAAGACTATTTTTATTTTTATTCCTAACGTTTTTTATTTAACTTGTAACATATAAATATAAAAAATTAGTCAAGAAGACTATTTTTATTTTTATTCCTAACGTTTTTTATTTAACTTGTAACATATAAATATAAAAAATTAGTCAAGAAGACTATTTTTATTTTTATTCCTAACGTTTTTTATTTAACTTGTAACATATAAATATAAAAAATTAGTCAAGAAGACTATTTTTATTTTTGTTTCTAATAAAAATTATCTTTTTATTTAACATGTAATACATAAGTATCCTAGTCGATATAAAAAAGACATAGTAATAATAAATTTGTTCATACCTGATGAAGACGCATTGTGGACTGATGCAGAAGAGCTGCGGCCACGACCACTGGACGAGCGGGAACGACCACGACCCCTTTGGCTATACTCCCAACCACTAGGATCGCGTCTAGTCGATGAACTTCCTCTTGGTCGACCCTTAACTGCCGTATTCACTTGTGGTTCAACGTAACGCGTTTGATCAGGGTGAAGATGATCGTGGATCATAAGTGATACATTACGGACAACTGCAGGATCGCTCTGTCTGACCTCATCGACAAGGGCCTGAAAGTACCGCTGGTCCTCCGATTCAGCACCGGTAGAAGGATCGACAAATTCGGTCGTGTCCCCACCATCACTAATAATAAGTGTTTGCCAAAATATGTGAAGACGACTAACACTGCATGGGGTCCGCGATTCCATATGTCTCTTGAGCTCACACGCACAAGGAATCTGATGGGTGGTTTGGAGTGAACAACCGCAACGATCGTACACTTGATCACTTAATTCTCTCATACGTGTCAATTCATTCGACAGTAATCGCAGACAATAATGGGAAACACGACAGCGCAAGTAGTTGAACGGAAAACCAGAATACACCACGCTTGTACGACACCTAGACTGTTCAAGTGTGTATCTGATCTGCGTAAGTTGTGATTCAATCTCCTGGTTCACTTTAGTCCAGACGGTATCGAGGGCTCCGGTGGAAGAATTAAGCCATTGCTTTAACTCGGCATGTGCACTCTCAACTCTACAAGTGGTTGTGTTTCCAAAATGAAGCACTTTATTCGTCCACGCAACAACGAACATCTCCTTGTATTTTAGCCATGTACCCTCAACGTATGATATCACCTTAGGATTCCATCTCCATGTATCCTTCATGAGTTGCACCGCTTGATCATATTCCTCTTGATCGCCGCTTCCATGATTTTCTTCCATTTCCCATTTTTAAACCTTTGGCCCATTTCTTTATCTTTTCCACAAATTCTGTAGACCTTGTCTTCAACATCCTTATTAATATGCCATGTGCAAAGTAAGTGGGCACTCTATGGAAATATCTCTTCAATAGGACGCATCAATCCCAACTCGCGATCCGTAACAATAGCCGTCGGATGAACATCAAACCCAAGCAAAATTTTCAACTTCTGTAACACCCACGCGTAGCTCGATTCGGTCTCATCTTTCATAATTGCATAGGCGATTAGGAAGTTCTTGTTACATGGAGTCATCCCGACTATCTCGAGAAATGGCATCTTGTACTTATTCGTTTTGTAGGTGGAATCCATGCCAATGAACCATCCGTAGGTCGGATTAAGTTGATTGATGTTGGATGTGCCATGAACACGTGGGTAACAACATTTGTATCCGGGTCGGCTGCGTCCAATGTACGTAGTTATTCGTCATGACGAATGGTGAAACGGCCGACGACATCTCTTTCTTCAAAATCATGCTTCCTCAAGTGGTCTCTATAATTATAGATATGTCGTCTAGTCGGTTTGTCCTCGGGAAATTTATTACGAATGGCCGCCAAGATGGCACACGGTTTGGCAAGCGGCACTCATCTCACGAACAACTTGTTTGGCGATTTACTCGATCCACTCATTTGACGATGCCCCTCAGGATAAACAATAAATGAGTGATTGTGCATACCCTTACTCCCGAGAGATCGGTCTGATTATCCAACCACTCAAGTCATGCAATTGTTCGGCCTTTATCCGAAATATACACTTGCATGCTTTCGTCTTTGTGTCCTTTCGAGCATGACATCCAAATCTCTTAATACCCCTCTGCCGTTCACCACGGTTACATCTCAATAGCTTTGTCTTTCCTTTATTCTTGTACGATGAAATGATCAACTCGAAACCAATTTGAAGAGCAATTTTTTCGCCCAAGCAATCGCATCACAATCACTAGCGAATATTTCGTCATTAACAAAATAACCACTATAATCAACACCGCCGCCTTCAAATTCTTCCAATATAACTGAAATTTTTAATTGACACAATGTTAATAATAATACCAATAATATTATTATTAATATTTAAAATCGTGCAAAAAAAGGGGTCCAGGCGTCCAAAAATTGCGCTGGACCATGGCCGAGGCGTCTGGCTTGGGCCTGCCACTGATGGCGTCTGAATCGGACGCTTTGGCCATGGCACAGCGTCTGAATCGAACGCTTGACCATGGTTCAGCGTCCGGTTTAGACGCCTAGACCTAGACAGAGCGTCGCAGACGCGCTGTACCATGGTCCAGCGGAATGGGACGCTGTACCATGGAACAGGCGGAATATTCAGACGCCTGCGTCATTTTCTACGAAAAATTACCTCCAGATGAGAATTCCCGTCCATTTTCGTAGTTGTCGATAATATTGACGATATATATTTGATTGTGTGTTATGTTCGAAAAACTTGAGCTTGAAAGATTTTGGTGTGGTGTGGTGTTTAGAAATAATGAAAGACTTGAAATGGATAAAAAGGTAATCTTATAGGGCGGTGGCTAGTAATTTTGGGCGGTGTTTAGTAATACCCATATCATACCATAACTACTTATACACCATTGGATGTTTTTAAATATTTACTAACCATTTTATGAATTTTCGAATGTTAGTTTTTGTAATGACCCGACAACAAATTATTAGTTTAAATATGAGAATGGGCAGCTCAACTGGTTTCTGGGTGGCAGATTGCTACTGAGGACGCGAGTTCGAGTCACGCAGCGTGCATGATGTGGGAGTTTTATCTTTCTAATGTGGGATAGGCTCGCGTAGGCGCAGAATATTCTCCTCCCACAGTGGGTCGTTGAGTACCATAATTTAAATCCTCCACCAGCTTTCGGGCGGGAGGTGGGGCGCAGAGCGGAATTTCGCTTTTCTTCTGAATATGAGAATGGTACCCAAAAATAATACCCTATAATTTTCCTATAGTTCAATATAAAAAGAAAAAAAAAAATTATCATTTAATATGAGTGAATGGACTAAAACTTTAAGATCCATCTTTACTCATGGAGTAAAAAGCGGAATTCAAAAGTAAATCAACAAGAAAATATGTTCATAGGTAGGTATCCGAGTATTTCAATATTCAAAGCTGGTTGGTTAATTAGCCACGCCTAATTCAACTTGGTTTGAATAGATGCTATCACTATTGAAAAGCTGACAACTGTTGTATGAAATTTATAATAATAATGATGTCCAATAGAAAAGTACTCCCTCCGTCCCGATGGACATATGATGTATATTTGATATTTTAACTGATATATAATGATAGTAAATATATAAAAGAGATTAAAAAATAAAAAATATTGACGATTACTATGTGTTGAGATTAAAAAAGTAAAAAATGATTATTTAATTTGATTGTCAAAAATGATATACATAAATTTGTTAAAGAATTTTTTACTATTTGTAAAGTTCTCTAGAATGTGTGAATTTTTAGTTCCAATTTTATTTTATAAGTAATCCATACTTGATATTAAAATAAATTCCCAAAAGAATCTAAAAAAATATGTGTCGTTTATATATTAACTGTTTTTAAAAATTTTAATAAAACTAGCATGTGTAAAATTGAATGGTTCAATGTATCAAAAAAAAAATTGAATGGCTCAACATATGTATGACACTTTTATTATGAAAAAAAAGAGTAAATTATAAAAATCGTCCCTAAAGTTTGGCCAAATTGCATGTTTCGTCCTAAACGTTTAGAAAGTGCAAGGGTCGTCCTCTGAGAAACCTTTGGGGCAAGTATCGTCCCTGACCAATATCAAATGACTAAAATACCCTTTTCCGTTTTCATACGCTTTTGTCTGTTTTTTCTTACGTTTTTGCCCGTTTTTCTTACGTTTTTTCCGTTTACATACGTTTTTGTCCGTGTTTATATGTTTTCGCCTATTTTCTTACGTTTTCGCCCATTTTCTTATGTTTTCATCTGTTTTTATACGTTTATGTCCGCTTTTCTTAAGTTTTTGTCCGTTTTTTATCGTTTTTGTCAGTTTTTGTTCATTTCTCTTTTGTCCGTTTTTCTTACATTTTTTCCAGTTTTATATGTTTTCGCCCGTTTTCTTATGCTTTCATTCATACGTTTTCGGCTGTGTTTCTTACGTTTTTGTCCGTTTTTATCCGTTTTTGTCCATTTTTCTTACGTTTTTGTCAGTTTTCTTATATTTTTTCTGTTTTCATACGTTTTTGTCCGCTTTTATATTTTTTTGCCCGTTTTCTTACGTTTTCATTCATTTTTATACATTTTCGTCTGTTTTTCTTAAGTTGTCCGTTTTTATCGATTTTTGTCCGTTTTTCTTACGTTTTTGTTTGTTTTTCTTGAGTTTTTGTCAGTTTTTATTCGTTTTTGGCCGTTTTCTTACGTTTTTGTCCTTTTTTATAAGTTTTCGTCCATTTTTTTTAAGTTTTTGTCCATAATTACATGCTGGACCAAAAGAAAATGGGAAAGAGGCGATTGAGTTAATTACAAAAAAAAAAAAAAAAAAGAATGATGTATTAGGTAGAGACATGTATGTGGTAGTGTATCGTTATGGAAAATTATACTACGTATAACTTCACAAATCAACTTTAATACGACAATCAATAAATTATTGTAGGATAATAAAAAATATCAGTAATAAATAAGACATATTAAAAATGAGTTGATGCGCTTTGTAATTATATTATACATAAGTTGTTGTTATATTGTATTTTTAATGTAATATTACCTAGTGAACAGACTTTGAGAAGTCAAAATCATTCAGAGTCATGAAAATACAACAGATAAAGCTCAGAAAAGGTGTAGTTTTTTACAGTGGCAGGTGTTTCTCGAATATTATTCAGGGTTAGAGTTATCTTCGTTTCAAGAGTTTCAGCATCATTGCAGCCTGGTAGCAGATCCAGACTTCTAGATTTATAACTTCCGATGTAGTCTGTACATTGGGCATACTCCTTGTCAATTGTCACCTTCTTCTCCTTGTTTAATTCAACACCAGGCTGAACATCATTGATTCCAATTGAGAATCCATGATTTGCTATCCACTGAGCACTACAACAACAAAAATAATCAAAACTAAGCTTCTACTTCTTCATTTTCTCGACTACAACACATTAGCAAGAAAATATCAGGCTGCCAACATCAATCATCCGAACAGAAGACCGAAAGCTAAATTCAATCACTATGTAAAAGGTTGAATTCCAAGCTATAAATTAAACCAGTCTTTCAGCATTTACCATAGTTGAAAACTGTTGTCGCAATGATTGATACATTTACGTTCAAAATTCTGAGAACCAAGTATAGAAAAATTTTGTTCAATTTCGGCCATTTGAGTATTTAGTACGGTGAAAAGATAGCCTCAATCACATGCAACATTAAAAGCAAAAACTAAGACAATAGCCAGTAGCAAGGAAAAGAAGCAAAACAATAACAATAATATAGAATTAACACCACCTCACCCGAAAATCCATTAACACTGAGATCCAACTCCACCAATGGGACAGCCCCTTGCAGTAACTCCCTAGGTACAGACCCGGAAAGCTGATTATTTCCAAGCCTCGGTGTATGAAGATTCGGCAACTGCCCAAATGCAGGTAGTTCACAAACTATCCAATTATCACCAAAATCTAAAACCTGCAAATTCCTAAACAACCTCATTGTGTCGCCACCCCAAAGCTGACCCCCTACATTATTCCCACTCAAGTTTACATACTTGACAGTATTCGCCAAACTAGAAACATTCTCCACACTAAATTCCATGGACCCAAAAAAATTATTCCTGCTCAAATCCAAATATTCCACATTCCTAAGTTCCGAATCGGTTCGCACATCCCCTATGGTGATTCGAGTGCAAATCAAACACTTTCAACTGCTGTAAGTTACGAATTCCAGCAGGAAACCATCCGCACCTTTTTGGACGAAACAGAAGAGAAAGAAAGAAAAATGTGCGTATTAAATCATATCACCTTTAAAAGAGGTTTCATCCCGAAACCTAAACAACGAGAACGAAGTGCTAGAATAGCAACCTTCCCGACCATATCCTCTTGGTCCACATCCGATCTTCATGGCCATTAGTATCGTGGTCACGACTGTGTCCTCTGCCCATCGGCATACTAAGCGGATTCCCACTCAATACGATTGCACAACTTCGCAAAATATTATACTAAAGTACCAACTCAGCACGACATATCACATAAGGTAACCAATAACAACTCGAAAAGAAAATCCACGAGGTATCCTTTTAAAGGAAATCTTTTGAAAATCCTTGGATTTGTATGCTATTTAAAATAAACTTTAAAAGTACTTTTGGTACCTCGGGTTGTTTCATCAAAACTTGTAAACAACATATTTTAACCGTCTCATTTGAAATCATTTGAAGTCATCATGCCTCTACGTATCATCATCACCGTTAACAACTAACAAGTTAACCATGCAAGATCATCAAATCATTCTTACATACTCTAACATTTCCAAATCCGAGTTTGAATTTTACATCGAGTGAGATTTTTCATCTTTCACTATATTTTTTTTTGAAAATAAAAATCGCATTGGTTTTTGAAATAAAATATTTTTATGGTGTGAAAGATTTTTGAAAATCATTCACTTGAATTATTTGAAAATACAACAATACGTTGAAAATCATTTTCGAAAATTCTCCCAACACTTCACAAACATCAACGACGGTAATATTTTACAAAATGTCTACATGTACTTTAAAACAACTCTTTCAAATACCATCGAGGTTTTATTTGAGAATCCAAGGCCGGCTTGCCAATTCTAAATAATTTTCAAAGTATACACGGAGCCGCCGATTAATCGAACCGTCAAAACTTTATGAAGTTTCTAGGAAAGTGTTTTTGAACACACACAGCAGAGATAATTTATCAATTCATCAAACACAATCAAATATCACCTAGCAATACGAAAAGTCTTAACACACATTCACGCTGCTTGATTGTTATCACTAGACACCACGTAGAGAACACAACTACGGGTGATTGGCCGCAAAGTTAGACCTAACGGCTATAATGCGGTTCCATAGTCTCGCCTGAGTTGATTAGCGCGTTACAACAAAGATTAACGTGCGCTAAACACGCCACGTTAGCGCGCGTTAGCCTCGTATTAAGCCTGTGCTAACCGCTCTAATCACCAACACGATTGCAAACATATATGAGGTAATACTAGACTCGAAGGTTACAAATAAGCAACAACATACGAGTCTAAATGTCATCGATTCACATAATTATAACATCTCACAAGCAACCATCAAAAGAAAATCATCCTACAAAAATGAAAATTTTACTTCTCAATAAAGAGGACTATCTCAACACATACATACCGATGGACTCAACATTCACGTTACTATTTTAATCATAAAACTGGCACCACTGCTCAACAACGAGAGCATCATCAATACGCATGTTCTGACCAACATTCATGAAACCGAAAAGTTACAAACGAGAGTCACGTCTTGAGTATATTTTGAAGACCTTATTTGAGTTAAAAACTCGAGTTTTGAAAACTTATAGTATGAGATGAGAATGAAATATCGGTAGTTTGAAGTCTAAAAATTTTCGACCTTGAGGTCATCATACAAAAATCAAAATTTTTCCTCCCTTGGAGAACATTTTAAAAATTTACGTGGCTCCCCGGAAGCCTTCGAAACTAAAAATTCCAAGGTTGTTGCTCTTGCAAGAAAAACAGTTCATACAAGGATACATTTGGCCATATCATTCTTCATTCTAGCAGAAAACGGGAATTAACAAATATATGATGCACCTTCAAATATTACTACATAACGCAGAATCATACAGGCTCGTATAGCTCGTGGTACAACATGTAGTAGGGAGACTTACATCCATAGATCGCACGAAGATGATGGTTGCACCTTGATACTAATCACGGCCGACATCCCAGACGACGCGTCGCGACACGACTCAGTCAGACAAAATCTGACAATACAAGACTCAACAACACATAACTCGACCCGACAGCCTAGGTTTCCTCAACCTAAGCTCCGATACCATAAATGTAACACCCCCAGATCAAACCGGGAATATTACACGCCGCAGACCCTCTCCGTGGGGATCCACCAGGCTAGACATCAAAACAACACATTACATTACATACCGACGAATCAAAATAACGGACCAACAGACCGATTTGGTCTTCCGTCACTGACTTACAAATCAAAATACATAAACTCATCCAGACTCATACCCACGCAAGGGTAAAATACTTGCAACAACGAACAATAAGACAGCGGAAAAGACAATACAATGGACTCACTAAGAACCCAAAGCCGGCCTTCGTGTGATTAGTATCATTCGTCTTTCATCATCCCTCGTACCGATCCTGTGTCTTGCTCCCGAAAACTGCATGTACACGGACACAATCTGAGATATCCACCCCAGGTGCTCGGGGTTAGCAAACCTCCACTGTTTCGCTAGTGCAAGTATAAAGTGCAAATACGAGCCATACACAACACATTCCGAGAATACAACGAAAGACTTCCCGAGGTATATTTAGTTAAAAATAGTTCAAGTCTTGAAAGTAGAAACGAAGTAAGTAAGCACTTTGAAAACACTTTCAAATCTCGGGAGTTTTGAAAACATTTGAAATTGAAAAGTTCTTAATTCCTCGAAAGTCCTTTAGGGTCACAGCCCCAAAGTTCTTTTTCCAAAATATAAATCCGTTAACAAAATACGGGGTCCACGGCCCAACCATTTTGATCACAAAACACAGGGTCCACGACCCGATCATCCACTTCAATTCACTTACAAGTGCACATTACACATAACACATTAATCTTATGCCATTCTAGCCAAACACCAAGACTCGATATATAATGTATCTCGACCCCGAGCGCAAAGCATTGTGATACTCCGGACAATATCACAATTAATCATCAAAACATCAACATCAATATCACAGAAACCACACTTGGTAACCCGTGGCCGTACCCATTAGTATCGGCCCCCAGAGGCCCCGTCGGACCGTCCCTAGGTGGGAAACCACTTCCGCGGCCGTACCCATTAGTATCGGCCCCCAGAGGTCCCGTCGAACCGTCCCCAGGTGGAAGAACATCAACACACGCACCCAAGTTCACTTCCGTGGCCGTACCCATTAGTATCGGCCCCCAGAGGCCACATGCCATCCCCAGGTGGAAGAACATCAACACACGCACCCAAGTCCACTTCCGTGGCCGTACCCATTAGTATCGGCCCCCAGAGGCCACATGCCATCCCCAGGTGGAAGAGTAACAACTCACAGATTACAAAACCACGACTCTCAAAGGTCAAACACACAAAATATATATAGTCGAGGTACCTTGCTAGAATGGCCAAATTATCCAACACGTACTCACGACCCAGAACTATATCAATTCACAAGGGAGCACAAGATCTCAACAGCACCGAACGACACAACCAATATCACAAAAACTCACATATTCATTCATAACCACGAGACTCCAAGCACATAATTTGACAAGAGAATTACACTTTACATTTACCGACGCCATAATCATACATAATGACATCACACGAAAGTAAGGTGATCCTATACTCGAAACTAGCATACATAATCAACTAAGCATATTAATTCCCGACCCACACGGGTCACCTTTACGAAAACCATGATGGTAAATATACCGATTCTTTTGAAAAATGATTATAAATATTTATTTAGCACATATCGACACTTAGCAACCATTATATCTACAAAACACGTAATGTATGGGCAAGATACTTGCCTCGATAATCGACACCGGACACTCCTACGAACACGGCTCAGTCGGGACACCTCGAACACCTACAATTCTTCGGCGAAGACAATGAATACACCCACGATCGAAAAGCTTGAAGAAAGCGACGAAAGGAAGGGTTCCGACTCGAATTCTTTGCGAGAAGTCTGACCCTAACATCATACCATCAATAAATTAACGAACGAATGAGGAAGAATAATCGTAGAACGCTCGAATCCTCTTAGTGACATTTTATCGGACACCTTCAAGGCGTCGATAAGAAACTCAATAAAACGACAAATCCTCGGCGATTCAACCGAGGAACAGCAAGGAATTCGACATAATATTGTTTAACAATCATAAATACATCACTATTCTGAGTTAAAACGAATTAAACGGACAAATCGAACAAAATCCCCAAAACTAGATTTTAAGAAAACATGCCTTGATTATTTGGATCAAGGATGTTACGTGATGATCAATTGATGTTATGAACCCCAAAACTTCGTGGATTCATAGTATAACAACATGTCTTCGACTTCCCAAAGACTCAAACGCGGACGGGAAGGATAGGAAATGAAATGAGTGAAAAACGATCGCCGCCATATTTATAGCTCACGGACACGACGCAAAGAACGGCCTGCATAGCCGTGTGTCTCGGCCGTGTCTCGCAGTCGCTACCCCCGGCCGACCGCAAGAAGACACGGCGCGCCAGCGCTGCTGTGGCCGTGTCGCATGTGTCCGGCCCACCTGCATCAGTAACACCCTGCATTTAACCGGAAATATTACAGCCGTGGCCCCGAGATGGAACCCACAAGGTCAAGGAAATTTTCGCAAACATTTACAAATGTTTAAAAGGCCAACGACGGTACTATTTTTAAAAACATTCAAGACGTTATAAAACTCGCTCATCAAACCGTAAAACTCATTTGAAATCGCAAGGCCAAACGGCCGACACTCAAAAGTTTAGAAAATGATTTCCACAGTAATCTCGAGCACGGATACCAAAAGAACATTTCAAAATACTCACGCAGCGGAAAAAGACCAACAATTAAGATACTCTAGCAACGGAATACAAGAACCAATCAAGAGACTCAATGCACAAAACACGTCCTAGCCGTATCCTCAGGAAGCTCATCTCTTCACGACCGCTACATAGCTCGATACTCCAAGAACCTAAAAAGAAATCCCACGACGGGGTCAACCATAATATCCAACAATGATAACCGTCACATTACATTAATAATTACATACCAATGAGAATACAACATAAGAATACGACCAACGTACTCTTACCGCCATAACTTTACTTACTCAAGTAATTCTCATCAGAATAACCATTATCACATTTCACATCTCGTACTCGATTAACCAATAAACTCGAACATAATATCTGTATTGTACCTCAAACAGTACTCAAGATCCTCAAACTATCATAACCAACTCACGATACGGAAATCTACCATTTCTGACCAATACGATCCATCGAATAATATCATCAAATCCCAAGACGATAACCGATTGTCCACCAAAGACAAGACCAAAGAAAATATGGAACATACCTCGAGATATGATGTGCCACGATAATCATATCAGTCTAATCCGAGATCAGAACAATGCAATACGGACAAGGTCCTAATACAAGACCTACAAATGCATACTCATATGACAACGTCAATATGCTCAAAAACAATAACAACTATGTATACTCAATGGAAATATCATGATCCAGCGCCCTCAGCATAGATCCCAAGATGATCCTACAAGATCAACACGATGTGGATAACCAACAATATACATATGCACAACAATAACACAATACTGGGTAATCCAACGATCCAGCGCCCTCAAAGATAGATCCCCATGATGATCCGTCGGACCAACGCATGGTGGAAAACTCCGCCCGGCCGATCCAGCGCCTCAAAGATAGATCCCATGATGATCCGTCGAACCAACGCATGGTGGACATTCGATCCAGCGCCCTCGGATAGATCCTCATAATCCCATCGGATTATTTACACAACATGAACAACACAATATGCATACACATATGCAAATCAACACGTTCATCAACATGAACAACATAACATGCACGACAACATGACAATCTACTAGGACGACTTCATGTTCAACAACATGAAAGAAAATGTACGAGACCAAAATAAATAACATTAAACCATAATCAATATGGAATACTTGCCCCGAGTCCTTCGGGAGCAACCTCGATGTCCAATCATCACCGACGATTATCCTCAATGCTCGGCGATCCAAACGTACAATGAACTATAGATACTCATATCCTCGTCTTTACCATAATGTAACCTCGATACTCGAATATACCAATAACTGAAATAAAGCATATACATTATGATTTTTCTCCCAGAATCGAAAGAACGATATGCGATCCGAATACCCAGAGTTCACAATAATAATCATCGCTATATGCATTATAAACGAAATGAAACTGAAACCATTCATTAAATATTAACTGAGCAAGTAATAACTTGCCTCGATACCGACATGACGATGATGAAGCCGCTACCAGTCACAATGCCTTCGTCTACGAGCTCCTCGGCCCCGACCGAAGCAATTCAAGAACATACTCGAACACGACCGCAAAGATCCGGTTATAATCACCGATCAATAATCTCAACCTATCGAAGTAATCAAATAACACATATCCGATAACAATTAACAACCGACACGACCAACCAAATCATCTCAACTATTCAACGATATCTACAATACAAACTATAACTCGATGATCATAATCAATCAATACAACCGATCAATAAACCCCAACGGTTCCACAATATCTCGATTAGACACAAGTCCGGACAATCCAACTCAAACAATTACGAACTCAAAACCGCAACACGATTCATAATCCGATTAATTCAACATACGATCGTCTTGCTATGTTAAATTCATCAAAAGTTCCTCAAGAACACTAAGGGATTCGAACTCATGTTCATAACCATCAAAACCACGTAATTCGATATCCTCTAACATCTAAACAAATCCTCATTCATGATTCAAGGTGTATATCAACATGTTCTTGAACATACGATCTCCCTAACATCAAGAATCGAAGTAACAATACCAAGAACATCAAGAACTCTATGATTTCATAATCATAATCAACATATTCAAGGTATAAACCATCATAACACCATCTTCCTTCAACATATAGTTCATGTAGCCTCAATAATCGTAACAACATCACAATCAACTTCATATGAATCATATACTGATAACAATACCAAAATCCGAAATCAAAGTGAAGAATTCAACAACATACCTCAAGAACATGAATAACCCAATCAAATCCTTCAAGAATCATCCATAATTCCATATCCAAGCCTCAAATCCAAGTCCTCAAGCTCAAAATCGACTTAGGAAGGCCAACATCTCTCTCTCTCTCTCAAAGTTTGAAGACGAAAAACGAAAAAAAACGTCGAAGGAAATGAAAGACGGGCATCTACTTATAAAACATTTCTGTTCGTTACGTACGTAACACACCAAGGTTAACGTACGTAACACGCATTACGTACGTTAGCCATCCTTGATAGCGTACGTAATGCTAATCCCAAAACTAATCGCCCTGTTTCGCCCACTTGATTACGACGTAACATTTCCTTCATTACGCATTTAATACGACGTTGACTTGCTACAAGAAAGCCTTATATTACGACGTAATACATCCCGTATAACGTCACGTAATAATGAAGTTGACTCGCTGTCAACATCCTTCGCGAAAGCCGCCACACAGGGGTCCCACCGCCGACCATGACTCGATCGTCGATTCCCATGTTACGTACGTAATGTCTTGGCCATAACGCACGTAACTCTTGTGATTTAGCGTCGTAAGTCTTCAACATTAGCGACGCTAAATATTCTATACTTAGCCAATTTCAATTATCACTGCCTCTCGACATACGAATACGAACATACGACATACCGAATACGTATACCGAATCCAATAATATTTTCATACGATATATCTCATATCGAAAGTACGATAACCCGATACACGATATTCAAATGCAATTGTCGACCAGATACGACAATTGTACCAATACTAACATCTCAGTCCTTTATTTATTTTATCCATACTGCATGCATTCCACGCTGCACAATATAACTCGGATAAAATAACTCAAACAATAGTAGTAGAAATTCGGATATTACATTCTACACCACTTAAAATAAGTTTCGGCCTCGAAACTTGCAAACCGTCATAAAAACAAACAAACATACCGTCCAACCAAAATATCCCAAAACCATCACGACAACGATCAAATATCGACAGAAACGAATAACCAAAAGAGCACATATACAAATACGCAGGACGACGATCTCTGAGATACTAGCAAGTGACTTCACCGTAAAGCCTCAACACGCTTACAATAACAATTCCATAAGTCTCAACAAAATTATATCATCGTCGATGAAATAATCTATCCGTGACAAATCCTATTGCACGATCGCATGATCAAGTTCCAATTCCGATAAAACGAATAATATCCGATATATCTGTGAAACAACTGTCCAAAACAATGACAATTAATCCCGAAACATCGACACAGAATTCGAACGCTTATACGATCATTAACAATGATCAACCAACTAACTAACCGAGAAGATCATTGATAAGATATCTCCAATACGGTTAATCCAATGGTCAAAACACAACTGAGAATATCATCAACATGATACACTCCAATATGACCAACCAGAGGTCAAAACACAGTCAAGAATATCATCAACATGACAAACTCTAATATGACCAACCAAAGGTCAACGATAATCGAGAATACCTTCAAATGGTAAGCTCCAACACGATCAATACAGAACCACAGAAACAGATATACGAAAAAACAAATTTCTCAAAACGACACACCAATCACATACAGTGATTCTCAACGAAACACAACCGACTGGTGAACATACCCCTCGGCATACGAACAACCAATCACAAACCGACGAACATATCCAATCATACAGGGAGTGAGAACGACCACTCAATATCCAAAACAACCAGCATGGGGTCGCCATCCCCAAATCTACACTTACAACGAAATCCTTCAAAATCACTATGGTAAAAATCACACTACTTCCATACCAATGGAATCACATAGCACGTATGCCCCGGTTTCACAAAATCCAAAGTTCCAAAATTATATTATGTACATGATTCTACAACACACGACATATTTCTCTTATCCGATAAATCAATCGATCATCCTTGCATAACCAAACGACCATACCAAGGTTCAGATCCCTATTCCTCGTTCCATACTGATGTCTTATCCAGTTCGTGAGTCACACTCACAACTTCACCATGATATGTAATATACACTAAATGCGTATGTATATCGATCATATTTTCAAAACCAGTTTGAAATCATATAGTCTTGTCAAAAGACAAATTTTCGAAAATTCTTTCAAGAGTTTGAAAACTCAAAACATAAATTTTCGTAAGACCACAAAATCAATTTTACAAATTAAATCGGCTCGTTGGTGCCAAGTTCTCGATAAAAATTCTTTTCGAATACACACGATTAAATAAAATGGAATTTATGCAAATGCTTGTCCATATCCATACTTGTATACCAATTCGGCTCGTCACCAAATTCCACTGATATTCCATCGGGAAAACCACACGATAGGGTTCTAAAATCTCAATATATAAATTCCGACCAAAAACTCCTTTTCCACATACTATTCGCAACGTCAATCCTTAATCCATCCTGGATCACCTCTAATATGCTATGACAAATCATTGAAACGAATCAATACAGCGAAAGACTTCCCGAGAAGTTTCATTTGAACGAGTAAACCAAAACCCCAAAAGGTAGGAACGAAATAAATAAATGATTGATAAATTGTTTTACAACTCTCGGGAGTTTTAGAAAACAAGAAAAAGCCTTTTGAAACATTAGGGTCTCAGCCCGTATCTCGTTCCGCCTTACAAGAAGTTTAAAAAGTAGAAAACTCTTTTCGGACTCCAAGTCCTGAGTTACAAAACTATTTCAAAATCGATTGGGTCTCGGCCCAAAAATCATTTTCCGTAAAACATCCGTAAAACATTCATTTTGAAAAGTATCATTTTTCAAATGTTCAAAAGCGGTTTCATGTATCACAAAATGATCTATCATGACTACATGTTTTTCTCAACCATCCACAACCTTCTCCCAAATGTACAATTCCGTTCCAAAATCTAACCAACATACTGATTTCCAAAATCATAGTTTCTCAAGATCATCAATACTGTCTCACTCTGACATCTCATACTGTATTCTGTAACGCATGATATCTGCTGAATCTCAAAACATATCAACTTAGAACGGCAATAAATCTCAATAAAATTCAAAAATCGAAATACTTACAGATCGTGAAGCCAACGATTCCCCGTGATACTGGCACATGTCTCGACTCTAGAAAATACTCGACATGGATATTTTCAAAACACACGTTTGCCAAATCAGTTCGACTCAAGAACACAATACATCTCATTCCATATAATCTCGTTAACACTATTTGGAAAAGTTATAACAAGCCCAGTACGATACTGGCAAATCCGATAACGCACAAGCCTGAGTGAACAACAAAGACTAACGACTCTAACATTTGTCAATCGACAACTCGAATGACGCAACAAAAACACGACCCAACTCGACCCAAATGCCTAGGTTTTCTCAACCTAAGCTCTGATACCATATTCTGTAACACCCCCAGATTTAACCGGAAATATTACAGCGTCGTGGGCCCCGATATGGAACCCACAAGGCTGAAGGAAATTTTCGCAAACATTTACAAATGTTTAAAAGGCCAACGACGGTACTATTTTTAAAAACATTCGAAGACGTTATAAAACTCGTTCATCAAACCGTCGTAAAAACTCATTTGAAATCGCAAGGCCAAACGGCCAACACTCAAAAGTTTAGAAAATGATTTCCACATTAATCTCAGTTACCGGATACCAAAAGAACATTTCAAAATACTCACGCAGCGGAAAAAGACCAACAATAAAGATACTCTAGCAGCGGAATACAAGAACCAATCAAGAGACTCAATGCACAAAACACGTCCTAGCCAAGATCCTCCGGAATCTCATCTCATCAAGACCGCTACATAGCTCGATAATCCTAGAAAATAAAAAGAAATCCCACGACGGTCACCATAATATCCAACAATGATAACCCACATTACATTAATAATTACATACCAATGAGAATACAACATAAGAATACGACCAACGTACTCTTACCGCCATAACTTTACTTACTCAAGTAATTCTCATCAGAATAACCATTATCACATTTCACATCTCGTACTCGATTAACCAATAAACTCGAACATAATATCTGTATTGTACCTCAAACAATACTCAAGATCCTCAAACTATCATAACCAACTCACGATACGGAAATCTACCATTTCTGACCAATACGATCCATCGAATAATATCATCAAATCCCAAGACGATAACCGATTGTCCACCAAAGACAAGACCAAAGAAAATATGGAACATACCTCGAGATATGATGTGCCACGATAATCATATCAGTCTAATCCGAGATCAGAACAATGCAATACGGACAAGGTCCTAATACAAGACCTACAAATGCATACTCATATGACAACGTCAATATGCTCAAAAACAATAACAACTATGTATACTCAATGGAAATCCCATGATCCAGCGCCTCAAAGATAGATCCCAAGATGATCCTACAAGATCAACACGATGTGGATAACCAACAATATACATATGCACAACAATAACACAATCTGGGTAATCCAACGATCCGGCGCCCTCAAAGATAGATCCTCATGATGATCCCGCGGACCAACGCATGGTGGAAAACTCCGTCCAGCCGATCCAGCGCTCAAGATAGATCCCATGATGATCCCGTCGAACCAACGCATGGTGGACATTCGATCCAGCGCCCTCAGCATAGATCCTCATAATCCCATCGGATTATTTACACAACATGAACAACACAATATGCATACACATATGCAAATCAACACGTTCATCAACATGAACAACATAACATGCACGACAACATGACAATCTACTAGGACGACTTCATGTTCAACAACATGAAAGAAAATGTACGAGACCAAAATAAATAACATTAAACCATAATCAATATGGAATACTTGCCCCGAGTCCTTTGGGAGCAACCTCGATGTCCAATCATCACCGACGATTATCCTCAATGCTCGGCGATCCAAACGTACAATGAACTATAGATACTCATATCCTCGTCTTTACCATAATGTAACCTCGATACTCGAATATACCAATAACTGAAATAAAGCATATACATTATGATTTTTCTCCCAGAATCGAAAGAACGATATGCGATCCGAATACCCAGAGTTCACAATAATAATCATGGCTATATGCATTATAAACGAAATGAAACTGAAACCATTCATTAAATATTAACTGAGCAAGTAATAACTTGCCTCGATACCGACATGACGATGATGAAGCCGCTACCAGTCACAATGCCTTCGTCTACGAGCTCCTCGGCCCCGACCGAAGCAATTCAAGAACATACTCGAACACGACCGCAGCATCCGGTTATAATCACCGATCAATAATCTCAACCTATCAAAGTAATCAAATAACACATATCCGATAACAATTAACAACCGACACGACCAACCAAATCATCTCAACTATTCAACGATATCTACAATACAAACTATAACTCGATGATCATAATCAATCAATACAACCGATCAATAAACCCCAACGGTTCCACAATATCTCGATTAGACACAAGTCCGGACAATCCAACTCAAACAATTACGAACTCAAAACCGCAACACGATTCATAATCCGATTAATTCAACATACGATCGTCTTGCTATGTTAAATTCATCAAAAGTTCCTCAAGAACACTAAGGGATTCGAACTCATGTTCATAACCATCAAAACCACGTAATTCGATATCCTCTAACATCTAAACAAATCCTCATTCATGATTCAAGGTGTATATCAACATGTTCTTGAACATACGATCTCCTAACATCAAGAATCGAAGTAACAATACCAAGAACATCAAGAACTCTATGATTTCATAATCATAATCAACATATTCAAGGTATAAACCATCATAACACCATCTTCCTTCAACATATAGTTCATGTAGCCTCAATAATCGTAACAACAACATCACAATCAACTTCATATGAATCATATACTGATAACAATACCAAAATCCAAAATCAAAGTGAAGAATTCAACAACATACCTCAAGAACATGAATAACCCAATCAAATCCTTCAAGAATCATCCATAATTCCATATCCAAGCCTCAAATCCAAGTCCTCAAGCTCAAAATCGACTTAGGAAGGCCAACATCTCTCTCTCTCAAAGTTTGAAGACGAAAAACGAAAAGAAACGTCGAAGGAAATGAAAGACGGGCATCTACTTATAAAACATTTCTGTTCGTTATGTACGTAACACACCAAGGTTAACGTACGTAACACGCATTACGTACGTTTGCCATCCTTGATAGCGTACGTAATGCTAATCCCAAAACTAACTGTCCTGTTTCGTCCACTTGATTACGTACGTAACATTTCCTTCATTACGTACGTAATACGCACGTTGACTTGCTACAGTAAAGCCTTATATTACGTACGTAATACATCCTGTATAACGTACGTAATACGTAGTTGACTCGCCTGTCAACATCCTTACGAAAGCCGCGACACAGTGGTCCCACCCGCCGACCATGACTCGATCGTCGATTCCCATGTTACGTACGTAATGTCTTGGCCATAACGCACGTAACTCTTGTGATTTAGCGTCGTAAGTCTTCAACATTAGCGACGCTAAATATTCTATACTTAGCCAATTTCAATCATTCTGCTTTGTCTCGACATACAGAATACGAACATACGACATACTGAATACGTATACTGAATCCAATAATATTTTCATACGATATATCTCATATCGAAAGTACGATAACCTGATACACGATATTCTCAAATGCAATTGTCGACCAGATACGACAATTGTACCAATACTAACATCTCAGTCCTTTATTTATTTTATCCATACTGTACAGATTCCACGATGTACAATATAACTCGGATAAAATAACTCAAACAACAGTAGTAGAAATTCTGGATATTACACAGACAGACCGAAAATTACGTCCGAACCACAACGACGATCCGAACGACCCCGAAACCCGAACCTGAATACGAATCGAAGTTACGGTTACGAAGTACTCGCAAAGACGAATCCAAAAGCTAATAGAACACACGATTCCGACCACCCGAAGGCTCGGAATTCGACAACGGAAGTAATTACCCAAAACTTTGGGAAATTACGAAAATGGCCCAAAACGTCCGAAAATCACGATACGCGATCGAAACACCAAACCAAAGCTCGCAACATGAATAATAACATTAAATGAACTTACGAGAAACTCGAAACAGCAGTTTCGGACGAGATTCGCAAGAATCGAACTCAAGTGCGGAAAAGTCGCTAAAAAGCTCGGAACTCAACAAAACGATACCGAAACGAACTCGGATGACAAAAAGTGCAGAATTAATCATTCTCTAAATGACGAAACGGTCATGACCGAGTTATCAAAACGGACTCCGGCCGAAAAAGAAATTTACCGAAAATCGAAAATTGCGGATATTACATTCTACCCTCCTTAAAAGAAGTTCCGTCCCGAAACTTAAAACAAGTAGGGAGAAGCAATATCCCGCCAGGAAAACTCAACGAGATACGCAAGGAAACGCGTAACTTACGCCCATCGGTGAAACGTTACAAGCAACGCAAAGGAATATACGGCGTGAAAACACGCTCCACGACGACCAACACAACGTCGCCGTTAGGGATATAACCAAACCAACAAGTGACAAGCGTCATCAAATGGATAATACAATCAAGTCAATTATACGAACAATCACAAAACACAACGGACGAAAATCAATACGATTGACCAACCCAACGGTACATCAATCAAAACGCGAGCTAATCGCTGAACAAATACGGAATTCCACCGCCCAAGGGTTGGAAGATCGAAAACGAGACTAATTTTCCGAACTTGGAAAGGTCACAACGATATATAGAGCAATTTGGGACAATATCAGAACTCGCTCGAATGACAAAGGTGAGAAACAACACCAGGTCAGAAGCATCAACGAACACAGTCGAGTCGTTACGGTTGGACGAAACAGAAGAGAAAGAAAGAAAAATTTGCGTATTAAATCATATCACCTTTAAAAGAGGTTTCGTCCCGAAACCTAAACAACGAGAACGAAGTGCTGGAATAGCAACCTTCCCGACCATATCCTCTTGGTCCACATCTGATCTTCATGGCCATTAGTATCGTGGTTACGACTGTGTCCTCTGCCCATCGGCATACTAAGCGGATTCCCACTCAATACGATTGCACAACTTCGCAAAATATTATACTAAAGTACCAACTCAGCACGACATATCACATAAGGTAACCAATAACAACTCGAAAAGAAAATCCACGAGGTATCCTTTTAAAGGAAATCTTTTGAAAATCCTTGGATTTATATGCTATTTAAAATAAACTTTAAAAGTACTTTTGGTACCTCGGGTTGTTTCATCAAAACTTGTAAACAACATATTTTAACCGTCTCATTTGAAATCATTTGAAGTCATCATGCCTCTACGTATCATCATCACCGTTAACAACTAACAAGTTAACCATGCAAGATCATCAAATCATTCTTACATACTCTAACATTTCCAAATCCGAGTTTGAATTTTACATCGAGTGAGATTTTTCATCTTTCACTATATTTTTTTTTTGAAAATAAAAATCGCATTGGTTTTTGAAATAAAATATTTTTATGGTGTGAAAGATTTTTGAAAATCATTCACTCGAATTATTTGAAAATACAACAATACGTTGAAAATCATTTTCGAAAATTCTCCCAACACTTCACAAACATCAACGACGGTAATATTTTACAAAATGTCTACATGTACTTTAAAACAACTCTTTCAAATACCATCGAGGTTTTATTTGAGAATCCAAGGCCGGCTTGCCAATTCCAAATAATTTTCAAAGTATACACGGAGCCGCCGATTAATCGAACCGTCAAAACTTTATGAAGTTTCTAGGAAAGTGTTTTTGAACACACACAGCAGAGATAATTTATCAATTCATCAAACACAATCAAATATCACCTAGCAATACGAAAAGTCTTAACACACATTCACGCACAACAGTTGTTATCACTAGACACCACGTAGAGAACACAACTACAGGTGATTGGCCGCAAAAGTTAGACCTAACGGCTATAATGCGGTTCCATAGTCTCTGCCCAGGTTGATTAGCGCACGTTACAACAAAGATTAACGTGCGCTAAACACGCCACGTTAGTGCGCGTTAGGCTCGTATTAAGCCTGTGCTAACTGCTCTAATCACCAACACGATTGCAAACATATATGAGGTAATACTAGACTCGAAGGTTACAAATAAGCAACAACATACGAGTCTAAATGTCATCGATTCACATAATTATAACATCTCACAAGCAACCATCAAAAGAAAATCATCCTACAAAAATGAAAATTTTACTTCTCAATAAAGAGGACTATCTCAACACATACATACTGATGGACTCAACATTCACGTTACTATTTTAATCATAAAACTGGCACCACTGCTCAACAACGAGAGCATCATCAATACGCATGTTCTGACCAACATTCATGAAACCGAAAAGTTACAAACGAGAGTCACGTCATGACCAACAAATATATGATGCACCTTCAAATATTACTACATAACACAGAATCATACAGGCTCGTATAGCTCGTGGTACAACATGTAGTAGGGAGACTTACATCTATAGATCGCACGAAGATGATGGTTGCACCTTGATACTAATCACGGCCGACATCCCAGACGACGCGTCGCGACACGACTCAGTCAGACAAAATCTGACAATACAAGACTCAACAACACATAACTCGACCCGACAGCCTAGGTTTCCTCAACCTAAGCTCCGATACCATAAATGTAACACCCCCAGATCAAACCGGGAATATTACACGCCGCAGACCCTCTCCGTGGGGATCCACCAGGCTAGACATCAAAACAACACATTACATTACATACCGACGAATCAAAATAACGGACCAACAGACCGATTTGGTCTTCCGTCACTGACTTACAAATCAAAATACATAAACTCATCCAGACTCATACCCACGCAAGGGTAAAATACTTGCAACAACGAACAATAAGACAGCGAAAAAGACAATACAATGGACTCCGACTAACTGAACCCAAAACTGGCCTTCGTGTGATTAGTATCATTCGTCTTTCATCATCCCTCGTACCGATCCTGTGTCTTGCTCCCGAAAACCTGCATGTACCTGGACACAATACAGATATCCACCCCCCGATTACTCGGGGGTTAGCAAAACTCCACTGTTTCGCTAGTGCAAGTATAAAGTGCAAATACGAGCCATACACAACACATTCCGAGAATACAACGAAAGATTTCCCGAGGTATATTTAGTTAAAAATAGTTCAAGTCTTGAAAGTAGAAACGAAGTAAGTAAGCACTTTGAAAACACTTTCAAATCTCGGGAGTTTTGAAAACATTTGAAATTAAAAAGTTCTTAATTCCTCGAAAGTCCTTTAGGGTCACAGCCCCAAAGTTCTTTTTCCAAAATATAAATCCGTTAACAAAATACGGGGTCCACGGCCCAACCATTTTGATCACAAAACACAGGGTCCACGACCCGATCATCCACTTCAATTCACTTACAAGTGCACATTACACATAACACATTAATCTTATGCCATTCTATCCAAACACCAAGACTCGATATATAATGTATCTCGACCCCGAGCGCAAAGCATTGTGATACTCCGGACAATATCACAATTAATCATCAAAACATCAACATCAATATCACAGAAACCACACTTGGTAACCCGTGGCCGTACCCATTAGTATCGGCCCCCAGAGGCCCCGTCGGACCGTCCCTAGGTGGGAAACCACTTCCGCGGCCGTACCCATTAGTATCGGCCCCCAGAGGTCCCGTCGAACCGTCCCCAGGTGGAAGAACATCAACACACGCACCCAAGTTCACTTCCGTGGCCGTACCCATTAGTATCGGCCCCCAGAGGCCACATGCCATCCCCAGGTGGAAGAACATCAACACACGCACCCAAGTCCACTTCTGTGGCCGTACCCATTAGTATCGGCCCCCAGAGGCCACATGCCATCCCCAGGTGGAAGAGTAACAACTCACAGATTACAAAACCACGACTCTCAAAGGTCAAACACACAAAATATATAGAGTCGAGGTACCTTGCTAGAATGGCCAAATTATCCAACACGTACTCACGACCCAGAACTATATCAATTCACAAGGGAGCACAAGATCTCAACAGCACCGAACGACACAACCAATATCACAAAAACTCACATATTCATCCATAACCACGGGACTCCAAGCACATAATTTGACAAGAGAATTACACTTTACATTTACCGACGCCATAATCATACATAATGACATCACACGAAAGTAAGGTGATCCTATACTCGAAACTAGCATACATAATCAACTAAGCATATTAATTCCCGACCCACACGGGTCATCTTTACGAAAACCATGATGGTAAATATACCGATTCTTTTGAAAAATGATTATAAATATTTATTTAGCACATATCGACACTTAGCAACCATTATATCCACAAAACACGTAATGTATGGGCAAGATACTTGCCTCGATAATCGACACCGGACACTGCTACGAACACGGCTCAGTCGGGACACCTCGAACACCTACAATTCTTCGGCGAAGACAATGAATACACCCACGATCGAAAAGCTTGAAGAAAGCGACGAACGGAAGGGTTCCGACTCGAATTCTTTGCGAGAAGTCTGATCCTAACATCATACCATCAATAAATTAACGAACGAATGAGGAAGAATAATCGTAGAACGCTCGAATCCTCTTAGTGACATTTTATCGGACACCTTCAAGGCGTCGATAAGAAACTCAATAAAACGACAAATCCTCGGCGATTCAACCGAGGAACAGCAAGGAATTCGACATAATATTGTTTAACAATCATAAATACATCACTATTCTGAGTTAAAACGAATTAAACGGACAAATCGAACAAAATCCCCAAAACTAGATTTTAAGAAAACTTGCCTTGATTCGCTGGATTGAAGGATGTTACGTGATGATCAATTAATGTTATGAACTCCAAAACTTCGTGGATTCATAGTATAACATGTCTTCGACTTCCCAAAGACTCACCATGGACAGAAGGATAGGAAATGAAATGAGTGAAAAAAGCATCGCTCGGCCATATTTATAGCTCACGGACACGGGCAAGAAGAACGCCTGCATAACGCCGTGTGTCTCGCCGTGTCTCGGCAGCCGATCTGTCCCGACCGGCAGACACGGCGCTCAGCAGCGCTGTTTCAGGCCGTGTCGCATGTGTCCGGGCAACACCTCCAGCAGGCCAAAATTACGTCCGAACCACAACGATGATCCGAACGACCCCGAAACCCGAACCTGAATATGAATCGAAGTTACAGTTACGAAGTACTCGCAAAGACGAATCCAAGAGCTAATAGAACACACGATTCCGACCACCCGAAGGCTCGGAATTCGACAACGGAAGTAATTACCCAAAACTTTGGGAAATTACGAAAATGGCCCAAAACGTCCGAAAATCACGATACGCGATCGAAACACCAAACCAAAGCTCGCAACATGAATAATAACATTAAATGAACTTACGAGAAACTCGAAACAGCAGTTTCGGACGAGATTCGCAAGAATCGAACTCAAGTGCGGAAAAGTCGCTAAAAAGCTCGGAACTCAACAAAACGATACCGAAACGAACTCGGATGACAAAAAGTGCAGAATTAATCATTCTCTAAATGACGAAACGGTCATGAGAGAGTCGTCAAAACGGACTCCGGCCGAAAATTTTTTTTACCGAAAATCGAAAATTGCGGATATTACAGAACCCATCCCCGACGGGTGAGCTGATGTGAAATCGTGGGTGTCTATGTGTGTGTATGTGGGTTTCAGTGTGAGCGGGAGTTCCTTGTGTGCTTACTTTTCAAATCGAGTGCCGCCGGAGAGAGTGAAAACCGCGGAGCTTTTAGAGAGAGAGAGAGAACAGTAGAGAGAGTCGAACGGGAAAAAGGAAATGAAATGTTGGCCGAGACCTTTAGTTTTAACCCTAGAGAGAGAGAGAGGAGAGAGGTTAGAGGTCAGAGGGGAGAGACAGGGTTATTAACGTTTAACTTTGAAAAGTTTATGACTGCTCAAGACAGTCACAATACTTAGGACAGTCATTAACAGTCACAAATATTTGGATTTATTACTGTTTGGTCTTCATTACTGTTATTGGCAGTCATAAAGTTGTGACTGTCATTGAAAGTCACAAATCCAGGGAGTCTCAATGTCACAAAATCCTATATTTGGTGTAGTGAATTATATTATATACCATTTGTGATTATGCTAGTAATCACAATTAATGTGAATCTTGCATCATGTATCATCATATTGTAGAATATATCATCTCTAATCATTCTGTGTATATTTGTATGATAAATGTACAAACATTTTACATAATGTCTAGCATGGCATTGATTTTACACAATAGTTGGAGAAAAAAATTACTCCATCTGTTTAGATCCAAGTACAATATTTGGAAGAAAATTAGTTGTATTTCAAGTGAATGATTGGATGTGACAGACATGTAAGTTTTGTAAATATTGATGATTGTTGTATGTTGTAGACTAAAAGGTAAAATATATTAGTGATGAGTGCGTGTATATATATATCCCTCCGCACATATATATATATATATATATATATATATATATATATATATATATATATATATAGGTGCGGAGGGAAGGGGTTCCAAGGGGGTCAACGGCCCCTCCGGCGAATGGAAATTCTCCTATAAAATAGGAGAAGCTATATATATAGTTATTCGACCTCCGTATTTTCTAAATATCCTCATTCCGCCACTTCTATATATACACGTCCTCATATGACCTCTAGTTTCGCATATTGGCATGTTATCAATGGCAGCATTTCAGACACTTTGTGCCTCTGCAACTTTTTTGCTTCTTACTTCCTGTGCTCATGTCTCGACATCAAATTCTCAGTACTCTCAGAAGCCAGTCAAAGGTGTCTATTACCCTTCATGGGCTCGAGATCATCTCAGCCCATCTGCCATAAAAACAAAATACTTCACTCACATTTACTATGCATTTCTAGTCCCAAACAATGTCACCTTCAAGTTCGATATCGACAAAATTACCGAAGCTCCCTTCCTCAAAGATTTCACTTCGACGCTCCAAGCAAAGAAACATCCCGTCCAGACACTCTTCTCCATCGGCGGTGGGAACGTAGGGCCCGCGCTCTTCTCGCGCATGGCGTACCATCCGTCATCTCGCGCTTCTTTCATCAATTCGAGCATAGAGGTTAGAGACTTAGAGCAGGGGCAAATTTAGGGGCTGCTGGGGTGGGGGCCACCTCCTTGATCTTGAATGAATCTTTTTAATATGTATATTGAAGAAAATTAAACTTCATCCATATTCATAATTAACCCGTAACATTCTAATATTTTACTAAGTTTAATAGTTCCTCTTTTTAATTTAAGCCAGAGGCTTCAATTTCTCAAATTAATAAGGATTTCAAATTTAGTATTTAAGTTTTCAATTTTACTCTTAAAATATTACTCACTCATGTGAATTTTCACGTTTTCTAATATTTAAAATAAGTTTTGGCATTTCGATATTGTTCCCAATCATACTAAGTTATACATATTGAATCACTACTGAAAGTTGCAGCCTCACCACTTGAACACTGCATTCAGGTAAGATATAAACATAAGTGGTGATATCTATTTTTTTTTCAATTTCTTTGCTTTTTCAAAGTTGTAAACAAAGAATGCCAAATTTCTTTAATTCAGTATATATATATATATATATATATATATATATATATATATAAAGATGAATAATAGCCACATAAGAAACGATTTTTGAAAATAGGAAAAAGTGAAATCTCCCACTTAAATTGAAAAGGAGAGACTATAAATTTGACAATTATTATATTTAATATATATTTGAAAAAATGAAGAGATTAATATTTTGAAAATACACATAGAAATAAATTTAATTGTAGCTTAGATGTTAAAATTTATTTTTATATTAGTAGAACAAAATACATGGCGGGTTAGAATATGAATAGCCTAAAATAAAATGTTATCAGCTTTTTTTGTACACATAAAGAATTTAATTGTCCCCAAAAATAAATTCCGTCCTATGTAAAATTTCTGCTTCGGCAGGTTGCAAGGACATATGGATTTAATGGAATTGATTTGGACTGGGAATTTCCTCAAGATCGCGAAGACATGGAAAACTTGGCCCATTTGCTCGAGGAGTGGCACCATGCGGTCCAAAAGGAGGCAAAAGTGACCGGCAAGCCGCAACTCCTCATTACGGCCGCCGTGTACTACTCCGCCGACGCGTTTCTCTCTGGGGCCCAACGCGCTTATCCAGTAGACTCGATCACAAAGAACTTGAACTGGGTCCATGTGATGAACTACGACTACCATGGCTCGTGGGACACGTCAGCCACCGGAGCTCATGCCGCGCTATACGACCCGAAGAGTAACCTGAGTACAAGTTTCGGAATAGGGTCGTGGATCCGGGCCGGGGTGCCAGAGAGCAAGTTGGTCATGGGTATCCCACTGTATGGAAGGACGTGGAAACTCAAGGATCCTATGTTGTCTGGGGTTGGTGCGCCAGCTGTGGATGTGGGACCCGGTGAGGATGGGGCGTTGACTTTTGCTCAAGTGGTGAACTTCAACAGGGTTCATAAGGCCAATGTGGTGTTTGACTCGGAGACGGTGTCGATGTATTCGGTGGCGGGCAGGTTTTGGATTGGGTACGATGATGTTACGTCGGTTGCTCTGAAAATTGGGTTTGCTCGAGCGCTTAAGCTTGGGGGTTACTTCTTTTGGGATGTTGATGGTGACTACAAGTGGCGAATTTCCAAGAAAGGTAAGTACTACATTTTTAGCATTTTACGTTTTAGACCACCCAAAAGATGAGGCGTGTCAACTCAGTATAGGTTTGAACCAAACCATACTCCCTTAGTCCCATGAAACTTGAGTAGTATTCCTTTTCTGGCAGTGCCACGAAACTTGAGTCAATTCATTTTTAACACCTTTGTTACTCACACAACTTTAAATAATATATATTCATATCACCACTCTACACTAGGGGTGTTCAAAACCGGATATTCGGAGTTTCGGATATCCGAAATTTCGGATATCCGAAAATTCGGATAGTAGATTTTGATATCCGAAAAAAAAATATGAATTATATTCGGATATCCTTACATTCGAAAAAAATATACGGATTCGGATGTCGGATATACGAATATCCGAAAAAAAATTTGATATGGATATCGGATATCCGAATATCCGAATACCTTCTATTATTTAAAATATAAAAAATAAAAATTTTAGAATTTTTTGGATATTTCGGATATCGGAATATCCGATTTTTCTGAAAAGTACTATCCGATATTCGAATCTGAAGTTTCGAATATCCGAACTTCGGATATCCGAATTTTCGGACATCCGGATTTTTGGATATCCGGAACTTTGGATTTTCAGATATTTCGAATCGGATATCAGATGTCGGATATTTTTGAACACCCGTACTCTACACTGCTTTTCAACTCTCCTTAAACTCAACGCCGAAAATATTTGCCTCAAATTTCGTGGGATGGAGAGAGTATTGGTTTAAGAACAATTTTTAAAGATAAGGGAATAAATAGGATTGGGAATTTTCAAACCGAAACTCATGAAATCGGCCGGAACCGAACCGATATTTTTGGTTCGATTTGGTTCCTGATGTTGAAATTATGCACTTTTTTGGAACCGAACCCGAATTCAAAATTCGATTCGGGTTCGGTTCCTGCAAAAAAAAATCATAAAAATGCGAAATTATCTATTTACCTGTTTTTTATTAATATTCGTTAATTTATAAAGAAAAATAAAAAAATCTTAGAAATATATTGCCTTACTTAATTTATTTAAGTTCAAGTTACTCTTTTGCTGCTTCATTTTGATTGATATTTTGATTGTATCAACTGAACATTCAACTTTGTATCTTCACTATCTTGTTCTTAATGAGACTATTATTTTTTAGAAATTTAAAATGGAGCCAAACGTTGCTTTTAAATGGACAATTGTTGTTTAAAATTGAACTTCTTAGATTGAAGCAGGTGAATATTTTCAAAATGTATATTGAAATGAAGTTATCAAGAATATATATATATATATAATGCTAAAAATGAATCCTCAAATAGGTAATAATAAAAATTACAGAAAAACAATATTTTAAATACATTTAGACAAATAGAAAAACATCTTACATTCTTATATTTAGTTATATATATTAGTAAAATAAAGTAAACATTGCAATTAAGAAATATCATATCTAGGTGGAAAATTTATTTCAGGATTGACATTGTAAAATAAATCTTCTCTAACGCAAAAGTTTTAGGCTTTTAATTTATAATCCGTTGAGTTGGATAGTTAGATAATAACAAATAGAGAGTTTAAAATTATATTTTTATTTTGACATTATCTAAAATAACTCGTTTCACGTTATTTGTGCAGCTTCGGAATTATGGTAGTGCTTTTTGGGAACAAACATTGAAATGCACGCGTGGATGAATGGGATTAAAGATTGATGTTCTGAGAATATTACAGGGTTGTTTTGCTTAATTTTTCTTCACATTTTCTGGCAGAAACAGGGTTGTTTATGGTGATAAATTTAAAGGAAAAAGCTTGCATACTTTTATTCAACTTATTTATGCAAGGGCATATGTATGAGAATTATCGGGATCATAAATCTATAGTTTTGTCATTTTGATATGTGTTATCTTATTGTAATGTGTCATTGCGTTTTTAATATGAAAAAATCTTTATTTTTAAAAAAAAAAAAAATATGTGCTATTTTTTTACATTATAATGTGATTCGATCTAATTTTTTGTTAACTTGTAACTCTTAATTAAAGGGTCTTAAATTTTCAGGTCTGTCTTTCTCCCACATGGCCGCGACTAAACCGTGGGTCTAATAGCATGGTTCCTTCACATTAGTTTCAGAACAAAATTATTTTCCAGCCGTTTAGTATTTATATTCTTAGAGCACGCCCATGCTACCATGTGACACATCGGAGGTGTGGTTTCTTCAACTTTTTAGATCCATTTGAGTTCCATATGCACTCCAACTCTTTTTGTTACTCATTTTCACCCTTCCTATGCCCTACTTATTTGAAAAACCAACCATCTTATGAAATAATGAAGCGAAACAAAATATCAAGTTTAAACATGCTTTGCAGTAAAATGTGAACTAGAATGACCACAAATAACATGTAAAAACCATGTTTATCAACCCCTAAATTAAACTATTGATTGTCTTCGAACAATAAAAATGATAAGTACAAATAAGAGGTGTTTAAAAAATAATAGTTTCTCCGGTTTAAAAATAGTTTTATCGGATATAAGAAACATAAGCTATGAAAACATGTATGCCTTCACTACTAATTTGATAACATGCTTTGTACTAATGAAATTTCATAAGAAAATTGATCTTACATCTTTCTAAGTTGGTCCAATCCCAAAGCATGCTATAATTTTACTCATTGTTTAATCTATGGCACACAAATAAATATGTGAGAATAATTAACTAATACTTTGTAGGACCATTAACTAATAAATCTCTTTTAAAATTTTAAAATAAATTAGTTAATATTAATCAAAAAAATCAATTTAAAAAATCTATTTTGAACTGAAAATAGTTGTTAACATCAAATTAAAATTTTATTTAAGAAAATTCCATTTGAATTTTTAAAATATGTAACATTCAAAAAAATGGGGGAGAAAAGGAGAAAAAAATTGGACTTGGACTTAATTTATAAAAATTAGATTATTTTTTGAAATTTATTCTAAATTTTAAAATTAAGTTGCCTACGTATCCTAAGGAATCAAAGTCCAAATAGTTCTTTTTACTTACCTCTTTACTTATGTGTAACTTGAGGGTAGAATGATATTGTAATACCCGGTAATAAATTAATTCATTATCATTCAGTATATTGTCACTCAGTAAATTTTTTACTCATTAATAATCATTCATCATTCATATTCATTCATGTACCATTCGGCGTATTTGGAATCGTATATCAGTTATCATTCGCCTTTCAACCCAGTCGGAGGATCGAGTCGAGTTTATCATCATTGTCATCGTTGTAGTGGACTGTGTGTGAGGAGTAGCACACACTACGTACTCTCTTTAGCGCGCGCTAATTGAGTACCGGTAGCGCACGCTACCTCTCAGAATTAGCACACGCTAACGTGTTGGAGAAAGACAGTCCAGTAGGTACTGGACTGAATTGGTGTTATTCGTAGCGCATGCTAAGAGTGGATATAGCGTACGCTAGTGGTATTGATAGCGCACGCTGAGCATCAGTGTAGCGCGCGCTAAGGTCGAGCAGGCAGAGTCCAGTGGGCACTGGACTGGAATGGAATAATTCGTAGCGCACGCTATGAGTGGAGATTAACGTACGCTAATGGTGTTAGTAGTGCACGCTAAGCAGTCAGCATAGCGCGCACTAAGGCTCAATCAGACCAGAGGACAGTAGGTTCTGGACGCCAGTATTCTGGACATCAACCATCAGGTAGCGCGCGCTAACACAAGGTTAACGCACGCTAAGAAGGGACGTTAGCATGCGCTACCAAGGTACATAGCGCACGCTACCGATGTAGATAGCGGGTACTGGACTACCCGGTATACCCGCTAGCGCATGCTAAGCACGGGATCTAGCGCGCGCTAAGCTGGGTTTACTATATATTGGGCAGTTTAGCCCCATTTTGTCATTTTTTTCATCTCTCTTCATCTCACGGGCGATTTTGGGCGATTCCGGACATTTGGTGAAGTATTCTTCGAGCTGAAATCAACTATCAACATCTTCAGCTTCTAGTTCGGATTAATCATCATTTAATCCTCTCCAACTCACCAAATCAAGGTAAACATTTCTTGAATCTAGGATTTCGGGATTTGAGTATTTTCCTTCCGATCTCTTCGAGTTAGCTTGCCATTATGATGGAATATGTTAGATATGGATTATCTACCTTGGATACATGTATTCCTACGGATTTATTGGTGTTATTTTCGGATTTGTTGAGTATTTGGGAAATTATTCAAGAACACCTTAAGGGTTGACTTTGGGATTTTTGGGGTTTCGACTAGATGTTGTCGTAATCTCGATTGGAGTATTCTTATTGGATTATTTATTTGTATTGATGATGTTTTGTTGGATTTGAACTACTCATTTGGAGGTTGGTTTCGATATTGTTGGGGTTGGTTGTAATCAATGGAAGAATGTTTGCAACGTATTCGTTAAAATGCCCCAATGAGTTTAGTTATTGTTGTGTCGAATTTTGAGTTGGTTATGATCGTGCTTGATACGTATATTAAGCGTTTGTTGGTAATTACGTTATATAAGATTGTCTGAACGACCGATAATTCCATTAAGGACGTTTGTTCGAGGGAGGACATTTCATCGTCGGTATTGTGTAAGTTAATTCTTACTCGGTTAAAAGGATAATCATTCCTTTCGTTGTTGTTCATTCATATTCATAATTCATTCATAGTATATTACTCTTGTTGAGACTTGTAATTATCAAACTAATCATTCAATTCACGAGGAATGATAGTTCCAATTATTTCAGTGAGCTATCATTCATTTCACTATTATTTCATCTCGGTGAGTCATTCTTGGCCCTTGTCGGATTGTCATTCATTAATTTTCATCATGGTCACTTTTGTTCTTGTGACCGTCTGGGATTATATTGCGTGGTCGGGTGGTTATGTGTGGAATTTTTAGTCGGGCACACGATAGTCATGTGATGCGGGTTCACTGACACAATGGACTGCGCACACGGTAACGTGCCTCCGTGAGACTAATTAGGTACAAGTGCGGGTGTGTCCGGACACTCATCTTGTGCACTTACACGTCCCATTACGAGCGTACTATGATGCCCCTCTTCAACTTAATTTCATAACTAAGATATGTAATGATTGTGCTTGTTCAACTCTTGAGGATTGTTGTTCTGTGTAACTGACCCCGTTGGGGGATGTTGTTTTCAGGTCATGGCAAGGCAAAGGCACGGGAAGAGAACGTTGACAGCGAGGAGTCCCAGCGATACTAGTAGGGGGCCCCAGTCCTTTTCAGTCATTCACGTTTCTTCATTTCCGCTGCAAATTTCCGTTTGGATGTTCATTTTATTCAGTGTTGTATATTTTATCTTCATATAAAATATACAGATATTCTGTATTTCCTGGTGTATTGTACTTAGAACTCCTCATCGGAGTAACTGGTAATATAATGTGGTTCGGTACTACAGTTATATTATTTAATTCATTAATTTTCATTCGCCTGGTGGGTCCCAGTCGGGGATCCACGACACTGTAATAGCCTCCTAGTTTGGGGTGTTATAGAGTTGGTAGAGCGTGGTTTTGAATACTACCTTCCGCGTCATGTCTCATTGAAATCATCGTTCATTAGACTAGTATCCTTGGACTTTCGCGTCACGTGTGACCTGTGCAAGTGCCAAGCCCCTCAGACCTGTAATATCCGGATTTATTACGGTGTATTTCATCTGTATTCAAACCCTGTATTATTCGGATTGGTGGTTTTGATTATTGGAGTATGATATTTCGTGCATTAATATCATTGTACATAAGTATAGAAACATGCAAAATTGCTCATGCAACCTCGTGATAGCGCACGCTAAGAATGTATCTTAACGCGCGCTATCGGGCTATTATTAGCGCACGCTATGCAGGTAGGAGTAACGTGCGCTAAGGACTCAATTATTGAGCGGGACAGCTAGCACATGCGCCAGCCGGGACATGGGTCCGGATAAGATTCCATGGGCCTTGCAGGACAATTAGAAGTCAACCATTATTAGCGCACGCTAAGGAATGCTTAGTAGCGTGCGCTAACTTGTTAAAATGCGAGAATATTATAAATGGGACAACAACTCGTTTTGGCTTACATTTTACTCGTTCATACGCATACTTGAGAGGCCAGAGAGCTGAGATATTCTCCTACATACTTAGAACACATATTGTTGGTGTTTATACATTGGTTATCACTTGGGAGTAATCTTTGAAGAGGAATAGCACCTTGGAGTGGCATACAACCAACCGGAGTTGGATTCTACCTTACGGTTCACTGATTTTCATCATATTAAGGTATGTTCAATCTATCTCAAGACTTAGAGTTGGATTCTAACGATTTGGATGATCATGTTAACAAGATATGGATTTTCATAGATGAATTATCCAAGTATATCATGTTTGGATTAGTGAGATGAATAAGCCTTAAATAACTTGATTATAATCATCATGATTCGAATCTTATTACACTGAATATGTGAAGAGAAGCTTCTATCATTGGTAATTCGAATCTAGTAGATGACTTCATAGTAATCATGGACTTGACTTTAACAATCATTATTGTTGGATAAATCTAAAGGATTGATCATGGAAAGATTTATCTAGTATAGATGGAACGTTTAAACAACTTCAGCATGATAATATTGATTGATATAAGGTGTTGATATCAACCGTTAAGCTTTTCGAATTGTCGTATGAAGATTTGAAGTCGGAATGGAATATGGTTTTATATTGGTATGCATATCCTTGAATCCGAATCTGTCTTTATCCGTAAAATCATTCATAAGGGTATGAACATGGTATTCATGGAAGTAACATGAATTATCACGCAAGATTTCATTGTTTCGATCATGGCAAGAACAGTTTACTGCTCAGCAATAAACTGCCATGCATAGATAGCGCACGCTATACTATGAAGTTTAACGTGCGCTATCGAGCACGAGTTAGCGTGCGCTACGTTTGGTACGTAACGTACGCTAGACCATCGAGCGAGTCGATTGGTAGTGGTGAAATGCTTGACCATGCATAGTTAGCGTACGCTAGTCTTTGTTGTTTGCGTGCGCTATCGGGCAGACTTAACGCACGCTACACAGAGTACTTAGCGTGCGCTAAGCAGTTCGGGCAGAATGCATTTTATGAACTTTTGGCCGTAAATCGAATTGTTAAACATTCGTACGATGTGAGATAAATCCTGTATCATTTCTTTTGTTAAGGTTTGGTCTCGTTACGTGATTGATTGAGGAGGACGAACTTCGAGTGTTCATTTTCGTGGAAGTATTGTTCTTGTCTTCAAATCGAGGCAAGTACCTTAATTGTTTTATGTATTGTTGTTATACATATTGTCGTACATGTATGTCGTTATTGTATGTCCACCTCGTGTTGGTCCGACGGGATCATCGGGGGATCTATGCTAGCGTCATATTGGATCATCGGACGGGTTTTCCACCACGGGTTGGTCAGACGGGATCATCGTGGGTTCTAGGCGATGAACGCTGGATCGATGGAATTACCATGTGTATGTTATGATATCATGTTGTGATTATCGATTGTGTATGTTATGTTTGAGTTTCGTAGGAAGACTCGTTGGTACTTTGGCGTTTACGTTATTATTCTTCGTGAGATATGAATAATATGTTGTGGTACTTGTACTAGCATCGTTGTGCTAACCCCTTCGGGGGTGAACATTTTGTTTGTGTTCAGGATCCAGGAGAGCGGGGAAACAACCACTTTGGGCTGTATGACGACGAGGGTGCAGAGTGATGTCCCGACCGGGTTTATTTATCTGTTGTTTACTCGTTATTTCAATAAGTACTCGAGTACGAAGTCATTTGTGATGATTTGAATTTTTTGATGTATTATTGAGTTCTGTTGAACAATTGTACTATTTCTGTATTGGATCAGAACTGTTGTATCGTAATTCCGTTATTTCCATTCGTTAGTACCTTTTAATGCCTGTTCAATTCTTCAGCCTTGTAAATCCTTATGTAAAGGATTTACGGCGCTGTAATATTCCTGAATATATCGGGAGTGTTACAGAATATGGTATCGGAGCTAAGATTATGGATATCTTGGCCGTTGGGTTAAAATAGGGGTCATTTATGTCTTTTTGAGGTAACCGGCCGTGAATGACATCACTGCACTGCCTACGTCTTCATGCGAACAGTGGTTGTAAGTTCCTAAACTCTATCTCGTTCTTTACATGTTGTGTCTCTTTATACTCGAATTTTAGAACGATGTTGTTTCCTGTATATTGAGTATTTATGCTTACAGTATGTTGAGAGGCGGACGTGGACGTAGTCGCGGTCGTGGACGCGGACGAAGAAATGCCGAAAGGGAGGCGTCGCCTTCTGACGAGGCCAGTCATAGCTCAGGCGAGCCGCAACAATCTATTAATAACGAACCAGATCCTGCTGTACCAGAGATCCTTCGTCAAGTGGTGAACCAGATGACTCAGTTCGCCCAAGTCGTGGACCGAATGCAAGTGGCGGTTGGACTACAACAGGGAGAGAGACAGCAAGGAATCCCAGACATGGGAAACCGAGGTGACCGGTGGCTGCAAGAGGTGGCGAAGATGCAACCACCCAAATTCGACGGTATTTCTGAGACTCCCACCTGGGATCATTGGTTGAAAGAACTGGAGAAAATCTTTGCGAATTAATCGCCAGGGCAATAGGAGAGCCTCTATCGCTCAATATTTTACGATAGGGAAGCATCCGAATGGTGGGAAGCCATCCGGCCTGTAGACCATGATGCCGATTGGATAAAGTTTAGATTGATGATGGAAGCTCGATTGCCCTCGTCTGTGAGGGAAGCCAAAGTTCGGGAGTTTTCTCGCTCGGCTTTACGATGTGTCGGTATCGAGGCGATTAAGGCGTTTAACCAACAGTGGCATTTGTTCGACATCCGGTGAGCAGATGCGAAATGATGATCCATTTCGATATGAGGATGAAACCGAGAAATCCAGAGGTACATGTCAGTTTGAATGTACCACACTCCGTCAATACCAGGATAAGGCGTTGGCGTATGAGATCAAGGAAGCGGCCATGGAGAAATTTTGAGAATCCAAGAAGCGAAAGTCTCGGTACTTTTACGAGCACAAGAACAATGGGCCCCGTAAGGCCCAGTCATCCTTTCACTCTTTCAAAAACCTCGGACCCGATTAGGAGCGGAAAGAACTTCGGAGCGACATCAACTATTACCGATGTTACGAGAAAATGCTTTAAGCTGCGCCAGAGGCACTATCGACGGAATTGCCCCCTTCTGCCGTGACTTGTTTTGATTGTGGACGAGAGGACATCGGGCGGTGTTTTGTGAAGAGGTGCAAAGTCTTTTAGAGCCGTACACCACGGCCCGGTCGAGAAGGAGGCCGGTGTTCCACGAGACGCGGCAAAGTGTTCGGATGCCTCGGGAATTTTGGACGCGGAAGAGGCAGAGGACAATGGGACCGAAAGGGGACATCGAGTGCGGATCTGCTCCCCACGTGCATGCGAGATGAGGAGAACAGACGATCAAGATCTTCTGTCGCATCAGTCTTGTCGAGATCCTATCCCAGCCAGTTAGCGTTTTATTCGATACAGGAGCTACGCATTCTTTTATATCCTTGTCTTGTGTTAATCGTTTGAATATTTCCGGTTTTCATACTTGTGAACCTTATGTTGTTGGTTTACCGAGTGGAGAGAGGATTGTCGGAAATTTAGAAACTAGAAATTTCCCTGTATCATTTGGAGGCGAGAGTGGCTCTCAAATCGATCGTGATAGAAATGCAAGAGACGACACGATACTCGGAGACGATTGGCTTAATCGATATGGAGCAATTGTGAACTACCGAAGGAGGAATATCTCGCTGATCGGCGACGATGGTTCCGAGATTGTTTGAGGATGGAAGCAGGAAGCTCGGGAAAATTGATCAAGGCGATGAAAATGTCAAATTGTTGAAGCAGGCATGCAGATGCGGTGTTACGCAATGAAGAAAGAAGACGAAATTGTGGAACTTTCATCCATTCTGTTGTGAACGAATTTCCAGATGTATTTCTGACGAGTTACGGACTACCTCCACGAAGGGATGTGGAATTTACCATTGGTGGAACCGGAGCTACACCGATTTCCAAGGCGCCGTATCGTATGGCACCTCTTGAGATGTACGGGCGAAGAAGCGGTGGAGGAGTTCTTGGACAAGGGCTATATTGACCAAGCATTTCACCACAGGAGCGCCAGTTCTTTTCGTCCGAAAGAAGGATGGATCGCTCCGACTGTGTATTGACTATCGAGAGCTGAACAAGATGATGATTAAGAACAAATATCCGTTACCACGGATTGATGATCTGTTTGACCAGCTGCAAGGGGCAAAAGTATTTTCTAAAATCGATCTGAGATCAGGATACCATCAACTGAGGATTAAGGAATCTGATGTTCCGAAATCAGCGTTCAGAACTCGCTACGGGCATTATGAGTTTGTAGTGATGCCGTTTGGTATCACTAACGCACCTGCTGTATTTATGCAATTGATGAACCGTGTGTTCATTGAATTTTTGGATAAATTTGTGGTCATGTTTATTGATGACATTCTGGTGTATTCTAAGAGTCCGGAAGAACATGCGCATCATTTGCGGATTGTATTGGAAATTTTGAGAAACGAACAATTGTACGCCAAACTTTCTAAGTGTGAATTCTGGCTAAAGGAAGTAATGTTCCTCGGCCATGTAGTGTCAGCTGAAGGAGTCCGAGTAGATCCTCAGAAGATCGAAGCAATTATGGATTGGGAGCCTCCAAAGAACGTGAAAGAGGTCCGAAGCTTCTTGGGACTTGCTGGATACTATCGTCGATTCGTGGAAGGGTTTTCTAAAATCTCCCGCCCACTTACTCGACTCCTGCAGAAAACTCAAAAGTTTGAGTGGAATGAATTGTGTCAGATTAGCTTTGATAAATTGAAGAAGAGATTGACGACGGCACCGATTCTATCACTTCCACAGGGAACTGGAGGATTCATAGTTTACAGTGATGCTTCGAACCAAGGACTCGGGTGCGTATTGATGCAGAATGATAAGGTGATCGCTTATACGTCACGACAGCTGAAACCTTATGAAGTGAATTACCCGACACATGATTTGGAGCTAGCAGCAGTAGTTTTTGCTTTGAAGATCTGGAGGCATTATGCAGACGGGACTCACCGGATCTTTACGGATCATAAGAGTCTAAAGTACATATTGATCGAAAGAGTTGAACATGCGGCAAAGAATATGGTTAGAACCGATTAAGGACTATGACTTGGAGATTTTATATCATCCAGCAAAGCGAATGTAGTGGCCGATGCACTTAGCCGCAAGCTGTCTCTATTCGGATCTTGGAGGCGACATCCCAACTTAGCCTTCAACGAGAAATGATTCGTGAAAGGATTGAAGTATGGTTACAAAGAGTCCAAGGACAACTGTGCGTGATGGAGATAACTTCATCATTAACCGAAGGAATTAAATCTAGACAGGCAGATGATCCTCTGATGATTCGGTTACGTGATGAAGTGATCAAAGGAAAGGCCCCCGGATTCATAATTCATGATGACGGAGTTTTGAGATTTCAGAACCGACTCTGCGTTCCCGATGATGATGTTACAAAGCAGACAATTATGAAGGAAGCTCACGGTTCGCCTATTCTATCCACGGGCACCGATAAGATGTATAAGGACTTGAAGCGAGAATTTACGGTGGGGCAACATGAAGAAAGATGTAGCGGACTATGTTTTGAAATGCTTGACTTGTCAACGAGTTAAGATCGAGCATCAACGGCTGTAGAATGTTGAAGCCACTCCCGATTCTGAATGGAAGTGGGAGGACATATCGATGGACTTTATCACTAATATGCCGAAAACCGGGACGGGAATGAACATGATTTGGGTGATAGTTGATCGTTTGACCAAATCAACTCATTTTCTAGGCATTAAGGATACGTGGGGACCAGAGAGGTTGGCACGAGTATTTATTTCGGAGATAGTTCGATTGCATGGTACACCGAAGACCATTGTTTCTGATCGAGACGGCCGTTTTGTGTCTCACTTTTGGAAAGCAGTTCATAAGGCCTTGGGGACCGAATTGAACTTGATGCGACTTATCACCCACATCGACGGACAATCTGAGAGGACTATTCAAACGGTGGAAGACATGATAAGGGCCTGTGCCTTAGATTGGTCAAACGATTGGGAAGTTCACCTACCGTTGATTGAATTTACCTACAACAATAGTTGGCATGCTTCCATTAAGATGGCACCGTTTGAGGCATTATACGGGAGGAGGTGCAGGTCGCCCCTATGCTGGGACGATTCTTCAGACTTGATCGGAACAGAACCAGAGTTGATCGTACAGACTCGAGAGAAGATAGCCTTGATCCGTGAAAGGCTGTTGACCGCCCAGAGTCGCCAGAAATCCTATGCGGACGTACGCCGTCGCCCATTGGAGTTCAATACTGTAGATCACGTACTTTTGAAGGTTTCTCCTACTCGGGGAATTTTTCGTTTCGGAAGGAAAGGAAAGCTGAGTCCTAGATATATCGGACCATTTGAGATCCTCGAGAGAGTTGGGGAGTTGGCATACAGATTGGCATTGCCGCCGTCATTGTGCCATGTTCATAACGTGTTCCATGTATCCCAGTTACGGAGGTATATACCAGATCCCAGTCATATCATTGATTTCGGCGAGATCGAAGTCGCGCAGGATGGGACGTTTGAAGAAAGACCGGTCAAGATACTCGAGAGTCGAGTTAAGCAACTGAGTAACAAACCAATCGTTTTGGTCAAAGTTCAGTGGTCACATCACGGAATGGAAGAAGCCACCTGGGAAACGGAAGCTGATATGAAATCTAGATATCCCGAGTTATTTTCGTCTTGAGTTTCGGGACGAAACTCCTTTTTAGTAGGAGAGTATGTAATATCCGGATTTATTACGGTGTATTTCATCTGTATTCAAACCCTGTATTATTCGGATTGGTGGTTTTGATTATTGGAGTATGATATTTCGTGCATTAATATCATTGTACATAAGTATAGAAATATGCAAAATTGCTCATGCAACCTCGTGATAGCGCACGCTAAGAATGTATCTTAACGCGCGCTATCGGGCTATTATTAGCGCACGCTATGCAGGTAGGAGTAACGTGCGCTAAGGACTCAATTATTGAGCGGGACAGCTAGCACATGCGCCAGCCGGGACATGGGTCCGTATAAGATTCCCGCGGACGCACCCGGATAATTCTGAAGTCAACCATTATTAGCGCACGCTAAGGAATGCTTAGTAGCGTGCGCTAACTTGTTAAAATGCAGAATATTATAAATGGGACAACAACTCGTTTTGGCTTACATTTTACTCGTTCCTTCTGCATACTTGAGAGGCCAGAGAGCTGAGATATTCTCCTACATACTTAGAACACATATTGTTGGTGTTTATACATTGGTTATCACTTGGGAGTAATCTTTGAAGAGGAATAGCACCTTGGAGTGGCATACAACCAACCGGAGTTGGATTCTACCTTACGGTTCACTGATTTTCATCATATTAAGGTATGTTCAATCTATCTCAAGACTTAGAGTTGGATTCTAACGATTTGGATGATCATGTTAACAAGATATGGATTTTCATAGATAAATTATCCAAGTATATCATGTTTGGATTAGTGAGATGAATAAGCCTTAAATACCTTGATTATAACCATCATGATTCGAATCTTATTACACTGAATATGGGAAGAGAAGCTTCTATCATTGGTAATTCGAATCTAGTAGATGACTTCATAATAATCATGGACTTGACTTTAACAATCATTATTGTTGGATAAATCTAAAGGATTGATCATGGAAAGATTTATCTAGTATAGATGGAACGTTTAAACAACTTCAGCATGATAATATTGATTGATATAAGGTGTTGATATCAACCGTTAAGCTTTTCGAATTGTCGTATGAAGATTTGAAGTCGGAATGGAATATGGTTTTATATTAGTATGCATATCCTTGAATCCGAAGCTGTCTTTATCCGTAAAATCATTCATAAGGGTATGAACATGGTATTCATGGAAGTAACATGAATTATCACGCAAGATTTCATTGTTTCGATCATGGCAAGAACAGTTTACTGCTCGTGATAAGCGCCATGCATAGATAGCGCACGCTATGCTATGAAGTTTAACGTGCGCTATCGAGCACGGGTTAGCGTCTTCGTTTGGTATGTAACGTCGCTAGACCATCGACGAGTCGATTGGTGGTCGGTGAAATGCGACCATGCATAGTTAGCGTACGCTAGTCTTTGTTGTTTGCGTGCGCTATCGGGCAGACTTAACGCACGCTACACACAGTACTTAGCGTGCGCTAAGCAGTTCGGGCAGAATGCATTTTATGAACTTTTGGCCGTAAATCGAATTGTTAAACATTCGTACGACGTGAGATAAATCCTGTATCATTTCTTTTGTTAAGGTTTGGTCTCGTTACGTGATTGATTGAGGAGGACGAACTTCGAGTGTTCATTTTCGTGGAAGTATTGTTCTTGTCTTCAAATCGAGGCAAGTACCTTAATTGATTTATGTATTGTTGTTATACATATTGTCGTACATGTATGTCGTTATTGTATGTCCACCTCGTGTTGGTCCGACGGGATCATCGGGGGATCTATGCTAGCGTGCGCTGGATCATCGGACGGATTTTTCCACCACGGGTTGGTCTGACGGGATCATCGTGGGTTCTAGGCAGTGAACACTGGATCGATGGAATTACCATGTGTATGTTATGATATCATGTTGTGATTATCAGTTGTGTATGTTATGTTTGAGTTTCTCGTAGGAGAAGACTCGTTGGTACTTTGGCGTTTACGTTATTATTCTTCGTGAGATATGAATAATATGTTGTGGTACTTGTACTAGCATCGTTGTGCTAACCCCTTCGGGGGTGAACATTTTGTTTGTGTTCAGGATCCAGGAGAGCGGGGAAACAACCACTGGAACTGTATGACGACGAGGGTGCAGAGTGATGTCCCGACCGGGTTTATTTATCTGTTGTTTACTCGTTATTTCAATAAGTACTCGAGTACGAAGTCATTTGTGATGATTTGAATTTGTTGATGTATTATTGAGTTCTGTTGAACAATTGTACTATTTCTGTATTGGATCAGAACTGTTGTATCGTAATTCCGTTATTTCCATTCGTTAGTACCTCTTAATGCCTGTTCAATTCTTCAGCCTTGTAAATCCTTATGTAAAGGATTTACGGCGCTGTAATATTCCTGAATATATCGGGAGTGTTACAAGACCGAAAGAACTGTAAGATTTCTGACGCCATGGTATAATTTCTGGCAATAAGAATCACTCATTCATCAGTCAACAATCCTCAATCATCATTTTCATTTTGATCATGTCGATCATGTTAACTCATTAATCACTCAGTTCATTTCATTGCTCAGTTGTTGATCTTGAGGATCATATCATTAATCTTGTTAACTTGTTCAAGATAATCATTTCAAGAATTCATTAGATAATCATGTCACCTCAGTTGATCCTTCATGTAATCATTGTGTTAGAGCGCGTATGCTCATTATCATCATTTCATAACATAATCATAATGCGATATTCATATGATATCTATAATTATCTTGTGACTTTCCTACTTCAATATGGACAGAGCTGACAGGGGACGCAGGGGAAGAGGCCGCGGTGCGGGCCGAAACTCGGGAGCTCGTGTGAATACATGTGCGAATGCGAGGAATAATGCCAATTCATCGAGCAGCGACGCTGCCACTCATTCACCTGGAAATAATCATTCACTGTCAGGGAGTCGTACCCGGGACACAGCTCAATCAGAAGGTGTTCGGGCTGATCCACTCGCTTTTATGCAGGGCATGATGGTCCAAATGATTCAGATGGCACGTATGATGGAGACGATGCAGAATTCAACCGCCCAGAATCAGCAGGCTCCTCCGCCGCCACCTCAGAGGCAAGAGATGAGTGTGAGCAGTATTATTGGCGACATCTCTCGCCAGAGACCACCTACCTTTGAGGGCTCATCTGAGCCGGCGGATATTATTCACTGGCTTGAACATTTTGAGAAGCTATTTGCTATGGTGGATTGTCCCGAAGGGCACAAAGTTTCCGTTGCGGCTTACTATCTCGATAAGAGCGCTCACTCATGGTGGCTATCTTTGAAGCCCACCGACGAATCTTGAACTTGGGACCAGTTCAGAAAACTGCCAATTCTTCAAATCTGCTTCAGATATGGATCGTGTAGAAGTAGTAAAACTTCTTGCGATTGTAGAATATGCTGGTACACGAACGAGTACATTTACAGATTTAAATAATATAAATGCAAATCTGGATTACTAATAAACAAATTAGTAAATAACAATTAAATTTAAACCAAATTGAAATTACAAAATAAGAACAATATATAAATGACTAGAATAAGGTCAAGCTCTATAATAGCCGAGTCGTGTAGAACTCTCCCCGCAAGAACTTTTACGCCCCGGCAGTGTGCACGGTCTGACGTAAATTATCCAAAGGTGAAACGGCTTCATCTCCGTTGGTAGTAGCACCACAAACATAGGAGCTCCGACGAACCGAACCTAGAATCGAGCGACTGAGTTTATGTTCGAGAATGTATGCAATGCAAGAGAAAGCTTGTTCTCTAGATCAAGTGGTCAAGAAATGAGAGGCATGAGGCTTCTATTTATAGGTAGCCGCACACATAGGGAGATTAATACATCATCATGCACCATCAAGTGCCTTAACAAGCCATAAACATGACTGTTACGAAAATTGAAAGCCATTTAAATGGTTGTTATGAAATTGAATAGTGATAATTACAATTGGAATTAAATTTCATTATCTCACTCACACTATTTTCCCAACGGCATGTGCTTCAGAATTTATATTTTTCTACTCTTGAACTATCAATAGTACTTTCGGCACATGCATCTGCATGCCAATGCATGTTTTAATTAAATGCCAAAAAACTTAACTAATATGGGTGTATTGATCGTGGATTATATGTCATTTTTTTTAAGTTTAAAAAGTCTATGAATTTTTGTGGATTTTTTAATTCTACAGACTCCATGCAGAGTTTGACAGACTTTATTTGATTGATTACATGGATTTTCATCTATTTTGTATGAATGTAAAATCCAGCTCAAGTTATCAAACAAAAACAAGCTAGCATCACCTAATAATATATTTTGCTATGCGCACTTGTTCTCCCCGGGTCTTTGAGAGTGCTCAGATTTCTTTTGATGTGGCTCTTCATTCTTCTTTGGAGCGTATTGTCACTGCTTCTGGACCTGGTTTTGGTGATTGGCAATGGAGACTTGCCACCTTACCCTTTACTTTTGGGGGACTTGGTGTATATTCTGCAGGTGATGTCTTGAACTATGCTTTCCTTGCTTCTAGACTTGAATCTGCTAGCTTACAAACTAAGCTTCTCCGACATACCAGTATTGTGACTTCTGGCCCTTCTTTTGATGATGCATTATGTACTTTTAGTGCGAAAATGGATATGGACCTTTTGAGTAACCCGGGTGAGATCGCTGCCCCCAAACTCATGAAGAAATTGGCAGATATACATTTCGCATGGGTTACCCAAACGGTTGAATCCACCTTTCACCTATCTTCTCGACAGATGGCGTTATGGAATTCGCAAAAGAAGGACTACACTTCATATTGGCTCAGAGTGGTTCCAATATCTGGTTTAGGACAGACTATGAACGCCAGGACTTATCGTTGTGTGTTGTGCTATCGACTAGGTGTTACCTTTTTTTCCTTTCAGATGCCGTGCTCAGCTTGTTCCAAGGTCTTTACTGGGATATTTATGGGGACCATGCTGTATCGTGCGCGGGTATTATTAGTATTAAACATCGGCATAATGTTGTGCGTGATGTTCTTGTTGACATATGTTCAGGATTTCAGCACGTAAGGAGGTTGATATTGGGCTTATTGGGGAAAGGGACAAACCCTTACGTCCAACTGATATGTTACTTTACTCATGGGTTGGTGGGCTTGATGTATGTGTTGATCTGACAGGGTCATCGCCCTTGACGCAAACTGGCATGGTTGATTTTGTGCCGGGTCGTGCGGTTATTGAAGCCGCATAACGTAAACGCGTCAAGTACGAGGCTAAATGCTCTGATATGGGATATGGGTTTCTCTCCTATTCATTCTCTTCTTTTGGAGAACTTGAGAAGGATGTGGTGGCCTTACTAAAATGTATCCGAAGATTCTCGGTGACTCAATACATTGGAGCACGTGCTGCTGCTCATATTTTTAGTAGGGTTAGCTTCGCTATAGCTAGAGGAGTGGGGCTCAAATTGTTTCTCGGCTCCCCACTAATTTCTTGTAAACCCTATGGGTTTCTTATAATAATAATAATAATAATAATAATAATAATAATAATAATAGTAGTAGTAGTAAAAAAAATAATACTTATAGTAATAATAGTAGTAAAGATAATAATAATAAATTGATTGGGGATCGGAGGCTTCAAATGTGGCTGTCGGATAGGGGAGGGTTGCGCAACGCGCACAGATAGAAGAAATGTGAAAAAGTCCATCAAAATCTCGTGTGATGAGGTAAGACTTCTGTAGGATTTTTCTCTTTGTATTTTTGAATGAAAATCTTACAAAATCAATGAGATTTTAAAATCTTTAAAAGTCTATGAAGTTTTGAATACCTCAGGATTTTTCAGGAGTTTCCAAAATCTGGATTGAATACCTCAAGATTTTTAAGAACTTTTTAAAATCCGGATTGAATACATCCAGACTTTTAAAATCCAAAAAAATCCAATAAAATCTTAATCCAATACACCCTCCTAAATTTAAGGAAAGTATAAATTTTAGTATGTAGTCTGAATTTTCCTCTCTCCAACCTAGAAAAAAATCACAAGCTAGTCTTAAAATTGATTGTAAGGTTATGAAATCCAACCAACATAGAGCAAGTTGTTTAGAACATGTAAGCAAATGGCAGAAATCAGACGAACACCGTGATAGAAAAGACGGTGAGTGGAGGTAAGAGAAGGGTAATCGTCATCTAATAAATGCTTTCGATTGAACGACAACCGTCTTTTAAAATACAATCACTCTAGTTATAGTCCTCTGAATAGCAACAACAACCAAATTTAGAGACTTAACGAACTTAGAGTATTATGGAATTCTATTATGGAGTATAGTTGGGATATATGTTATTCCAATTATGTAGGTTTGTATTTCTTTTTTGAATGTCTCAAATATATAGACTTATTTCTATAAATATCAATATTTTTTTAGTGCATTTACCAATAAACCCATATTTAATACTTTATTTAGCATTAGTTTATTATTAAACAATAAATATGAGTATATTAGGAAGTTACTTCTCTAATTTTCTTTTCCAATACCTTTCTTAATCCTTGTGAAAATTCCAATCAGCCTATATAATTGAGACGGAGGGAGTATATAGAGCGAATGACAACGAGAGAATGCAACAAGATGAATATTTTCGTAAAAATTACATTGAGGACCAAAAATATGCTTATCTAAGAACTACAAGGATTATCAGTCTAATTTCTAAAATTTAGAGACTAAATATAAAATTCCGATAAAACAACAAAGAATATCCTCTTGTAAAAGACTATTCTTTTAGGGCTGGGATCCTCTGCAGCACAGCACGGTGCTGCATCCCAGCCGTTAAATTACACACACCCGCACACATGTGTGTGTGTGCGTGTCCAATCGTACGGCACAGTGCAGCACAGCACCGTGCTGCACTGGAGAGGATCTCTATCCATTCTTTTACCCTTTTATAAAGGAAAGAGAGTGGAGGAAACATTAGAGGCGTGAGTAGGGTTGCAAACAAATCAAATAATTTTGACCCGATTCGTGATTCGATTCAAAATTTGGTGATTCGAATTCGAAATTTTATGATTCGAATTCAAATACAAATAGTTTTTCTGATTCGATTAATAATCAAATACTTATAAGTATTTATGATATTCGATTCGATATTCGTAAAGATTCGATTAAATATTTAAATATATAATATAACTAAAAATATATTTTGTATATAGTATATTTTCTTAATACAATTAGGAATTATACTCTTAAATCTTTAAATACAGGTCAAATGTGTTGGATCTTGGCTCATATTGAAGTCGACTTCAAATTAAGGTGATATAGTTTATCATAAATATATATTTCAATCACTTTAATCTCGACGAGTCATTCTTTATCCCCTTTATCTATAGATTCGAGTATTCGATTCGAATTCGTGAAATTGTTCAAATAATCAAATTCAAATCAAAATTAATATTCGAACACGATTCGTATTCGTATTCGAATTCGTAAATAAATTTATTGATTCGATTTGATTACAACGATATTCGCTTCGATTCGATTTGTTTACAACCCTAGGCGTGAGTAATCATGTCCTTTTGTTTTGCTTTATGGTTTTGGAATTTTGTTATACTTTTCCGTAGTCCGTTTTTAGTACAGATTCCGTAATCAACGACTCCTTTATTAACGCCTCCTGTCGAATTTTCTCACTTTCCGTCTTCTTTAGTTCTAAACCACGCGACTTTTCCCGCCTTCTCCCAAATTGAAGAGAAAATTATCAAATTGATCTCGTACGTGGGATTAATTGGCCAAAAAGTTCCGTCTATTTTTGACGGACCAAAAAACCCCACATCTCTCCCTTGATTTCTTTAATTTAGTCCTCCGTCGCCGGCCAGAGTATTTTCCAGTCATCGGAGCTGACGTAGCTGACACGTGGCAAATATAGTGAGTCCATGTCAGGCCATGTGGCTGACACGTGGCAAAAAACTAAAAAAAGTTGTTTTGAGAATTACAAAATTAAAAAAATTAATAAAAAATTCTAATATTTTTATATTAATATTCCAGAATTAAAAATAGTTACCTAAATTACAATTTTTTTAATAAACTATTATCAAATTGAGAAAAATATTATTATCATTTTCTTTAAAATAAATACAAAATTATCTTGAAAAAAATTATCAAATTGTTAATTTAGATATTTTATTTATTTTATAAAATTTTCTTTAAATAAAAAACAGTTTATAAATATATTCTAGATGCTTTTAATTTTTTTTATTTTTGAATTTTTAAATAAAAAATTCTAATATTTTTATATTAATATTCCAGAATTAAAAATAATTACTTAAAGTTCCAATATTTTTTTAATTTTTCAGATTTTTTAAATAAAAAAATAAGTTCCAATCTTTTTTTAAACTTTTTTATATTTTTTTATATTATTTAAGCTTTTATATTTTTTTGGCACGTGTCGTCCACGTTAGCTCCGGTGGCCGGAAAATACTCCGGCCGGCGACGGAGGACTAAATTGGCGAAAGTAGGGGGAGATGTGGGTTTTTTGGTCCGTCGGAGACAGATGGGGCTTTTTGGTCAATTGACCCACATACGAAACCAATTTGATAATTTTCTCGTCAATAATATTATGGGCAATTTTCATCCAATATCCGAGTTAGATTTGCTAATTACATATTGGCAAGGGCAGTGGCAATGGAGGAATCATGGGGTTCGGCATGCCCCATACCGCTCGGCAACACCATTGCCATAGGGGCGGTATGGAGGAATCATGGGGTTGATCGGCATATGATACCGAAGAATCATGGAGTGGAAGTTTCAAAATATAGCCATTGGTCCCTTAATTATTTTGACCATTTGAGCCTTTTACAAAAAAAAAAAAAAAAATTCTCCCTATATAAATCACATACAATTCACACAATATTTATCATAATTTCACACAAACAATTCACACAATATTTATCATCAATTCACACAAACAATTCACATTTTATTAACCATGTCTTCATTCTCCTCTTCTTCATCTGAGGACGAGTTAATTATTTCCGCCGACTCTTCCGAACTATGGTTATCCGGTAGTACCTTCGAAACATTTTTAGCCGCGTACGATTTCATTGAAGACACGACAAGCTCTACCGAAATCCGAGAGTATGTTAATAAAATTCAGTTCAAAAGAACAGAGGATCCAAAAAAAAGAAAAGGAAGACATTGATATTGTTATAAACATGAGAAAAAAAGAGAGAAATTGGAAGAGGAGAAGAATAATGTGTGTATTCTTATGAGGGGCAAAAGCCTTTATTTATAGGTACACATCTAGGGTTTCAGGGGTATAAAGGTCATTCATTAGTAAATACATTAATTACAACACTCCCCCTTGAATGACCTTTAATACATGCTGCCTCATTAAAACCTTGTCGGGAAAACCCAGTGGGAAAAAACCCGATCGAAGGAAAAAGAGTCTGACTACTCCCCTGAAATCGATTACATAAGATCTTTGAGTTAACGCATTCTGATCTTGTGTACTAGTCTTCTGAATGTTGATGTCGGCAACGTCTTTGTGAATAAGTTCGCCAATTAATCACTTAAGTGAATATTTGATGTATCTACCTTTGAGATACAAGTGATATCGTCTTCATACAATACTTCCTCTTGAATATTATGATTTTCATGCCTCATCAAAACTCCTTCGGAAAAACCCTGTGGGAAAAAACCGATAGAGAAAAAGAGTACATAGTATAATTTTGCTCATGTATTGCATTGGTTGCCTCGTTAAAAACCTTAACTAAGAAAACCCGGTGGGAAAAAACTTAGAAAGGGAAAAATAGTACAACCATTTGGTCTTCAGGACCTTTTGACCTTCATGGTCGACATAATCTTCAAAACTGATTTAAAAGTTATCACTCCCCCTCAAGATAACAATCTTGCACTCCAATACTATGAATATAATCTTCACATGGAGAGATTTAGTGAATAAATCTGCTAGATTATCATTATTGCTCTTTTGAGGCTCGTATGGAAATAAATTTCATCTTACTTGCCCAAACATTATATGCAACACATAAATGGAGAATATTTATCATCATAATAAATAGGCAGTATGAGAACAAATATGAGATCATAATCCCTAATAGCCACCAAAATCGAATCTCGATCTCTTTCATGTAATAAGCCAATATGGTTAACACCATTCCACATTCTCCTTCTTGGAGAAATATTAAATTTTGCTAGCATGTTAACTTTAATTTGTATATCAGGCCTGATAATGTAATGCTTCAATAGCATACAAGTACGGAACTTCTGGTCCTCTTATATCTTTGTTATTTTCTTGAGATCTATATGAGTCGGTATCCACTTCAAGTGGTAAGACAACCTTTAGGTAGCTAAATGGATAAAAACTTTCCATCATATATGTTCGATCTACAAGTCGAGACAATACTAATACTTAGTTTTATCTAAGTTTTTCATTTTGAACTTCTCTTTAGACACGAGTTCAAATAATTTACATATATCCTCTTCACGAGGAATTCACTTAGTCGGTTGATCCACCAGACTATTTCAAAATGTGTAAATATTTATAACTCAAAATAGTACATGTTGCGAATTTCATGTTCCTATTACTTTAGGAACCTCAAGTCCGCCAGGGACTTTCATATAGATATTCGCGTCCAATGACCCATAGAAAAATGTGGTGATGACGTCACTAATTGAATATCTATATTCATAATAATTGTCATATATATATTAATTGACGAGATGTAGTGCCAACGGGAGAATATATTTTGGGTATGCGCTTAAACCCTTGCTATGATAATCTCGCTTATCTTTCACCACTTTATTTTATTTTGCGAGTTAAGTTCTGTCTCAATTGCTTATATTTTATTTAGTGCTTCAGGCACTCCACTAGCAATTGTTGAGACACAAAGTGTTGTCGACAACTATCATTCTTATAAACAATTCTCCCATATTCACAAAGTCAATGACAACTTCAACAAAATCAAATATTCAACATTTCCCATAACATTTGATTTGGTCGTCCCATAATCCAATACTGTAATTATTTAGTGCACGTGCAAATTAAGGTATTGAGATTCTCATCTTCGGGACGATCCTCTTCAGGATGTTTTTGAAGTGATGTTGTAGTTTAATCTATTTGTATTCCGCAGATTTTATCTTTAATACCAATAAAGAATACGTCTCTCACGCTTTTGGCGTCGAGGAGTATCAATAAATATATTTCGTTCACATTCGAATTTAATTCTTTATGGTACATATACAACTGGTATATGAGATTTCATTACTTCTTTGGCAATCAATAACTTGTTGAACTTCGAGTTCATAGTGCGTAAATTTAAATATCCAACCCAACGAGAATTTTCCGATTTTCTCTTATTTATATTTCATATCTCCCCCTAATGTCGGAGATAGATTGGAATTGGATTAAAAAATCAATCCTCTTCGGGAGGTGCACTAATAATAGAGGGGATGACCCAAATATTGTGCCTTTGATATGGATACTTGAATTTGAAATTCATCGCAACATGATCATTGGATAAAATAATATATCGCTTATAATTAATTCGATACTCATTGAATAAAGCTCCTTTTAGAGCCGACAATAAGAATATTACCATATGAAATTATACCAATCCTTCTGTAACACCCCCAATCCACTCAGGGATATTACACGCCGTAGACCCTCTCCTCGAGGATCTACCAGGCTGGTAACAACGTTTAACATCTCGACAATGCCTTCAAGGCTACAATGACTCAGTAGACCGATTTGGTCTTTCCACAAATACATAAAACTCAAATACAACTCATGCCCACGCAGGGGACAAAATACAACTACACCCGTACAACGGGAACAATACAGCAGCGGAAAATAAAGTACAACTGAACCAACACACGATGTACGGTTCCTCATGTGATTAGTATCGATCATCTTTCATCATCCTTCGTGCCGACTCGTGTTATGCTCCAAAACACGAATGCAAAACAGACATCCGGCCCGAATACTCGGGGTTAGCAAAACTCCTTTGTTTTGCTAGTGCAAGAACAAAGTGCAAATACGAGCCATACAATTCACATTCCGCGAATAACAATAACCGAGGATCCTCAAAGATCCAAACGAAGCGAAAAGTACTTCCCGAGGCAAGGGTTTGAGAAAACATTTCAAAATCGAAATATCATAAATCAATGGAAGTAATTTATAAAATGATTTAGAATGCCATCGAGAGTTTTAATAGAAAACAATTTATGATTATCAAATCCTACTTTTGAAAACCAAAAGACAAAAGGGGTCACCGCCCCAAAGGTTTACTTCGAAAAATGATATTTACCAAACCGTTGGGATTTTAGCCCCAAATCCGTAGAATGACTTTTACAAAAACGTTGGGATTTTAGCCCCAAATCCGTCAACTCACAGTACACAAGAACGACCACAAGGTTCGTCTTCCAACCTCAAAATCCACAAATAAAGGATTTAAAATAACCAACAAAATACTCTAGTGCCATCCTAGCCAAGTAAGCCAAACGAACAACTTACCTCTTACACACTTAGTCAATGCATGCAATCATGAAAACCGTTCAAAAGTACTCATTTCCGGAAATGCCAATATCAAATCACATTTGTAAAATGCACCACAATTAACCGTCGATCCACACCTCCGTGGACCCCTACCGAGACCCCGTCGGATCTAACCCGTAGTGGTTAAAAGCAAAGCTCGTCGATCCACACCTCCGTGGACCCCTACCGAGACCCCGTCGGATCTAACCCGTAGTGAGCATACACACACACACGTTACTCATGCAATACTAACATGCTAAGAATGTAAGTTCATTAAGAATACTCACTAGAGATGGCCATTAACTCGACACCATTATCAAACTCTTCAAAAATAAATAACAAGATTAAATACGGAATACACGATTCCATAACTTAAACAATAGGAGTACCAACATAAAATCCTTCAACGTTCAAAATAATCAAATCATAATCAATTCTCAAAACACCGTTCACAAATCACGCTCGTTTTGAAAGAAAGCCTTTAACGAGGCAAACGAAATCCTTTGAAACTTCATTTCAAATAACCAAACAAACGCATCAAGGCGACCACCGATCATCATATCCATAAGCGAGAAAAGTATGGGCAAGGTACTTGCCTCGAATAAGAACAACGAGAGAATCGACCAAGTAGGTTGGCCCGAACCGACTACGAACCCGCCGACTCCACCGAACGCCAACTCACGTTCATAAACTACGAAGGACAAATAATAACAATGAAATGAATTCCATAACACGACTCAAAGCCGTTGAATTCAAAGAACGAATGACGAAAGTTCACGGATTTCCCAAAAGCGGCCAAGAACACGATTCGTTCGTCAAAACCAGCGAATTCCAAGTTGAAATATGGATATACAATCCATAGAATATGTTTAACAACATCATTTAACCATAATCGATCCATCGAAAACGGATGAAAACGAGATCGAGAACAAATCCCCAAAAAGTCAACTCGAAGGAAATCAAGAATTATACTTGATTCGACGAAGAACAATGGATTAAATGATGTTAAACACAAGAATACTATCAAGATTAATCATACCCATCATGAATTAATCAACAACACGGAACGAATCGGACGAAAATGCAAAAATCCCCAAATTCACGAAATTAGGGTTCTAAGGAAGATTACCTTGATTATTTGGATCAAAGGTTGATAACAGACGATCGATTGATGTTATGAACTCAAGGACTTCATGGATTTGTTGTTAAACAACATGGCCGTCACCCATGAATCGCCATCCGCGGAAGGAGAAAGAAGGGAATGAAAAGCGAAGTGAAATGTGATTGCTCGGCCATATTTATCTTTAGGCCGGCTAGCGTGCGCTAGCCTTCCGGACTAGCGTGCGCTATCGGCTTGATATCGGCCGAGTACCCTCGGCCGGGGCCCACACGACCCGGCATCACCGACCAACCTGCCGGCCGAACACAGCCGACCAACTCCCGCTAGCGTGCGCTACGGCCGGAAGCTGCGCGCCAGCCGACCTTTCCGGTAGCCAGGCTGAATCGCCGGCAGTAACGTCGCTAGCCGGACGACTGCGTGCGCTACCCCTGCCGACTAGCGCGCGCTACGCTCGGCGTAGCGTGCGCTACCCGCCGATCCCGACCGAGTCGAGAACCTCGAAACCCCACTGCCCGGGCCCGATAGCGTGCGTTAGGCCACCGGCGGCGTCGCTACACTGCCGGTTAGCGCGCAGCCTTCCGGCCGTGGCGTGCGCTCGCGGTTCTGCCGCACACGTCCGGCGGTGCCCGCAATCGTCCGGCGATCCGCCACCGTCGGCGATCCGCCACCGCTGAGGCTCGGCGACCGATTTCAAAACGCACGCGGGCGAACACGACGAAAAGTTCACGGACGACATAAACGACTCGAAATGAAAACGTAATACCATATCTAGTCATACGCGACCAAGAAACGGGTCGAGGCAACAATTACAGATACGGATACCCGTAATTTTCAAGAAATTACAAAATGGCCCAAAACGCCCGGAAATCACGATACGTGATCGAATAACCAAACCGAAGTTCACAACACGTCTAACAAAGTTAAACGGACTTGCGGGAAACTCGAAACAACAGTTTCGGACGAGATTCGCAAGAATCGAACTCAAGTGCGGAAAAGTCGCTAAAAAGCACAGAACTCAACGAAACGACACCGAAACAAACTCGGATGTCAAAAAGTGTAGAATTAATCATTCTCAGAATGACGAAACGGTCATGAGCGAGTCGTCAAAACGGACTCCGACCGAAAAAGAAATTTACCGAAAATCGAAAATTGCGGATATTACATTCTACCCTCCTTAAAAGAAGTTTCGTCCCGAAACTTAAAACAAGTAGGGAGAAGAAATATTCCGCCAGGAAAACTCAACGAGACACACAAGAATGCGTGACTAACGCCCAACGGCGAAATGTCACAAACAACGCAAAGGAATATACGGCGTGAAAACACGCTCCACGGCGACCAACACAACGTCGCCGTTAGGGATATAATAAAACCAACAAGTGACAAGCGTCATCAAACGGATAATATAGCCAAGTCAATTATCCGACAATCACAAAACACAACGAACGAAAACCATTATGATTGACCAACCCAACGGTACATCAATCAAAACGCGAGTCAACCGCTGAACAAACACGGAATCCCACCGCCTAAGGTTGAAAGATCGAAAACGAAACTAATTTCCCGAACTGAAAGGAATTACGAAGGAGCCTGAATGTTCACCAATCACGGAACGAGATCAATAAAAACCGAACAATCAAACGATCGAACCACAACGATTGAGACAACAAAAATCGAAGAATCATGTTCGAATCACGAAGAACAATAAAGTTCAAACAACAACCCCCAGGATGATCTGGTGAGAACTACAAGACATGCATTCCCATAAGGTCCACCGAAAAGGGAATAGCGATTAAAAAGTCACAACGACAAACGAGTTATTCCGAAACAATACCACACTCGTTCGATAAACAAAAACAAGGGGCAGGACAAGCTCAGAAATGTCAACGAACATAAATGAGTCGACAGAGTCGAAAACATAAGAGTTCCAAATCCGATCCACTTCGAATAAAAGAACTGATAGAACCAGATGATGTCACTCCCGAACAAGGTTCACAAGAATCGAACTGAACCCGAAAAAGTAACATCGATAACCAGACCGACCCACAACAAGATCACAGCTCGTTCGGACGATGAAATCGAAATATAGAACAAGTTCATAAAGTGCCAGCGAACATGGGCGAATCGATAGGCGGAGAAAGAGAAAATACGAAGTCAAAATAGTACGGGCATTACCTCAGGCCTCGTCCACGAAATTCACAAAAGCGGGAGCAAGGTAACAAGACATTAAACAATCGACGCATAACGGAACCATCACCGATGCACACGGTCATACCAACCCAAGCTCTAACGGCTCGCACTTGCGCGACAACGCGAAATCACCACGAGGCGACAATATTCAACACCGTCATCCCACCTCTCACAATGGGCTAACACAAATAATGTGTGGAAAGCGACTCAACGCTCACTCCGCCAATTCGGTCATACTCGGGAGAATGTTTCTAATTGACAACGCGATCCTCTCACATACATACCCGGCCCTCAAACGGGAATGGATAGGTTTTAAAACGAAAACCTCATTTCGAAAATAATTTAGAAGAACACCGTTGATCTTGAGTATCACCTTTCAAAAAGTACAAACTTGAAACATCGTTATCGAGACCTCGGAGAACCATTTCGCATTTGATAAGAATGAAGATACTTTCTCTTAATGAAAACTTTCAAAATATTCGACCCTCGGGTCTAAATAAAAGTGTTTCTAAAATATTGAAAATATCTCAAAGCATTTTGGTCCTCGAGGTAGAAAATTTTTGAAATATATTGTGGCACCTTGGATGTACCACAAGAAAATAACCCATTTGAAAAGTATGTCTCGAAATTTATTTTTCTAAGATACTCAAGGTTTTCAAAAATTCAATAGGCCAGAATGCCCAAAACTCACACATATCGATGTTCACTAAAACAACTCCTAGCACACGCATCAAAAAGTTTAAAATCAAGACAATATATGTATTTAAACGGAAATAAACGATAAAATACCACATTCAGAACAAAACCACTGATAAAATACTCTCCCGCACTGGCTAGTGAACAAGTCGAACGCGTATAAGCACAAAGCTTCCACAAGAGACTTGTAAAACGTGCAAATCGATTCGAAAATCATCAACAACGGAGAAAAACAACAATAAAAAGACATCACAAGCGACGACACTCCTCGTATAAATCAAATACGAAAGTCGACTAAATACATATCGTGAAATCAAAATTCACATAAGGATTCCACCACTTAACAAATAATCATAAAAATAGCTCGTGTCACACGAGGCACAACACAAAGAAGGAGACTTACTTCCACAGTCGCACGAAGATGATGATCGCCCACGATACTAATCACGACCAACAACTCAAACGACGCAGCGTCGCGACACGACTCGATCGGATAAAATCCAACGAAACAAGACTCAAACAACACGACTTGACCCGGCGGACTAGGTTTCCTCAACCTAAGCTCCGATACCATTTATGTAACACCCCCGATCCACTCGGGGATATTACACGTCGTAGACCCTCTCCTCGAGGATCTACCAGCCGTAACAACGTTTAACATCTCGACAATGCCTTCAAGGCTACAATGACTCGAGACCGATTTGGTCTTTCCACAAATACATAAAACTCAAATACAACTCATGCCCACGCAGACAAAATACAACTACACCCGTCTGGCAGAACAATACTGACGGAAAATAAAGTACAACTGAACCAACACACGATGTACGGTTCCTCATGTGAGTAGAATCGAACATCTTTCATCATCCTTCGTGCCGACCACCTGTGTTATGCTCCAAAACACGAATGCAAAACAGACATCCACCCCCCGAATACTCGGGGGTTAGCAAAACTCCACTGTTTTGCTAGTGCAAGAACAAAGTGCAAATACGAGCCATACAATTCACATTCCACGAATAACAATAACCGAGGATCCTCAAAGATCCAAACGAAACAAAAAGTACTTCCCGAGGCAAGGGTTTGAGAAAACATTTCAAAATCGAAATATCATAAATCAATGGAAGTAATTTATAAAATGATTTAGAATGCCATCGAGAGTTTTAATAGAAAACAATTTAGGATTATCAAATCCTACTTTTCGAAAACCAAAAGACAAAAGGGGGTCACCGCCCCAAAGGTTTACTTCCCGAAAAATGATATTTACCAAATCGTTGGGATTTTAGCCCCAAATCCGTAGAATGACTTTTACAAAAACGTTGGGATTTTAGCCCCAAATCCGTCAACTCACAGTACACAAGAACGACCACAAGGTTCGTCTTCCAACCTCAAAATCCACAAATAAAGGATTTAAAATAACCAACAAAATACTCTAGTGCCATCCTAGCCAAGTAAGCGAGCAGACAACTTACCTCTTACACACTTAGTCAATGCATGCAATCATGAAAACCGTTCAAAAGTACTCATTTCTAAATGCCAATATCAAATCACATTTGTAAAATGCACCACAATTAACCGTCGATCCACACCTCCGTGGACCCCTACCGAGACCCCGTCGGATCTAACCCGTAGTGGTTAAAAGCAAAGCTCGTCGATCCACACCTCCGTGGACCCCTACCGAGACCCCGTCGGATCTAACCCGTAGTGAGCATACACACACACACGTTACTCATGCAATACTAACATGCTAAGAATGTAAGTTCATTAAGAATACTCACTAGAGATGGCCATTAACTCGACACCATTATCAAACTCTTCAAAAATAAATAACAAGATTAAATACGGAATACACGATTCCATAACTTAAACAATAGGAGTACCAACATAAAATCCTTCAACGTTCAAAATAATCAAATCATAATCAATTCTCAAAACACCGTTCACAAATCACGCTCGTTTTGAAAGAAAGCCTTTAACGAGGCCAAACCGAAATCCTTTGAAACTTCATTTCAAATAACCAAACAAACGCATCAAGACGACCACCGATCATCATATCCATAAACGAGAAAAGTATGGGCAAGGTACTTGCCTCGAATAAGAACAACGCGGAGAATCGACCGAAGTAGGTTGGCCCGAACCGACTACGAACCCGCCGACTCCACCGAACGCCAACTCACGTTCATAAACTACGAAGGACAAATAATAACAATGAAATGAATTCCATAACACGACTCAAAGCCGTTGAATTCAAAGAACGAATGACGAAAGTTCACGGATTTCCCCCAAAACGGCCAAGAACACGATTCGTTCCGTCAAAACCCGAAAATGGAATTCCAAGTTGAAGTATGGATATACAATCCATAGAATATGTTTAACAACATCATTTAACCATAATCGATCCATCGAAAACGGATGAAAAACGAGATCGAGAACAAATCCCCAAAAAGTCAACTCGAAGGAAATCAAGAATTATACTTCGATTCGACGAAGAACAATGGATTAAATGATGTTAAACACAAGAATACTATCAAGATTAATCATACCCATCATGAATTAATCAACAACACGGAACGAATCGGACGAAAATGCAAAAATCCCCAAATTCACGAAATTAGGGTTCTAAGGAAGATTACCTTGATTCGCTGGATCAAAGGTTGATAACGGCCGATCGATTGATGTTATGAACTCAAGGACTTCATGGATTTGTTGTTAAACAACATGGCTTCGTCACCCATGAATCGCCATCCGCGGAAGGAGAAAGAAGGGAATGAAAAACGAAGTGAAATGTGACTGCTCAGCCATATTTATACTGGGCCAGCCTAGCGTGCGCTAGCCTTCCCGGACTAGCGTGCGCTATCGGCCGGTATCGGCCGAGTACCCTCGGCCAGGGCCCACACGACCCGGCATCACCGACCAACCCCGCCGCCGAACTCGCCGACCCAACTCCGCTAGCGTGCGCCATAGGAAGCTCGCGCGCACTAGCCGACCTTTCCAAAGAGCCACCGGATCGAATCGCCCGGCCAGTAACGACGCTAGCCGGCCGACGCTGCGGCGCTACGCCGCCGACTAGCGCGCGCTACGCTCAGCGCGCAGGCGCTACCCGCCGATCTGACCGAGTCGAACCTCGAAACCCCACGCCTGTGCCCGAGCGATAAGGCGTGCGTTAGCCACCCGGCGGCGCTACACTGCCGAAGCGCGCAGCCTTCCGGCCGTAGCGTGCGCTACGCCGGTTCCTGCCGCACCCGTCCGGCCGGTGCCCGCAATCGTCCGGCCAGTCCCGCCACCGTCCGGCCAGTCCCGCCACCGCTAGGGCTCGACGACCCGATTTCCGAAAACGCACGGAACGAACACGACGAAAAGTTCACGGACGACATAAACGACTCGAAATGAAAACGTAATACCATATCTAGTCATACGCGACCAAGAAACGGGTCGAGGCAACAATTACAGATACGGATACCCGTAATTTTCAAGAAATTACAAAATGGCCCAAAACGCCCGGAAATCACGATACGTGATCGAATAACCAAACCGAAGTTCACAACACGTCTAACAAAGTTAAACGGACTTGCGGGAAACTCGAAACAACAGTTTCGGACGAGATTCGCAAGAATCGAACTCAAGTGCGGAAAAGTCGCTAAAAAGCACAGAACTCAACGAAACGACACCGAAACGAACTCGGATGTCAAAAAGTGTAGAATTAATCATTCTCAGAATGACGAAACGGTCATGAGCGAGTCGTCAAAACGGACTCCGACCGAAAAAAGAAATTTACCGAAAATCGAAAATTGCGGATATTACACCTTCGGGGATTGTCTTTCCATTCCTCAAGTAGAAATTGAACGAATATAAAGTTATGTATTTTTCATTTGAAATAATTACATGCAACTTCAAATGTAAATTGCTCTCGAGGAGCATGTATTTTTCTTCAAAAATATTAATTGTGCTAACTCAGGAGCAATAATTTAAATCAAAGATAATCATATATTACCGAAAATATGAAGTACTCATCAAGAGTATGTGATATTTTTCAAAAGTATCAATTATGCTACCTTGGGAGCAACAATTTATAAGCATATAACACCCAAAATATAAATTACTCTAAAGAGTATGTAAATATTAATTAAAAGTATTAATTGTGCTACGTCATGAGCAACAATTTATATCAATGTGGTGATATTAAAAGCAATTCAATAACACAAGGCCATATAGAAAATATTCAAAATAATGCCCTTTTTTTTGTTTAATATTCTTCACGAATATTAACTTTAATTTATGTGTTTATCATAAATATTATCATAAAAATATGACTATATATCGTTGTGTTTTATCAAGAACATCAACAATTTCTTTTTAATAATCTTCTGGATTATTAAATTACAAATTCATGCTTCTTGAGGAAACCATGAAAATACATTAATGTAACGTATTAAAAGAATCATTACAAATAATTTTATATCAAAGATACAATTATCATCATCAATATAATATGTAATAACTATCGTTATTACTCTTCTTCCAGAAGAAAGTGCAATAATTATTATGCAATTAATCCAACATCTATAAGATGTTGATGAAAATTGGTCAACTCAAAATAATATAATTTTAAGAGTATAAAAGTACTTCATGATATTTACTAGTAATTTGTGATATTTATCATACAATATGTGTGAAATTTGTATTAATATAGCTTCGGGAAACATATCATAAATAAACATATAATTAAATAATGTATAAAAATGATATAAATAGACTTAACACCAAACACGTAAATTTACACATGTAAATATTGAAAGTATTGGGATTAGTAGACTTCTGGTCTAATAAGTGGTGAATTTTATACGTCATTTACATTGATATTTTCTCTAATGCCAATTTCTTTTCTTCAGAAATTGTATATATCATTTGTCTCACTTGTTATTGCGGAATCATACATATTTCAAGTGATAGTTTAGAAATTCATAGATTTATCGATACTTAGAAGATAATAGTGCAAAATCTTCGACCTTGTAGGAAGAAATTTAGTGGTTCTTCATGAACTGTCAATAAATTTAGCACTACTTTTTTTTCCATACGAAAAGTATCATTCTAAAGATATGATGCATATTTGCACTTTGATGAGACAATAAATTATGACCACTATTTAATCCCAATAACTTGGCATTCTATTCACAAAAGAAGAAATAAGATAAGCCAAGAATTTGAATGATACAAATATCTTCAGGATATTTGACCATTTTATCACTAATTATATAGCAACGATCAATTCAAATCATACTCCAGGTATGACATCATATCTTATATTGATAAAAACTCACAATATATCATAAGAGATAATAAAATACTAAACTACACAATATATAAGATTATATATTGACATATAATCTTAAGATTATTATTTTCATGTCCTTATCATTAATAATTGATATATCAACTACACGAGATAAAATTTATAAATAATTATCTCCTACAAGGATAAACTCTAAATTTTATCTACTTCGGGAGATAAAATTTGAGCTATGTAATATTGAAGTTTTTAATTTAATATTGTTCACTTCCGGGAACAACTTGATAGGAATATTCGACCACTTACTAATCTTGCTATCATTGGAGCACAGTCGGATTATGATTGTGGAGTATATCATATCTTGTACAATCTCGATAGAGAATATTCTCAAATCATATTAATATTTTTTATTTGAGATATAAGTTATATTTTCCTTCAGGGATAATATCATGCTACATCAAGGGCATAATGATTTAATTATGCTATTATATTCATAAATAACAAATCAATATTCTTCAGGAATATTGTATCATCACATAATTCATGTATAAATAAGAATTATTCATTTAGAATAGTAATATTCTTCAAGAATATTACAATTAATTGTGCTACTTCGGGAGCAATAATTTTAAGATCCATAATTGAATATACAAAGGAAAAAAATAGTACGAGAATGAATTAAGGCTCAAAATAACTAAACTAAAGTAGTTGCTTCTTCAAGAGCACTTACAATATTCTTCAGGAATATTATTTTGTATTTTTAATTAGGAATTGCCCAAATTATTAGATCTCATAGTGTTCTTCATGAACACATCATATTCAACTAGAATATGACGAGATAACGTTGTCCTTCTTCAAGGACTACAACAAATCTTTTATCTTATTAATCTTCTGGATTATTAAGTATTGTTGAATCGTGTTTCTTCTGGAAACAAAGAGGAATATGATTTGATAATAAATTTTGAGGTCATCATATATATTATTTATATATGATGCACACAAAAATATAAAATTTAATAACTAGATATAATATATTTTTCCTCAAAATCATCATATGCAAGAAAGTTTTTGAAGGAGTAAATAGAATTAATACTTTTCACCAATGTAAAAAAAAACTATTTCTATTCAGACTTTTTTTTATGCATGCAATACGTTTTAGAATCCGATCTCCACCGTTGAATTTGTAGATCTGCATCGAAGATCTTGTAAAAATTTCATGATGATCCGACGGTTAACAAAATGGAAATCGCGATTTTAGCGCGATCCATGATCTCGCAGAAAAGTTGCTCGCATTTTTTTTTTTTATTTCGAAAATCGGAGAGAAAAAAATTTACTCGTAGAGTATCGTCTTGATAACGTGTTATAAACATGAGAGAAAAGAGAGAATTGGAAGAGAAGAAGAATAACGCACAGATTCTTATGGCGCAGTGCCTTTATTTATGCGCAGACACATCTGGGTTTAGGGATAAAGGTCATTCATTAGTAAATACATTAATTACAACGGATATTACTTTTTTATGGGATTTATTTGTTAGCGACTCAGAGTCTGACATGCCCATAATCCAATTCAAATTGCGAATCTGCCCCATATCTCTTTGAAATCTTTCTCGAAGATCACCTCACCTCAGTCCTCACCTACTACTCCTAGTGCTCTACGAATAAAAAAGTTTTGTCTTGTGCTCCCTGGACCAGAAGGAATCATTTTCACTATTTTTTTTTGACTTATCAAGTCACTATATTTATTGCAGATCGGTCCCTTTATTCATGTCATTTTGCACACGAGTCGTTAACTGCGAAGTCTTTTAGAGTGGTATTCGACTATTCGTGATGGTGCGCATTTGTAATCTCTCCCGCTCTCCAGAGCTTACTTTAATAAATATACAAAAATTTTATATTTCATTATTTTTCTTGAAATACGATATTTCATTATATATTTCTTATTTATTTTTTAATATAATAAGCTACCATTCTTATTTACGTAAAAAAAGAAAAATTAACTTGAGAAGTAGTATTAGCATTGTTCGACTGTTAGTTGTTCGCTCAATGTATTAACTTGATATCTCTTAGTTGATTGTGTTGGCTAGTTTGACGATTGATTGTAATAATTGTTTGGAAAAAAAGTATAATTTGGTATAATAGTTGTTTTTTACTGTTAGCTGTTAACATGGAGTAACTTTTAAGAGTATTAATTATATTTTTCCGATAAGAATTATTAATATATTACTATTTTTTAAAAAAGTAATTGAAGAATAATAATACACCCAAACAATTTATTTAGTGATAGTATGCCTAAAAATAATAGAGGCGATAATCATATCTCAACAAATACATTTAATATATATTTTACGTAAGGACCTGTTTAGTTGAGTTATTATGAAAATTTGAGTACATATAAATAAATATTCTAATAATAATATATCAATAAGTATATTTAATACTAATATATCTATAGATATATTTAACAATAAAATAATATACCAGTGAATATACTTTCTCCGTTCTCTTATTATTGCAACGTGTTGACTATTACACTGTTCACATACTCTCTTTTGACCATCTCTTGTGCATGTAAAAAAAATATAGTCATGTGAGATCTTGTTAGATTCATCTCGAATATACTTTCAAAATATTAATTTTTTTATAAATTATAATAATAAAAAATTAAAAATATTAATAATCAAAGTTGTGAATTGACAACTATGAAAATTCAAATATTATAATTATGAGAGAACATATAGATATAGTATGTAGTAATAAAATTATACCGACACATATTTCGCATGCATTTTTTAATAGGGGCATGGAAGATAGTTATGTGAATTTGGTGCATGTTGGCCAAAAATAAGTTAAAATAAAAAATAGAGTAAATTACATCATTCGTCCTTGTGGTATCGTTGGTAGCCATTTGACCAAAAAAATTGCACTGCTCATCCTTAATCGCAAACGTTATGTACCGTTGGTCCTCGCTCTAACTAGAGATGTTAAACGGGCTCGCCCACGGATCGTCCGTTTAACCCGCTAAAAACCGGGTTAGAGCGATATTTCTAGCCGTTTAAATCCGGGCTTTTGACCCGGACCGTTTAGCCCGAAACCCGCTAGGGCTGGCAAGCCCGATATATATATATATATATATATATATATATATATATATATATATATATATATATATATATATATATATATATATATCTTGTTAATTTTAGCTTACAGTAATACTTTATTTATATAACATATATTATATATATAATATATATTAATATTATATATGTAATATATATTAATATTATATATAATGTATATTATTACTGTATTTGCTAATATAGTGTTTATATATATATATACATAAAAGTGTATTTTTTGTTATATTTATTATAGTATATTTGTTACTATATATATAAAATGTATTGTTACTGTTTTTTTTGGTTTATGACTTATAAAAAAATAAAAAATAGATTTTTTAAATATTTAGCCCGTTTAGCCCGAAATCCGTTAGGGTGAGGTTTAGGGCTGATATTTCCTAGCGCTTAAATCCGGCTTTTGGCCCAGACTGCTTAGCCCGTTAGGGCTAGCCCGTTTAACATCTCTAGCTCTAACTGGCATTACTAACAGTCGTTATGCCTCGTCCACTCGAGGGTATTTTCGTCTTTTGCCACCCATAAGGACCAACAGTGCAATTTAGTCATTTTATTATTTATTTAACTTAATAAATAATAGTTTTCATCCGTTTTTATTCGTTTTTATACGTTTTCATCCGTTTTTATACTTTTTTATCCGTTTTTAATACGTTTTTATCGTTTTTATTTGTTTTTATGTGTTTTTAAATGTTTTCATCTGGTTTTATATGTTTTGGTCTGGTTTTCTTAAGTTTTTATCCGTCTTTATCCGTTTTCATTCGTTTTTGCACATTTTCGTCCGTTTTTATACGTTTTCATCCGTTTTTATACGCTTTCGTCCGTTTTTCTTACGTTTTCTTACGTTTTCATCCGTTTTTATACGTTTTCGTCCGTTTTTCTTACGTTTTCATCCGTTTTCATCCGTTTTTATACGTTTTCGTCCGGTTTTCTTACGTTTTCATACGTTTTTATCCGTCTTTATCCATTTTCATCCGTTTTTATACGTTTACATCCATTTTTATACGTTTTTATCCATTTTTATACGTTTTCATCTGGTTTTCTTACGTTTTTATCCGTCTTTATCCATTTTCATCTGTTTTTATACGTTTTCGCCCATTCTTATACGTTTTTTTCCGTTTCTAATACGTTTTTATGCGTTTTTGTCCATTTTTATACGGTTTCATCCAGTTTTATACGTTTTCGTTCGGTTTTCTTACGTTTTTATCTGTTTCGTCCGGTTTTATTCGTTTTTGTCTGTTTTTATACTTTTCATCCGGTTTTATATGTTTTCATCCGGTTTTATACGCTTTCATCCGTTTTTATACGTTTTCGTCCATTTTTAAATGTTTTCGTCCGTTTTTGTACTCTTTCGGATGAAAATTTTTACCCTAATATATATATATATATATATATATAGACCGATTCGGCCTATCGGCTATTTTTTGCGACATTGATAAAACGGATGAAACGTATAAAAATGGACGAAAACGTATCAAACATATGAAAATATATAAAAATGGACGAAAACGTATAAAAACGGACGAAAACGTATAAAAACGGACGAAAGCGTATAAAAAGAGATGAAAACGAATAAAAACAGACAAAAATGGATGAAAACGGGTAAAAATATAAGGACAACGGACGAAAGCATATAAAAACGGAAGAAAATGTATAAAAACGAACAAAAACGTATAAAAACGATTGAAAACGGCAAAAAACGTATGAAAACGTAAGAAAAGCGGACGAAAGCGTATAAAAACGGATAAAGACGGATAAAAACGTAAGAAAACCAGACCAAAACATATAAAACCAGATGAAAACATTTAAAAACACATAAAAACAAATAAAAACGGATAAAAACGTATTAAAACGGATAAAAACGTATAAAAACGGACGAAAACGTATAAAACGTATTAAAACGGACGAAAACGAATAAAAACGGATGAAAACTATTATTTATTAAGTTAAATAAATAATAAAATGACCAAATTGTAATTTACTATAGTGTATATTTAGTGTATTTTATGTAATGATTGATGTAAGTAATGATAATAAATGTATGATGAATATTACTCCCTCCGTCCCATACTTAACTGCTACTTACTATAAAAGGAAATTAATCAATCATCCCCTCTAAATATACGCCCAATGATCATCTATAGACCATAAATGCCATTATAGCCCCACTCAATTAAACACATAATATTAATAAATAATACTAATATGATTTCAGATTTCCATTATTAGCCCTCTTAAAATATCACTGTATTACACACAATACTAATAAACAACTCTAACATTAATACCTGTATCCAGAAAAATGTAGCAATTAAGTCTGAGACAGAGGGAGTACAAAATAAAAAATATCGATAATAAATGTGAGATGGATATTAAAAAATAAATATTTGGACGGGACGAAGGGAATATTACTTTTTCAATCTTTTTTTTTTCTTTGATGACGGGGGAACCCGCAGCCGCTACTCTTCGAGTGCGCACTGGATAAACCTCGGGCTGGACGTAATAGCCTGCAAACTACGTCAACCAAGTAAACCACACTAGGCAAGCCCTGCGTGACAGGCTCAACCAAGAAAGTGTTGGTAGTGGGAATCGAACTCGTGACCTTTCAGTCCCGCGCTCACCTATTCTACCAACTTGGCTACCCTTTCATCTCTCGGGACGTGGATATCCACGAAATGGCGGGTCTTCCCTGGTTCGGTTCCCCTGCGTAACTTTGCAAGTATTGTATAGTTTTCTCCTAAAGGAGAGCTTAAAGGAGAGGTAGGGAAGAAATGTAAACGTCCGCATGAGCAGTTCAACTGGTTTCTTGGTGGTAGATTGCTACAAGGACGCAGGTTCGAGTCCTGGCAGCCGCAGTGTGGGAGTTTTATCCCTTCAATGTGGGGGATAGCTCCTTGTGGGCACGAGGCACTGTTCTTCCCACCTAGTGGGCCGTTGAGTCACCATGATTTAATTCCTCCACCAATCCCTTTCGGACCGGGGGTGAGGGTCATGAGGACGAGGGATTTCGCCTTTTGCTACAAGGGAAGAAATGTAAACAAAAGAAAAACCGGAGTTAGTTTGTTCTAGACAATTGTCTGTTTGATCCTTCTCAAGTTACAACTGCGTGTTATCTCCTCGGATGTCTCGTTTATTTTATTACTAGTCTACTTTCTATTGTATTGCGACCGTCGAGTTACCCTAGAATTTCAATAAATTAATAATATCAAGATTATTAAATAATATATTCAATATTTTCATTATTTATAATTTAAGATATATTCATACTTACAAATATAAAAAAATTGAAAAAACAATACTATTATAATAATAAAATTAGTTTAACAAATAATAGTATTGTACAATAAATGTAAAAGATAGCAACAAAAAAGCAGTATAACAATAATAATAAAAAAGCTATGTAATAAGAATAATAAAAACATAATGGAAGAGTTTTTTTTAAAACTGGCGAATGAAAGCTCTCTAGGCGCACGTTAGTGGAAAAGTGTTAACGTAAGCCCCCGTAGAATGGCCGGTAAAAGGAGGCCGAAGAAGGTGGCGGCTGCCCCACAGAGAACAACACCACATGGATCTGGAAGCAAGGAAAATCAACAACATACAATAGCGAAGGAAAATGAGCAATCGAAGACGGAAGGAAGCAATGAAGCAAGATTATCTAATCGGGAACAAAACCAACAACAATGAATCGGCGATTAGATCTATCACAGACGGAGAAAGGTGAAGAAAAACTCCAAAGAACCGCTAAGACGGGTATGAAATCGACCTATATACCCCCTACTCTTAAACAAGGTGAGCCAACCGCTTGTCTAGATGCTAATGATGTCGAGAAGGAAGCCGAGAAATGGAAACATGCTATAATTACGTATGTGGTGGGTGAGTCACCAACAATATCGTATCTCAACTATTTCCTAATGAATCGGTGCCAAATTGAGAATAAACTCAAATTTTTACCATCTTTGAAGGATACTTTGTGGTAAGGTTTAAACTTATGGAGGAGAGGGATAGGATTCTATATACGGGACCGCATACAGTAGCTAGTAAACCGGTGATAGTGAAGGCATGGGAAGCAGGGTTTAACTTTGAGAAGGAGATCTTGAAAGTGATTCCACTGTGGGTTCAACTTCCTAATTTGCCACTAAACTGCTGGGGATTGAATTCATTAAGCAAGATCAGTAGTATTCTAGGCAATCCTCTGTATGCGGATGAATGCACAACATCGCAGAAAAGGATTTCTTATGCAAGAGTATTGGTGGAGATTGATGTAACACAACCAATTAAGCATATGGTGAAAATAGAAGGAGGAGAAGGAAATTTAATAGAACAAAAAGTGGAATATGACTGGATTCCTCCATTTTGCAAGAAGTGCCAAACTGTTGGACACAACTGTGATGCAGTAGAGAGACCCAAGACCTATCAACAGGCTCTACAGCAGAAAAAGTGGATCCCAAAACAACCTAATCCTGGGAAAATTCAAAAAGAAGCAACACAAGAAAAGAAAGATCAGAAAGAAATACAAAAGGCACATCAGGGGAATAGAGAGACAAGAGAATGGGTGGAAAAAGTGTGGATCAAACCAAAGAATACAGTGAGGAAAGGATATGATACTCCACCAACAGCTGAACTTAAAACCAATAACTCCTATCAAATGCTTGATGAAGATGAAGACCCATTGAATGAGACTATTATGAGGGGTGGGGACCCTATCCCCTTAGTTAATAAATGAAGGTTATAGTGTGGAATGTGAGGGGATGCAACAAACCCCTCAAACAGAAGGAGCTAAGACTCTTTCTTCAGAAAAATAAGATAGACATGATAGCAATACTGGAAACAAGGGTGAAGATGAGAAATTTTCAAAAATGTGTTGATAGAATTAACAGGAACTGGCAGGTTGTACATAATTACTCTCATGCATTAAATGGCAGAGTATGGATCTGTTGGGATCCTAGAAAGGTGGGAATTCAAGTATTGAGTAACCATGCTCAAGGCATACATGTTGAAGTGATGGATAAGATAACAGGGTCTAAATTTCAAATGGTTGCAGTGTATGCATTCAATACAAATGAAGCAAGGAAAGATCTGTGGAGATACCTTACAACAATATGTCAAAACACTCAACTCCCTCTGGTCATGAGTGGAGATTTTAATGCCATGCTAGCAGCAGAAGATAGATTTCAGGGGAATGAAGTTTCTGAAGGAGAGATAAAAGATTTTAAAGAATTCATGGAGACAAATGAGTTACATCCTCTGAGAATAATAGGAAGTAGATATTCATGGAGCAACAACCAAGATGGGGGAAATAGAATCATGTCTCTCATTGATAGAAGTGTGGCAAATGTACCTTGGCACAACTCTTTCAGCAATGTGGTGGTGGAGCTACTTGCAAGGAATTTGTCAGATCATAATCCTCAGCTCCTCCAATTTGGAGAGGAAAAAGGAGCAAGAAACTCTCCTTTTCGGTTTTTAAATGTATTTGCAGAAAATGGCAGCTTTATGGAAATAGTGGAGAAAGAGTGAGAACACAGAATCCATAAGAACCATCTGTTGGATATATGGTTCAAGCTCAAGAATATGAAAAGGCCATTCAAGCTGCTTAATAGTAGTCAATATCAGAATATCACAGCTAGGTTGGAAGGTCTGAGAGACACCCTGAAGCAAACTCAAGTGCAGCTAGCAATGAACCCTCAAAATTCTGATTTGATTCAAGCTGAAAGGACTCAATTGAATGATCTTGAAAAATGGAGTGCAATAGAGGAAAATATATGGAAACAGAAAGCAAGGATAGATTGGATCAGATTGGGAGACTCTAACACTAAATTCTTTCATGCCTATGCCAAAGCAAGGAAGACAAATAATGCCATTAAATTCCTAATCAGACAGGATGGCACTAGGTGTAATACTCAAGAACAAATAGTGGAGGAGATCAATACTTTTTATACAAATATTATGGGAAGTGCAGCTGACACATTGCCTATGGTGGACAAGGAAATTGTGAAAAGAGGCAAGGTGGTATCTCATGAGCAACAACTTAAGCTCTGTGCTCAATTTACAGAGAAAGAAATAAAAGATGCTCTATTCAGCATGGAATCTGAAAAAGCCCCAGGAGTGGATGGCTACAATGTTTTCTTCTTCAAGAAATCATGGAAAATAATTGGTGAAGAGATTGTGGCGTGACGATGTTAGTTCCACAAAGACAGGTTTTATACCTAAGTCCATAAATGTTGCATTGCTTACTCTCATCCCTAAAACCTCAAATGCTTGTCCGCAAAAGACTTTAGACCAATAGCATGTTGCTCTGTTATATATAAGATTGTATCTAAAGTTCTTGCAAATAGACTCCAAATGGTGCTTGAGGATGTGGTGAGTAGCAAAATCGGCTTTTATAAGAGGCGGGGTTATATTTGATAATATTATATTGAGCCATGAACTGGTGAAGGGTTATGGAAGGAAGGGCATATCACCTAGGTGTATGATTAAAATTGATCTCCAAAAGGCTTATGATTCGGTGGAGTGGCCTTACTTGAAGTTTCTGATGCTTGAACTTGGTTTTCCTTCCCAATATGTAAAGTGGATAATGCAGTGTGTCACCACAGTCAGCTATTCAATATGTATAAATGGTGAGATCACTAAACCATTTGAAGCTAGGAAAGGGCTAAGGCAGGGAGATCCCATCTCTCCCTACCTTTTTGTACTATGCATGGAATACTTACATAGATGCCTCCTAGAGCTTAAGGAAGATAAAGCTTTTCATTACCATCCCAGGTGTAAGAAGTATGATATTATTCAAATGTGCTTTGCTGATGACTTGCTAATATTTGCAAGAGGAGATTTGCCATCTCTTAGAAGACTGATGCAAGCATTCAGCAAATTCTCAATGGCTTCTGGTTTACAAGCAAATGTAAGTAAGAGCTGTGTGTATTTTGGAGGTGTACCTGAAGAGCAACAAGAGATTATATTGAGAGAGCTTCAAATGAAAAAAGGAGAGCTTCCCTTTAAATATCTAGGGGTTCCACTGTCAACAAAGAAACTATCTGTAGTACAGTGTCAGCCCCTAATATCTAAAATCATGGAAAGGGTAAACTGCTGGGCTGCTAAACTTCTTTCATATGCAGGAAGGCTTCAACTAATAAAAACAGTGCTGTTCAGTCTACAAACCTACTGGTGCCAGATTTTTCTACTTCCTCAGAAAGTAATCAAACTCATTCAAGCAGCATGCAGATCCTTCCTTTGGACAGGAGGAGCAGGAATAACTAGAAGAGCACTAGTGGCTTGGGAACAAATGAGTGATCCTATAACAGCAGGTGGATGGAACCTAATCAATATCCACCTATGGAATAAAGCAGCATTGTGCAAACTATTATGGAACTTAGCCCACAAGAAGGAGAAATTATGGATTCAATGGGTACATGGGTACTATATAAAGGGCAAGAATTTGGATACCATGGCAACCCCCTCTCAGGCCTCATGGGTTATCAAAAAAGTTTTAGATGCCAAGGATTATGTGAGGAACTCTACTGAGGGACAAAGACTAATGGCTTCAGCTCAATTCTCTATAAGGAAGATGTATTGTATCCTTCATGGCAGCAGGGATAAGGTAGCATGGCACAAAATTCTGAGTAACAACATTGCTGCCCCCAAGAGTCTATTCATCACTTGGCTATGTATTCTTAATAGATTGGTCACAAGTGAGAATCTTGTAAAAATAGGGATTCGGGTGGAACAAAAATGCAGCTTGTGCAACAAAGGAACGGATACAGTGAACCACATGTTCTTCCAATGTGAATATGCTGCTACGGTATGGAGTAAATTGAAGGTGTGGTGCGGTTTTGTAGGAGGAGCTACTAATTGGGAAAAAGTAAAAGAAGATTTGATTCGGCATTGTGGCTCAAACACAACGAAACAGAGACTATATAGGTTGGTGTTCTCCACAACAATTTACTATATATGGAGGGAAAGAAACTATAGAAGATTTCGAGGAATATCAACAAGTGAAGAAACTGTAATGAGACAATGTAGAACGGAAATAGTTGTGAGATGTATGAGAGATAGGAAACTGACTGCATTTCTACAGCAGTAGAAGGTTTACTTTTGATTTTTGAGTTGTAGAGCATGTAATTGTTGTACTTTCACGACATTTTGGTTAATAATATAAAACTATTTTCCAAAAAAAAAAAAAAAAAAAAGAATAATAAAAACAATATAACAAAAATAATAAAATAGTGGACAAGAGTAATTAAAATAGTGTAATGAGAATGACAAAAACAGCATAACAAGAGTAATTAAAGCACAATAACAAGTATAATGTTAACAGTATATAATATTTATAAATCAATTATATAAATTTAACACAAATAAAATAGTTAGAAAGCTGGATACTTAAAAATTGTTTGATTACAGGAAATATTACATTTAGACAACAATTATTCGGTAACCAAGCATCCCAACAACCATCAAAATATATTGCCTCTGCTAACAGAGAGTGGTTTAATTACTTAATTATTATATTTGGAAACTAAATTAAACGATAATTTTCATAATTATTTTGATATTTTTATAATAATTATATGAAATATATTACTCTCTCCGTCCCTTAATACTGGTCTTGTTTCAAAATTTGACAAATATTCAAAAAAATTAATGATAATTAGCTAATTCCACATTTGCTTTTATTAATTACATTAATTTAATAAACAGTTATCTATCTTATATATAAAGCTTAAGAAGCCTTATAAATGTAAGTGGTCATGATTAATGCTTGATGAATTGATTGTATCATATTTGTTATTCCACATTGATTTCCAGGCATGTCAAGCAACTTTCGTTAAATGTACAATGAATATTCACATAAAGTGAAATGTGGAGATGAAGTGTTTGGTGCCATGAATGCATAAATTAAACACACCAAGTAGTGTTAGTCTTTTTACCTTCCCGTCCATGAGTTATAAATATTTTATCAACTATATAATGTGTCAAAAATCACACACAACAAAATACAATTTCCTCCACACCGCATGCACATTGGGCTACAACTTATTATGGTGGTAAAGTAAGCATCATATCGTCTAGCTTATTTAGCATATTGATTTATATTGTTTTATGTAAATTTCACGTGTGTTTTGTGTGTGTAACAATATAGGACATAAAGATGGTGCTTAGGAGGTTTGGTAGTAACATCATCTTCTCTAATGGTTTAAGAGATCCTACACATCGTTGTCTTATCAATTATGTGGTACATGCACGAACATTTTTATTTTGATCGAAAATGCAATATATTGATTAACTGTATTTAAGTTACTAACGATCAACTATATCTAATTGTTTTTTGTAGCGCGTCAAGAAGCATTAAAGAAAGATATCGAGAAGTCACAAAAATTGTATCAAGAACAAAACATGAAAAAGGCCAATGAACAACAACGACAAAGACAACAACAACAAGAACAACAACAAAAACAAGAACGACGCCATGGCCATCGGTGGGATGAATACTTAGCATTCATATTAATATATGTTACAAATTAAACATGCAATATTTTGCTTCATGTAATACCGATAAATGGGCTAATACTATTGATTCGTTAGCAAGTAAGTTTATTGAAAATAATGTGACGAGTTCAATTTTTAGTCAATAATTATTACTACACTTTGTTGGTGCATTTTCATATTTTTGCTCTTAATGTAGTTTTTTGTCTTGCGTTGTGTTAATGTCACTTTCTTAATTAAACGTCTTGAAATATTGCGTGACTTTGATACTTGATATGATTGTGTAAGTTATGTCGATGTTACATATTAAAAATGGTAGTATATAATAAAAATATCTTCACACTATCATCTTTATCCATAAATGGTGCAAAGCAATAGACTATAGATAAAACAAATACGTATTAATGATTCGGGTAATCATATCCACAATTAGTATCGGCAATTAAGCGATTATGTTATTTTGAGAATTTATCATTTATATAATTTTACTGTAGTTTAAATCTTACATAATAAATAATATCATTTTGACGATTTATGTAGTTTAAACAATATAGATATACCATTTATATAATCTATTATAAATTAAATTTAAATCTTACTCAATAAGTAATATCACTATGGAGATTAATTGATTATCTTAATATAATTTTAGTTTCATTTGTAGAATGACAAACAAATTTGCCAAAATGAAATTGTTATATTAGTTATTAAGAGTAGAAAAATTATATGTTGAGATTGATGTCTTCAAATATATTTATATATGCAACCTGGTACAAATTAAATATACTAACAATATTGGACCGATTTTCACAACAATAAAAAATATTGAAACTTAAATGGTTTTTGTGCATAAAATAAAGTCCGATTATTTAAGCGTAGTAATGTGGAACTACCGTATTTGATATGATAAACCAAAAGGATAATTAATTGTCACAAGCTAGATCTCAAAATATAGCGAATATCCATTTTGTTACGATTTTATATAAGGGTTACATTTATTTTGAAGAACCGTATGCGTTTAACCTCCCTTTGACATTTAGTATGTAACTTATACATATTAAAAAGTTACATGTGAAGAGACTCTTTTAAATGTAGCATCTTGAAAAAAGTCTCTTCACATATACTCTTTTAATGTCAATAAACTATTTTAAATGTGTGTCATGCTTAGAAAAGGTGTGATACCATCACAACTTAGATATATAATGACGAAAATAAGTGCCAAAGATTACGCTATGAACACTTATATACAGCCCATGTAATGACGAAAATTGGTGTTGAACAATACACTATGAACATTTAGATTAAGCCTGTGTGCATTGCACGGGTCTGAATGACTCGGTCTAAATATAAAAGTCACCAAACAACTAATTAAACTCATTCATCTTAAACTCATGCGATGCTTACAAAAGTTGTGATACCATCACAACTTACAAACCTAATGACGAAAATAAATACCACACATTACACTATGACAAATTAGATAGAGGTCGTGTGCAACGCACGGGTATGAATGACTAGTATATATAAAAAAATTGAGTTCCATGTATTAATGTGAGTATTTATGTCATAAGCTAAAGTCATTCATATCAATTGAAATATTGCTAATCTCTAAAGCTTTTTCTAAAAGTTTTAAAGAGCTTTTACAAACCACAATTAAAAAAAATGCAAGAATAAAAAATGTATGCATACCTGTTCATTGCCATAAGCTAAATTAATTCAACCAACTAAAACATGTCAAAGTCTCATTATTAAATTTTAAGAATTTCTATAGTCATACCACACAAAGCATGTTTATTGTTTAAACTTTTCAACTTATTCTTTGAGGTACTTATACTCCCTTATAGACAAACCAAAAGGTCACACAACTCATCCACAAAACAGGTCACACCCACCACCTCCAAAGAAAGCAGATTCTTACGCCACACCACCGAATCACGCCAACATCAATCGCTTACCGACACCACCGAATATTAATTCAATAGGTGGTGTTTCGAGCTTGGGTGGTTTCGTTATTGTTTTAGTGATTCCGCCGCCGACATACCAAACTTGAAATCTCAAACAATTTTCTTATAAACAATTAAACAACTAAAACGTTTCTATTCAAAATAGCCTACAGATACCTACAAACCATGAGATATCCAAAACATTATAAAATCAAATTGTCAATTCCCACCAAATCTTTAAAAATAAAGATGACATCGAGATCTTTATACCCAAAATAATGGACCGATTGCCAAAATGGGTTTTCAATATTGATGAGTATCAAAGGAATTGAGCTAAGGGTGTCCACATCGTTGGTTCTACATTCTCGACCACCGAAACTCCACCACCATCGCCATAACCGCCGTCGGCCACTGGAATATCCAGATCTGAACACAAAATCAAAACCCGAGTTTGTAACTTACTTATAAGCTCGAAACACATTCTACAGGAGACCCGATATTCCAGCGATGGAGGTTTGGTGGTGGTGGTTTGGTGACAAGGGTGTGGTTACATGGTGGTTTTGACCGGTGTTAGGTTGTTGGTGGATGATGGTTTAGTGAGATAAATGAAAGGGTCGTATATGTTTTGTGATGAGAAAAAAAAGTAAGTTTTTGGGTGGAGGATACAACTTACAAGTAGTTAATTTTGATAGATAAAATAAAATTAAAAATAATATGAAAGGACAAAAATACCCTCTTATTTAATAGTCAAACTAACGAAGTTAGGAAATTCGGATCAAATCCGAAACGGATGTTTCAGTTTTTGGAGGCAATTCTATATATACTCAACTTAAACATAATAATTTCATATTTTCTTAACAAATTCTTTAAAGGCATTGTACTTATGCACTAAAAATTTGTGTTTTGGGGAAATATGGTATTTTGTTTTTCAGATTGGGTAAATATGGAATTATCCTTTCACTTTTGGACCAAACCTAAATATTTTCAAAATTTGGACTCAAAATGAAATACTCCGCAAACCACAAGGACTACAAATGTAGTTAACTTTAATTTTAAAGGATAGTAAATTCAAGTCTGTCAATTCTAAATGGAAGGCAATGCAAAGATGATAGATATTAAAAAAAAAATTGATTATATTCCACGAAAATAAATATGGTTTTAACTAATTTCAAAAATTTACAAATTTAAAAATTTGAGGTTATACAGTTTTGAGAACACACATACCACGACTTACATGCACATGACACAAAAGAACATTATTTACTTAAAAAAATACTCTATGAACAACTAAGAGTGCAATTTTTTTACATCTAAAAAATATAAACAACTAAGAAGTAAGAGTGAAATATGTAATAAAAATCACAATATTTGTCATAAGGATTTTAAAGTATAAAAATGTGGGAGAAAAATTAATTCAAATACTTAGCATCGTAGGCGTAATATAAGTGTTTGATTAAATGGCAACAAATCATTCATTTTAGATGATCGTACATATTTGGTAACTTGACTATATAGATATCAATTCGATATCTCAATATGTTATATATGAACCCATTATTTGAAATCAACCTCATATAGTACCCCACATATTGACGCTAGGATGCACCACCGAATAAGCTATATATGATAGTTCGATGCTACTAATTATAAAGTAGTTCGTATTGATTTCTGTAAACACGAACAGATATTTTGTTTCAGTAAGATATAATCCATCTTAAGAAATGCACATGTATTTTTTATGGTGTTAGTATCATGGATAAATATGTTGCACATTTTGAGTACAAGTCATTTTAACGTGTCAATAACCCAGCCTAGGTCATACTTGATATTAAATATGTTATATGAAAATTCGATATTTTAACGTAGAATAATTTCACTCGAAAAATAAAAACTGTGAATGCTCGGGCCTTGGAATAATATGTAATATAAATATGATATTTAATATTATCAAAAATAAAGTACACGTGCTTTAGGGTGAATAAAGCCCGTGCATCGCACGGGCCATGATGTCTCGTATAAATTAATGTGTTTGTATATGTTGAAGTTGAAGAGATCGTAATAAATTAAGGATATTTTTAGAATTTTTTTATAAAGTTGTATGAAAAATAGAAAATAATATATATTATGAGATAAATTTTAAATATTAAGAGCCGGGATGAGCAGATCTTAGAAAATCTGGTAGGCTCTAAGCACTATAACCGGGGCCCTTATGCGGGGGTGCCTATCGTAAAGCGAATTTAATGGGGCTACCGACCGCACTACTATTGGGCCCAAACTATGCGCCAACTTTTGCAATCTCATACCTATCTATCCACGCTGGATTGCTTAGTCATGGGCCCAAATTACATCACCAGACACCATTCATTTGTTGGCCTTTTTGACAGGTAATGTAGAGCACTTGCTTGCCCCACACCCGCCTAAAGCTTAGCGAGCTTACTTGGGACCCATTTTACCGTTATGTCTGTTGTCTATTTTTTTTTCTTCTTTTTTCCCCCCCTATATTGCGTAACTCGTCGAAATTCAATGTGCATAAATGAATGGTTTGTTAAAGTAAATACTCACGTGTCCCTTGGTCTACAGTTTTATGAGCTTCTCACAGTTAGTGTAAGACTAGGCTTGTTTGAATGTTCCAGAATATGTAATCTCTCTCTATTTAAAGGGACCCTATTAATGAGAATGAATACATATTCTGCCCTAATTCTTGTCTTACTTGCTTTTACTTCAACACGTTATCAGCACGTAGTCTACCACTGAGAGCAAGAAAAATTGTCCAAATTTCAGAAAATTCCGGAAAAAAAATTTCGAAAATTTTCTGAAAACCCTAACTGCCTTCTTCCACCTTCAGCAGATCCGAAAACCTGCTCGTCTTCCGAAAACCGTCGCCTACTCGTCTTCCGAAAACCCTAGCCGTCGCCTGCTCCGACGCGACCCCTCCTCCGCCCCCCTGCTCCGACGCGACCCATCCAGACCAGACCAGATCGGACTGCTCGTTTTCCCCAGTCGTCTGCTCGTTTTCCCCCACGCGATCCAGACCAGATCGGACTCCTGGTCATCTCCGACTCGTCCTGCCCCGACGCGACTCACCCTCCTGCTCCGAAGTGACTCCGCCCTCCAAATCGGTCGCAACTCCCAGATCGATCTTCAGCCCACGCCAGACAACCCGCCCCGGCCCAGCCCGACCTGGCCGACCTGGGCTTGTAACTCCGATTCTTGCCATCACAAGCCCGACCCGACATTTTTAATCAAATATTTTTTTCCCTTTCTACCCCAATCGCGAAGCAAGGTACATAAGACTAACCTAACTGTCTGTCCATGGATTACCTTATATGTCTTTATTTGATTTAGTAGCATAACATGATAATGTGAAACTAATTCATTTCCTTATCTTGTATAGATGACTGATCCGACTCGTCCGAAATTCGACATCCTGGACTCAGAAGGACTTGAGTACCATCGATGGGTATCCGACGTCGAGACCACTTTTGTCGCTAAGGACTATAGCGCAACGCTCCTTGATCCTACGGTCAATGGACCGTCTGATAAGGTGAAAGCAAGTGCGCTGATGTTCCTTAGGCAGAACATCGACCCTAGCCTAAGGTGGGAGTATCTTCAGTTGAAATCCCCCAAAGAACTGTGGGATGCCCTTAAGGGCTGTTTCGGGAATATACACAATACCTTAGTTCCCGAGTTGACCGTGCAGTGGAACGAAATTTGCTTACTTGATTATAAACGAGTCAACAATTTCAACAAAGTTATGCTCCGCCTCAAGGCACGTCTCAATTTCTGTGGAAAGGAAATCACAGAGGACGACATGATCCAGAAAACGCTTTTCACGTTTCCTACTTCAGCATTGATACTAGCGAACCAGTATCGATTGGAGTACGATAACAAGCGTATCACCACCTTCAGTAAGCTAATCAACCTCCTTCAGGTGGCTGAAAGGCATAATGAGGTGTTGGTGAACAATAATGCCAGGCCAGCCGGTACAAAGCAAATTCCTGAGGCTAATTTTGGCAAAACGAAACGTGGAAAGCAACCCGACGAATAGGGTACTGGACGCGCTAATCCTAAACCACATGGAACGAAACCGCATGGTGGTAAGGGACATGGCGGTCGAAGACGTGGTCGAGGTCGTGGAGGCTCTTCCAGCGGAGAAAGGAAAGATAGTGCTCCCGGTCATGGAACCAAGCAGAAAGTACCTCCTAAGACTCATGTGTAATATCCGGATTTATTATTGTGTATTTCATCTGTTTTGAACCCTGTATTATTCAAAATTGTGATATCGATAATTGAAGTATGATATTCTCGTATTTGAACCCTTGTACATGAGTATGGCAACATGTAATTTTTCCCATGCAAATACGTGATAACGTACGCTAACAAGGATAGCTTAACGTACGTTATCTGTTAGAATTAGCGTACGCTACGAATGTAGCGTAGCGTGCGCTAACCAGTCAATTATTGAACTGGGCGGCTAGCACATGTGCTAGCCGGACGTGGTCCGGATAAGATTCCCGCGGACGAACCTGGACAGTTTTGGAGTCAACGCGTATTAGCGTGCGCTAAGGATAGTTGGATAGCGTGCGCTAATCAGCTAATGTGCAGAAACTTTATTTAAGGGACAACACTCCATTTCTTCGTGTTCCCTTCACTCGTCCTCATTTCTTGATAGTCCAGAGAGCCTTATATCCTCCTTAAAAACACTTAGACCACCTCTTTTTGATCATTAAATATTGGATGTCTCTTGTGATTGATCATTGAAGTGGAGAAACACCTTGGATTGGCATACAAACAACCGGAGTTGGATTATACCTTTTTGACTCGGTGTTTTCTTCATCTTAAGGTATGTTAATTCTTTATCCAGCCTTAGATTCATGTTCTGAAGAATAAGATGAATCATGCTATCAAGATATTGAGTTCCATTGGTGAATTATTCAAACAATTATCATGTTTAGATGATGGAATGGTTATGCTTATGATATCGTCGTTGAAACATCGTAGTTGGAATTGGTAGTTTACCTTTAAGATGAAGTCTGAATGTATTATGACAATGGAATCTAGTGCATCAACCTGAGATCACCGAACTTCACATGAGAATGATAATCGAGTTGAATATAAGAATTGTGATGATATTCATTTCCTTGAATTCAAAGATGATTGAATCCGTAAGATCATTCATAAGTTATGAATATGACATGTAGACGGATAACGTACGTTAATCACTAAGGAGTTTGTAAGTTTCATCACCATTAGAACAATCTGCTGCCCAGTAGTGAAGCTGCCATGCACGCTTAGCGTACGCTAAGTTATGTAGATTAACGTACGCTATCGGGCATGTTTAGCGTACGCTACGTTTGGTACATAACGTACGTTATGTCATCAGGCGAGTCAGTCGGCTGATCAGAGAGGACTGTTGATACATAGTTAGCGTACGCTAGACTCCGTTGTTTACGTGTGCTAATGAGCAGGCTTAACGCACGCTACATAGAATACGTAGCATATGCTAAGCAGTTCAGACAGATTACGTTTTATGAACTTTCGGCCGTATATTGGATTGCTAGACATTCGTACAACATGAGATGAATTCTATATTATTTCTTTTGTTAAGGTTCGAGCTTAACATCGTGATTGATCGAAGGGGATGACCTTCGAGTGTTTTGATATTCATGGAAGCTTTATTCTTGTCATCGAACCGAGGCAAGTACTTTAATTAGAATTGTTTATATTATGTCAGTAATATTGTGATTGTATTATGTACATGTGTTGTGATTAAATGTCCACCATGCATTGATCCGACGGGAATCATCATGGGAATCTATAGTTGTGTGTGCTGGATCGTTGGACAGGTAGTTCCACCATGCGTTGGTCCGACGGGATCATCATGGGAATCTATAGCTGTGTGCGCTGGATCGTTGGAATACCATCAGTATGTTGAGACTGTTATGATGTGATATGTGTTGTTATTTCTCGTTGGAGAAACTTGTTATGATAATTGTTGATTACATCACTGTTGTATGATTATTATACTTGTACTAGCATCATTGTGCTAACCCCTTCGGGGATGAACATTTGTTTATGTTCAGGATCCAAGAGAGCGTGGAAACAACCACTGGAGCTGCATGACGATGAGGGTGCAGAGTGATGTTCCGGCCGGGTTTATTGTCTATTGTTGGTTATTTTAATAAGTACTCGAGTACGTCGTAATTTGTGATGTTTGGATTTCAGTGATGTATTAATATTCTCCATTTGGATATTTGTATTCCCGGTATTGAACCATAACTCTCGTATTTTATTTTAATGATTTCATAATTTAGTATCTGTTATTGTCTTTTCCTTTATTCAGCCTCATAAATTCTTATGTAAAGGATTTACAGCGCTGTAATATTCCTGAATATATCGGGGGTGTTACAGAATATGGTATCGGAGTTAAGATTATGGATATCTTGGCCATTGAGTTAAAATAGGGGTCATATATGTCTTTTGAGGTAACCGGCCGCGAATAACATTACTGTACTGCCTGCGTCTTCATGCGAACGGTGGTTGTAAGTTCCTAAACTCTATCTCGTTCTTTACATGCTGTATCTCTTTATACTCGAACATTAGAACGATATTGTTTCCTGTATATTGAGTATTTATGCTTACAGTATGTTGAGAGGTGGACGTGGACGTGGTCGCGGTCGCGGACGCGGACGAAGGAATGCCGAAAGAGAAGCTTCGCTTTCTAATCAAAGCAACACACCAAAGTCGAGCCACAGAGATCTATTAATAATGAACCGGAACCTACTGTGCCCGAAATCCTTCGTCAGGTGGTGAACCAGATGACTCAGTTCGCCCAGGTCGTGGACCGAATGCAGGTGGCGGTGGGATTACAGCAGAGAGATAGACATCAAGGGATCCCAGACATGGGAAATCGGGGCGACCGATGACTGCAGGAGGTGGCAAAGATGCAACCACCCAAATTCGACGGATTTTCTGAGACTCCCACATGGAACCATTGGTTGAAGGAATTGGAGAAATTTTTTGCCAGAATTAATTGGCCAGACGACCGGAGAGCCTCTATTGCTCAGTACTTTCTGATAGAGGAAGCATCCGAGTGGTGGGAAGCCATCTGGCCTGTAGACCATGATGCTGACTAGACAGAATTTAAATTGATGATGGAAGCTCAGTACTGCCCTCGTCCTGTGAGGGAAGCCAAATTTCGGGATTTTTTCTCCGCATGCCCGCCGACGAACCCGTATCCTGCATAATTAAGACGTTTAACCAACAATCGGCATTTGTTCGACATCCGGTCGTAATGCATGCGTAAATGATGATCCATTTTGATATGAGAATGAAACCAGAAATCCAGAAGTACATGTCCGGTTTTGAATGTACCACTCTTCGTCAATATCACGATAAAGCATTGGCGTATGAGATCAAAGAAGCAGCGATGGAAAAGTTTACAGAATCCAAGAAGCAGAAAGTCTCTGGTAGTTTCACAGAGCACAAGAGAGTGGGCCCCGCAAGGCCCAGTCATCCTTTCACTCTTTCAAGAAACCTCCGCACCCGTCTAAGAGCGGAAAGAATTTCAGAGCAGTGTCATCCACGACGGATACATCTAGGAAGTGCTTTAACTGTGGTCTCCCAGGACACCTTTGGCGTGATTGTTTGCATACTCCAGTTTCATGTTTTGATTGTGGACATGAAGGGCACCGTGCGACGTTTTGCAAAGATGCCACCAAGTTTAATGGAACCCGTACATCACAGCCAGCTCAGAGAGAAGCCAGTATCCAACAGACGCAGCAAAGTGTTCAGATGCCTCAGAATTTTGGCCACGGACGAGGCAGAGGACAGTGAGACCGAAAGAGTACAGCGAGTGCCGGATCTGTTCCCCCACGTCTGTACGAGATGAGGAGAACAGACGATCAGGATGCCGTCAGACGGTAATCGCCTCAGATCCTTTCCCGGCCAGTTAGCATTTTATTCAATACAAGAGCTACGCATTCATTTATATCCTTACCTTGTGTAAATCGTTTGAATATTTCCGGTTTTCATAATTGTGAACCTTATGTTGTGGGTTTACCGAGTGGAGAGAGGATTGTTGGAAACTTATAAATTAGAGATTTCCCTGTATCATTTGGAGGCAGAGAGTGGCTCTTAAATTTGATTGTGATAGAAATACAAAGAGACGACCTGATACTCGGAGATGATTGACTTAACCGATATGGAGCTATTGTAAACTACCGAAAGAGGAATATCTCGCTGATCGCTGACGATGGTTCCGAAATACTGTTTGAAGGATGGAAACTAGGAAGCTCAGGAAAGATGATCAAGGCGATGAAAGCTGTCAAATTATTGAAACAGGGCTGTACCGGATATTTGTGCTATGCAATGAAGAAAGAAGACGAAATTGTGGAACTTTCATCCATTCCTGTTGTGAACGAATTTCCGATGTATTTCCTGACGAGTTACCTGGACTACCTCCACGACGGGATATAGAATTCACCATCGAGCTGGAACCCGGAGCTACACCAATTTCTAAGGCACCGTATCGTATGGCATCTACTGAGATGTACGAACTGAAAAAGCAACTGGAGGAATTACTGGATAAAGGCTATATCCAGCCAAGCGTTTCGCCCTGAGGAGCACCAGTTCTTTTTGTCCGAAAGAAGGATGGATCACTTCGACTGTGTATTGACTATCGAGAGCTGAACAAGATGACGATTAAGAACAAGTATCTGTTACCACGGATTGATGATTTTTTTGACCAGTTACAAGGAGCAACAATATTTTCTAAAATCAATCTGAGATCAGGATATCATCAGCTGAGGATTAAGGAATCTGATGTTCCGAAATCAGCATTCAGAACTCGCTACAGACACTATGAGTTTGTAGTGATGCCATTTGGTCTCACTAATGCACCTGCTGTATTCATGCAATTGATGAACCGAGTGTTCATCGAATATTTGGATAAATTTGTGGTTGTGTTCATTGATGACATTCTGGTGTATTCTAAGAACCCGGAAGAGCATGCACAACATTTACAGATTGTGTTAGACCTGTTGAGAAATGAACAATTGTACGCCAAACTTTCTAAGTGTGAATTCTGGCTAAAGGAAGTAATGTTCCTCAGCCATGTGGTATCAGCTGAAGGAGTCCGAGTAGATCCTCAGAAGATCGAAACAGTTATGGATTGGAAGCCTCCAAAGAACGTGAAAGAAGTCCGGAGTTTCTTAGGACTTGCTGGATATTATCGTCGATCCGTGGAAGGGTTTTCCAAAATTTCCTGCCCACTTACTCGACTCATGCAGAAAACTCAAAAGTTTGAATGAAATGAATTGTGTCAGAAAAGCTTTGACGAATTGAAGAGGAGATTGACGACAGCACCGATTTTAACACTTCCACAGGGAACTAGAGGATTTATAGTTTACAGTGATGCTTCGAACCAAGGACTCGGATGCGTATTGATACAGAATGATAAGGTGATCGCTTATGCGTCACGACAGCTGAAACCTTATGAAGTGAATTACCCAACGCATGATTTGGAGCTAGCAGCAGTAGTTTTTACTTTGAAAATCTGGAGACATTATCTGTACGGGACTCACTGTCAGATCTTTACGGATTACAAGAGTCTCAAATACATCTTCAGTCAGAAAGAGTTGAACATGCGGCAAAGAAGATGGCTGGAACTTATTAAGGACTATGACTTGGAGATTCTTTATCATCCAGGCAAGTCAAATGTAGTGTCCGATGCACTTAGCCGCAAACCTGTTTCTATTCAGACGCTGGAGACTCTGACCTCCAAGCTCAGCATTCAACGAGAGATGATTCGACAAGGAATTGAAGTATGGTTACAAAGAGTCCAAGGACAACTGTGCGTGATGGAAATAACTTCATCGTTAGCCGAGGAAATCAAATCTAAGCAAATAAATGATCCTCTGATGATTCGGTTACGTGATGAAGTGATCAAAGGAAAGACCCCGGGATTCGTAATTCATGATGATGGAGTTCTGAGATTTCATAACCGACTTTGCGATCTCGATGTCGATGTTCTGAAATAGACGATTATGAAGGAAGCTCACAGTACGCCCTATTCTATCCACCCGGGCACCAGTAAGATGTATAAGGACTTGAAGCAGAACTTTTGGTGGGGCAACATGAAGAAAGATGTAGCGGATTATGTTTCGAAATGTTTGACTTATCAGCAGGTTAAGATCGAGCATCAACGACCTACCGGAATGCTAAAGCCGCTCCCGATTCCTGAATGGAAGTGGGAGGACATATCGATGGACTTTATCACTAATATGCCGAGAACTAAGATAGGAATGAACATGATTTGGGTGATAGTTGGTTGTTTAACCAAATCGGATCATTTTCTAGGCATTAAAGACACTTGGAGACCAGAGAGGTTGACATGAGTATTTATTTCAGAGATAGTCCGATTGCACGGTACGCCGAAGACCATTATTTCTGACCGAGACGGTCGCTTTGTATCGCATTTTTGGAGATCAGTTCATAAGGCCTTGGGGACCGAGTTGAACTTCAGCACAGCTTATCATCCGCAGACAGACGGACAATCTGAAAGGACTATTCAAACAGTGGAAGACATGCTGAGGGCTTGTGCCTTAGACTGGTCAACGGATTGGGAAGTTCATCTATCGTTGATTGAATTCACCTACAACAATAGTTGGCATGCTTCCATTAAGATGGCACCATTTGAGGAATTATACGGGAGGAGATGCAGATCGCCCCTATGTTGGGACGATTCATCAAACTTGACCGGGATGGAACCGGAACTGATCGTGCAGACACGAGAAAAGATAGCCTTGATTCGTGAAAGGCTGTTGACCGCCCAAAGTCAACAGAAATCTTACGCAGACGTACGCCTCTACCCATTGGAATTCAGTACTGGAGATCACGTACTTTTAAAGGTTTCTCCTACTCGGGGAATCTTTCGTTTCGGAAGAAAGGGGAAGTTGAGTCCAAGATATATCGGACCGTTCGAAATTCTTGAGAGAGTTGGGGAATTGGCATACAGATTGGCATGACCGCCTTCATTGAGCCATGTTCATAACGTGTTCCACATATCCCAGCTACGGAAGTATATACCAGGCCCTAGTCATGTCATTGATTTCGACGAGATCGAAGTCGCTCAAGATGGCACATTTGAAGAGAGACCAATCAGGATACTCGAGAGTCGAGTTAAGCAATTGAGGAACAAACTGATCGCTTTGGTCAAGGTTCAGTGGTCACGCCACGGAGTGGAAGAAGCCACTTGGGAAACGGAAGATATCATGAGGTCCAGATATCCAGAGTTATTTACGTCTTGAGTTTCGGGACGAAACTCATTTTTAGTAGGAGAGTATGTAATATCCGGATTTATTATTGTGTATTTCATCTGTTTTGAGCCCTGTATTATTCAGAATTGTGATATCGATAATTGAAGTATTATATTCTCGTATTTGAACCCTTGTACATGAGTATGGCAACATGTAATTTTTCCCATGCAAATACGTGATAACGTACGCTAACAAGGATAGCTTAACGTACATTATCTGTTAGAATTAGCGTACGCTACGAATGTAGCGTAGCGTGCGCTAACCAGCCAATTATTGAACTGGGCGGCTAGCACATGCGCCAGCCGGACGTGGGTCCGGATAAGATTCCCGCGGACGAACCTGGACAGTTTTGGAGTCAACGCTTATTAGCGTGCGGTAAGGATAGTTGGATAGCGTGCGCTAATCAGCTAATGTGCAGAAACTTTATTTAAGGGACAACACTTCATTTCTTCTTGTTCCCTTCACTCGTCCTCATTTCTTGATAGTCCAGATAGCCTTATATCCTCCTTAAAAACACTTAGACCACCTCTTTTTGATCATTAAAGATTGGATGTCTCTTGTGATTGATCATTGAAGTGGAGAAACACCTTGGATTGGCATACAAACAACCGGAGTTGGATTCTACCTTTTTAACTCGGTGTTTTCTTCATCTTAAGGTATGTTAATTCTTTCTCCAGCCTTAGATTCGTGTTCTGAAGAATAAGATGAATCATGCTATCAAGATATTGAGTTCCATTGGTGAATTATTCAAACAATTATCATGTTTAGATGATGGAATGGTTATGCTTATGATATCGTCGTTGAAACATCGTAGTTGGAATTAGTAGTTTACCTTTAAGATGAAGTCTGAATGTATTATGACAATGGAATATAGTGCATCAACCTGAGATCACCGAACTTCACATGAGAATGATAATCGAGTTGAATATAAGAATTGTGATGATATTCATTTTCTTGAATTCAAAGATGATTGAATCCGTAAGATCATTCATAAGTTATGAATATGACATGTAGACGGATAACTTATGTTAATCATTAAGGAGTTCGTAAGTTTCATCACCGTTAGAACAATCTGCTGCCCAGTAGTGAAGCTGCCATGCATACTTAGCGTACGCTAAGTTATGTAGATTAACGTACGCTATCGGACATGTTTAGCGTACGCTACGTTTGGTACGTAACGTACGTTATGTCATCAGGCGAGTCAGTCGGCTGATCAGAGAGGACTATCGATACATAGTTAGCATATGCTAGACTTCGTTGTTTACGTGCGCTAACGAGCAGGCTTAACGCACGCTACATAGAATATGTAGCGTACGCTAAGCAGTTCAGACAAATTACGTTTTATGAACTTTCGGCCGTAAATTGGGTTGTTAGACATTCGTACGACGTGAGATGAATTCTATATTATTTCTTTTGTTAAGGTTCGAGCTTAACATCGTGATTGATCGAAGGGGACGACCTTCGAGTGTTTTGATATTCGTGGAAGCTTTATTCTTGTCATCGAACCGAGGCAAGTACTTTAATTAGAATTGTTTATATTATGTCAGTAATATTGTGATTGTATTATGTACATGTGTTGTGATTAAATGTCCACCATGCGTTGATCCGACGGCAATCATCATGGGAATCTATAGCTGTGTGCGCTGGATCGTTGGACAGGTAGTTCCACCATGCGTTGGTCCGACGGGATCATCATGGGAATCCATAGCTGTGTGCGCTGGATCGTTGGAATATCATCAGTATGTTGAGACTGTTATGATGTGATATGTGTGATTGTTATTTCTCGTTGGAGAAACTTGTTATGATAATTGTTGATTACATCACTGTTGTATGATTATTGTACTTGTACTAGCATCGTTGTGCTAACCCCTTCGGGGGCGAACATTTGTTTATGTTCAGGATCCAAGAGCACGGGGCAACAACCACTGGAGCTGCATGACGACGAGGGTGCAGAGTGATGTTCCGGCCGGGTTTATTGTCATGACGACGAGGGTGCAGAGTGATGTTCCGGCCGGGTTTATTGTCTATTGTTAGTTATTTTAATAAGTACTCGAGTACGTCGTAATTTGTGATGTTTGGATTTCAGTGATGTATTAATATTCTCCATTTGGATATTTGTATTCCCGGTATTGAACCAGAACTGTCGTATTTTATTTTAATGATTTCATAATTTAGTATCTGTTATTGTCTTTTCCTTTATTCAGCCTTGTAAATTCTTATGTAAAGGATTTACGGCGCTGTAATATTCCTGAATATATCGGGGGTGTTACATCCTGCTCCCACATAATGAGTACACGACGCCCTATGCTTTCGCTGTGGAATGACTGGCCATTGGTTCAGAAATTGCAACGCAAGCAAGCACGTTGCAGCTGCATACAAGAAATATAGAGAGATCAAAACAGAGGCTCAATATATGGAGGAAAATGATTACGACGTTCCACCCAATGTTAATTTCATAGTCACTGATTGTCATAATAACACATACGAGTCGGAATCATTAGATGCCCCACTCTATGATTAATTTATGTTTCGGTTGACATTTTTCGTATTTTGGCTGTTTTTGCCCTAAACGATTCTATTCAATAATAGTGTGATGCATTTTGATTTTTGAACAAGATATTATTGTTGCTTACGTTATACATGTTATTGGCTTTATTCTACGTCTTGAATATTGCTCCTTATGCTTGAGTTTGTAAGTTCATAGTTTCTCCACTTTACGTAGGAATGAATCGTGGGGAACTTGAATGCTTGGTAGATAGTGGGATGACCCATACCATCCTTATAAATAGGTTATTATTTGTCGAACTAATAGTCTATCGCACATCGGTGACCACGATGATTGGATCATCGTAGCTCATTCAAGGACGCGACACTGCCTGATGCCTAACGGCACAACTTTTACCGTCACCGACGCTCTTTATGCACCAAGAGCAACCCGAACATTACTAAGCTTCAAGGATATACGTAGCAACAGTTTTCACATTGAAACACATTGTGAGAATGGAATAGAATTTCTCTATATCACCTCTAATGAATGCGGACGAAAACGCATCTTAGAGAAACTTACGAGTCAATCGAGTGGACTTTACCTCACTATGATTAGGGTTGTTGAATCCTATGCAATTACCCAAAACGAACTTTGGGATGCTGACTCCTATAGGCTTTGGCACGATAGATTAGGACATTCGGGTCGTGACATGATGATTTGCATACTTCAGAATACGCACGGACATCCTTTCTTTCGCATGAAAAGTAGAAAAGGACAACAACCCAACATAACGAACTTTGTCAGGGTTCCCCACACCATGTCGTCCAATGTACCGGAAACATCATCCCATTCTACAAACTTGATTTTGTCTAGTGCACATCATCACTTCTGCAAAGCCTGCTCTTTAGCCAAAGTATGATCGAGACCTTCCTATGCTAAAGATGCAACTGAGAACATTCCATTCTTACATAGGATTCGAGGTGATATTTGTGGACCTATTCAACCAGAATGCGGGCCATTCAGATATTTTATGGTTCTGGTTGACGCTTCGACACGTTGGCCACATGTCGCCCTACTGTCCACTCGAAATGCTGCTTTTGCAAAGCTTCTAGCACAGATTATCCGCCTAAGGGCTCACCACCCTGACCACCCTATTCGGTTAATAAGACTGGATAATGCTAGAGAGTTCACATCTAAAGTATTTGATGAATACTGCATGTCGATCGGGATCAACGTAGAGCATCCCGTCCCCCATATGCATACACAAAATGGTCTCACAGAGGCAACCATCAAACAGATGGTGGCCCGGGCATTGGTTATGCGCACCAATTTACCTGTTTCTGCCTGGGGATATGCAGTCTTGCATGCAGCCTTACTTATTCGTTTTCGACCCACAGCTAACCAACCATTTTCTGTATACTAGTTGGTAACTGGATATGAGCCTGACATTTCACATTTTCGAATCTTTGGTTGTGCAGCTTATGTGCCAATTGCACCCCCACAACGCAATAAAATGGGTCCGCAGAGACGTTTAGGCATTTATGTTGGATACGAATCCCCAACAATTATCCGCTACTTAGAACCTTCGACAGGCGATCTATTTACCGCTCGATTTGCGGATTGTCACCTCGATGAGACAACCTTCCCATCGTTAGGGGGAGGGGAGAATACGAACTTTCTCTAGGAACGACGGGAATTGTTGTGGTCGGTTCCTACTCTGTCTCATTTTGATCCCCAAACTTCGCTATGTGATAGTGAAGTGAAAAGATTTCTCGATCTTCAGAACGTAGCAGATTCGATGCCTGATGCGTTTACTGATATCGCGAAAGTGACGAGATCACACATACCTGTTGCAAACGTGCCTGCAAGGTTAGAAGTCCCCAGGAAGGGGCGCAACACCGACAAACTGAGTGTTGTTGTCGCATCTGGTGGCGGTGCGGCTGAGGCCATGGCTCCCCAAAGGAAGCGGGGAAGACCACTTGGTTCGATTGACACTCGCCCAAGGAAGAAACGGGCCGGTGAGGCACATAATAATCCCCTAAACATCAATGTTGGGAATCATTCCCACGAAATTGTAACACCCCCAAGATATTCGAGGTATATTACAGCGCCGTGAATCCCTATATGGGACCCACCAGGCTGAACAACATCATACTCATCGACTCACAGAAACAACAACATAACACCACGTCATAAAGACGCAAAACAGAATAATCCACCCGGTTCACCCGGTCAACATAACATCATCATTTGACACAAACACGATAAACAACAATACAATCCAGACGAGTAAAAGTTCTTAAGTACTCGAGTACTTCTATTAGTTCAAACAAAACCACAAAATATGAAAAGGTAGAAGACACTAAGACATCACTCGTGCACAATCATCACGCTCGGCCATCATCCGCATACTGGTCCAGCGCCCGTTCGTCTCGATGAACCTGACCTGAAATTCATAAAACGAATTTCCCCAAAACGGGTCCCCAGAGGGGTTAGCAATTACGCTAGTACAAGTAGCCAAATGAACAATTTACATCTTACACATATAGTAATGCATGCAATCAAGAAATCATAGTTTCAAAACACTCATTTCCGGAAATGCCAATAGTCAAACCACATTTGTAAAAATTCACCACAATTAACCGCGGACCCACAGCTTCGTGGATCCCTGCCGAGACCCCGTCGGATCTAACCCACAGTGGTTAAAAGCAAGCTCGCGGTTCCACAGCTTCGTGGAGCCCTACCGAGACCCCGTCGAGTCTAACCCGTAGTGAGCATACACACACACACACAATTTCTCATACAAAACTACTATGTCAAGATTGTAAGTTCATAAGGATACTTGCCTCGATTAAATAGACGACGACACGAACGGAACGGAAGAATCAAGCACAACCGCGAGGAACCGACGAAAATGAACCTAACGATTCGAATAGCACAATCACAACCACTTCTAAACGGTTATGGAAATGGAATACACCCGGAAACCCGCCTACGATTCATGTATATTCGAATAAAAATAACAACGAGGGCGGACCACAACCAAACCCTCTCGATTTCACAAAGCTATGGAAATATACCATGAATCCGTAGGAAAACTAATGATATCAACAAGATTAATCATAATCATCATGAATCCACCAACAAAACGGAATGAATCGGAAGAAAATCCCGAAACCCCCAAATTATCCAAAAGTAGGGTTCTAAGAGATTTACCGTGGATTAGGACGAAAGATTCGTGTTGATGTTGATATAATACTCCAAGAACTCAAGAAGGATGTTGGATGAGATGATTGGAGGAAGAAATCGCCAAGAAAATCGCTTCTGGATCGCCTTCGCCGCGGAGAGAGGAAGAAATGAGAATTTATGATTATCTCGGTCAACTCCCTGGTTTATATAGCTAGGGAGTGTTAGCGCACGCTAAAACCTGAAGGTCAGCGTGCGCTAACGGGATAAGATTCCAAACCCCACCGTTAGGCCCCATCCAAAGAGCTGTAATTGGTCGTTAGCGTGCGCTACTCAAACGTAGGCGTGCGCTAATAACTTCTTGGTAGCGCACGCTATCGACCAATAGCGTGCGCTACTTGACATCACCGAGTCCAGAGCCAACCGCCCAAAACTCACCGACCTGTTAGCGTGCACTACCATACAAGCGTAGCGTGCGCTAACCGTAACTCCGATCGAGTTCGTGAGTAAACCTGCCCAAGATCGATCCACGCTAGCGCGCGCCATCGAACAACTCAACGCGGCGCTAGTCTCCGACATTAGCGTGCGCTAGACAAGATAGCGTGCGCTAATCCGATAGTCCGCAGGCACGGGAGTTGAACCGCCACCCCTGTGGTTCACTCGCTAGCGCGCCACGAAGTAAACGTAGCGTGCGCTACAAAAGGACTTCTAGCGCGCGCTATGCGTAAAAATTAGCGTGCGCCAGGTACTGTAACATAAACGGTCCATCCACCGTAATACTTAACGAAACATCAAACGGAACACCTCAAAACGCATCATAGCATAGAATAGATCCACGGCAACCCCGAAACGGCGGTTCCGCACAACAATTACGAGAATCAGATCAATAGATGACGGAAAAGTTACACTGAAAGATACACGAGGGTCGCTACATCGAGAAATACACCGAAAAAAAAGATACAAGGGGAAGAAAAATGCGGATATTACAGAAATTGTCTCTGATTATAGCTATATCTATGAATCGTTTCTGGGGGATGCCCGAGGTCTGATTCAAGCTCAGAGAACAAAGAAATCTCCATGTACGAGAGTGTGTGCGATCTAGTTGATAGTTCGACAACTCGCATTGATGATTCGTTCGCTTACGCTGTCGCCCATGACATCATGGAGCATGATGATATCGAACCACGCTCCGTGGTCGAATGCCAACGTAGAGCAGATTGGCCCAAATGGAAAGAAGCAATCCAGGCAGAACTTGATTCTATGACAAAACGCCATATATTTGGCTCGGTAGTGCTAACCCCGCCAAGTGTAAAGCCTGTTGGACATAAATGAGTTTTTGTCAGAAAGCGAAATGAAAAGAAAGAGGTCCTTCGGTACAAGGCGCGGCTTGTCGCCTAAGGCTTCTCACAACGCCCTGGAATTGACTATGAGGAGACGTATTCTCCCGTAATGGACGTGATAATATTCCGTTACTTAATTAGCTTAGTAGTTTTCAAAGGACTGGAAATGAAGCTAATGGATATGGTCACTGCGTATCTCTACGGGGATCTTAATAGACAGATATACATGAAAGTGCCTGATGGCATTTCACTACCCAAGTCAAGTGACTCTAGGCCACGGAGTGCGTATTCAATCCGATTGAAACGCTCACTTTACGGATTAAAACAATCCAGGCGGATGTGGTGTACCCGCCTAAGTGACTACTTGATTGGAAGGGGATATAAAAACGATGAACCCCCTGCGTGTTTATCAAGAAAATAAGTTCTGGATTAGCGATTGTAGCTATATATGTTGACGATATGAACATAATCGGCACCCTTGACGAAGTAAGGGAAACCACCAGCTATCTAAAATCCGAATTTGAGATGAAAGATCTGGGGAAAACTCGGTTTTGTCTAGGTATTGATCTAGAACACCGAGCTTGTGGAATCCTCATCCACCAGTCTGCCTATGTCTAAAAGATACTCAGGCATTTCAATATGGACATGGCACACCCGGTTAGCACCCCCATGATCGGTCGCAGTCTGGATTTGGAAAAAGATCCATTTCGTCCAAAGCAATGTGACGAAGAGCTTTTGGGAGCTGAAATTCCCTACTTAAGTGCAATTGGCGAATTATTGTACTTAGCTTAGTATACTCGACCTGATATTGCTTTCTCAGTGAACTTGTTTGCAAGATATAGTTCTGAGCCCACGCAACGTTATTGGACCGGTATAAAGAACATTTTTCGATACCTGAAAGGAACCATTGACTTGGGAATTTTCTTCCCATACAAGGATAACGAACCTGCCAATGATTGCGCAATCACTAAAGCAAGTGTGAATGCCAATATTGCTACCCCGACGAATGTGTTGGTAGGTTTTGCTGATGTTGGGTATCTTTCAGACCTACATAAAGGTCGATCCCAAAGTGGTTATGTATTCACAGTGGGAGATACTGCTATATCTTGGAGATCAACTAAGCAAACCCTTGTTGCTACCTCCTCGAATCACGCAGAGATTATCGCTCTACACGAGGCGGTACATGAGTGTATATGGTTGAGAGCAATCATCACACATATTCGAGGTAACAGTGGAATAAGTAATGTCACTGATGCACCCACATGCATATACGAATATAATGCCACTTGCATCGAACAGATGAAACTCGGGTATATCAAGGGGGATAATACGAAGCATATCTCTCCAAACTTTTTCTATAATTAGCAACAACATGCCCTCCTCAATATCCAAGTTAAGCAAGTGAAGTCTGAGGAGAATGCGACTGATTTATTCACTAAATCATTGCCCAAGGCCGTGTTTGAAAAACATGTGAGAAATATCGAAATGCGTAGGATTTCCGAACTCCCGAGATCGAAGTAAGGATCGGATGGGAAGGTGAGGTATAACTAATTTTACCCACCAATGTTGTACTCTTTTCTTTGACCAACGTTTATTTTTTCCCACTGGGTTTTGTTACTTGGCAAAGTTTTTAACGAGGCAACATCACTTACACTATTTCTCATATCCCTTGATTGACGAACTAATAAGGGGGAGATGTAGACTTGAGGGGGAGTCTTACATCCATGTCGCAAGTTACACTCTTTTCCTTAACCAAGGATTCTTTTTTCCCACTGGGTTTTTATCAATTGGAAAGGTTTTTAACGAGGTAACTAGACGTTTAGCTCATTGATCGACGAACTGATCACGTTCTTGAGCATATTGATCTACGAAATGATCAATAGAGGTTTTGACTTAACGAAATTAGCGTAACCTATATGTCTGGATGTTGTACTCTTTTTCCTACGATCAAAGCATTTTTCCCATGTGGTTTTTGCTTGACGAGGTTTTAACGAGGCAACTTGACATGCGTTGAAGACTTGGCACAAGGGGGAGTGTTAAAGTAAATACACATGTGTGCCTTAGTCTACAGGCTTATGGGCTTCTCCCAGTTAGTGTAGTGCTAGGCCTGTTTGTATGTTCCAGAATATGTAATCTCTCCCTATTTAAAGGGACCCTATCAATGAGAATGGATACATCTTCTGCCCTAATTCTTGTCTTACTTGCTTTTACTTCAACATGGTTTAGTTTATAATTAAAATTTAAAAATATTTTTAATATATAAAACAGAATAAGTAACATCAATGCAACAGTTAATATAAGAATAAAAAATACGGAATTCATTAAGTACTCCATATGTCCCTTAATAATAGTCCTGTTTCGAAATTACATAAATATCATGGTTCCAAAAAACGCTAGGCGCTAGGCGCAAGGATCATTATATTTGGTGATATCAGAGAAAGGTCTATTCCGAAGGGATGGACTCCTTAGCGAAATAAAGGAACGTCCCCCTCTAACGATGTTCGGCGAGGGCCTGTCGTAGATTTCTCAAAACTAGGAGGATCAGAGACAAGGGGGTCAGTCAGATCACCAAGATGAGAGAACCTATTCTCTTGAAATATACCAGGCTCAGTTGAAGAAGTGCCAAAAATATTACTCGGGGACTAATCGAGGATTAATCGTACTAGACGGATTTATATTTTTATTATTTTTTTAATCATTTTCATGTATAAAAAATTATATATATGTAAATTTTTTTAAAAATATATAGTATTTAAATATTCAAACAAACATATAATTGATCATATTAAATTTTTAAATAAGTATATATGTCTAAAATAGTCCATATTATCTAAATTTAAGAATTTATAGTACTGCTAATCTAAAAAAAATAAAAAAAAAATGCTTACCCGCCTAGGCGCCCGCCCAGCCGCCTAGATGCCCGCCCAGCTTGCCTTCCTAGGCGCCCGCCCAGCCCGCCTAGGTGGCCGATTAATCACCCAAACGCCCAGGCCATAATCGGAACGCCCGGTGGCCGCCTAGCGCCTAGGCGGCCGCCCAGGCTGATTTTTAAAACAAGGATAAATATTAAGAAAACTTAATGATAATTAGCTAATTTCATATTTGTCCTTATTAATTACATGGATTTAATAAGCCAGCTATAGAGAAAATTATTAAATTGGCCCCGTATGTGAGACCAATTGGCCAAAAAAACCCATCTGTCTCCGGCGGACCAAAAAACCCCACATCTCCCCCCTACTTTGGCCAATTTAGTCCTCCGTCGCCGGCCGGAGTATTTTCCGGCCACCGGAGCTGACGTGGACGACACGTGGCTGACACGCGGCAAAAAAAATATAAAAACCTAAATAATATAAAAAAATCTAAAAAAATTATAAAATCTGGAATATTAAAAAACCTAAATTTAAAAAATTTAAAAAATCTAAAAAATTTTATTTTTTTTAATTTTTTTAAAAAAATTTAAAAAAATATATAAAAACCTAGATAATATAAAAAATCTAAAAAAAATTTAATTTTTAATTTAATAATAGAACCTTAGGTAATTATTTTTAATTCTGAAATATTAATATAAATATATTAGAATTTTTTATTTATTTTTTAATTTTATAATTCTGAAAAGATTTTTTTTTCCAAAAAAAAATCTTTTTAATTCAAAAGATTAATTTTATAATTCTGAAAAATAAATCTTTTTAATCTTTTTAATTTCTGAAAAAAAATTATATATTTTTTTAATTTTATAATTCTGAAAAAAGAATCTTTTAATTTAAAAGATTAAAAAGATCGTTTTGATAATTTTCTCATTTTTTTCAGAAATTAAATAGATTTTTTTTCAGAATTATAAAATTAATCTTTGAATTAAAACGATTTTTTTCTGAAAAAAAATATTTTCAGAATTATAAAATTAAAAATAAAATAAAAAATTCTAATATATTTATATTAATATTTCAGAATTAAAAATAATTACCTAAGGTTCTAATTTTTTTAAATTATATTATTTAGGTTTTTATATTTTTTTAAAAAAAAAATAGATTTTAAATTTTTTATTTTTTTTAAATTTTTTTAAATTTAGGTTTTTTAATATTCCAGATTTTTTTATTTTTTTTTAGATTTTTTTTATTTTATTTAGTTTTTTATATTTTTTTTTGGCCACGTGTCAGCCACGTCAGCTCCGGTGGCCGAAAAATACTCCGGCCGGCGATGGAGGACTAAATTGGCTAAATTAAGGGGGAGATGTGGGGTTTTTTGGTCCGCCGGAGACAGATGGGGTTTTTTGGCCAATTGGTCCCACATACGGGACCAATTTGATAATTTTCTCGCCAGCTATATTAATTAATGTGTTTATATATGTTAAAGTTGAAGAGCCCATAATAAATTAAGGGTATTCTTGGAAATCTTTTTACAAATTCACATGAAAAATAAAAAATAACATGTATTATGGAATAAATTTTATTTCCAAACATGACTAGTATTAAGGGGAGGAGGAAGTACAATATAAAAATTGATAAAAAGAAAAATATATTTGAAACTTAATATAGCTTAGTTACTAAGCTACACATAATGAAACGAGCACTTAAAGTTGAGGAATATGGTAAAATTGATAGTTATTGATTATCTAATGACCAATTCAAATTACACGAAATTTTAAATTAGTAGAAATAATCGCTATTATTGTATGAAGATGATATTTATATTTAATTCTCCTATCTAGCATCTTATGGTTATCTCGTGTAACATCTTCCTCCAAATCTCCACTGTAATCATATATTTCTCCCGTGTAAATTCCTATAGTTCTTCTGTGTAGTATCTTCATATGATTCTCCACATAACATCTTCTCATGGTTCTCTCATATAACATTTTCTTACGATTCTCCGCTTTAGCTTATTCTTACTTTTTTATGGCTCACTCGTGTAATATCTTCTTACGATTATCCCGCATATCATCTGTTTTAAGATTCTTCCATCTAGAATCTTTTTATGGTTCTCGCATCTAATATCTTCTCATAGTCTTTCCATGCGGCATATTCTTATAATTCGCCGTATATCATATTTTTGTGAGTTTTACGTCTAATATTTTCTTATAGTTTCTCCATATAGCATCTTTTTATGATTTATCATGTGTAGAACCTTCTTAAGATCTCACATGTAGTATATTCTTATGGTCTTCCCGTCTAGGGTCTTCTACGATTTTCTTCTATAGCCTATTTTCTAGTTAACACCATATAGCATCTTCTTACTGTTCTTGCATGTAGCTTTTTATTATGGTTCTCCCATGTATTTTCTTCTTAGGAATCTCTCATGTAACATTTTATTATAGATCTTCCGCATAACATCCTCTTATGGTTCTCATGTGTTGCATTTTATTATGGTTCTCTCATGTAGCATGTGTTATGATTCTCGCGTCTAACATATTCTTATGGTTATCCTATTTACCATTTTTTTGTGGTTCTCTAATGTATATCTTCTTACGAATCTCTCGTGTAGCACCTTCTTAGCATTTTCCCTGTAGCATCTTCTTACGGCTCTCTGTTGTAGCCTATTTTTATATATTATCTTCTTGTAGTTCTTCCATAAAGCATCATCTTACGATTCTCCCATATAGCCTCTTCTAACACAAAACTCGTGTAAAGGTAACACAAAAGAGTTACCAAAAAATAAATACAACTTAATTCTTATAACATATAAATCCAAAATTCATATGGACAATTCATCTTTTGCATATCTACGTCATTATATATTAAGAAATTAGTATATTTCCATTCAGAATAGAAAAAAAATAATGATCTAAAGATGAGAGTCAACTAAGATAAGCCACGTGAAAACAAGCATATAAAAATTATTTAATAGTATAAAGATGACTCTCCACTTATAAACATTTAAAAGGCTTAACAACTTTGTATGTTTTTTTTTAAATTGGCGAATAGACGGTCTCACTCCCGCTCCATTTGACCTAGTTCTAGATATTTTGCCGGATCCATGTGGCTGTATCATATGGTTCTCTCTTCTGCCAAATTTTTATAGTTCCCTCATATAACCCATTCTTATGGTTTTCTAGTGTATTTTCAAGGTTCTCTCGAGTATGTAGTATCTTCGTATGGTTCAGTGAGGCATATTTTTATTATTTTATCATGTAGTATTTTTTTACAATTCTCCCATGTATGATCTTCTCATCGTTCTCTTGTATAGTCTCTTCTTATGGTTATCGAATTTAGCATCTTCTTAAAGTTTTCTCGTTTAACATCTTGTCTTTTCCTATAACATCATCTTCATATGATTCTCCTTGTGTCCTCTTCTTATATTTGTCCCTTATAGCATCTTCTTATGATTCTTTCTTGTGGTCTCTTCTTATAATTTTTTCGTATTTCGTCTTCTTATGATTATTCCATTTTACATACTCGTTCTTCTGTGGTCTGTTGTAATGGTCATCCCATTTAACATCTTCTTATTATTTTATAACAAATTAATATTGGATAAAATCTACATATCATATCATCAACAGTAGCAAAGTGTTATCCTCACTATCACCTTTTCTTTTCCCCGTCACCTCACGCAACAACATCAAAAGAATTATCTCGTATCTATCAGAAAATATTTGTAAAGAGATTGAGAAGTTAAGAGGAGAGAAGTAAGATCATGTGATAGTATATATTTACTTATCTAGATGGTAGAAGTAAGATACATTAAAAATATGATAATTGTAAATAAAGACCTATATTTATATATGAAACACAATATTAAGCTCGTATCTAAATTTAGAATTTCATATTCAAGTGTATCATTTTTTTTTTTTTGTATCAAGCCAATATTCACTAAGAGCTATATATTAAATAAGATATATTGGCAAAGTATTATCTTCCTGTTTTCAAGTATTATCCCGCGCATATCAGAAAACCTTCATAAGAAAATTGAGAAGTTGAGAGCAGATAAAAACTAAAATGCTGGAGAGGTAGTAACATATAAAAATAATATTCATATTTACTAATATAAAATAATAAAATCAAAATACATTGCTTAATCAAGATTATAGGTAAGAAATAAGAATCAATAAGGGGTAAGTTGTTCTAGGACTCATAATACTGGATTCATATTCTGAATCCCAATATATATATATATATATATTATACAATTTATAAATTTTAAATATCCAACCAACGACTTCTTATCATCATATATCTACTTTATATCGCATTCCCTCACTCTCTCCTCTTTTTAAATTAAAAAAAAAAAACTACTTCCATCTACTTTTCTCTATCCTCTTTTTTTTATACTTAATACAACACTTCTCCTTATTCTCTTTTATCTTTAAGTAATTTAACTAAATACAATGTAATAATAAAATATTAACTACTTTTCATACATGATTTGATAATTATAGTAAAAAGTGAGGATCTTCAATCATATAACAATCAAACACAACATTCAGAATAACGGGATCCTAAATACCAAAATTCTAAATCCTAACGAGTTCTAAAACAAACATTCCGTAAAAGGTTAATAGTAAAAAAATATACATCTATATTTTACAAATGTAAGATTTTTTATAAAGATATTAGGTAAACAATGAGATAAAATAGAAGTTTTAATAAGTTAAAAGATTTTCTCTATTCAAAACTATTTTTTTGCCACAAAAATATTTCGATTATTTTTATTTTTACCTATTTTAAATTGTACATTTATACATACATATTGGATAAAATAGATTTTTATGACCAAAGTTTTGGTAATCATATTTTGGTTGTGAATTCGTAATTGTTTGAGTTGGATTGTTCGGACTTGTATCTAATCGAGATATTGTGAAATCTTTGAGTTTGTGATCGGTTATATTGATTGTTAATTATCGGATTTCGGTTCGTATGGTGGATATGAGTTCATAATGGTTTGAGTTATACTATTTGGTTTTGTATATGATCGAGGTGTCGTTGAACCGTTGAGGTTGATTGGTTGGATATGTCGGTTATTGATTGTTATTAGATTGTTGTTTATTGATTATTGCAATAGGTTATGATAATTGATCATCGGTTGGAAAAGTGTGTTGCGGTCGTGTTCGAGGATGCTCGTGGATTGCATTCATCGAGGCCGAGGAACTTATAGACGACGACAAGGAATTGGTAATGGCTTCATCGGTATCGAGGCAAGTTATTACTTGCTCAGTTTATAATATTTAATGAATGGTTTCAGTTTCATTTGTTTATAATTCGTATAGCGATGATTATAATTGTAAACTCTGGAGATTTGGATTGTATGTGGTTTTCCGATTTTTGGGAGTTAAATCATAAGTATATGATTTACATTTGTTATTGGTATAGTTGGTATCGAGGGTACATCGTGGTAAATACGAGGATGTGAATTATCTATGGTCCGTGGTATATTGGATCGTCAAATATTGAGGATAATCGTCGGTGATGGTTTTGACATCGAGCTTGCTCTCGAAGGACACGCGGCAAGTATCCTAATTTGATTTTGGTTTAATGTGGATGATTTCGATCATGCATAGTGTCATTCATGTTATTGATTCATATGTTGTTCATGTTGATGAACATATTGATTTGCATATATGTATGCATAGTCGTAGTGTGTGTGTTGTGTTGATCCGATGGGATCGTGTGATCTATGCTTAGGGCGATGGATCAGATGTCCACCTCGTGTTGATCCGACGGGATCATCTTGGGATCTATGCTGAGGGCGCTGGATCATTGGACGGGTTTTTCTACCTCGTGTTGGTCCGACGGGATCATTTTGGGATCTATGCTGATGGGCGCTGGATCATTGGATTACCCTGTGTTGAGTCGATGGAATCATGTGGATTCGCATTGTTGGTTTTACCATGTGTTATTATTGTGCATATGTATATTGTTGGTTATCCACTTCGTGTTGATCTAGTAGGATCATCTTGGGATCTATGCTGATGGGCGCTGGATCATGGGATTTTCATTGAGTATACATTGTTGTTCTTGTTTTGAGCATATTGACGTTGTCATATGAGTATGCATTTGTAGGTCTTGTGCTAGGACCGTGTCCGTATGTTGTATTGATCTGATCTCGGATTAGACTGACATGATTGCCGTGGCATTTCGTATCTTGAGGTACGTTCCGTATTTCCCCAGGTATTTGTCTTTGATGGACAATCGATTTGTAACACCCCCAGATTTAACCGGAAATATTACAGCGCCGTGGGCCCCGAGATGGAACCCACAAGGCTAAAAAGAAATTTTCACAAACATTTACAAATGCCCAAGAGGCCAACGACGGTACTAACTTTAAAAATTCACAAAGACTTATAAAATCCATTTATCAAAAACGTCAGAAAACTCATTTGAAATCGCAAGGCCAAACAAAGATACTCAAAAGTTTAGAAAACGATTTCCAAAGTAACCTCGCTACGATACCAAAAGAGCGTCTCAAAATACTCACGCAATGAAAAGACCAACCAAAACGATACTCTAGCGGCGGAAAACAAGAACCAATCAAGAAACTCAATGTACGTAACATGTCCTAGCCAAGATCCTCCGAAGCTCATCTCTTCACGACTACAAGCTCGATACTCCGAGAACCTAAAAGAAATCCCACGACGGGGTCAGCCATAATATCCAACAATGATAACCGTCACATCACATTAATAATAACATACCAATGAGAATACAACATAAGAATACGACCAACGTAATCTTTACTTACTCAAGAAATTCTCATCAGAATAACCATTATCACATTTCACATCCTGTACTCGATTAACCAATAAACTCGAACATAATATCTGTATTGTACCTCAAACAATACTCAAGATCCTCAAACTATCAGAACCAACTCACGATACGGAAATCTACCATATCTGACCAATACGATCCATCGAATAATATCAACAAATCCCAAGACGGTAACCGATTGTCCACCAAAGCAAGAACAAAGAAAATATGGAACATACCTCGAGATATGATGTGCCACGATAATCATATCAGTCTAATCCGAGATCAGAACAATGCAATACGGACAAGGCCCTAACACAAGACCTACAAATGCATACTCATATGACCACGTCAATATGATCATAGCAATAACAATCATGTATACTCAATGGAAATCCGACGATCCAGCGCCCTCAGCATAGATCCCTTTGTTAATCCTATCAGATCAACATAAGGTGGATAACTAACAATACACATGTGAACAACAACACATGACAAAATCAATGATGCGAATTCACAAGATTCCATCAACACAATCTGTAATCCAACGATCCAGCGCCCTCGGATAGATCCCCATGATGATCCCGTCGAACCAACGCATGGTGGAAAACTCATCCCAACGATCCAGCGCCCTCGGATAGATCCCCATGATGATCGTCGAACCAACGCATGGTGGATATTCGATCCAGCGCCCTCGGATAGATCCTCATAATCCCATCGGATTATTTACACAACATAAACAACACAATATGCATGCACATATGCAAATCAACACGTTCATCAACATGAACAACATAACATGCACGACAACATGACAATATACGGGACTACTTCATGTTCAACAACATGAAAGAAAATGTACGAGACCAAAATAAATAACACTAAACCATAATCAATATGGAATATTTGCCCCGAGTCCTTCGGGAGCAACCTCGATGTCCAATCATCACCGACGATTATCCTCAATGTTCGGCGATCCACACGTACTGTTGAACTATAGATACTCATATCCTCGTCTTTACCATAATGTAACCTCGATACTCGAACATACCAATAAGCGAGATAAAGCATATACATTATGATTTACCTCCCAGAATCGAAAGAACGATATGTGATCCGAATACCCGAGTTCACAATAATAATCATCGCTATATGCATTATAAACGAAATGAAATCGAAACCATTCATTAAATATTATAACCGAGCAAGTAATAACTTGCCTCGATACCGATACCACGAAGCCGCTGCCGAACACATTGCCTTTGTCCACGAGCTCCTCACCTCGATCAAAAGCAATACAATGGACATACTCGAACACGACCGCAATATCCGGTTATACTCACCGACCAACAATCTCAACCTATCGAAGAAATCAAATAACACATATCCGATAACAATCAACAACCGACAAAACTAACCAATCGAACTCAACGGTTCAACACAACCTCGAATAAACACAGTCGGAACCAACCAAGTCAAACCATCACGAATTCCTAATCAAAACACAAAATATCACCTTTATGCCTACTTAGCGCACGTTAATCACCTAACGTGGCGGCGCTAAGTTGCTCCGTTAGCACGCGCTAGGCGATGGCGTAAGCGTGCGCTAATCTTTGTGCAATGGCATGCATTTCAAGCATCGTCTAACACTTCCATCATGACAATGATCAACTCATCTCGAGATTAAGGATTTCATAACAATCATGACATATAATTTAATAGCTCTTCAAGAACACGAATTATCCAAATTCACGTTCATGATCCATAAAATGATAAAATCCGATGTGTTCTAACATCTAAAAATCCTTATTCATCATGTTCTTCGACATACAATTCATATAACTTCAAGAATCACAGTAGCATCACCATAATCGTTACCATACGAAGTAACCAACGACAAAACATCAAAAATCCGAATTGAAGAAGGGAATTACATCAACATATATCTTGAATTCCATCCAAAACCATACGAAACATATCAATACTCATATATTGATAACAACACTAACTTAGTACGGTAATCCAACTCGTTGTCATGCTCATCAACTTGTTTATATGATAATCATCAACTCAAGAACATCATATACAATCCAAAACGAAATCTCAAAGTGAAGAGTAATTACCTTTTTTGAAGGAAAGGATTGATTTCCAAGAATCACCAATGATTTCAAGAACAAAGCTTTACTCCATGATTTCCATCTTTAATCTTGTTAAAGAGGATCATCCTCAGTGTTTAGGAACTCCAAATGTTCTCACAAGGTTGTCTCTATCGGGTGAAAGGAAAGAAATGGACGAAATGTTTCATGACACCCGTTTGTCCCTTTATATAGAATGCACCACTAGCGTGCGCTAAACCCTTGTGTTTAGCGTGCGCTAGCCTTAGCGTGCGCTAACTGACTTTGTTAGCGTGCGCTATCGCGATCCGCAGGCTACCGCCTTGCTTCAGTAAACTACCTTACGTACGTAATGCCCATGCATTAACGTCGTAAATCATCATGTCTAGCGACGCAAGTCCTTACTCTTAGCGTGCGCTATCCGAAGTTGACTTACTACGGTGTTCACCTACCACTCGCCCCCACATTCCGACAAAGATCCGGCAAGGATAAGATTCCTTGTTGACTGATACATAGTTAGCGTGCGCTAAGCCTAATATTTTAGCGTGCGCTAATACTTCAGGACAACAACCGTTGACTTACCAGAACGTGCGCCGAAAGCAGCCGGGTCCACACGCAGATTCCTTCCGATCTGTCTGCACTAGCGTACGCTAACCTATAAACGTAGCGTGCGCTAATCCTGCACGATAGCGTGCGTTATGCATGAATATCAGCGTGCGCTAATAAGGCTATACTTAGCCATTTTTCGCAGTTCTTGTCCAACGTCTCGACATACCAAAAGCGAACATAAGACACACTGAACACAAACACTGAATCCAATAATATCATCATACGATATACCCAATATCAAAAGTACGACAACCTGATACACAATATCCTCAAATGTAATTGTCGACCAAATACGACAATTATACCGATACTGATATCTCAGTCCTTTATTTATTTTATCTCTACTGTACAGATTCCACGCTGTACAATATAACTCGGATAAAATAATATTAAACATCAGTAGTAGAAATTCCGGATATTACACGATTATCATGTTGGGATTTGATGATGATATCCGATGGATCGAATTGGTCAGGGTTGGTATATTTTCGTATCGCGAGTTGTGATGTTTTGAGAATCTTGGGTATTGTTTAAGGAACAATATAAATGTTATAATTGATATTGGTTAATCGATATTACGAGATTTGCAATATGATAATGATTAGTTTGATGATGATTATTGCGAGTTGGTAAAGTTATGGCGGTAAGATTACATTGATAGTATTCTTACTTAGTATTTACATTGGTATGTAATTATTGATGTGATGTGACCGTTATCATTGTTGGATATTATGACTGACCCCGTCGTGAGCTTTCTTTTTAGGTTCTTGGGGGTATCGAGCTTGTAGCGGTCGTGAAGAGATGAACTCCCGGAGGATACCGGAGGATACTGTCTATGGCATGTGTTTGTGAACTGAGTATGCTGATTATATGTCGTATTCCGCTGCTAGAGTATTTTTAATTGTTTGCCCTTTCCGCTGCTTGAGTATTCTTAAATGCCCTTTTGGTTTTTGGCAACTTCAGTTTCTTTGGACATAGTTTCCTAAACTATTTTGTCGGTACGTATAAGCAATAGCTTAACGTATGTTTTTTAGACTGTTGAGTTTTGGCATTTCGGGTCTTGTAGTTTCAAATGAGATTTTACGACGGTTTTGATAAACGGATTTTATAAAGTCTTCAAATGTTTTTAAAAGATAGTACCGTCAATAGCCTCTTGGGCGTTTGTAAATGTTTGCGAAAATATCTTTTAGCCTTGTGGGTTTCGTCTCGTGGCCCACAGTGCTGTAATATTCCTGGATGGCTCGGGGGTGTTATACATATCATATCATCAACAGTAGCAAAGTGTTATTCTCACTATCACCTTTTTCTTCTCCCTGTCACCAAAAGCAGCAACATCAAAGTATTATCCCGTGTCTATTAGAAAATATTCGTAAAGAGATTGAGAAGTTAAGAGGAGAGAAGTAAGATCATGTGATAGTATATATTTACTTATCTAGATGGTAGAAGTAAGATACATTAAAAATATGATAATTGTAAATAAAGACCTCTATTTATATATGAAACAAAATATTAAGCTCGTATCTAAATTTAGAATTTCATGTTCACGTGTATCATTTTTTTATTTTTTGTGTCAAGCCAATATTCGCTAAGAGCTATATATTAAATCACATATATTAGCAAAGTTTTATCTTCCTGTTTTCAAACATTATCCCGCGCATATCAGAAAACCTTCATAAGAAAATTGAGAAGTTGAGAGCGGATAAAAACTAAAAAGCTGGAGAGGTAATAACCTGTAAAAATGATATTCATATTTACTAATATAAAATAATAAAATCAAAATACATTGCTTAATCAAGATTATAGGTAAGAAATAAGAATCAATAAGGGGTAAGTTGTTCTAGGACTCATAATATTGGATTCAGATTCTGAATCCCAATATATATTTATTATACAACTTATAAATTTTAAATATCCAACCAACAACTTCTTACCATCATATATCTATTTTATATCGCATTATCTCTCTCTCCTCTTTTTAAATTAAAAAAAAAAACTTCTTCCATCTACTTTTCTCTATCCTCTTTTTTTTATACTTAATACAACACTTCTCCTTATTCTCTTTTATCTTTCAGTAATTTAACTAAATACAATGTAATAATAAAATATTATCTACTTTTCTACATGATTTGATAATTATAGTAAAAAGTGAGGATCTTCAATCATATAACAATCAAACACAAATACCAAAATTCTAAATCCTAACGAGTTCTAAAACAAACATTCCCTAAAAGGTTAATAGTAAAAAAATATACATCTATATTTTACAAATGTAAGATTTTTTAATAAAGATATTAGGTAAACAATGAGATAAAATAGATGTTTTAATAAGTTAAAAGATTTTCTCTATTCAAAACTATTTTTTTGCCACAAAAATATTTCGATTATTTTTATTTTTACCTATTTTAAATTGTACATTTATACATACATATTGGATAAAATAGATTTTTATGACCAAAGTGTTGGAAATACAAGCTCAAAGAGCCTCCAAATAAAACAACAAACAAACTAGTTAGAATCCATGTTGCAGAACCGCCACTTGTAGTTTGCAGTCTTCTAACTACATCAGCCATGGTTGAATTTTGACTTATATTTATATGAGATGCTAAATGGAAGTACTATGTCCGGCCACTGTTAAAATTGAATATTATATTTTAAAAATAGTAATAATAATTCGTAAAATTGCATAATTTCATTGTAGACACAAATTTTAATATAATTTCTAATTAATTAAGAAAATTACAACACTCAATTCCTCTAGTTCTCTTTCTTCTTCACTTTGAAATAGTTTCTTTCCCAAATTGCGATACTTAAATAATTCATCTATCTATTTTTCTTCTTCATTTTCGAAACACGGGTATTATCGAAAGTAAATATTATGTGCTTGATTTACTTATTCAAACAAATCAAAAAGGGCAAAAACCAACCCATTTTTTTGAAAAAATGATCGCGTGTGGCCAGACATAGTGTATCCAAATAGTACCACCCTATAATTTAATAGCACAGAATATGTATATTATATTCCTTATTATTTTCATTATTGATAATCTTAAAAAATTTAAAGCATGCCGTTTTTAGTATATTATAGCTATGATTTTTGAAATACATGCAGGGTAATAATATAATTGACCATTTTATTTAATGTGTTCTATTCTTGTAAATGTAAAAAAAAAAAAAAAAGAAAAAAAAAAACATAGTAACTAAATAGCAAACAGGATATCTACATTTTTTTTTTCCTTATGTCTTTAAAACCATAAGTTTAATTTGAGATATGAACTACTTTTACATTACTATTAGTATATATTATTGGAAACCAAACATTTGAAAAGCAAAATCAAATCGAATCGAATTACATTTGATTTTGTTTGGGGGGCTACACAATTTCTACTCCGGCCGAACCGGAAAATACCCCTCACCCGAAAACACCCCTCACCTGCATGGCCAAAGTCACTAAAACAGAAAAGGACACCGCTCATCGCTCCAATTCGTCATCGTGGTGTGTGTACTGATAGAAGGACGAAATATTGTTGTCTACTACTTGGTATAGAATTCATATGTTTCTCCTCCCAATGGTTGAATTTGATGTTAGAGATCCGGAATCATCTATGGCTTGTGTCCCCAACTCACTCTCGAAAGTCTCTAAAACATTATTTGACGGACATCTATCAGGTGGATCGGCTGATATCTGACAAAAGCACTCGGGCCATGAATTTGTATAGAATGATTCGGGTGAGACCCGTTTGTGAGGCCCTCCAAAATTTGCTACTTGCATTACGCGCCTAACGGACTCTTCAAAACCAGCCGTCTGCCCCTTCTCGCGGTCAATAAAGATAGGGGCAAGAGCTTTTCTATCAGGCTGTATGTTTGTCCGGAAACCATAGTAGAGGCGGTGGCCGAGAAGATTATTTGCAAAGTTGCTAGGCCCATCGTACGTTGGCATGAAAATGTCGGCTAGAAGACACACCATATAATCAACTGCAGAGCCCACCAGGCCATTTGTATTCTTAGCCAGTTCGCCGGTGGAATCTACGGTTTTATGGTTCTCAAGGCGTGGGAACAAAAATTGGAAAGGCTTCATAAATCGCTCGCCACCGAACAGTTCGCCGGCTGCAAGGTATATTCTGGTGGAGTTGTCAAAACCCATTGCTCTCAGGATGAGACCGACCTGCAGAGATCACGGGAGAATCATTTCTAACTGATAACACTTTTGACGACTACTCTACTTGAGTCTTATTTTACGTGGATCCTCTATTTTTAGCAAAACTCATAGATTATTTTTTAGCTTTTCATCTGAAAGTAATCCTACGGCTGGGACTCAACAGCAGGTCATGTAATGTGGTTAATTGATCTGGCAGGTTTGCTATGAGAAGCCCATCTATGAGGCAATAATTATTAATCTGTCTTTACCCGGAAATACTAGGGGTGTTCAAAAATACCCGACCCGAACTACCCGGCCCGAATACTCGATGACCCGAACTAAATATTTCGGGTATTTTTAAAATTTTTAAATTTTTTTCGGGCCGGGTACCCGACCCGAAAAAAAGTCATATAATCGGGCCGGGTCATGGGCCGACTTGTTGCGTAAATTCGGGTACCCGAAAACCCGATTATTTTTTAATAATTAGTTTTTTTTATAAATTTAATTATTTAATTTGCAATTATATGAAATTTTATCTTTCAACTAATATGAAATATATTTAATATGAGAATACATGTTAATGTATTTTCACTCATGGTATTTATTCTCACTAGTTTGGAAATTTATAAAATCTTTAAATAAAAAATAATATATTCTTTCATATATATAATTAAATATTGAATTAAGCATAATTATATAAAAAAAATGATATATATAAAAATATTTAGTTAGTTTTGAAATTTACTTATTGTACGGAAAATATTTATAATGTATTTAGTACTCGGGGAATTAATTTATATAATAAATTTTAAAATAAATTTATATTAAAATTATAAATTATTTATAAAAATTTAAAATTAGTGGTATTAAATTTTGGGCCGGGTACCCTATGACCCGACCCGAAAAAATAGGGTACCCGCTTTTTCGGGTACCCGACTTTTCGGGTCGGGTCACGGGCCGAATTTTTCATTACCCGAAAAACCGGGTACCCGTAAATTCGGGTACCCGAAAAACCGGGTACCCGGTTATGAACACCCCTAGGTAATACCATAGGCGATGGTACGTCAGGAGACAATCTATGCAACAGCAACTAAATATTAAATTCATAAGCTGCCACTGTTAGGGAAGAAATTAGCATGTTATCACAAACATAAAATGAGGTCAAATGCCACGAGCATTCTGGATAGCAAGGAAGCAGAACTGAGAAAAATTATGCACGAAAAAATTCAAATAAGAGTGTCGAGGAAAAAGTTGTGTTCACTTTGATGGTGTTTGCATGCATAAAAGCAGCTTCTTTACAGGTTTAAGAAGGGCAAACTAAGAGTATCTGCATGCGCTAATAACCTCTATGAAACATCTTAATGGATACATGAAAATGAACTTACAAGCTCCCAAAATTAGGTATTCGTATCTTCTCTTTTTCAAAAAAAAAAAAAATGATGATATTAGTAAAAAAAGTTAGGAGCTGAGGTCTTAATAACAAGATTTTCATTAAACGACACTATAATCTTCATGCCACCGACCCCAACATAGTTGGGATTAAGGTGTTGTTGATGATGAAAATCATATAAGCTCCGACATGCTATTTTACAAACACTTCCAGAACTTATTTTTAATTAAAATGTAACATCTTATATCTACTCTAAGATCTTTTAGATAAACAGCTTACCACGACCTTTAAAGGTTCTATTACTTCTGAAAATAAACACGGGTTCAAATTGTGTTTATTTGGTCCTGTCAGTTTTTTTTTTTTTTTTTTTTTCTGTTAGCAAATAAGCATCTTTAAGCTTTTCAGCTAACAAGATATTTCTGCTAATTCGTAATGGTATCTGGATAATCATAAGATCTTGAGATTTTAACCAAAGCACTATGTAAGTCAGAATTCAGAAGTAAAACCGTTTTCTATAGTAAAAGCAAGATAGAGCACTCAGACAAGTAAAAGATGGAAAAAAATAATACCACAAATTGAAGAATTACCTCTTCTGGAGTTAGAGGGCATTTTCCAATTGCCCTTCTCTCACTATAAATAAGTTTCTTCGGTGCAAAATTTTCATCCCGATATTTCTTCAAAACCTTTTGTTCCTCCGAATTAAATATATCAAAGCACCTGAAGAAATAAGATCAAATACATCGCAAACCGTAAAAACCATCGGAAATGTAAGGTTTTTTTTATTTTCATCCACAACTTAATTTCCGCACTATTATCATGCAATGTTGACAAGGGATCTAGAAACACTTGGCACTATTAACACGAAGATATGTGGCGTTGTTGCATACCAGCAGATTAAACTATTCCACACTATGATTGTGTACACAAAGACCTAATAATATAATGGATACACTATCATGCACTAAAACAGAGTGCCAAAGGCCGGATGATGAAATTTAAGAAGTACTTCAATTTGCTCACTTCATGACTAAAGCTCTCAAGATAGGAAGGAAAAATGGAGAAAGAGCAAGAGAGATTCAAAGAAAAAAAAACAAGAGGCAACAATCTCAAATCCTAAACTTTTTCTTCATCTTCCTTTATCTTTAATTTTTATTTTTGTTTTACCTCGTTTTTTTTTCAGGGGACAGGGAGAATAGATCTGTGGTGTTAATTTGAGGTGCGTCTTCTAATTCCAAAGGAACCATATTTGCAGGCATGTCAGTGTGAAAGTAGGGACTTACCCAGCAAATGCTAGCATATCCATCTCAAAACGAAGATGTATGGCCATAAAGTGACCTTGTGCGCGAAGTTTATTCACTAGTGAGTTACTCAACTCCATGATGTGCGGCTTAAATCTTAAGGCATGATAGTTCACTCTACACCGTAGGCGCTGGTACTCGGGATTGTCTATCTCTTCAGCCAAGCGATGTGAGAAAGGCGTAAGATAGATAGCACCATGTTCTTTCATCTTCTTTAAAGCATCTGTTGTGTACCAATTGATGGGAGCATCTCTTGGGGGCCGCATCTTAGCACAAAAAAAGCTGTGTCAAATTAATAATGAAAATTATATCTTGCAAAACCTTATCCAATGACCATGAGCCTTACCTGAAAAGCTTTCATCTTCTTGGTCTTCCCCTTTTTCTGGATTTCTGGGATGCTTTCCACAATTTTCACATCGTATCTCAGTGACTCGATGAAATGCTCGACATCATAGACACCATGGAAACCACTACAGAAAAATAGAATAAACATTAAAACTCAGCTGTCTTACCGTCGGTTTTAAGAAATACTTCTAACATTAGGTTGAGTTGATTGAATGGCTTTAACATCCGAAACAGTGACTCGCACAAAAACATACTTTATTAATTGAGTAATGTCCGCATCTTAATCGACCATGGATCATATATACCTTCCCTTCTCCAACAAACCAGGCGCGAGACGGGTTTGAGGCATTTTGGCCGGACGAGGCGAGACATAAGCCTCGAGGCACATTAAGGCGCAAGCCTTGATTAAAACAAATCCTAAGGTCTCACAAAATATCATAATATTGATAGAAATTACTAAAAGAGCAAAAAAGTATAAATTATATTACTAAAACATCATAGTATTGAGATTGAGCCAAAAAAAAAAAAAATCATAGTAGTGAGGCTTATTTTATTATTCTCTAATAAAAATCACAAAAAGTACTACCTCCGTCCCCCCCAAATTTGTTACTACCTTTCCTTTTTGGTACGTGCTCCAAATTTGTCCGTATGCTATTTATGGACACTAATTAACTTAACACTACACTAATTTGGGACCCATTCTCCACTCACATTACCAATGTTTGAAAAAGCGAAGGCGTAAACCTACGCGTTGGCCTGCCAAAAAGTGAGGCGTAAGCCTTAGAGCGCCGGGACGCAAGCACAACATGCAATATTTTTTTACATAGAAATAGAATAACACCTAAAATAAAAATATCCACTAAGAAGATAAACTTGGAAAAAGTAATAATCCAAGTTAAACAACACCGGTTTACAAGTCTGGGCTTTAAAAAAGACAAATAAAAGCGCACATTTTTTCGAAAACATGTAAAAGGCGCAAGTAAAACCCTAAACGCGTGCGCCCCATTCAAAAGGCGAGCGTCTACCATGCGTCCTGCACATCTGCACACGCTCTGCAGTGTTTTTTGCCAAAAGCTCTTCAAGGCGCGCCTCAAGGCGCGCTGTGCGCCGCCTTTTCAAACAGCGCACATTATGCTGCACAATACACAACTACTTTTTTTATTAAAACCCGTTCCGAATATTCCTAAGCACATATTTGGGGGTAAGGGGGTATAAATTATGTTACTTTTGTTAATAAATTAGATTGCATTCTCTACCAAGATTTTGACAAAATTTTGATATTTAATTATCATTTGTTAATTTTCAAAATATTATATACCATCTAATAACTAAAAAACTTATATGTTTCATTTTTTTAAAACACTTATATTAGTTGAATCAAAAGTCATCTGACATCAACAAAAAGAAAAGCCATTACATAAGTAAGACCTGAACGGTCATGTGTACTAGCCGAGATGGCTTTGAGAGCGTTCACGGTGGCTTTGGTTTTGGGGAAGGAAAGAAGCAGGAAGCGGTATATTGGATTTTGCTGTAGCATATGACTTGGGTATAATGAAACTTGGTTCGATAAAAGGGACTCTCACTTAGTGACATATAGAAGGAGGTAATGCAATTCAAATCGACTTTTTAGTTAAGAACGTTTGGACAAAAAGTTACACTAATTGCAAGGTGATACCCGGTGAGAATGCTGCAACACAATATAGACTTGTGGTGCTTGATTTTCGAGGTAAGAGGCACTTAAGAAAGAGAAGTATACAAGTTGACCCTCGAATCAAGTGGTGGAAGCTCCGAGAGGAGAGCCAATGTTTTTGTGGCTAAGATGGCCAATAACGTATTCGGTATGATTCGACTTGTAATATTGGTTCAACTTGGAATATGTTGGAGCATAACATAAAGGAAGTTGTTAAAGAAGATTTAGGAGAATCTAAAGGAAACAAATCATCGAGTAAAGACACATCTTGGTGGAACGGTGAAGGTAAGCAAGTAAGCAAGTGATAGAGACCAAACAAAAATGTTACAAGGTATTGGGGAAACGCATAAGCAACGAGAACTATGAGAAGTACAAGGGAGCTAGAAGAGAAGCTAAAAAGACAGTGTGAGATTCCAGAGCAACGGTCAATCAAGAATTATATGCGAGATTGGATACGAAGGAAGGGGAAAAAGATATCTACAAACTTTTTCGTATGAGAAAACAGAAGACGCGGGATATTAAGAGAGTTAAATGTGTGAAGGATATAGACCAAAAGGCTTTGGTTCGAGATAAAGAGATAAAGGATAGATGGAAGTCATACTTTGATACCCTCATGTAGAGCTGCAAACGGGTCGGACTCGAGTCGAGTACACCCGAACTCGAGTCGGGGTTTTCATTTTTTGAATTCGGGTCGAGTTATCCCGAGTCGAGTCGGGCAGCGCATGAGGCTGCCGAGTTCGACCCGCTCGGGTACACTCGGGTCACCCGAGTAGCTCGTCGAGTCGGGCGGGTCGGGTAGGATTCGGGTCGAGTCGGGTTGTACCTATTTTTTTGACATTTTGTGCATATTTTTCTGTAAAACTCAAATCTTTTTATTCTACAAAAATTTACTTTTTACATAAACATCAAACAAGAAAAGAAATCATAAAAGAAAATCATAACGTTAAAAAATGAAAGCAAGGAAAAAAATCTAAATAAAATTAGGAAAAAATTACCAAGAACAAGAAGTAACTAAGAAGCGCAGAAAAAAAAAAAATCACAGTCCATTACAAAATCCGGGTAGGATTCGGGTCGAGCCGAACCCGGGTATAAAATTCGAACACTCCAGCCGGGTAGTCGAGTACACCCGACCCGACTCGACTACAAAAACGAGTTGAGAGATCGGGCCGAACTCGACCCGAGTCGAGCCCAAAAATCCGAGTCGAACCCGGGTATACCCGACCGGTTCTGCAGACCTACCCTCATGGTTGTTACGGTGGTAAGTCGAGTCGAGTCGATGGAGGTCCGGCATGAGAGTCGTAAACTAGTCGTGGACTAGTCGACTAATTATAATTAAAATATATATATATATAATGTTATATATATATATTCGTAATGTAAATATGTAATGACACTTGACAAATACCATATTGAAAATAGAATAACAATAATCATCCAAGTTTAAGTCGCAAGTTGCAACAAAAGTAAAAGTAGAATGTAATATATACTAATGTATATATACTATATACTAATATATATACTGATTATATATAAACTAATATATATTTATATACTGACTATACGTATACTCATATATATATATGATGGAGTCAGCTAATGTTGATCAAATCGGGCCAAGAAAAAGAAATGAAAAAACTACAACAATTATATATATCAGAAAGGGAGGTACAATAACTCTGGGAATCAGAAATCGGCCGGAGAAAATATCGGAAATCGGAAATTGGAAATCGGAAGAAATAAAAAAGAAAGAAGAAAAAGAAGAAAGAAAAGTAGAGGAAGAGTACCTGTTTATCGGCAGCGCGGCAAATCGGAGGACAGTGGTGGTCGATTCAGATTGGGATTCGCTTCAGTCGGCTGACTCATTTTGCAATTAGGTTTGACAGTTAACGATTTCTTTTTTTGTTCAAGTATTCTGCCTTGGGTCCAAGCCGGACCCTAGTCGTCGTCCGGTCGACCCATGTCGGTCAAGTCGGGCGACAAATCTACACAAGGTGTCGGAGTCACACGGCGACGATCCTCCACCACCTGGTCGACTAGTCGCGACTAGTCGACCGCCGTAACAACAACGGATACCCTATTCAATTGCCATGAGGAACAAAATTATTGGGGATTTTTTAAGTATGGTTCATCGAGAATTTATGTGGAGAAATCAAAAGGAAAAAGTGAAAATGACATTGAAGAAGATGGGGTCTGACCAGATGGTATACCTATTGAAGTTTGGAGGTGTTGGGGGAGAGAGGGATTAAATGGTTTCAACAAGCTTTGGAGAAGCAACAAGATGCCATCAGCATGGAGGACATCCCCTTGTATAAGAACAAAGGTGATGTTCAAGATTGTTCTAATTATCACGGAATTAAACTAATCGAGCCATACCATGGAAATATAGGAACGTGCGATTGAACAAAAGCTCAAGAAATGTGAGAACTTGGAAATCCAATTTGGAAGTAACTTATTTTATGAGATAAATTGTGGAACACTATCGCGATAAAAAAAAGATCATCATATGGTTTTATTGATTTAGAGAAGGCATATGAGAAAGTACAATGGAAATACTTTGGTGGGCCATACAAAGAAGGGCGTAGTATATTGACCTTATAAAGGACATGTATGAGGGAGCTAGTGCAAGTGTACTGTTTGGAGGACAAAAGAGTTCCTCATTATAATTGTGGTGCATCAAGGATATGCTCTTAGTCTGTTTCTCTTTGCCATAGTCATGGACGAACCGACAAGGTCAATTCAAGACGACATTCCTTAGTGTATGATACTCGCAGATAATATTGTGTTAATTGATGAGACGAAGGTTGAAATTCAAAGGAAATTGGAACTTTGGAGGGATACTTTGGAATCTCGAGACTTTAGGCTGAGCAGAAGTAAGATTGAATATTTGGAATATAGGTTTAGCGAAAACAGAGGCAGAAAGGTAGGGATGATCACTTTTGATGGGAAAGTTAATCAAGGATCCGAATTTTTTCGTTATCTTGGATCTATTAGCAAAAATGATGGAGAGCTAGATGCTGATGTGGCTCACAGAATTAAAATGGGTTGGTTGAAGTGTAAGAGTGCCACATAGTTGCTATGTGATCCAAGGTTGTTATGTCATCCAAGCATGCCTCATAGTTTAAAGGGTAAAATTCTACTGCACAACAATTAAGCCTGCATTGTTATATGGCACCGAGCGTTGGGTGGTAAAACAGTGTCATGTTCAAAAGATGAATGTGCCGGAGATGTGTAAGCTTCGGTAGATGTGTGGCCATACAAGAAAGAATCAGTAATCAGGGAGGAGAAGGTAAGAGTTGCATCTATAGAAAATAAGATGAAGGAGAATCAACTAAGATGGTTTGGCCATGTGGAAACATGTGGCTGCCCCAGTGAGAAGGCTTGAAGATTGGGGAACAGATAAGATTGTAAAGGATAGAGGAAGTCCATATGAAACATGGATAAATGTGATTGAAACTTATGAGGTTGGGATCGGAGAAAATTTGGTGATGGGGAGGATAATCTCGATGGAGAAGATACAGAGTGGATGATGGAATTTAAGTCCTTTTTTTTTACTTTTTTTCTATTGTTATTATTATTATTTTATTTTTCTCTAGAGTTGATTTGATTTTTCTTTCCACTCCGTACTTTCATTTATGTATTTCTTTTTTTCTATTAATTGATTTTTTTGGTCGTGGACGATTTCAAAGGATAATTCATGTTAGCCAACCCCAATCATTTTGGAATTAACGTTCAGATGATGTTGTATTATAAAGGATCAAAAGATCACCCATCCAGTAGCATCTCTGAGAATCTTATGATTCGAACAAGCTCGAAAAAGTTCTCTGAGGTTGTTGAGTCGCGCCGGATTCTTTAGCATCGGTTCTTCAATTGAGAGCCACGGTACCTCCTATTTTCTCAGTTCTGTGTTCAATTGGCACTCGGTGCGTTTCTGTCTCTCTTCCTTACGAGTCTGACTTACGGGCTTCAATTATAAAAAGAAAAAGAAAAAAAAAACGATGATGTACACGCCCCTTGCGCCTCAAACCCTGCACCTTGGGTGTACGCGCCACAGCAGAGTGAGGCATAAGCCTCAGATTTAATTAAAAAAAGGGGGCTCGAGGCGTTTGGAAAACGCTTTACCCTCGCCTCGAGGGCCTTTTAAAACACGGGCTACTGCAAATAACTAACTTCAAGCATATATCTTAAGTAAACCTGTGTCTCCGGTCCTCCCAAAGCCAATAATCATTAATTTATATAAGTGCTCAGAAAATATCATCACATAAACAGCATTTACAAGACTAACCCCTACAAACAATCACTAGCGGGGGTGTTGTAAAAACTTCTCCATGATCAAGCATTCCGCGATAGATATTTTGTAACTTAACTATCAACAATATGCAAGCTCAAGAGAAACAGGCAGAATTCCAATGTGACAATAGAACACGTATACTCTAAATATGTTCCATAAAAGGTTGTCTTTATCTTTCTAAATATGTACCTATCATCATGCCAGAACGAATTCGCATCCAGTTCAGGCAGCACAAGAGTAGCATTCATGATTCGAGCAGCCAGAACAGCATTACAAATCTAGGGTACCAAAAAATCTCGAGTTAGATAGACTAACTAATTCTTGCAACCAACAGATTAACCAGAGATGAGAAGTTGCATTTCTGCACAATATTACAGTGGAAAGAGAGAAATTAAGGCAACTAGTAAGAATTTAAAAAGTTCCATCTCAGCAACATTCTTTCTAAACCATGACCCATGCGTTAATTTGTGGGTTTCTTCCAAAAAACAAAATTTCTAGAAAATGCTTTTCCACTTTCAAATTTTAATATTATATCCACATTCAAGTGCATTTTCCAAACTATCACATTAACAATATCATTATTCTTTTTCCATCGACATATTATTTCCAAAAAATAAATCCACACCTAGACACTTTCAAAAAATAATGGGATAAATAAATAAAATGACATGCCACATAATTAGTAATCATACACTTTCATTCTTCATCCTAACATAGTCTCAAAAATATTCCCCTTCCTCTCAACTACTTAATGTTTCTCTCTATCTTCTTCTAGATAGATGATTTTTTCAGGAATATGAATGAGATGCAACAAAACTCCCTAGAATGTTTTCTATTCTTACTATACCAAGCCGATTTGAAGCTTTCATGGATATGACATCATAAGTATTTATATTTCAACCAGAGCAAGTACAGACCACCTAACATTTGGAAATGGTGGCAAGACCAGAGGCCCACATGTACAGACATATTATACACACGCAATGGGATGCATTGTCACGCCAAAGAACAATCATAAGTGGGAACTTGTATTCTTCAAGAACTCATTTGATTATACCTTCACTCCAAGGTAGCCAAAGGACTTGTGTATCGTCACATATCATAAGATACATTTTGAATTTAATATTATGTAAATATTAAATTTTCTATCATGCTAGCCCTCCCAATCATTTGGGATTAAGGCTCAAATGTTGTTGTTGTACTAATTTTCTTATACACGAAGTCACGAACAAATGCATATATGCACCAAGTATATATAGAAATCAAATCAAACAAATCTTATTGCACTACGAGAATAACTTATAAAACCCAATGTTTTAAAGGGTGCGAGACGAGTTTGAGGCGTTTTGGCTGAACGAGGCGAGGAGTAACCCTCAAGGTGTTTGAGGTGTAAGGCTCGATTAAAATAAAAAAAATCCTAAAATATCATAATATTGATAGAAAAAGAACAAAAAAGTAAACATTATGACACTAAAATATCATAGTATTGAGGCGTAAGCCTCGGTTTTATTTTATTTTTCTCTAATAAAATTCACAAAAAAAGGTATATATTATGATACTTTTTTTTGAGAAAATTACACCTGGTCCCCCTAATAAACACCCCTCACTTATCTAGGTCCTCGACTTTTTAACAATAACAGATTGGTCCATTTCTTGCCTTTTGGGCCATTTTTTAGACCATTCTGTAATTGATTTGTGCATTTTTTCGCACTTTTTGCACCATTATGTTATTACGAAATTTATTAGGGGGACCAAATGAAATTCGCCCTACTTCTTTTAATAAATTAAATTGCATTATCTGTAAATATCCAGCAAATATTGATTTTAATTCTGTTTTGTTAATTTTCAAATATCTCAAATTTTCTTTATATTCTTTTTTATAGAAAAAATAGAGAAACAACTCATAAATTTAATAGACCCAATAGTAACTCCATAAATATTCAATTTAACTAATATTATATATATATATATTAAGGATTTCTTCAAATTACAACTTTATTAAAGGTATCAATTTTATAAAGTTGTCATTAGTTATCTTAGGGTATTGTTATTTTATTATTTGGGTTTTGTTATTTCAAAGGCCCGTTAGAAATAATAAGTTAACAGCCAATTTACTTTTAAGTTTTTGATTGGGGTTGTGTTGTCTTTCCTACTTCTCTCTCGCAGCCTTCTGCATCTCCTCTTCTATGACGGGCCTTCAAAGGAGGTGAAGCAAAAGCAAACGTGTCAGGGAAAAAAAAGGCAAAACCAATGTTTTAAAAGGCGTGAGGCGAGTCTGAGGCGTTTTGGTTGGATGAAGCGAGGCGTAAGCCTCGAGGCGCAAAGAAGCGTAAGCCTCGAGGCGCAAAGAAGCGTAAGCCTCGATTAAAATAAAAAAATCATAAAATATCATAATGTTGAATTATTAAAAGAGCAAAAAAGTGTAAATTAGGTTACTTAATCATAGTATTGAGGCTTATTTTATTTTCCTCTAATAAAATCACAAAAAGGTATAAATTATGATACTTTTTTTTGATAAGTTAAATTGCATTTTCTACCAAAATTTTAACTAAATTTTGATATTTATCATTTGATAATTTTCAAATTATTAAATATCATTCAATAACAAACAAAAATAGTTAATTATATTTATAACAGTATTATTAAATTTTATTTTGAGTGGAGATGTATTATATATTATATTATAATATGGGAGGAAAAGAAGAGGCTGTCAACTCTCTTATAATATTATGATTATAATTCTTTTTTTGAGTGGAGATATGATAGAGTATATTATAATATGGAATGAGTGGAGATATTAAATACAGATATATATTATATTACTCAAGTATATTAGCAGAAGAAAGAGGCGGTCAGTTTTTATAATCTTCGAAACCCCTAATACTCCATCAATTCTATCAATCGCCGCTACTATTCTCAGATTTGTTCTTCCGCGTCCCAGTGTTCTAAAAATCCCCGCCTAGACCGATTAATCCTCCGATTAATCCCTAGAAGGTCCTTTACCGTCCCGATTATGGCCTAGGCGCTTGTACTGGGCGTTTGGGTGATTAATCGGTCGTCTAGGCCGGCTGGGTGGGATCCTATGAAGGCAAGCTAAGATATTATGGATATTATATACTACTTTATACCTATATCAATGTTCAAAGTTCCTAGCTACGTGGCCGACTAGGCGGATGCCTAGGCGGTTATACTTTTTTGTTTTTCTGTTTTGTTCTAATAGTACTATAACTTCTAATAGTACTATAAATTCCTAAACTGAGATATTATGGACTCTTTTATATTGATATCAATATTTCATATTTAATATATAATTGATTATATATCTATTTAAATGGTTAAATTTTAATTATTTTAAATTATTTTACATATATATAATTTTTTATTATATATAATAATGATTAAAATAATAATAAAAAATAAATCCGCCTAATCCGATTAATCCCCGAGTAATCCTCTGGGCGCTAGGCGTTAGCAATCCGAACGCCTAACGCCTAGCGTTTTTTAGAACCATGCCGCGTCCCCATCTTTTTCCTTATCAGTTTTTTGTGGATGCCTACCACAATCAGCCTCGCTCTCTCCTTCTCTCGGATTCTCTTCTCACTTCACGGCCCTAGACAACTGTCAATTCAAAGCAAAACGATGTATACACGTCTCTTGCGCCTCAAACCCTACGGCTCGAGGCGTACGCCTCTGTGACGCCTCGGTAGGGTGAGGCGCAAGCCTCAGATTTAATTAAAAAAATGGGGCCTCGAGGCGTTTTCCAGCCGCCTCGCCATAAGGCGCGCCTCGGGGCGTACACTTCGAGCGCCTTTTAAAACACTGGGCAAAACAAATGCCCCCTTGCGCTTCAAACCTACGCCTTGAGGCGTACGCCTTCGTGACGCCTCGGCAGGGTGAGGCGTAGGCCTCATATTCCATTTAAAAAAAGGGCCTCGAGGCATTTATTGGCCGCCACGCTGATAAAAAATAGAGTAAAGTGTCTTCAAGTTTAATTAAATCGCGAAAATTTAAATCTTTGGCATTCATATCTTCAACAGGCAATGCATCATCACTTCCCCGTCTTCATCTTCATTTCAACTTCATGTAATTCTTGAATTTCATCTTCAACTTCATCTCTTAGTCCTTCACCAAGAGATTGTTTTCACTTTATATTTTCTTCATAAGGTTTCTACTTTCTAGGCCCTGAATAATGGTTTAATGAAGCTGGTAAATTGTTCTATCGAAAAAAAAGAACAGGCACCATTTTGCAAAAAACAACCTAAGAAAAAAAAAATCATCCAATATGAGATTGTATCCTGATACGTTGCAATATCTCGATACACCCTCAACAATGAGAAGCCTAATATGTATCTTACTATATGTATTGTGTGTCCTACGATATCCAGTACCGTCATCATCGTCATCACCGTCATCATCGTCATCAGCATCATCATCAACACAACAAGTACACCTTAGTCCCAACTATGTTGGGGTCAGTGATATAAAGATCGAAGTGTCAATTTATAGTCTAGAATTAGTTAACACTACAATTCCACACAAAAAGCAAAGTAGCGAAGTTTTATGCCTGATGCACTAACCATTGCAACCTTTATATGAATGTAACTTATATATAAAATGTTCTATGACGCTACTTTTCATATTTGCTAGGCAACTGGTCCGATTTTAGTTCCAAAATTTGGCAGAGGATTGTTTAACAGAAGCAGCATAATGTTTATTCTAATAGGTGAATGGTGATATATATAAAATCTCTCAACAGCCTTATAAGAATAGAATCAATCATGTCAATTATCTCATGGTGGAAAGGGACAGGAAATAAATTAGATTAAACATGACTAGGCTGTCATCTTAAGGTTGATTAATATTCTATCAGATGGCAACTTGTTGATAAATTGTGCAACACTTTATGATAGTCTGCATTCCAAGGGAAGCAGACAAAGAATATATTCACTGAAATCAGTATGAAAGAAGTAAGGTTTCATCCCATAACAAAAAAGTCCAGAATAGAGAAATGATAAACAAAAAGGCCCAGAGAACTGATCCCAACTTCACTACCTCCAACAAGGAACATCATTGGAAAAATTAATTACAGACTAATACAACAACAACAACATCTAAGCCTTAGTCCCAAAATGATTTGGGGTCGGCTAACATGAATCAAACTTGGAATAATTACAGACTAATAATATAAAAAAAAAAAAAAACAGTAACCCCCATAATCTAATGGTGAAGTACTTCTTTTCAGGTATATGGTTTAATAAGAGGAAGTTATCTAAGAAAGAACAATAGAAACTCCATAGTTCACTTGAAGGAGCAACTAATAATCTTGAATGGATTTCCATGCTTCATTAAAGAACAATCACCTAATAAAAAAGAGTGCATTATTTTGGAATTTACTTGAAGTAGCATAAAAATCTGTTGAATCAATTTCCGCTTCTAACAGAACCATAGGCCAAATAGAGATGTATATTTCGCCTTAATTTCTCATGGCACAATCTAACCGCAGACATTTAACAATTAATTGGTCCATGTACTAACATAGTCAACTAAGCCAATTATCTAAATAAACAAGTGTGCAAAGAAAAAGATCAATATAAAGGTATAAACCTGTTTAAGGGGCAGAGAATCACGTAAGCATGGAGAATAAGCTGTTATAACAATGTACAGACAAGATTTAGTTCCATACCGCACTTCTTTGCTGATTGAGTCCACCATTACAACGAACTCGTAAGTAGCCATTGGTTTCGGTTGGAGGAGCTGTATGGGCATATAGACACAAAACAATAATCAGTATATCCATTTTTTCAAGATAAACCCACGAGATCCAACGAAACATGTATAAATATGAAACATATGCAAACCAAACTTACGGGGCCAATCAGATCTTGGAGCAGAAGATGGTCTCCACCCACCAGAAGCAGCTCTACCCCAGAGTGTATCCACGTCAATCTGGTCATGCACAGCAAAATATACACATATAAACACACTTTACACCATATTTGGTAAAAACCTAACAAGTGACGCCATTTTTTAGTACATCAGATTTACCATAAAGATAAATAAATATATAAATAAATAAATAAATAGTTCCGAACTACAGATGCAACTGAAATAGTACTGAAGCTAACCTGCTTCAAATAAGCAACAACCTAATAAAGAAAAAAAATTGATACATGCCTTCTTTATTACCAAACTTCCAGTATCTTTAAAATTAATCAATTTCTTAACTGCTAAGCTGCAACTCCTACTACTAACAAAACATACAAACAATTAAAAGAAGCTCAGAAGTTTGAATTGTAACTCGCATTGATCATTTACTAACTATACGTGCCTCCGGTCGATGCAAAGGTCGAGTGGTGCTCTTTATAGTGGACAAAAGTGAAACAGTGCAGATCACCAATATAACCACGGCAAATGATAGTCTGCCAAACATGCCCTTAATTCCTGATTGCTTCAGTTGGTGTCTGTGCGCCAGCCTACTGAAATCACATGAAATACTATCAGCAGATCCAAAGTTTACTCAACAGAAATTAATTTGAAAAAGAGAAAATATATATAAGATTGACGAATTCACCTTCTCATTTTTGCAGATGAACTTCAGCACTTGTCTTCAGCAGAAGCAACTAATTGTGTGCGTATGAGAAAGAGAATCTAATACCATACTAAGAACTCATGACGGATCGGGTGGAGGGGGGGATTGCAGATCGGTCATTTTAGATTACCTAAATATCAATTTAGTCAGCTAATTTTATACGCTTCAAATATTTTTTTGCACTATTTTCAATTCGACCAAATTGATTCTAGTCTAATCTCAAAAATCAACTAATTGTTTGCTATGATATAGAGAATCTATAACGATAGGTAGAACACTTGGCTAGTGGGTCTTTTATCGTTAATTAAGAGGAAAATTTCAATCGAGTCAAGATAATTTCGTGTATTTCAAATAAATTTATTCAGTCAAACACCAATTTCCCCATCAAATGCGCATCTGTCAAACCATCGCGTATTCATTCGAGCGACAAATCCATAAACGTAGGCATCCAACCCAATTGTGTAGTAATCATTAGTGTGTCAAATGGGCCGCAAAGGGGATTCTCATTGTAACGCTTAAGAAGTTCTCCCATGAATTGGGGTCATGTCACATTAGGTATAGAAATTACGATGCAACACCCATTAACTCGAGTGCAGCGCAGCTCCCTCTATGACCATTTTAGTCATGTGGACCTGGTCTGAACCATTAGCCGGATAAGCATAGAAGAATTGCTCCACCCGTGAAGTTAGTCTTGGTCCCTCGCTAGAAAAAACTTAGAATTTCAATCCAATGAGAAGTTACAAGTTGAGCAGCGGATTGGCAGCGCCGGTGCAGCAATTGAGATTTGATGTTAGGAAGTTTTATCGGTGGATGTATGATGCAGGCATTCCAATTAATGCCCTTAGATATGATAGTTAGGGACCAGCAATTGGTGTGTAAGGTTCTGGAATGAAACCTCCCACTTATCACGAGGCGAGAGTGCCAATGTTAAAGAAGGAACTAGGGCACACTAAATTACTGTTGAAAGATAATGAAGAAGAAAAATCTGTCTATGGATGTTCCTTAATGGCTGATGGATGGAGAGATAGAAAGGGAAGGTCTTTGATCAATTTTTGATAAATACACCTCGGGAGAGCATGTTTGCCGAATCGGTAGATGCTTCTAGTTACTCACACACAGGGCAAAAAATGTTTGAGTTGCTTGATCATTTCATTCAAAAAGTGGGGCCGGATGATGTGGTCCAAGTGGTCACAGATAGTGCAAGCAACAATGTTCTAGCCGGCAAGCTTTTGGAGGGTAAGTATCCACATTTATATTGGACACCATGCACAGCTCATTGTCTCGACTTGATATTTGAAGACATCTTCGAACTGCCCGACTTAAAGAGAACATTTGAGCGAGCCGTCCAATTTAATACATATATCTACAATCGGACCATGGTGTTGAATATGATGCGGTATTTCACAGGCCATCGAGATATGGTGAGGCCTGCCACGACATGATTTGCTACAACTTTTCTCACATTGAGTCGTTTTCACAAACAGGAGAAAAATTTAAGAAGTATGTTTACTTATGATACTTGGACGAAAAGCAAATTGGCAAAAAAAGTTGGAGGCAAACATGTTGCAAGTATCATTGTGATGCCTTCTTTATGGAATTCGGTTGTATACGCTGTTAAAGTGGCTGGCCCACTGATACGTGTGCCCCGTTTAGTGGATGGGGAGAAAAAACCCCAATGGGTATATTTATGAGGCCATGGATCGAGCGAAGGAAGAAGTTGCCGCCGCATTTGGAAATAATGAAGACATATACATAGATGTCTTCCAACATAATTGATAATAAGTGGAATTGTCAACTTCACATGCCACTCCATGCAGCCGGATATTACTTGAACCCTGCTTATTATTATAAGAATCGCGAGGTTGAGAAAGATGCAGAAGTCAAAGAAAGATTGTTCTCGTGTATCACAAGATTGTCACGTGACGAGTAGGAGGAAGCAGGGATTACACAATGAGCCAATTCTTTATACAAAAGCTAGGCCTGTTATCGGTCCGGATCTTGACAAACCCGGTATCCACCCGATAAGCTTATCGAGTAACCGAGAACCAATCCGATAAGCTTATCGGATCCGACATTATTCCCAAGAACCGATCCGGTAAGCTTATCGGGTAACCGGACCGATCCGATAAGCTTATCGGATACCTGACCCGATTGCGGGAACCGATAAGCTTATCGGGTACCCGGACCGATCCGATAAGCTTATCGGATACCCGCTTCATCCAATACTCACCCGATTTCAGGAACTAATAACACATAATCATTCTTTTCACTACTAAAAAATAAGGAAAAAATTATCTAAGGCACAATTCCTAATGAATAACTACTTTCATGCATTCCTAATGAACCTATTTCTTTATATAGTACTTATATTATCGGGTTATCGATCCGGGTCTTATCGGATACCGGATCTCGGTATGGTATCCATTTCCGGACCGGTAAGCTTATCGGTCCGGCTCGGCCCGGGTTTTTCGGACCGGATCTCGGTCCGGATCTCGGATCTATCCACCCGGTAACAGCCCTAACAAAAGCACTTGAGCTTTTTGGAACTCCTACGGCAATCAAGATCAGAAATACGTATGCACCAGGTAAAAAGAATCTCAAGATAGTTGCATTTTCGTTTTGTGGAAGACATACTCTAAGAAAACCGTAAACACTACTCTTTGCTATCTAAAAGATTTCTCTTTGTTTTTTGTTTACAAGCTCATGAGGTGGAGTCAATATGGAACTTCAGCACCAACATTACAAAAATTCGCCATTAAAGTCCTCAGTCTTACTTGTAGGTCTTCTGGTTGTGAAAGAAATTGGAGCGTGTTTGAACATAAGTAGTTAAGCTTACAAGTATATTAACTTAACAAAATGTATGTAGCTAATAACTATTGCCATTTGTGCAGCTTCATTCGAAAAAAAAATAGAATGGAGCAGCAAAAGCTCAATGATTTGATATATATATATACATATATGCTTTGGGACGTCAGTGATACGAATTACGTATGAAAATGTACGTAAACTCGCAAGGAAATGCAGCGGAAATATTTTGTTACCTCACAACACTCGTATATGTGTAACACTCGTAAGAATTAACCGAAAGTAGGGCAATTCGGTTTACGTAAACAAGATAATATGAAAGTAAATTATCAACCTAGACCTATAGTTTGATAAAGCAATCTCTCCTCAAGACCTATTGACAATCGATTAAAATTACAACTCGAAGACGCGTCGAATTATAATCTAGTTGTGCTGAAAATCATTCAACAAGCATACATATACAATGTATTTCGTTTTTTCAAGCTTCAAAAGTTATTACAAAAGGTTGAGGATGAGGCTAATATATAGCCATTACAACTACAAATAAGTTCAAACAAGATCAAGCTAAAAGACAAGTAAATAATAAACTAAACTATCAAGACTTTTGACAAAGATTGAAAACAACACATGCTTGGCTTCTTCCTTAGCATTTTCTCATGTGATATCTTTTGTAAGACTTGACAAGGACTTGAACATGAAAGGGACTTCTTGGCATCTTCTTCTTATCAAGTTTGGATAATAATTTTCGGCCATAAACACCACTGCACATTTGAATGGTTCGTGTGGCTTGATAGAAGCATAATTGGGCCTTGGACCGTTTCACATGATTTATAGATCTTTCTTTTATCTTTCCATGGCCGCTTGAATCACCTAAATCGGACTTCGTATGAGAGAGTTATGATTAAAATACCAAAACTGCTACGAAGTAGTCATACGCGCGGGAATTGGTAATTTTGTCCGCTTTTCGCCTTTTTCACTCGGACTAGTAAATTTCGGATCATGACTATTCAATTTCGTATCATTCGGACAAATCTTGAGCAAATCTTCACCAAAGACAAGAAACAAAATAAAATAACTAATCATGTTAGAAGACTTTGTTTTGATTCTTGATTATTATTATTATCATGCTTTGACGACTTTGTTGCCATGTAGGTGACTTATTCAAGGGAGGGGAACCATCGGTTTCAATGCATGAAGAAGGTGGATGAGTGCATGGTTCGTAATTTCTTCATGCATACGTAAAATATGTTCAAGGTTACTTCAAGTCTCGTATTAGTCGTCTCGTCCAAAGAAGTAAGTGCATGTCGTGTAGGTGCATGTGTGTGCATGGCCGTATGCATGGTTGCATGGTCGTCTACGTCGTCTTTCTTCGGTTGGCCATGTCGATCTCGTATCATCCCCTCTTCCTTTAAAGAGATTCGTCCTCGAATCTAAAGTCCAAGGACGGTTGGTATTCCGGATAGGGTTGTGCTCCTCCCGGGTTAAAGATGTAATTTTCGTCGGATGTGTTTACGTTTGCTTGGGATTGCATTTTTAAAAGACCAACCTGCAAAATAAAAACAAACGACGTATCTAGGTGTCTACTATTTCCCTTAACGGAATCCCCAAAAAAAGATTTGTGGTTTAACGGAATAATTTCCATTTCCAACGTCATGTGAGCACAAATCTTGTCCTCATTCCTTTCATCAATGGGTTCGTCTTTTACTATTTTCCGGTCACATGTAGCCACATAGCTTTTACGTTGGTCGGTGTCGGGAACCGGATCAATGAGAACAATTGGATTGGGATCCTCCAATTTTTTAACAATAATATAAATAACCTCATAGAAATTTTGGGGAACAATCGCCTTGTCCTCAATCTCTTCATCTTCTGTAGCTCGGGAAACGGACGGCTGTGTAGAACTAAAAAGTATACTTGTGAGTTCCTCACTCGTTAACCCGTCCTGATGCTCCAAATCATTTGAAACCGATTTGGTTTCTAAAGTACGAAGAACTAAGTCTGTATCATAATCGGGAGCATCGTAAACTACACATTCTTCTTCACCTTCATCCTCTATATCAAACTTGAGAATGTCGCCTAGCCTTTCTTGTTCTTCCTCGGCTATTAACTCGTCTCGGGTAGCAAGAGTCGGGCAAACATCTTGCACATGATCGAACCCTTGGCCAATGAAACAACTCACCTCCAGCAAACTCGTCTCATTAGGCAAGTCGAGAGCTTTAGAAACCGAGTTGGGGGCTGATGTTGTTACGATTTTGAGAGCTGAACTCGAGCCGAAAAGTACGTATCTCTTGCGAAGTTTTCTTTTCAACGACTCCCACGAACGGATCTTTTTTTTTCCAGCACGAGTCCTTTGCTTCTTCTTACATTCGAACCAAACTGAAGCGCCTTTAACCAACTTGATAATTGCATATCTGCAACGCTCCTCATCGTTAAGACCTTTAAACTCGAACAAGCGATCCATCTTACGTTCCCATTCCAAATAAATTCGAGATCGGTACCTCCGATGAACTTCGGAAGTTCGTTCAACTCGAACTCGTTAGTATGGCGTGGGGAACACAGGCCTTCTCCTCCTCGTCGAGGTTCCAGTAAGTCATGTAAAGCATCACGTAGCTTTACCAAGAATTCAGTATTGGAAAAGTCCATCTCTTCTAATGATCAAGAAATCGAACAGAAAATTTGCCAAGAAAGCCGTGAAGAATGAACCAAGAAGATGATCAAAGAATCTGATCTCCACCGTTCAGACTGTAGTTCAATGAGTTGGCTTACCTTTGTCAAAATTTCGTGACGATCCAACGGTCGAATCCACGGGAAACTTTATTTTCTTCCGACTGCGCTAATCTGCCAATGTTATGCGATAAATTCTTCTAACCGTGAAGAACAACCCAAGAAGGTGACTAAATACTTCAACTAAAAATTCGTTGAATAAATCGCCCAAGGAGATGACCTTGGGCTCCGATACCACTTATGATACGAATTAACGTATAAGTCGAACGTAAATTCGCCGGGAAATGCAGCGGAAATATTTTGTTACCTCACAACACTCGTATATGTGTAACACTCGTAAGAATTAACCGAAAGTAGGGCAATTCGGTCTACGTAAACAAGATAATATGAAAGTAAATTATCAAACTAGACCTATAGTTTGATAAAGCAATCTCTCCTCAAGACCTATTGAGAATCGATTAAAATTACAACTCGAAGACGCGTCGAATTATAATCTAGTTGTGCTGAAAATCATTCAACAAGCATACATATACAATGTATTTCGTTTTTTCAAGCTTCAAAAGTTATTACAAAAGGTTGAGGATGAGGCTAATATATAGCCATTACAACTACAAATAAGTTCAAACAAGATCACACAAGATCAAGCTAAAAAGACAAGTAAATAATAAACTAAACTATCAAGACTTTTGACAAAGATTGAAAACAACACATGCTTGGCTTCTTCCTTAGCATTTTCGGCCGTGGGGTACTTGGAGGGAGGAGATAATCATCTTTCTCATGTGATATCTTTTGTAAGACTTGACAAGGACTTGAACATGAAAGGGACTTCTTGGCATCTTCTTCTTATCAAGTTTGGATAATAATTTTCGACCATAAACACCACTGCACATTTGAATGGTTCATGTGGCTTGATAGAAGCATAATTGGGCCTTGGACCGTTTCACATGATTTATAGATCTTTCTTTTATGTTTCCATGGCCGCTTGAATCACCTAAATCGGACTTCGTATGAGAGAGTTATGATTAAAATACCAAAACTGCTACGAAGTAGTCATACGCGCGGGAATTGGTAATTTTGTCCGCTTTTCGCCTTTTTCACTCGGACTAGTAAATTTCGGATCATGACTAGTCAATTTCGTATCATTCGGACAAATCTTGAGCAAATCTTCACCAAAGACAAGAAACAAAATAAAATAACTAATCATGTTAGAAGACTTTGTTTTGATTCTTGATGATTATTATTATCATGCTTTGACGACTTTGTTGCCATGTAGGTGACTTATTCAAGGGAGGGGAACCATCGATTTCAATGCATGAAGAAGGTGGATGAGTGCATGGTTCGTAATTTCTTCATGCATACGTAAAATATGTTCAAGGTTACTTCAAGTCTCGTATTAGTCGTCTCGTCCAAAGAAGTAAGTGCATGTCGTGTAGGTGCATGTGTGTGCATGGCCGTATGCATGGTTGCATGGTCGTCTACGTCGTCTTTCTTCGGTTGGCCATGTCGATCTCGTATCAGTCAGTATGATTGCCGGGACACAATTGATCCAATAATTCTTGATGAAACAAGTGTGGTGGATCCAGATGAATGGTTGGCAGGAATATTTGACGATGAAGAGGAGGATGCTCCGATTTATGATGGAGATGATTTCACATGGAGTGATGTTGCAAGAACTAGTGGTGTGAAGCAGTCTTCGTATAACTTAAGAAGATCACAAGATTCATGTGCGAATAAGGGTAGGAATGGGAAGGGAAGTTCATCTACATCAAAGTCCCAAAGGAAAGGGAAAATGCAACCGATAGATGAAGGAGATTGTGATTTTGATGAGGAAAGCGAAGAAGAAAAAGATGCTCAAACCTACAAAGCTTGTGATATTGACGAATCCAATTCCGATGATGATGACTTTGGCATTAATATTTTAGATGATTAAATTTAATTGAACATTTGAACTAGACTTTGTTTGCTCTTAATGTTTCTTATTCTAGTAATCGATTTCCATTTGATGTTTCATCTTTGATGACTAAGATTTGTCCGACTTTGTTTTCACTTAATGAATTTAGTTATTGCCTTACTTGTTTTATATATATATATATATATATATATATTGACTATGGTGGAAACACCCTTAATGGTAAAATCTAGAAACCAATTGCATTATTAAGTAATTTCATTGCATATTTGTTATTATTTGTTGCATCAAGCTGGTCGCTAGTATATGCAACAAATAATGCAATAAAAAAATACATAAATGCATATAATTCTACTCATCTACAGCCGTTAGATCACTAATATCAATGGCCTACAAAAGTTTCTAGATTTCACAAGGTAATTAGTTTTCATATGATCTATTTCCTATATATATATATATATATATATCAATATATATATATATATAGTTGAATTAATTAACATATATATATATATATCACTTTTTTTACAAACTTTCTGCTATGTTTGAATTTAGCGGCTGCTATTGTACCGCTATCGCTATATAGCTAAACAGGCACGTAACGGCTACGAGCTGCTAATCACCATTGGCTACTATGTTCCCATATCGCCGTCATCTAAACCTCCCTCTTCGCCAACCATCAGCACACCCAAAGAAGCCTTCAGAACTGTGTTTTAAATAGCATGAGATAGCGCTATCGTCGCACTATAGGTCTTCCCCGCTACATATTGCTGGTCAGCTAGCAATATGCCCCAATAGCGCCCGCCATTTGAGTCATAGCGCGCTTTTTCTTCAATAGCGTATGCAAGCACACTATTTGGGCCACAGCATGCGCGATGCATAACTCTGAGGTCTGCAAACAGATTTTTTCAAGGCAATTGGTCTTTTAGAAATTATCCCAAACACCTATATCGAATTTTGTGAACGATCGACGGAGACAGAAAACACAATAAAAAAAGACATGGAAACCCTAGGTGAGAAAATGGCGCTTCTTTCTTCATTTTTGGCGCCCATTTGGAACAGCACAACCAAACTCGGAAATCCTAGCTTTATTTTTGTTCTTTCTCTAGCGCTTGATTGTAGTCGTGTCTCAGAGATGAGTTTTTTTTTGTTATATTTTTCTTTCTCTGGTGCGGTATTCTGTTCTTTTTTCGTGCGAAGTTGACGTGTTTTTCTGGGACCAATTGTTTCTGAATGTAGGTATAGAATGTTGGTGTACCGGATGATGTCTAGAAAGATATATTAGAATCACTAAATAGCACTAAAGATATTAAAAACAAGAAAAATGAATTATTGAAAGAGATTCGCGATGGACCCAATGGTACCACACAATTATCAAAATTTACAAGTGATGGGGGTAGTTCAACTGGCTTTGGAGATAGTAACAAACTAAAGGAACTCTTGATAGCTTTGTTAGCAATCAACCCATAAAGCAGCATTAAAAAGATTTGCTTACTGGCATTAAGCGTAGGGCCAGTGGGTCGGTTTATTCTCTCCACAACATTCCTTTCAATGTTGCATATGGTCCGCATTTGTTGCCTATGGTTGAGAGGATAGCCGAGTGTAGGTAAGGGTTCAAACCTCCTTCTAGGCATGAAGTGCGAACTTGGCTATTGAAGGCCGAGGTTGATGGCATTAATGTTATATTTGAAGAACATAAGAAGGTATGGAATATACACGAATTTAAGATTATGTCAAATGGTTGGAACACTAGGAACCGTAGAAGTTTGATCAATGTTTAATCAAAAGTCCCGCGGTACTTTCTTTTTGAAATCTATTGATGCATCGGCGTCTATTAAAAATCGTGAGTTAAAGGAGGTGGAAGAGAAGAACATGATTCAAACTGTCAAAGAAAATGCTTCAAATTGTACTAGCGTGGAAAAAAATTAGAAAGAAACAGAAGCAAAATTTGGTGCACACCATGTGCGACACATTGCATAGATTTAATATTGGTGAATATTGTAAAATTGAAGAACGGACACTATAGAGCATTCTAAGATAGTTGTGAAGATCATCTATGGTCATGGAACTGTACTCTTTTCAATGAGAATGTATACAAATGATAAAGAAATCCTTTGGGCGTTGGTTACTCGATTTGCTAGTTGCTACATGCTTACTCACTCTTCAAAGCATGTAAAAGATCAAATGACAACTTGAACAATTGTTCCGTTGGGACAAGTGGGTTAGTTCTCATAACGAAGATTATTACTATTATTATTGATACCAACTTTTGGTGTCAAGATTGTTGTTCTTCTCATTTTTTTGTGAGAGAAGTTGACTCAGAGGAGAGACCGATAATCGGCTATATTTATGAACTTATAGACAAGGCAAAAAGGGAACAGAGAAGAGAGAAGAAGTGAGAGGAGAGAGAACTTATCCCGCCGTTGACGGCTCCGGCGCTCGCCTTCAGGTACGTCGTCTTTTTCTCTTTTTTTTATCTTCCAGTCCAATGTTACCTGGTTCGCGGTACGTTTCGGTACGCGGAGCACGTATCGAGTCGTGGTACGCTACATATACCGGAACGCGGTACGTTGGGGGTAGACTTAGTCGGGAAGCTTTTTTAGGATGCGGTACGCGAATTCATTCTTCACAGTACGCTAGTATTTTATTTTTTGTATTTTTTTATTATATATATTTGATCACTTATAAATTTTAATTTATATCATGTTATAATTATATATATTTCCTTGAAATCATATCAATATCATCCAGCATTTACAAAAAAATACATAGTAAGTGTAAGTTTATTAAAAATTATGAGAAGATAAACCATAATATATAAAAGAAATAAGTTAAAAAAGGGAAATAGTTAAATAAAAAGGTACAAAAATGAACTGGTCTGCTCTGGAAATTGAGTTATTGTTTGCATTACTTTTAAAAAAAAAAAAAAAAAAGTGATTGGGCCCTTAGTTAGACGCGTTTTCTTTTTCCTCCCGCTGTTGTCTTCCTTCTCCAAGTTCAATCTACTAGATATGGAGAAAGCCTACATATTTGGGGTCGTCGGATATGGAGATCCAATACGCGAATGCACCGCGCTCTGGTACGTGCGTTCCGGTTCGTGGGACGAGAGGGTGGTAGAGAATTAGGTAACACTGTTCCAGTCTATTGTCTTCCCCTTTTTAGTTTTTTTTTTCTCATCCTTTTCTCCTCTTTTTATCGCCTCCAAGTTCTTCTCGTGTGGATGCATCATCCGATTTGGAGATGGAGGCTACACCCATCACTTTAGATGATGATGTGGGTGTTGAAGATGATTATGGACATAGGCAATTCCATTCTACACGAGTAGTGATCAAAACGCAAATGAGGATTTAGAGCTTGATGACAACATTTAATTCCGTCTCATTTATGTTTTGTTGCTACGCATTCTACTAAACTTATGACAGATTCTGTGTGGTGTTGAACTGAAAATTTTATCCTTTTGGGACATATTTGTTAAGTTATTTCAAGATACTTTATTACATATTACTTCCTTTGTTCTCTAATTATAGCAAAATGTTGACTATTACATTGTTCATATACTCTTGACCGTTTTTGTGATTTATACCTATTGAAAAATATAGTCATGTGAGATCTTGTTAGATTGATCTTGAAACAAACTCTCAAAATATCAATAAAAGGGCAGCCCGGTGCACGAAGCGTCCCCGAAAGGCGAGGGTCCGGGGAAGGGTCCCACCACAAGGGTGTATAGGGGGCAAGCCTTTCCTTGCCAATTAAATTGGCAAGAGGCTGCTCCTAGGACTCGAACCCGTGATCACAGGTCACACGGCAACAGCTCTTACCACTGTCAACAACAACAACATCTAAGCCTTAGTCCCAAAATGATTTGGGGTCGGCTAACATGAATCAAACTTTGAAACCGTCAATGATCGTTACATAAATAACATAAAAGGAAAAAAGAGGGAAAAAGGAGAAAAAAGCAAATAAAAAAAGAGAATGAATGTTAAAAAAAATGAAAAATCCAGAAAAATAAATTAAAAGATAACATGAAATAAAATAAAATAAGAATAAAAATACAGATAAAAAAAAGGAATCATATTTCATTCACCATCCGTATTCTTTCCCGCCACATTTGCCTCTCCATCGCCATACCACTGTCAAAATATCAATATTTTATAATTTTTAAAATAAAGAATTAAAGATATTAATAGTCAAAGTTATGCATTAGCAAGCGTGAAAGTCCAAATGTTGCAACTATAAGAGTGCAAAGGGTAGTATAATTTATATCATCACATGTATAAACATATAACTACGATTTATTAATTTTGACTTACCGACTAGTCAACGACTATTTGATGACTAGTCGACTAATCGCTCAGACGGACCTCTGTCGTCTCGACATACAGGCTTGACAACCATGGTACTTTAAGGTGTGAAATAAACTGAAGCACCTTTGAACCGGTAATTATTCTCCTTCATATGAAGGTTGCGACAGGAAGGGCATCCGGCGCAAAACTTTGCCACTTTGTTATTTGCATTAGTTATGGTGTTAACTAATTTTAGACAATTAAACGACACTATAATCTTCATGCCACCGACCCCAACATAGTTGGGATTAAGGTGCTGTTGATGATGATGATTTACACATAAATTCATGAGGGTAACAGGTTAGACCTAATTTATAGAGAAAACTTGAGTAATAATATACAACAACATCATCTAAGGCTTAGTCCCAAAATGATTTGGGGTCGGCTAACATGAATCAAACTTTGAAACAGTCAATGATCGTTACATAAATAACATAAAAGGAAAAAAAAAAAGAGGGAAAAAAGTAAAGAAAAAAAGCAAAAAAAAAAATGAAAAATCCTGAAAAATAAATTAAAAGATAACATGAAGTAAAAGAAAATAGGAATAAAAAAAGGAATCAGATTCCATCCACCATCCGTATTCTTTCCCGCCACATTTGTCTCTCCATCGCCATACTTTCTCCAATTCCAAGAAAACGCATATCATTTTCAATCATCTATATCCAAGTTTTATTGGGTCTTCCTCTACCTTTCACAATATTACTTGTTCCCCAACTTTCTAGCCTCCTCACTGGGGCATCAACAGGTCCTCTTCTCACATGACCAAACCATCGTAATCGATTCCCCATCATCTTGTCTTCTACAGACGCAACTCTTACCTTCTCTCTAATCACCTCATTTCTGAGCCGATCCTTTTTTGTATGACCACATCCATCGTAGCATACGCATCTCCGCCACATTCATCTTTTGAACGTGACACTGTTTTACATCCCAACACTCGGTGCCATATAACAGTGCAGGTCTAATTGCCGTGCGGTAGAATTTACCTTTTAATCTATGAAGCATGTCCGGATCACATAAAACCCCTGTGGCACTCTTCCACTTCAACCACCCTGCCTTTATTCTGTGAGCCACATCGCCATCTAGCTCTCCATCCTTTTGGATAATAGATCCAAGATACCAAAAGAAAGTGGATCCATGAACAACTTTCCCATCAAATGTGATTATCCCCGCCTCTCTATCACCGTTTTCGCAAACCTACACTCCATATATTCAGTCTTACTTCTGCTCAGCCTAAAGCCTCTAGCTTCCAAAGTATCCCTCCAAAGTTCCAATTTCTGGCACTCCAACCTTTGTTTCATCAATCAACAAAATATCATTTGTGAACATCATACACCACGGAACGTCATTTTGAATTTCTCTTGTCAATTCGTCCATGACTATGGCAAAGAGAAAAGGACTAAGAGCAGATCCTTGATGCACCCCAATCGTAATAGGGAATTCTTCTGTTATTTTAGAACAATCTTGAACATCACCTTTGTTACTTTTCCTCCATACCGATGGCATCTTATTGCTTCTCCATATCTTATTGAAAAGCATAGTTACCCATTCGATCCCTCTCTCCCCCAAACACCACCAAACTTCAATAGGTATACCATGTGGTCCTTCTGCTTTCTTTGACCCCATCTTATTCAATGCCATTGTCACTTCACCCTTTTGAATTCTCCTCTTAAACTCTCGGTTAACCATACTTGAGGGGATGTTTAAATTCCCAATATCTTGTTCTTGATGGCCATTGAATATGGTATCAAAGTATGACCTCCATCTCTCTTTTATCTCTTTATCTTGAACCAAAACTTTTTGGTCAGAATCTTTCACACATTTAACTTTTCCAATATCTCGCGTCTTCTTCTCTCTCATTCGAGCAAGTTTATACATATCTTTTTCCCCTTCTTTTGTATCTAATCTTGCATATAATAGTTGATGGACCTTTGATCGGGCATTTCGCACTGCCTTTTTAGCTTCTGTTCGAGCTTTCTCATACTTCTCATAATTCTCATCGCTCGAGCATTTACCTAGTACCTTATAACATTCACGTTTGGTCTTTATCGCTTGCTTAACTTCATCATTCCACCAAGATGTGTCCTTATTTGATGGTATGTTTCCTTTAGATTCTCCTAGGACTTCTTTTGCAACTTCCTTTATGTTATGCTCCAACAAGTTCCACATCGAATCTATATCCATCTCCGTGCAATCAGACCAAATACCAAGATCAACAATCTTAGCCACAAAAGTATGTCGACTCTCCCCTTGGAGCTTCACCACTTAATTCGAGGGTCAACTTGTGGTCTTCTCTTTCTTAATTGCTCTTACCTCGAAAGTCAAGCACCACAACCCTATGCTGTGTTGCAGCACTCTCACCGGGTATCACCTTGCAATTAGTAAAACTTTTCCTCTAAAAATTCCTTACTAAAAAGAAATCAATGTGACTTGCATTACCTCCGTTTCTATATGTCACCAAATGAGAGTCCCTTTTCTCGAACCAAGTGTTCATAATACCCAAATCATAAGCTAATGCGAAATCCATACCATTTCCTGCTTCATTCCTATCCCCAAAACCAAAGCCACCATGAACGCTCTCAAAGCCATCTCTGCTAACACCGACATGCCCATTGAGGTCGCCACCAATTATCAATTTCTCATCCATAGGAATTCGTTCGACAACCTCTTCCAAATCTTCACAGAATTCTTGTTTGATCGATACATCCAATCCTACTTGTGGTGCATAAGCACTTATGATAGTTAGAAACTCATCCCCTATCACAAGCTTAATACTCATTATTCTATCGCTCTTTCTTGACACTTCCACCACATCATCAATGATTTCTTTATCAATGACGATACTCACTACATTTCTACTTCTATCCTTTCCAGAGTACCAAAGCTTGTAACCCCAAGGAGCTAACACTCTTACCTTTTTGCCAACCCACTTAGTCTCTTGTAGACACATTATGTGAATCCTCATTTTCATAACCTCCCCCACTTCTGTTGATCTCCCCGTCAAAGAGCCAACGTTCCAAGTTCCAAAGGGGATAGGGATCTAATGTGAAATATCCCCAAAGATCCTTAAGCAAAATCGTGCCTGGCATGTTCACACATCCTAAAAGCATGAAACCTCCATAAAGAAAATAACGAATTTAAATACCCTAGTGATTGACGGCCCATGCAAAGCCTGCCAACTCACTATTAAAAGCATAAGTAATTAAACAGTAAAAAAACCCATACATAAGTAAACAGTATAAAAGCCCTACAGTCACCCTACAATCAAACTCGAAGTGTGCCTTCATCGGTAAAATTGCGAATCGAGACTACCAGTGATACAATTTTGCGGGTCTCCATCTTTCTGTAAACTTGTAGTCATTCTATTCATGATCTACATGTTTATATTTATCTACTTGATAATGTGCTTCTACTAAATGACATAAACATAACATAATTAGATAGAGAACAACTTGGCTTTACAGTATACGCCTCTTAAGTCAAACACTAAAATTGGGAAAAAAGAATTCTCAAAGTCGTACGCATATATACAATAAATTATTTTTCAATCTTGTAGCATGTAATCTTACATGATGAAAGTCATTAACAACTAAAACTAGATCACGACCAAACTGCCAAAATTTAACTTAAGAAAGAAGCTACAAAAGCTCAACATATTCTGCCTTGTATTAATATTTCTTTCTAATAACAGAACAATGTGTCACCAAGTTCCAGTGTTTTAAAATTTGCGACTCGTATTCGAGGCGTTTTGCTCAAATGAGGCGAGGCGTACACCTCGAGGCGGAACAAGGCGTAAGCCTCAACTTTCTCATGAAAAAATATATAACATAATAAACATATATAAGGTTCAACAATAATTTATTAATTAGTTAATTTATTTAATAATTATCTGAAAATTTTATTTATATTGTGCACGGTACAGGTACGTGTATGAGTATGTATCGGATATGATACGGATACGGTGGTAAGACGAATTTTTAAAATATAGGACATTATGATATGGCTAGGATATGGTAATTACGAAAATATAAATAAAAATATATTTTATATATATTTAAGTTAATTTAGTATGAAAAGGATAAAAACCCTAAAAGATCAGCCTACATAATATAAGTATTTTTTATTTTTCAATACAAAATCAATCCTAAAATACTAATTAATTATTTTTTGTTGAAAAGTTATGTTAGTTGGTTCAGAAGAAAACTTGCATCAGTTAACTTCCAAATTAAAACTGAAGCACATTAATATGAGCAACCGTACTTCATATCATGCTTCCAAGAATCAACCGTATCTATCATTAAATGCAGACCAAGCCCAAGTGACCCACAACAAAACCCTAGCTCCTACATTCTTCTTCAGCCTCCACGACTCAACCAAATTATGCAACAAAAAAATACCACCCCCCTCCATAATTGAAAATTTCCAGCAACTTTCCAGCAGCATTTGAAGGTTCGAATTTATGCTAGGCACCTTCCTTTTCAGGCACGCTAACTATCAATTGAAAAATGGAAGGCGAATGCAATCCCCTAGTTGTATCCCGTCTGAATCACAATCATGCCGTAGAAAACCAGATGTCGGAGCGAAAGAGGGAGACTCAAGGGCCTTCTCAAGTGGATGTTTTTCCTAACAGACTCGTACGCCTCTTCCCGAGTCAACTCGTACGCCTCGAAGAAAAAACTCGCGAATGTAAGAAAATCACCTGACTCGTAAGTATTGACTCGCCACCCGCCCACCTCGCCTCGACTCACGAGTCAACTCGTACGAGTCTGGCGTTTTTTAAAACATTGCCAAGTTCTAATAGTGAAAACACTATACAAGTTGGCTATGGTAGAAACAAGGGTGCTCAAAGAATGAAAATTTTGCTTCTGTAGCATAATTGTAAAATCAACATTTTTGTAAATGATGCAAACAATGTAAACAAAATCAAAGCAAGGCAGTGTTAATTGCTCAAACCCTGATAACAAATGCAAACGCATGTCAAGCAGGAATTCATTGAAAGCTAATAACCCTTAAGGTTCAAGGCAATTACAATCATTTTCATGAAAGCTACCAACAACTGAAAAGCACAAAAGAAACAGAAATATAAGAGAAAACGTATGCAAACAAATCATCAAAGTTGATAGGTGGAAGATGTCTGGCACCTCTATTACTGGTTTGGAACAAGTAAAAAAGAGCACAAACCAGAAGAGCAGCAATCAATTCCTGAAATAAGCATAAACCTCATACTTAGAGACTGTTCTTATTGCATCAGTGAAGGAGTTTATTTCACTGTTCAAGCAAAACAAAAAAAAATGCTTGATGGAAAACATGGTTAATCCCAAGTTATACTATGATACTATGTTTTCTCTTCTGTAGACGTCTGAAACTTTTATTTTTGGAGAAAAGATTGCAAACGTTAATGGATTATGCTATGATAGAACATCTGATGCTACAACCAAAAAAACATAAGAAAAATGTCCAAATTCTTTTTCAAAATCCATCATATATAAAGGGCAAACCCTCCCGATAGTGCAGGGGTAGGAGGGTGTTCGTATAAGTACGCAACATTCTCCTTGCATTTCTGCAAAAGAGGTTTTTTCCACGACTCGAATCTGTGACCTGCAGGTCACTGGTGGAGCAATTCACCATTGCGCCAAGACTCGACCTCAGAAGATATCATATATAATATATAATATATATATATATATATATATATATGTTATTTGTATATTAATCAGATTCACTGGAATCTACAATAACTTCGAGTTGATCTGATCCTAGTATTCCTTCACTAAGGCTTTAGATATTTAAGCAGCTAAAACTCAGTACACAAATAGAGTCAAACAGTATCTAAATTTGATATCAGACAAACCATTCAAATGTTCCAACCAAGTAATACTCTTATCTGCCTATAGAGTTCGAAATAATACTATTTTGTTGCAACACTCCCAGATAAACATTAGCAAATGAGTAGGCTTATAGGGTACTACAAATAAGTGGCTTCACGCACTTTTGACACACCTCAAATAATACAATTATAGTATTTAGAGTCGTGATATTTAAAGCTTTCCTTCTATAAAGGTGCTTGCTAGAACCATACTAGTGCTTTGTTTCTGTTCTACGTCAAAGAAGAATAAGATCTAGCCAACTAGTTGTTCCAAGTGAGTAGGACGGATACTTCAAAGAAAAGAGCATCACATACGAAAACGATACGGGTATAGATACGATAAGCAGATATGCATAGTATCATAAGACTTTTTTGGAGTTTTAATTATTGGAAATGGGCTGGACACGGATGGGACACGGCCTGGACACGCTTTGTGGATATGGCAGGTCAAATTTGAAATAGCAGTCTGATTTGATCTGTTGTTTATTCTGTTTTATTTTATTTCTTTGAAGAAGTTATGTGGATAGTCAAATATGGGTTTTTAATTGTTTTAATTTCTTTATTCTTCCAAGTCTACTGTTGCAATGGATGACTTTGAAATGAGACCCCCCGTAGAGCAAGTAGACTATTCCCCTTTATGGAAATTTGTTACTAGACATGAAAAGGGGATGATGGTGAAAATGTTACATGGTCATGTAATATTTGTACTAAGGTGTGCAAGGGATCATATTCAAGAATGAAAGCCCACCTAATGAAAACCAAAGGTTTTGGAAGTGCTAATTGTGTGGCTGTTACATCAGATCTACTAACACAAGCAAACAGCTAGTGGAGACACAAGAATATTAACGGCTAAACCGAAAGAAATTTTGTGGCATTTAGCATCTACATCATCAAATATGTTCTCTTCGGCAACAAGAGTACTTACTCTGTCAAAACTGATCCAATAGAGAAGAGGAAAAAAACAACTGCTCTCTTGAAAAAGCTTTTAAATTTGGTGCTACGAAAGAACTGCATTCACCTATCTTGCTATGAATCCACATTATTATGTGCCGTACCTATAACTACACAAAAGGTTATAAAGGCTCCAAGGCGAGGCGAGGGGTGGCGCCAGTCTACTGCCTAGACGCCTAAGTGCTCAACTAGGTTCGAAGTGTACAAGAGATAATCGGTAAAGAGAGGGGAACTTACGCCCAGGCGCCCAACTAGGTTCAATGTGTACTAGAGATAATTGGTAAAGAGAGGGGAACTTACAAGAGAGTGGAGTCACCCAACCAAATATCCTCCGAAAGAAGTACCTTTACCACTTTTAACTTGATCTTTCACCAATCATATGAAGTTCGGGTACACTCGAGAGGTGAATTTCCATGGGCTTCTAAATGTAGTCCTGACTGCCAACCTGACATATTATTTGTTTTCTTGGAGGCCATATTTGCTTTTCATCACTAGTTGCCGAAGGCCGTTCCTCTCCGTTTGGAATCTCCACCACCATTTACTTAATAAAGCTTTGTTCCTTAGGCGGATGCTCCCAATTCCTAATCCCGCCAGCTCTCTAGGCTGAGCAATGCTTTAAATAGCACGCTATAGCCCGATTTGTAGAGCACTATAGCGCGCGACAGACCTTCAGTGCGTCGTAGCAGGCGCAGATAGCGTTTTGCACATATAGTGTGTGTTTTTTGCTCATGTAGTGCGCCATTTACGCTATAGCGTACGCTATTGCGCTATTTATGCAAAAAACTTTGAAGGCCTGATAACATAATTTTTTAAGGGCAAATAGTCTTTTAATAATCTGCTCGAACAAATTAGTTTATTTTCACATTGATCGGCTTAAACAAAGAAATCCAAATGCCAAAAAAATGGGAATGAAATTGTAATACCCGCTAAATTTAGAAAATTATTTCTTAATTTATTAATTATTTTTATAATAAGTATCGAATAATAATTCAATTTAATTTATCAGTTGAACTTATGATTATCTATTAAGCCCAATTCATGAATTCCTAATTTAACTGTAGAACCAAGTCAATTAATTAGTAAGCCCAAATACTATAAGTCCATTAAGCCCAATTTTCACAAGTCCATTTTAATTAATTTTAATCCATTCACTTTTGGGCCAGCAGCCCAAACCTTTACAGTTTCGATTTGGCCCAGCCCTAGCCCAGATCTGGTAACCCCACTAACGATAGATGGTTGAGAGAAAACCCACTTTCTCACATTCTCACAATGAAGTGGAGGAGTGGGGGGAGGAGGTTATGATCATGGGGGAAGTTATACATGATGGGCGGAAGGGATTGGTTACAATCTCTCAATATAAAAACAAAAATACAATCAAAGAAAACTCCATCTCTGCAGAGAGAAATACACGATACACCAGAAATCTCAGTACATAATACACACACACACACAATGCATCACTTTACAGCAGAAAATTCACATCAAACTTCACAGCAAATTCCAGAACCCAGAACACAAGCATCAGGTAAGAAAATTCCTCATTTCCCCATTTCAAAGTATTTTCAACCATATTTAGGGCCTGTTTACTAGCAGCTTAATGAAGCTTATTGGTTTCTTATAGCTTTTTCGGACAGCTGATAATGTGTTTACCAGGAGCTTAATCAATAAGATAGCAGCTTAATGGGACAGTGATCCCCCAGCTCCGTATTCGGAAAGCTATCATCTTAATGGAACCAAATGACTATTATAACTAGATATTGTGTTATATTATTATAACGTTGTGCAATTTATAATTGTATGGTGTTGAACTATTTTGGATATAAATATTTAATACATTTTTATTTGGGATTCGCCCCTCACCCTGCGTACTGCGTAGGGGATACGTAGGGGTGTGGGGGTGCGGCGGGGTGCGTACGGGATGCGCCAGGTGGCGTATCCCCGTATTTTCAAGCAGGGGTGCGGGGGGGTGCGGGAGAGGGGGTGCGGGAGAGGGGGTGCGGGAGGGGTATAGACCGTAATTTTATGGTCAATTAGTTGAAGATATTAAAAAAAGCGGGTTTACCTTAATTGAAGCCCTAGTTTTCCGCTGAATCAATAAATTGAAGTCTTGAAGGCGGCGAGGCGGCGAGTCGGCGACCCATCGACCCATCGATCCATCAGCGGCAACCATCAACGGCGACTTCGTCTCTTCGATCCGGTATGCTTCGATCTGTCTTCTGACTCTTTTCCTTCGATCTGTCTTCAGAAGACTATTCTCCTTCGATTTGTGTACGCGGGGTGAGGGGCTGGGGTTGCTTTCCAGTATATTATATATAATATATAATATAAGTATATAACTGTGTGTATATGTTAGTGTTATCACTTATCAGTGCAATACGATATTGTGTGTGTATATATATATATATATATATCACTATAAATATCTCCTATTATATACTTCTGTTCGTTTTTTTTTTTTTTTGGTAAATTGTGTTGTATTATGTACTGTTATGTTATAATGTTATAATGTTTTAAGATGTTTATTTTTATGTTTTAAACTATTAAGGATGGTTTAAGTTATGCTTTGCACTATTTGTTATTTTAATGAAACTCTTCACTCTTCCTTTCTAATGTTTTTTTGTTATATCTAAAATCATATATATATATATATTTTTTAAAATATTTTTATATATGCCGTATCCCCCCGCACCCGAATCCCCATATTTTCAAATTTAGCGAATCCCCGTATCCCCGTACTACGCACCCGCACCCCGCACCCCCGCTCCTTAGATTTTTATATATATCGAGTGAGTAAAATGGTCATTTCCATGCAGACAGTTGATTCAGCAACGCAGTTAAACAACATTTTATCTTTATCCAGACAGACTTGATAACTTATTCCACTCAAATCTTAATGACAAAGTTGATAAACAGCCCCTTAGTTTTCAATTCTTCACCACTGCAAATTATCACCTCGACTGAATAGTCGTCATCAACATAAATTCTGTCGGCTTCGACTGCACAATACCAGACCCGTCGGGTCACACCAGTCCAGCACCCAACCCGAACCAAACCCAAGAGTAGTTCTTTTTTTTTTTAAAAAAAAGCCGGAACCCCCAAATCAGAACCGCCGCGGGTCGGATCGCGGGCACCAGCCCGTTAATTCCAAAGATTCAGTCGGTTACGGGGCAATCACTTCCGACGAGTAAATCGGAAGGAGAAAAGGGGGTTTGAGTTTACTTACCTAATTATGTCTGTTCGAGCCGCCGCCACTGCCTGGCCGGAATCAAGAACCTGGCTCCGCCATTTTTTTCCCTCTCTTTCTCTTTTCTTCCGACGGGAGCTCGAACGAAGTTATGAGAGCCGACCCCAGCACTGGAATTTGTTTGTGAGAGCAGCTGCTGCCTAGATCGATGGTAGAGGCGCCATCGCTGCTTCATCCGCCCGGTCGAGTTCATCACGAGTGAAGATTTCTGTGGTTTTCATCGCAGAGGAGAGTGGAGGGGGCGACGGGTGTGTTGAGGAGGAATAAAGGAGGGCCGATTCTGGATCCATGTAAACTAACCAGATTTTAATTGGGTGCACATCCAATTATTATAAGCCCAAGCTATTAGTTCTAACCCCAGCCCATTTTATCACCTATAGTCCAATTCTATTTATTAATGGCCCAAATCTATCTTTATTTCCTTTTAGTCCAAATATTTTCCTTTGTAAATTCAATTACTTCAAATTAATTATAATCTTATCGAAAAATATTATATCAATAAAAACTAAGATATTCGCTTCTTTAATTGTAAACTATAAGAATTAAGGACACGATTAAGACGATTCATAAGCATTTAAGCATTTGCATTCAAGTTACTTCAATTTCAGGTGGGAATTATTACTTGTCGATTTTAATTGCTTTATTTGAACTGTATAGGTGATATGTTATATTTACGATTAACATGCAGTCACATGTTTTTCGTACCAAGTATCAGTATATGATTAACATGCAATCACATGTTTTTCATACCAAGTATGAGTATATGTTTACATGCAGTCACATGTTTACATTCTCAAGTATGTTGATATAACAAATATTCATTCTATGTCTCCGTTATGTATTGTGATTATTGTTGACATGTGATGTTCCCACGAGCGATAGAAAGCTCATCACATTTTTATGTAAAATTTTCAGGTTAATTCGGAATGGAGAGAACGGGTTGCAGAGCAGGCCGTCATATGATTAATATTATAATTATTTCTTTTAATTCCGCTCAAGTTACTATGAACAATTAATTTTACTTTTAAAAATTATTTTCCGCTGCTGGATTTTGTCGTATTGGAAATTTGAAATCCTTTTACGTTCCGCAAATATTTTAGAAAATGTATGTTTAGTAACGACTTGAAATTTCTACAAATTTCTTATGTTTTAAAAATATTCCAAAAATACCATTAGAAAAATCAGGTCATTACAGTATGGTATCAGAGCGAATCCGGTCTACTTTCCTGATACGCCGGAAGATTTTAAAGTTATAAAATATTTTTTTCAAGAACTATCATATGTTCGACTGCCGCTGTAATATCCGTAATTTCTACTACTGTTGTTTAATATTATTTTATCCGAGTTGTGTTGTACAGCATGGAATATGTACAGTATGGATAAAATAAATGAAGGACTGAGCCATCTGTATTGGTATAATTGTCGTACTTGGTCGACAATTACAGTTGAGGATATTGTGTATCGTATGAGAATATTATTTGAAGTAGTATACGTATTTAGTATGTCGTATGTTCGTATTCTGTATGTTGAGACATTTGATAAGAATAGCTAAAAATGGCTAAGTACAGCCACATTAGTGCACGCTACGATGTATACTTAGCGTACGCTAATGCACAAAGATTACGTACGTTAAGAAGGACAGTTGACGTACGTAAAGTTTATATCGGACAGATCAGGCTATGGCCGACAGGTGGGTCCCGTGGTCGGCAGCTTTCGGCGAAGAACGTGCATGGGCGAGTCAACTCTTGGTTAACGTACGCTACGAGTAGTTCATTACGTACGTTAAGTGGAGATTTACTATAGCAAGTCAACGTACGTATTACGTACGCTATGAAGGAAGTATTACGTACGTAAGCGAGTGAACGAAACAAGTCAGTGAGTTCTGGGATGATTTTATGTACGCTATGTTGGACGTATAGCATACGCTATGGAGCATTACGTACGTTAATGTTGAGTGATGACGTACGTAATGAGCGATGCAGTTTATAAAATGAAATTCGTTCTTTCATTTCTTCACGAGAGAAAAACCGTTTCTTTCTCCAAACTTCGTCCATATGAGTGTGTTGGTGAGAATAAACCTCTTCCAACTTGATTATGATCTTGGAAACACGGATTTGAGGCTTGGATATGAAGATATGGATGATTCTTGAAGAGTTTGATTGTGTTATTTATGTTCTTGAGGTATGTTGATGAACTCTACACCTTGAATTCGGATTTTGATGTTATTGTTGATGAATAATTCGTATGAAGATGATTATGGTATCGTTGTTAAGATTCTTGAGGTTATGTGAAATGTATATTGGAAAGATACAATGATATATGTCTTCGATTATGTCATTTGTTATAATCATGATTTTGGAATCATGGCGTTCTTGATGTTCTTGGTATATGTAATATCCAGATTTATTATTGAGTATTTCATCTGTATTTGAGCCCTATATTATTCGAAATTGTGATATCGATAATTGGAGTATGATATTTCCTATATTTGTATCCTTGTACATGAGTATAACAACATGTAAATTTTCTCATGCGAACACGTGATAACGTACGCTAAGAATGTAGCTTAACGTACGTTATCGGCTAAAACTAGCGTATGCTATGAATGAAGAATTGCGTGCGTTAGGCAGTCGATTATTGAGCTAGGCGGCTAGCACATGCGCCAGCCGGACATGGGTCCGGATAAGATTCCCGCGGGTGAACCTGGACAGTCTTGGAGTCAACGCTAATTAGCGTGCGCTAATGACAATAAGATAGCGTGCGCTAATCAGCTAACGTGCAGAAACATTATATAAGGGACAGCACCCTCATTTCATTTGGTTTACATTTTCTTCACTTGTTCTTCGTTCCTTGGAATTCCAGAGAGCCTTCCCTACTTCTTAAACACATATAAACCCTCCTTACATGATCATTGAAGATTGGAGAGTACTTACACTTGATTATTGAAGAAGAAACTCACTTTGGAGTGACACACAAGCAACCGGGGTTGAAGTCTACCTATTGTTTCAGTGTTTTCTTCATCTTAAGGTATGTTAATACTATCTTCTACCTTGGATTCGTGTTATTAAGGATATGAGGATTATGCTATCAAGATATTGAGTTCCATTGATGAATTATCCAAACAACATCATGTTTATAAGTTGGAATGTTTATACTTAAGATATCATCGTTGGAAACATCATGATTAACATCTTACCACGTCGAATGATGAGAGAAATATTCTGAGATTGATTATCCGTATTGATGACGTTACCATATTGGTCGTAGACGTAAAGTTGTTATATCTTTTGTTAAACGGATTTAGGATAGAATTGTAGAAGTTTTGCATCATTTCTTATAAGTTGGAATTATTAGTTCATCTTCATGGTTAAATCGGGATGTAATGATGATATCGGAATTTAGTGCATCGATCTTAAGAACACCGAACTTCGCATAAGAATTGTAATCAAGATGGAATTTGGTGTTGTGATAATTATGTGTATCCTTGTATCTCGAAGGTGTTTGAATCCATGAGATCATTTGTAAAGAGATGAACGTAATATGCATGGAGATAACGTATATTAGACACTGAGGATTTCGTAAGTTTCATCACCATAGAACAGTCGACTGCCCAGGGAAGAACTGTCATACATGTTTAGCGAGCGCTAAGCTTTATAGTTAACGCTAACGGGCATAAGTTAACATACGCTACGCTTGGAACGTAACATGCGTTATATCATCAGACGAGTCAATCGACTGATCAGTGAGGTACTGACAGTGCATGGTTAGCGTACGCTAGACTTTGTATTATTGCGTGCGCTAACAGGTAGCCTTAACGTACGCTACATAGGATACATAGCGTGCGTTAAGCAAGCCAGGCAGATTACGTTTTATGAACTTTCGACTGTAACTTGGATTATTAGGTGTTTCGCTCGACATGAGATAAATTCCACATTATTTCTTTTGCTAAGGTTCGAGCTTTGCTACGTGATTGATCGAATGGGCGACCTTCGAGCGTTTTGATTTTCGTGTGAGTATTATTTCTTGTCATCAAACCAAGGCAAGTACCTTAATTGTTTTACGTATTGATGTTATACATATTATCGTGCATATATGTCGTTGTTGTATGTCCACCTCGTGTTGGTCCGACGGGATCATCGGGGGATCTATGCTAGCGTGCGCTGGATCATCGGACGAGTTTTTTCCACCACGGGTTGGTCTGACGGGATCATCGTGGGTTCTAGGCAGTGAATGCTGGATCGTCGAAATTACCATGTGTATGTTGTGATATCATGTTGTGATTATCATTTGTGTATGTTATTTATGAGTTTCTCGTAGGAGAAGACTCGTTGGTATTTTGTCATTTACGTTATTATTATTCTTCGTGAGATGTTGAATAATATGTTGTGGTACTTGTACTAGCATCGTTGTGCTAACCCTTTAAGGGGTGAACATTTGTTTATGTTCAGGATCTAGGAGAGCGGGGAAACAACCACTGGAGCTGCATGACGACGAGGGTGCAGAGTGATGTTCCGGCCGGGTTTATTTTCTGTTGTTGGTTATTTTAATAAGTACTCGAGTACGTCGTAATTTGTGATGTTTGGATTTCAGTGATGTATTAATATTCTTTATTTGGATATTTGTATTCTCGGTATTGAACCAGAACTGTCGTATTTTATTTCAGTGATTTCATAATTTGGTATCTGTTATTGTCTTTTCATTTATTCAGCCTTGTAAATTCTTATGTAAAGGATTTATGGTGCTGTAATATTCCTGAATATATCGGGGGTGTTACAGAATATGGTATCAGAGCTAAGATTATGGATATCTTGGCCATTGGGTTAAAATAGGGGTCGTATACGTCTTTTGAAGTAATTGTCCGTGAATAACATCATTGTACTCCCTACATCTTCGTGCAAACGGTGGTTGTAAGTTCCTAAACTCTATCTCGTCCTTTACATGTTGTATCTCTTATACTTGAACATTAGAACGATATTGTTTCCTGTATATTGAGTATTTATGCTTACAGTATGTTGAGAGGTGGACGTGGACGTGGTCGCGGACGTGGACGAAGGAATGCCGAAAGAGAAGCTTCGCCTTCTAATCAGGCCAGCCACAACTCAGGCGAGCCACAGAGATCTATTAATAATGAACCAGAACCTGCTGTACCCGAAATCCTTCGTTATGTGGTGAACCAGATGACTCAGTTCGCCCAGATCGTGGACCGAATGCAGGTGGCAGTAGGGTTACAACAGGGAGATCGACAACAGGGTATCCCAGACATGGGAAATCAAGGCGACTGATGGATGCAAGAGGTGGCGAAGATGCAACCACCTAAATTCGACGGGATTTCTGAGACTCCCACCTGGGATCATTAGTTGAAGGAACTAGAGAAAATTTTTTGTCGGGATTAATTGCCCTGACGACCGGAGAGCCTCTATTGCTCAGTACTTTATGATAGGAGAAGCGTCCGAATGGTGGGAAGCCATCCGGCCTGTAGACCATGATGCTGATTGGACAGAATTTAAATTGATGATGGAAGCTCAGTACTGCCCTCGTCCTGTGAGGGAGTTTTTCTCCACTCAGCCTTCAGATGTGCCAATATCTCAGGCAATTAAGACGTTTAACCAGCAGCTAGCATTTGTTCGACATCTAGTCAGAACAGATGCAGAAATGATGATCCATTTTGATATGAGAATGAAACCAGAAATCCAGAGGTACATGTCCGGTTTTAAATGTACCACTCTCCGTCAATACCAGGATAAAACATTGGCGTATGAAATCAAGGAAGCAACAATGAAGAAGTTGACCGAGTCCAAGAAGCATAAAGTCTCCGGTAGTTTCACGGAGCATAAGAGTAATGGGCCCCGCAAGGCCCAGTCATCCTTTCATTCTTCCAAGAAACCTCCGCACCCAGTTAGGAGCGGAAAGAACTTTGGAGCATCATCAACCACGACGGATGTCACCGGGAAATGCTTTAACTGTGCCCAGGCGGGGCACTATTGATGGAATTGCCTCCTACCTGTCGTGACTTGTTTTGATTATGGTCGAGAGGGACATCGTGCGGTGTTTTGTGAAGAGGCTGCAAAGTCTTTTAGAGCCCGTACACCACAGCCAGTCCAGAAATAAGCCAGTATCTAATAGACGCAACAAAGTGTTCAGATGCCTCAGAATTTTGGCCGCGGACGAGGCAGAGGACAATGGGACCAAAAGGGTACATCGAGTGCCGGATATGTTCCCCCACGTCTGTACGAGATGAGGAGAATAAACGATCAGGATGCTACCGTCGCATCAGGTACTGTTCAGATCCTTTCCAAGCCAGTTAGCGTTTTATTCGATACAGGAGCTACGCATTCATTTATATCCTTGTCTTATGTAAATCGTTTGAATATTTCTGGATTTCATAATTGTGAACCTTATGTTGTGGGTTTACCGAGCGGAGAGAGAATTGTTGGAAACTTAGAAACTAGAGATTTCCTTGTATCATTTGGAGGCAGAGAGCGGCTCTCAAATCTGATTGTGATAGAAATGCAAGGAGACGATCTGATACTCAGAGATGATTGGCTTAATCGATATGGAGCTATCATAAACTACATAAAGAGGAATATCTCGCTGATCGCTGACGATGGTTCCGAAATACTGTTTAAAGGATGGAAACCAGGAAGCTCAGGAAAGATGATCAAGGCGATGAAAGCTATCAAATTGTTGAAACAGGGTTGTACCAGATACTAGTGCTATGCAATGAAGAAAGAAGACGAAATTGTGGAACTTTCATCCTTTCCTGTTGTGAACGAATTTCTGGATGTATTCCCTGACGAGTTACCTGGACTACCTCCACGACGGGATGAAGAATTCACCATCGAGCTGGAACCCGGAGCTACACCAATTTCTAAGGCGCCGTATCATATGGCACCTACTGAGATGTACGAACTGAAAAAGCAACTCGAGGAGTTACCGGACAAAGGCTATATCCAGCCAAGCGTTTCGCCCTCGGGAGCACCAGTTCTTTTTGTCCGGAAGAAGGATGGATCGCTTCGATTGTGTATTGACTATCGAGAACTGAATAAGATGACGATTAATAACAAGTATCTATTGCCATGGATTGATGATTTGTTTGACCAGTTACAAGGAGCAACAGTGTTTTCCAAAATCGATCTGAGATCAGGATATTATCAGCTGATGATTAAGGAATCTGATGTTCTGAAATCAGCATTCAGAACTTGCTACGGACACTATGAGTTTGTAGTGATGCCGTTTGGTCTCACTAATGCACTTGCTGTATTCATGCAGTTGATGAACCGAGTGTTCATCGAGTATTTGGATAAATTTGTGGTTGTGTTCATTGATGACATTTTGGTGTATTCTAAAAGCCCGGAAGAGCATGCACAACATTTACGGATTGTGTTAGACCTGTTGAGAAGTGAACAATTGTACGCCAAACTTTCTAAGTGTGAATTCTGGCTAAAAGAAGTAATGTTCCTCGGCCATGTGGTATCAGCTGAAGGAGTCCGAGTAGATCCTCAGAAGATCAAAGCAGTTATGGATTGGAAGCATCCAAAGAACGTGAAAGAAGTCCGAAGTTTCTTAGGACTTAGTGGATATTATCGTCGGTTCGTGGAAGGGTTTTCCAAAATTACCCGCCCACTTACGCGACTATTGCAGAAAACTCAAAAGTTTGAGTGGAATGAGATGTGCCAGAATAGTTTTGATGAATTGAAGAAGAGATTGACGACGGCACCGATTTTAGCACTCCCACGAGGAACTGGAGGATTCATAGTTTACAGTGATACTTCGAACCAAGGACTCGGATGTGTATTTATGCAGAATGATAAGGTGATCGCTTATGCGTCACGACAGTTGAAACCTTATGAAGTGAATTACCCAACGCATGATTTGGAGCTAGCAGCAGTAGTTTTTGCTTTGAAAATCTGGAGACATTACCTGTACGGGACTCATTGTCAGATCTTTACGGATCACAAGAGTCTCAAATACATCTTCAGTCAGAAAGAGTTGAACATGCGGCAAACAAGATGGCTGGAACTTATTAAGGACTATGACTTGGAGATTCTTTATCATCCAGGCAAAGCAAATGTAGTGGCCGATGCACTTAGCTGCAAGCCTGTTTCTATTCAGATGCTGGAGACTCTGACCTCCCAGCTTAGCATTCAACGAGAGATGATTCGAGAAGGAATAGAATTATGGTTGCAAAGAGTCCAAGGACAACTGTGTGTGATGGAAATAACTTCATCGTTAACCGAAGAAATCAAATCTAAGCAAGTAGATGATCCTCTGATGATTCGGTTACGTGATGAAGTGATCAAGGGAAAGGCCTCTGGATTCGTAATTCATGATGATAGAGTTTTGAGATTTCAGAACCGACTTTGCATTCCCGATGTCGATGTTCTGAAACAGACGATTATGAAGGAAGCTCACAGCACGCCCTATTCTATCCACCCAGGCACCAGTAAGATGTATAAGGACTTGACGCAGAACTTTTGGTGGGGCAACATGAAGAAAAATGTAGTGGAGTATGTCTCGAAGTGTTTGACTTGTGAGCAGGTTAAGATCGAGCATCAACAACCTGCCGAAATGCTGAAGCCGCTCCCGATTCCTGAATGGAAGTGGAAGGACATATTGATGGACTTTATCACTAATATGCCGAGAACCAAGATAGGAATGAACATGATTTGGGTGATAGTTGATCGTTTAACCAAGTCGGCTCATTTTCTAGGCATTAAGGACACATGGGGACCCAAAAAGTTGGCATGAGTATTTATTTCAGAGATAGTTCGATTGCATGGTACGCCGAAGACCATTATTTCTGATCGAGACGGTCGTTTTGTGTCTCATTTTTGGAAAGCAGTTCATAAGGCCTTGGGGACCGGGTGAACTTGACCTGACTTATCACCCGCAGACAGATGGATAATCCGAGAGGACTATTCAAACAGTGGAAGATATGCTAAGGGCTTGTGCCTTAGATTGGTCAACTGATTGGGAAGTTCATCTACCGTTGATTGAATTCACTTACAACAATAGTTGGCATGCTTCCATTAAGATGGCACCGTTTGAGGCATTATATGAGAGGAGATGCAGATCGCCCCTATGTTGGGACGATTCATCAGACTTCATCGGGACCGAACCGGAGTTGATCGTACAGATACGAGAGAAGATAGCCTTGATTCGTGAAAGGCTGTTGACTACCCAGAGTTGACAGAAATCTTATGCATACGTACGCCATCGCCCATTGGAGTTCAGTACTGGAGACCACGTACTTTTAAAGGTTCCTCCTACTCGGGCAATCTTTCGTTTTGGAAGGAAGGGAAAGTTGAGTCCTAGGTATATCGGACCGTTCGAGATTCTTGAAAGAGTTGGAGAGTTAGCATACAGATTGGCATTACCGCCGTCATTGAGCCATGTTCATAACGTGTTCCACGTATCCCAGTTACAGAGATATATACCGAATCCTAGTCATGTCATTGATTTTGGCGAGATCGAAGTCGCTCAAGATGGAACGTTTGAAGAGAGACCGGTCCGGATACTCGAGAGTCGAGTTAAGCAGTTGAGGAACAAACCAATCGCTCTGGTCAAAGTTCAGTGGTCACGCCACGGAGTGGAAGAAGCCACTTGGGAAACGAAAGATAGCATGAAGTCCAGATATCCAGAGTTATTTCGTCTTGAGTTTCGGGACGAAACTCCTTTTTAGTAGAGAGTATGTAATATCCGGACTTATTATTGAGTATTTCATCTGTATTTGAGCCCTGTATTATTCAGAATTGTGATATCTATAATTGGAGTATGATATTTCCTATATTTGTATCCTTGTACATGAGTATAACAACATGTAAATTTTCTCATGCGAACACGTGATAACATACGCTAAGAATGTAGCTTAACGTATGTTATCGGCTAAAACTAGCGTACACTACGAATGAAGAATTGCGTGCGTTAGGTAGTCGATTACTGAGCTAGGCGGCTAGCACATGCGCCAGCCGGACATGGATCCGGATAAGATTCCCGCGGGTGAACCTGGACAGTTTTGGAGTCAACGCTAATTAGCGTGCGCTAATGACAGTAAGATAGCGTGCGCTAATAAGCTAACATGCAGAAACATTATATAAGGGACAGCACCCTCATTTCATTTAGTTTACGTTTCCTTCACTTGTTCTTCGTTCCTTGGAAGTCCAGAGAGCCTTCCCTACTTCTTAAACACATATAAACCCTCCTTACATGATCATTGAATATTGGAGAGTACTTACACTTGATCATTGAAGAAGAAACTCACTTTGGAGTGACACACAAGCAACCGGGGTTGAAGTCTAGCTATTGTTTCAGTGTTTTCTTCATCTTAAGGTATGTTAATACTATCTCCTACCTTAGATTCGTGTTATTAAGGATATGAGGATTATGCTATCAAGATATTGAGTTCCATTGATGAATTATCCAAACAACATCATGTTTATAAGTTGGAATGTTTATACTTAAGATATCATCGTTGGAAACATCATGATTAACATCTTACCACATCGAATGATGAGAGAAATATTCTGAGATTGATTATCCGTATTGATGACGTTACCATATTGGTCGTAGACGTAAAGTTGTTATCACTTTTGTTAAACGGACTTAGGATAGAATTGTAGAAGTTTTGCATCCTTTCTTATAAGTTGGAATTGTTAGTTCATCTTCATGGTTAAATCGGGATGTAATGATGATATCGGAATTTAGTGCATCGATCTTAAGAACACCGAACTTCGCATAAGAATTGTAATCAAGATGGAATTTGGTGTTGTGATAATTATGTGTATCCTTGTATCTCGAAGGTGTTTGAATCCGTGAGATCATTTGTAAAGAGATGAACTTAATATGCATGGAGATAACGTATATTAAACACTGAGGATTTCGTAAGTTTCACAACCGTAGAACGCTCGACTGCCTAGGGAAGAACTGTCATACATGTTTAGCGAGCGCTAAGCTTTATAGTTAACGTGCGCTAACGGGCATAAGTTAACATACACTACGCTTGGAACGTAACGTGCGTTATATCATCAGACGAGTCAATCGACTGATCAGTGAGGTACTGACAGTGCATGGTTAGCCTACGCTAGACTTCGTATTATTGCGTGCGCTAATAGGTAGCCTTAACGTACGCTACATAGGATACGTAGCGTGTGTTAAGCAAGCCAGGCAGATTACGTTTTATGAACTTTCGACCGTAACTTGGATTGTTAGACGTTTCGTTCGACATGAGATAAATTCCATATTCTTTCTTTCGCTAAGGTTCGAGGTTTGCTACGTGATTGATCGAAGGGGCGACCTTCGAGCGTTTTGATATTCGTGGGAGTATTATTTCTTGTTATCAAACCGAGGCAAGTACCTTAATTGTTTTACGTATTGATGTTATACATATTGTCGTGCATACATGTCGTTGTTGTATGTCCACCTCGTGTTGGTCCGACGGGCTCATCGGGGGATCTATGCTAGCGTGCGCTGGATCATCGGATGGGTTTTTCCATCACGGGTTGGTCTGACGGGATCATCGTGGGTTCTAGGCAGTAAACGCTGGATCGTCGGAATTACCATGTGTATGTTGTGATATCATGTAGTGATTATCATTTATGTATGTTATTTATGAGTTTCTAGTAGGAGAAGACTCGTTGGTATTTTGTCATTTATGTTATTGTTATTCTTCGTGAGATGTTGAATAATATGTTGTGGTACTTGTACTAGCATCGTTGTGCTAACCCCTTCGGGGGTGAACATTTGTTTATGTTCAGGATCTAGGAGAGCGGGGAAACAACCACTGAGCATGACGACGAGGGTGCAGAGTGATGTTCCGACCGGGTTTATTGTCTGTTGTTGGTTATTTTAATAAGTACTCGAGTACGTCGTAATTTGTGATGTTTGGATTTCAGTGATGTATTAATATTCTTCATTTGGATATTTGTATTCTCGGTATTGAACCAGAACTGTCGTATTTTATTTCAGTGATTTCATATTTTGGTATCTGTTATTGTCTTTTCTTTTATTCAGCCTTGTAAATTCTTATGTAAAGGATTTATGGTGCTGTAATATTCCTGAATATATCGGGGGTGTTACAGAATATGGTATCAGAGCTAAGATTATGGATATCTTGGCCATTGGGTTAAAATAGGGGTCGTATACGTCTTTTAAAGTAACTGTCCGTGAATAACATCACTGTACTGCCTACATCTTCGTGCAAACGGTGGTTGTAAGTTCCTAAACTCTATCTCGTCCTTTACATGTTGTATCTCTTATACTTGAACATTAGAACGATATTGTTTCCTGTATATTGAGTATTTATGCTTACAGTATGTTGAGAGGTGGACGTGGACGTGGCCGCGGTCGCGGACGCGGACGAAGGAATGGCGAAAGAGAAGCTTCGCCTTCTAATCAGGCCAGCCACAGTTCAGGCGAGCCACAGAGATCTATTAATAATGAACCAGAACCTGTTGTACCCGAAATCCTTCGTTAGGTGGTGAACCAGATGACTCAGTTCGCCCAGGTCGTGGACCGAATGCAGGTGGCAGTAGGGTTACAACAGGGAGATCGACAACAGGGTATCCCAGACATGGAAAATCAAGGCGACTGATGGATGCAAGAGGTGGCGAAGATGCAACCACCTAAATTCGGCGGGATTTCTGAGACTCCCACCTGGGATCATTAGTTGAAGGAACTAGAGAAAATTGTTTGTCGGGATTAATTGCCCTGACGACCGGAGAGCCTCTATTGCTCAGTACTTTCTGATAGGAGAAGCGTCCGAATGGTGGGAAGCCATCCGGCCTGTAGACCATGATGCCAATTGGACAGAATTTAAATTGATGATGGAATCCCAGTACTGCCCTCGTCCTGTGAGGGAAGCCAAAGTTCGGGAGTTTTTCTCCGTTCAGCCTTCAGATGTGCCAATATCTCAGGCAATTAAGACGTTTAACCAGCAGCTAGCATTTGTTCAACATCTAGTCAGAACAGATGTGGAAATGATGATCCATTTTGATATGAGAATGAAACCAGAAATCCAGAGGTACATGTCTGGTTTTGAATGTACCACTCTCCGTCAATACCAGGATAAAGCATTGGCGTATGAAATCATGGAAGCAGCAATGGAGAAGTTGACAGAGTCCAAGAAGCATAAAGTCTCCGGTAGTTTCACGGAGCATAAGAGTAATGGGCCCCGCAAGGCCCAGTCATCCTTTCATTCTTTCAAGAAACCTCCGCACCCAGTTAGGAGCGGAAAGAACTTCGGAGCATCATCAACCACGACGGATGTCACCGGGAAATGCTTTAACTGTGCCCAGGCGGGGCACTATCGATGGAATTGCCTCCTACCTGCCGTGACTTGTTTTGATTGTGGTTGAGAGGGACATCGTGCGGTGTTCTGTGAAGAGGCTGCAAAGTCTTTTAGAGCCCGTACACCACAGCCAGTCCAGAAATAAGCCAGTATCTAATAGACGCAACAAAGTGTTCAGATGCCTCAGAATTTTGGCCGCGGACGAGGCAGAGGACAATGGGACCGAAAGGGTACATCGAGTGCCGGATATGTTCCCCCACGTCTGTACGAGATGAGGAGAACAGACGATCAGGATGCTGCCGTCGCATCAGGTACTGTTCAGATCCTTTCCCAGCCAGTTAGCATTTTATTCGATACAGGAGCTATGCATTCATTTATATCCTTGTCTTATGTAAATCGTTTGAATATTTCTGGTTTTCATAATTGTGAACCTTATGTTGTGGGTTTACCGATCGGAGAGAGAATTGTTGGAAACATAGAAACTAGAGATTTCCCTGTATCATTTGGAGGCAGAGAGTGGCTCTCAAATCTGATTGTGATAGAAATGCAAGGAGACGATCTGATACTCGGAGATGATTGGCTTAATCGATATGGAGCTATCGTAAACTACATAAAGAGGAATATCTCGCTGATCGCTGACGATGGTTCCGAAATACTGTTTAAAGGATGGAAACCAGGAAGCTCAGGAAAGATGATCAAGGCGATGAAAGCTATCAAATTGTTGAAACTGGGCTGTACCAGATACTGGTGCTATGCAATGAAGAAAGAAGACGAAATTGTGGAACTTTCATCCTTTCCTGTTGTGAACGAATTTCTGGATGTATTCCCAGACGAGTTACCTGGACTACCTCTACGACGGGATGAAGAATTCACCATCGAGCTGGTGTAATATCCGCAATTTTCGATTTCCGGTAATTTCTTTTTTCGGCGGAAGTCTGTTTTGACGACTCGCTCATGTCCGTTTCGTCATTCTGAGAATGATTAATTCTACACCTTTTGACATCCGAGTCCGTTTCGGTGTCGTTTCGTTGAGATCTGTGCTTTTTAGCGACTTTTCCGCACTTGAGTTCGATTCTTGCGAATCTCGTCCGAAACTGTTGTTTCGAGTTTCCCGCAAGTCCGTTTAACGTTGTTATACGTGTTGTGAGCTTCGGTTTGATTATTCGTTGTCGTATGGTGATTTTCGGGCAGTTGGGCCATTTTCGTAATTTCCCAAAGTTTGGGGTAATTACCTTCCGTTGTCGAATTTCGAGCCTTCGGGTGGTCGGAATCGTGTGTTCTACCAGCTCTTAGATTCGTCTTTGTGAGTACTTCGTAACCGTATCTTCGGTTCGTATTCAGGTTCGGGTTTCGGTGTCGTTTTGTTGAATTCAGGATTACTAAACGACTTTTCTAAGTATGAGTTCGTCTTTGTTAGATCATCATTAATTTTTGGTAACTCCAAAAATTATAAATCTTTGCAATATTATAGAACATCGAGTTAGCTTTCCAATGGTTCAAACGGTGAGTCAATCGGAGTCCGGACGAGAGAGTTATGGTCGTTTTAGTGGAAGACTGTCAGCTGTCGGGCACCGTCCAGGAGCCTTTCGGCCGATAGGGGGGCCGATAGACTCTACTGCCGGCATTTTGTATAGGGTATCGGTTGGGCCTATCGGCCGATAGGCCGGCCGATAGGTCCTGCTGTGTTACACTATAAACGTGTTGTTTTGAGCGTGAAACTCATTTTCTTCCCCATTTTTCCACTGTGTCGCGAGAGAGAAGTATAGAGGGGGAGAGTTCTTCATCCGGGGGTCGATTTTCATCATTTCTTTTCGGTTGTGAGGCTCGGATAATCAATCTAACGCGTGTTCTACGAATCTAAATACTTGAATCATCCAAGGTAATCTTCTAAGAACCCATTTTTGGGAGATTTTGGGGATTTTGGGTATTTTGTTCGATTTCGTCCGTTTAATCCGATTTAACTTAGGATTTTGATGGATTGATGATTATTTAGATGTATTATATCATTTCCCTTGTTATTCCATGGTTGGATCGTATCGATTCGTTGTTTGAGTTGAGTTCTTGACCGACGCCTTGAAGGTGTCCGGTAAAATGTCTTAGAGGGGTTTTCGGGCGTTCTACGATTATTCTTCCTCGTATGGTCGATGATTTATTGATTGTATGATGTTAGGGTCGTGTTTCTTGCAAAGAAACCATGTTGAACCCTTTCGTTCGTCGTCGTCTTCCGTTTCGATAGCATTGGGCGTTTCGAAGCTTTCCGGTTGAGCCGTGTTCGTCGGAATACTTGCGTGCCGGTTTCGAGGCAAGTATCTTGCCCATACATTACGTGTTTTGTGAATAAAATGGTTGTTAATCGTCGATATGTGCTAAATAAATATTCATAACCAACTTTTTCAAAAGTATCGGTATATTTACCAACATGGTTTTCTTAAAGACGACTCGTGTGTTCCGAGAATTAATATGCTTAATTGAATACGTGTATTAATGTTGAGTATAAGATCGTAATACTTTCGTGTGATGCCATTGTGTGTGATTACGTCATCGGTAAGTTTTGAAGTTTAGTCCTTTGTTTAAGCTGTACGTGGAGACATGTGGTTATCGATGAATTATGTGAATTTATGTGATATTGGTTGTGCCGTTCGGTGCTTTTGGAATAGTGTGCTTTCTTGTTGATAGTATTAGTTACGGGTTATGAGTATATGTTGGATGGCGGCCATTCTAGTAAAGGACCTCGACTATATATACCGTGATTGACCTTCGAGGCTTGTGGTTTGCAAGCGTGATTTTGGACGTGTGTGTGTGTTGTTCCTTCCACCGGAGTGTCCGACGGGATGTCCGGGGTCGATACTAAGGGGTACGGCCACGGAAGTGGACTTGGGTGCGTGTGTGGATGAACTTCCACCGGAGTGTCCGACGGGATGTCCGGGGTCGATCTAAGGGTACGGCCGCGAGTGGTTTCCCACCGAGTGTCCGCGGGATGTCCGGGGTCGATACTAAGGGGTACGGCGGGTTACGATTGTGGTTTTCATCTTGAGGATGACGTTGATGTTTTCGTTAATTGTGATATTGTCCAGGAGTATCACAATGCTTTGTGCTCGGTCGAGAGACATTATATTTCGAGTCTTGGTGCTTGGCTAGAATGGCATAGGAATAATGTGTTATGTGTAATGTGACCTTGTAAGTGAATTGAAGTGGATGATCGGGTCGTGGACCTGTGTTTTATGACTAGGAATGGTTGGGTCGTGGACCCGTGTTTTGTTAAACGGATTTGTATTTTGGAAAAAATGAACTTTGGGTGTGACCCTAAATGGCTTCGAGGAATTAAGAACCTTTTTAATTTCGATGTTTTCAAAACTCCCGAGAATTGGAAATGTTTTCACAATGCTTACTTGCTTCGTTTACCTTTCAAGACTTGAACTATTTTTAACTAAATATATCTCGGGAAGTCTTTCGTTATATTCTCGGAATGTGTTGTGTATGGCTCGTATTTGCACTTTATACTTGCACTAGCGAAACAGTGGAGTTTGCTAACCCCGAGTAATCGGGGGTGGATATCTGTATTGTGTCCAGTACATGCGAGGTTTTCGGGAGCAAGACACGGGATCGGCACGAGGATGATGAAAGACGAATGATACTAATCACACGAAGGCCGGTTTTGGGTTCGATTAGTGAGTCCATTGTATTGTCTTTTCCATTGTCTTATTGTTCATTGTTGCAAGTATTTTACCCTTGTGTGGGTATGAGTCTGGATGAGTTTATGTATTTTGATTTGTAAGTCGTGACGAAAGACCAAATCGGTCTATTGGTCCGTTATTTTTGATTCGTCGGTATGTAATGTAATGTGTTGTTTTGATGTCTAGCTTTGGTGGATCCTCACGGAGAGGGTGCGGCGTGTAATATTCCCGGTTTGATGCAGGGGTGTTACATTTATGGTATCGGAGCTTAGGTTGAGGAAACCTAGGTGTCGGGTCGAGTTATGTGTTGTTGAGTCTCGTTTTGTCGATTTTGTCCGATCGATGTCGTGTCGCGACGCGTCGGTTGGAATGTCGGCCGTGAGTAGTATCAGGATGCGGCCATCCTCTTCGTGCGATCTGTGGATGTAAGTCTCCCTTCTTTGTGGTGTGCCTCGTGTGACACGAGCTATATTTTTATGAGTATTTATTAAGTGACGGAGTCCGTTTATGGATTTTGATTTCTTGATACGTGACTATTTGACTCTCATATTTCTTTCAAGTGAGGAGTAGTTCTTTGGATTGTGCATGTTGGACTGTATTTCCTTTTTCCATTGAGTGAGTTCCTTTGTAATAGCTTTCGGTATTTTACCGACTGAATTTTTATTTCGAAAACCGATCCCTTTAACCGAGTTGTTGGCCTTGACCGTTTTGACGGTAGTTGGGTGTTTTCAAGTGATTTTGTGAGTTTGATAAGTACTACCGTCATCGACCTTTTTGGGCATTTTTGTAATTGGTTTTTAGCCTGGTGGGTTCCGGTGCGGGACCCACGGCGCTATAATATTCCGTGTATTTACCTGAAATCTTGGGGCATTGTAGCCCATTGTATTATCTTTGAAAACCTTGAGTATCTTAGAAAATAAAATTCGAGACGTACTTTTAATGATTGTATTTTCAAGGCGCCTACTAGCGCAACTATACATTTCAAAATTTTTCTACCTCGAGGACCAAAATGTTTTGAGATATTTTCGATGTTTAGAAATATTTATACTTAGACCCGAGGGTCGGATATTCTGAAAGTTTTTCACTAAAAGAAAGGTGTCCTCATTTTAGTTCAAACGCAAGATGAATTACAGAGTCTCGAAAACGATGTTTGTTTAACTTTTTGTAAATGATACTCAAGATCAACTGGTGTTTCCAAACTGTTTTCAAAAGGTGGTTCTCGTTTTTAAAACCTATCCATTCCCGTTTGAGGGCTGGGTATGTATGTGTGATGTTCGCGTTGTCCTTTTGATACTTTCTCCCGAGTATGACCGAATTGGCGGTGTGAGCGTTGAGACGCTTTCCACACATTGGTTGTGCTAGCCCCTGTGAGAGGCGGAGTGTTGGTATTGAATGTTGTCGCCTCATGGCAATTTCTGCGTTGTCGCGCATGTGCGAGCTGTTAGAGCTTGATTTGGTATGACCGTGTGCATCGGTGATGGTTCCGTTATGCGTCGATTGTTTAATGTCTTGTTACCGTGCTCCGTTTTTGTGAATTTCGTGGACGAGGTCGGAGGTAATGCCGTACTATTTCGACTTCTGTATTTTCTCTTTCTCCAGTCTATCGATTCGTTCATGTTCGTTGGCACTTTATGAACTTGTTATGTATTTCGATTTCATCGTCCGAACGAGCTGTGGTCTTGTTGTGGGTCGAAATGGTTATCGATGTTACTTTTTCGGGTTGATTCGATTCTTGTGAACCTTGTTTGGGAGTGACATCATCTGGTTCTACTAGTTCTTTTATTCGAAGTGGATCGGATTTGGAACTCTTATGTTTTCGACTCTGTCGACTCATTTATGTTTGTTGACATTTCTGAGATTGTCCGCCCCTTGTTTTTGTTTATCGAACGAGTGTGGTATCGTTTCGGAATAACTCGTTCGTCGTTGTGACTTTTCAATTGCTATTCCCTTTCCTGTGGATCTTATGTGAATGCACATCCTGTTGTTTTCACCGGATCATATATTGTCTCGAGTCGAGATGTGAACCTTGGAGTTGTTGTTTGAATTTTATTATCCTTCGTGTTTCGGACATGATTGTTCGATTTTTGTTGTCTCGATCGTTTGTTTGTCCGGTTTATATTGACCTCGTTCCGTGATTGGCGAACATTCAGGCTCCTTCGTAATTCCCTTCAGTTCGGGAAATTAGTTTCGTTTTCGATCTTCCAGCCCTTAGGCGGTGGGATTTCGTGTTTGTTCAGCGGTTGACTCGCGTTTTGATTGATGTACCGTTGGGTTGGTCAATCATATTGATTTTCGTTCGTTGTGTTTTGTGATTGTCGGATAATTGACTTGGCTATATTATCCGTTTGATGACGTTTGTCACTTGTTGGTTTTTATTATATCCCTAACGGCGACGTTGTGTTGGTCGCCGTGGAGCGTGTTTTCACGCTGTATACTCCTTTGTGTTGTTTGTAACATTTCGCCGTTGGGCGTTAGTTACGCATTCTTGTGTGTCTCGTTAAGTTTTTCCTGGCGGAATATTTCTTCTCCCTACTTGTTTTAAGTTTCGGGACGAAACTTCTTTTAAGGAGGGTAGAATGTAATATCCGCAATTTTCGATTTCCGGTAATTTCTTTTTTCGGCGGAAGTCTGTTTTGACGACTCGCTCATGTCCGTTTCGTCATTCTGAGAATGATTAATTCTACACCTTTTGACATCCGAGTCCGTTTCGGTGTCGTTTCGTTGAGATCTGTGCTTTTTAGCGACTTTTCCGCACTTGAGTTCGATTCTTGCGAATCTCGTCCGAAACTGTTGTTTCGAGTTTCCCACAAGTCCGTTTAACGTTGTTATACGTGTTGTGAGCTTCGGTTTGATTATTCGTTGTCGTATGGTGATTTTCGGGCAGTTGGGCCATTTTCGTAATTTCCCAAAGTTTGGGGTAATTACCTTCCGTTGTCGAATTTCGAGCCTTCGGGTGGTCGGAATCGTGTGTTCTACCAGCTCTTAGATTCGTCTTTGTGAGTACTTCGTAACCGTATCTTCGGTTCGTATTCAGGTTCGGGTTTCGGTGTCGTTTTGTTGAATTCAGGATTACTAAACGACTTTTCTAAGTATGAGTTCGTCTTTGTTAGATCATCATTAATTTTTGGTAACTCCAAAAATTATAAATCTTTGCAATATTATAGAACATCGAGTTAGCTTTCCAATGGTTCAAACGGTGAGTCAATTGAGTCCGGACGAGAGAGTTATGGTCGTTTTAGTGGAAGGCGTCGGTGTCGGGCACCGTCCCAGAGCCTTTCGGCCGATAGGGGGCCGATAGACTCTCCGCCGGCATTTTGTATAGGGTATCGGTTGGGCCTATCGGCCGATAGGCGGCGATAGGTCTCTTTGTGTTACACTATAAACGTGTTGTTTTGAGCGTGAAACTCATTTTCTTCCCCATTTTTCCACTGTGTCGCGAGAGAGAAGTATAGAGGGGGAGAGTTCTTCATCCGGGGGTCGATTTTCATCATTTCTTTTCGGTTGTGAGGCTCGGATAATCAATCTAACGCATGTTCTACGAATCTAAATACTTGAATCATCCAAGGTAATCTTCTAAGAACCCATTTTTGGGAGATTTTGGGGATTTTGGGTATTTTGTTCGATTTCGTCCGTTTAATCCGATTTAACTTAGGATTTTGATGGATTGATGATTATTTAGATGTATTATATCATTTCCCTTGTTATTCCATGGTTGGATCGTATCGATTCGTTGTTTGAGTTGAGTTCTTGACCGACGCCTTGAAGGTGTCCGGTAAAATGTCTTAGAGGGGTTTTCGGGCGTTCTACGATTATTCTTCCTCGTATGGTCGATGATTTATTGATTGTATGATGTTAGGGTCGTGTTTCTTGCAAAGAAACCATGTTGAACCCTTTCGTTCGTCGTCGTCTTCCGTTTCGATAGCATTGGGCGTTTCGAAGCTTTCCGGTTGAGCCGTGTTCGTCGGAATACTTGCGTGCCGGTTTCGAGGCAAGTATCTTGCCCATACATTACGTGTTTTGTGAATAAAATGGTTGTTAATCGTCGATATGTGCTAAATAAATATTCATAACCAACTTTTTCAAAAGTATCGGTATATTTACCAACATGGTTTTCTTAAAGACGACTCGTGTGTTCCGAGAATTAATATGCTTAATTGAATACGTGTATTAATGTTGAGTATAAGATCGTAATACTTTCGTGTGATGCCATTGTGTGTGATTACGTCATCGGTAAGTTTTGAAGTTTAGTCCTTTGTTTAAGCTGTACGTGGAGACATGTGGTTATCGATGAATTATGTGAATTTATGTGATATTGGTTGTGCCGTTCGGTGCTTTTGGAATAGTGTGCTTTCTTGTTGATAGTATTAGTTCTGGGTTATGAGTATATGTTGGATGAACTGGCCATTCTAGTAAAGGACCTCGACTATATATACTGTGATTGACCTTCGAGGCTTGTGGTTTGCAACTGTGATTTTGGAACGTGTGTGTGTGTTGTTCCTTCCACCCGGAGTGTCCGACGGGATGTCCGGGTCGATACTTAAGGGTACGGCCACGGAAGTGGACTTGGGTGCGTGTGTGGATGAACTTCCACCGGAGTGTCCGACGGGATGTCCGGGGTCGATCTTAAGTGCGGCCGCGGAAGTGGTTTCCCACCGGAGTGTCCGACGGGATGTGCGGGGTCGATACTAAGGGGTACGGCGCGGGTTACGATTGTGGTTTTCATCTTGAGGATGACGTTGATGTTTTCGTTAATTTTGATATTGTCAGGAGTATCACAATGCTTTGTGCTCGGGGTCGAGAGTCATTATATTTCGAGTCTTGGTGCTTGGCTAGAATGGCATAGGAATAATGTGTTATGTGTAATGTGACCTTGTAAGTGAATTGATGTGGATGATCGGGTCGTGGACCTGTGTTTTATGACCAGGAATGGTTGGGTCGTGGACCCGTGTTTTGTTAAACGGATTTGTATTTTGGAAAAAATGAACTTTGGGGTTGTGACCACAAATGGCTTCGAGGAATTAAGAACCTTTTTAATTTCGATGTTTTCAAAACTCCCGAGAATTGGAAATGTTTTCACAATGCTTACTTGCTTCGTTTACCTTTCAAGACTTGAACTATTTTTAACTAAATATATCTCGAAGTCTTTCGTTATATTCTCGGAATGTGTTGTGTATGGCTCGTATTTGCACTTTATACTTGCACTAGCGAAGCAGTGGAGTTTGCTAACCCCAGAGTAATCGGGGGTGGATATCTGTATTGTGTCAGTACATGCGGGTTTCGGGAGCAAGACACAGGATCGGCACGAGGATGATGAAAGACGAATGATACTAATCACACGAAGGCCGGTTTTGGGTTGATTAGTGAGTCCATTGTATTGTCTTTTCCGCTGTCTTATTGTTCATTGTTGCAAGTATTTTACCCTTGTGTGGGTATGAGTCTGGATGAGTTTATGTATTTTGATTTGTAAGTCTGTGACGAAAGACCAAATCGGTCTATTGGTCCGTTATTTTTGATTCGTCGGTATGTAATGTAATGTGTTGTTTTGATGTCTAGCCTGGTGGATCCTCACGGAGAGGGTCTGCGGCGTGTAATATTCCCGGTTTGATCTGGGGGTGTTACAGCTGGAACCCGGAGCTACACCAATTTCTAAGGCGCCGTATCATATGGCACCTACTGAGATGTACGAACTGAAAAAGCAACTGGAGGAGTTACTGGACAAAGGCTATATCCAGCCAAGCGTTTCGCCCTAGGGAGAACCAGTTCTTTTTGTCCGGAAGAAGGATGGATCGCTTCGATTGTGTATTGACTATCAAGAACTGAACAAGATGACGATTAATAACAAGTATCTGTTGCCATGGATTGATGATTTGTTTGACCAGTTACAAGGAGCAACAGTGTTTTCCAAAATCGATCTGAGATCAGGATATCATCAGCTGAGGATTAAGGAATCTGATGTTCTGAAATCAGCATTCAGAACTTGCTACGGACACTATGAGTTTGTAGTGATGCCGTTTGGTCTCACTAACGCACCTGCTGTATTCATGCAGTTGATGAACCGAGTGTTCATCGAGTATTTGGATAAATTTGTGGTTGTGTTCATTGATGACATTTTGGAGTATTCTAAAAGCCCGGAAGAGCATGCACAGCATTTACGGATTGTGTTAGACCTGTTGAGAAGTGAACAATTGTACGCCAAACTTTCTAAGTGTGAATTCTGGCTAAAAGAAGTAATGTTCCTCGGCCATGTGGTATCAGCTGAAGGAGTCCGAGTAGATCCTCAGAAGATCAAAGCAGTTATGGATTGGAAGCATCCAAAGAACGTGAAAGAAGTCCGAAGTTTCTTAGGACTTGGTGGATATTATCGTCGGTTCGTGGAAGGGTTTTCCAAAATTACCCGCCCACTTACGCGACTATTGCTGAAAACTCAAAAGTTTGAGTGGAATGAGATGTGCCAGAATAGTTTTGATGAATTGAAGAAGAGATTGATGACGGCACCGATTTTAGCACTCCCACGAGGAACTGGAGGATTCATAGTTTACAGTGATGCTTCGAACCAAGGACTCGGATGTGTATTTATGCAGAATGATAAGGTGATCGCTTATGCGTCATGACAGTTGAAACATTATGAAGTGAATTACCCAACGCATGATTTGGAGCTAGCATCAGTAGTTTTTGCTTTGAAAATCTGGAGACATTACCTGTACGGGACTCATTGTCAGATCTTTACGGATCACAAGAGTCTCAAATACATCTTCAGTCAGAAAGAGTTGAACATGCGGCAAACAAGATGGCTGGAACTTATTAAGGACTATGACTTGGAGATTCTTTATCATCCAGGCAAAGCAAATGTAGTGGCCGATGCACTTAGCTGCAAGCCTGTTTCTATTCAGATGCTGGAGACTCTGACCTCCCAGCTTAGCATTCAACGAGAGATGATTCGAGAAGGAATAGAATTATGGTTGCAAAGAGTCCAAGGACAACTGTGTGATGGAAATAACTTCATCGTTAACCGAAGAAATCAAATCTAAGCAAGTAGATGATCCTCTGATGATTCGGTTACGTGATGAAGTGATCAAGGGAAAGGCCTCTGGATTCGTAATTCATGATGATAGAGTTTTGAGATTTCAGAACCGACTTTGCGTTCCCGATGTCGATGTTCTGAAACAGACGATTATGAAGGAAGCTCACAGCACGCCCTATTCTATCCACTCGGGCACCAGTAAGATGTATAAGGACTTGAAGCAGAACTTTTGGTGGGGCAACATGAAGAAAGATGTAGCGGAGTATGTCTCGAAGTGTTTGACTTGTCAGCAGGTTAAGATCGAGCATCAACGATCTGCCGAAATGCTGAAGCCACTCCCGATTCCTGAATGGAAGTGGAAGGACATATCGATGGACTTTATCACTAATATGCCGAGAACCAAGATATGAATGAACATGATTTAGGTGATAGTTGATCGTTTAACCAAATCGGCTCATTTTCTAGGCATTAAGGACACTTGGGGACCCAAAAAGTTGGCATGAGTATTTATTTCAGAGATAGTTCGATTGCATGGTACGCCGAAGACAATTATTTCTGATCGAGATGGTCGTTTTGTGTCTCATTTTTGGAAAGCAGTTCATAAGGCCTTGGGGACCGAATTGAACTTCAGCACAACTTATCACCCACAGACAGATGGATAATCCGAGAGGACTATTCAAACAGTGGAAGATATGCTAAGGGCTTGTGCCTTAGATTGGTCAACTGATTGGGAAGTTCATCTACCGTTGATTGAATTCACTTACAACAATAGTTGGCATGCTTCCATTAAGATGGCACCGTTTGAGGCATTATATGAGAGGAGATGCAGACCACCCCTATGTTGGGACGATTCATCAGACTTCATCGGGACCGAACCGGAGTTGATCGTACAGATACGAGAGAAGATAGCCTTGATTCGTGAAAGGCTGTTGACTGCCCAGAGTTGACAGAAATCTTATGCATACGTACGCCATCGCCCATTGGAGTTCAGTACTAGAGACCACGTACTTTTAAAGGTTTCTCCTACTCGGGCAATCTTTCATTTTGGAAGGAAGGGAAAGTTGAGTCCTAGGTATATCGGACCGTTCGAGATTCTTGAAAGAGTTGGAGAGTTAGCATACAGATTGGCATTACCGCCGTCATTGAGCCATGTCCATAACGTGTTCCACGTATCCCAGTTACAGAGAAATATACCGAATCCTAGTCATGTCATTGATTTTGGCGAGATCGAAGTCGCTCAAGATGGAACGTTTGAAGAGAGACCGGTCCGGATACTCGAGAGTCGAGTTAAGCAGTTGAGGAACAAACCAATCGCTCTGGTCAAAGTTCAGTGGTCACGCCACGGAGTGGAAGAAGCCACTTGGGAAACGAAAGATAGCATGAAGTCCAGATATCCAGAGTTATTTCGTCTTGAGTTTCGGGACGAAACTCCTTTTTAGTAGAGAGTATGTAATATCCGGACTTATTATTGAGTATTTCATCTGTATTTGAGCCCTGTATTATTCAGAATTGTGATATCTATAATTGGAGTATGATATTTCCTATATTTGTATCCTTGTACATGAGTATAACAACATGTAAATTTTCTCATGCGAACACGTGATAACATACGCTAAGAATGTAGCTTAACGTATGTTATCGGCTAAAACTAGCGTACGCCACGAATGAAGAATTGCGTGCGTTAGGTAGTCGATTATTGAGCTAGGCGGCTAGCACATGCGCCAGCCGGACATGGATCCGGATAAGATTCCCGCGGGTGAACCTAGACAGTTTTGGAGTCAACACTAATTAGCGTGCGCTAATGACAGTAAGATAGTGTGCGCTAATAAGCTAAAATGTAGAAACATTATATAAGGGACAGCACCCTCATTTCATTTAGTTTACGTTTCCTTCACTTGTTCTTCGTTCCTTGGAAGTCCAGAGAGCCTTCCCTACTTCTTAAACACATATAAACCCTCCTTACATGATCATTGAATATTGAAGAGTACTTACACTTGATCATTGAAGAAGAAACTCACTTTGGAGTGACACACAAGCAACCGGGGTTGAAGTCTACCTATTGTTTCAGTGTTTTCTTCATCTTAAGGTATGTTAATACTATCTCCTACCTTAGATTCGTGTTATTAAGGATATGAGGATTATGCTATCAAGATACTGAGTTCCATTGATGAATTATCCAAACAACATCATGTTTATAAGTTGGAATGTTTATACTTAAGATATCATCGTTGGAAACATCATGATTAACATCTTACCACGTCGAATGATGAGAGAAATATTCTGAGATTGATTATCCGTATTGATGACGTTACCATATTGGTCGTAGACGTAAAGTTGTTATCACTTTTGTTAAACGGACTTAGGATAGAATTGTAGAAGTTTTGCATCCTTTCTTATAAGTTGGAATTGTTAGTTCATCTTCATGGTTAAATCGGGATGTAATGATGATATCGGAATTTAGTGCATCGATCTTAAGAACACCGAACTTCGCATAAGAATTGTAATCAAGATGGAATTTGGTGTTGTGATAATTATGCGTATCCTTGTATCTCGAAGGTGTTTGAATCCGTGAGATCATTTGTAAAGAGATGAACGTAATATGCATGGAGATAACGTATATTAAACACTGAGGATTTCGTAAGTTTCATCACCGTAGAACGGTCGACTGCCCAGGGAAGAACTGTCATACATGTTTAGCGAGCGCTAAGCTTTATAGTTAACGTGCGCTAACGGGCATAAGTTAACGTACACTACGCTTGGAACGTAACGTGCGTTATATCATCAGACGAGTCAATCGACTGATCAGTGAGGTACTGACAAGTGACAGTGCATGGTTAGCCTACGCTAGACTTTGTATTATTGCGTGCGCTAATAGGTAGCCTTAACGTACGCTACATAGGATACGTAGCGTGCGTTAAGCAAGCCAGGCAGATTACGTTTTATGAACTTTCGACCGTAACTTGGATTGTTAGATGTTTCGTTCGACATGAGATAAATTCCATATTCTTTCTTTTGCTAAGGTTCGAGCTTTGCTACGTGATTGATCGAAGGGGCGACCTTCGAGCGTTTTGATATTTGTGGGAGTATTATTTCTTGTCATCAAACCGAGGCAAGTACCTTAATTGTTTTACGTATTGATGTTACACATATTGTCGTGCATATATGTCGTTGTTGTATGTCCACCTCGTGTTGGTCCGACGGGCTCATCGGGGGATCTATACTAGCGTGCGCTGGATCATCGGACGGGTTTTTCCATCACGGGTTGGTCTGACGGGATCATCGTGGGTTCTAGGCAGTAAACGCTGGATCGTCGGAATTACCATGTGTATGTTGTGATATCATGTTGTGATTATCATTTATGTATGTTATTTATGAGTTTCTAGTAGGAGAAGACTCGTTGGAATTTTGTCATTTACGTTATTATTATTCTTCGTGAGATGTTGAATAATATGTTGTGGTACTTGTACTAGCATCGTTGTGCTAACACCTTCAAGGGTGAACATTTGTTTATGTTCAGGATCCAGGAGAACGGGGAAACAACCACTGGAGCTGCATGACGACGAGGGTGCAGAGTGATGTTCCAGTCGGGTTTATTGTCTGTTGTTGGTTATTTCAATAAGTACTCGAGTATGTCGTAATTTGTGATGTTTGGATTTCAGTGATGTATTAATATTCTTCATTTGGATATTTGTATTCTAGGTATTGAACCAGAACTGTTGTATTTTATTTCAGTGATTTCATAATTTGGTATCTGTTATTGTCTTTTCATTTATTCAACCTTGTAAATTCTTATGTAAAGGATTTACGGCGCTGTAATATTCCTGAATATATCGGGGGTGTTACAGTATATATTGTTGGGATTCGGTACCTAAAACGAAGGCCCAGCGGAAGCGGTAAAATGAAATTAATTCGATCCGAATCCCTATGAGGATCGATCAAGCTACGCATATACGAATATAAAATAAACAAAGGAAGATTCGAAATCATACCCTTGTTGTCCTTTGATTATATGGAGTTTCTTCTCTTGAGCTATTCCCCAAACGATCCAAAATGCTCCAAGCCCTTGGGTGATCCAACACCGAAAAACCGCGTCTCTACTTGTCACGCGTCGGAGAAACGAACGGAATGACAACACTCGATTAACCTCTAAGGTTACGGCTAGAATCAAGTGATGAAGCTTTGATTATAACACTCTAAGTGTTTTAATATTTAATCTCTCAATTTAATCTCTTGATATTTTCTCCAAGAATATATCTCAAGAACAATGAATAAATGTGAAGACTTGAAGAAAACTTTTCTCTCTCTCTCTCTCTCCAGCTCAAATCACGTATGGAATGGGTGGTTGATTTGCTGGGAGAAGTCTCCCTTTTATTCCATTTACAAATCCCACAAAATCACATTTATCCTTATTTTAAGAGATATCTTATCTCTAATGTCATAAGTCCTCCACCAACCAAATCAAGACTAAGACCAAGGCAAGGCATCAAAGTGGGGCGACCTCTAGAACGAATCGGACGATTTCGGTTCATTTTAGACTCCCGTGAGTCCAAACAGATAAACTCCGATTCCGTTCCGATGTATTTATATCGATTAATTAATCTAATTAATTAATCATATCAAATACATAATGACATAATTATTTTCTCCAAGAAATAATTATATTCATGAATTAAATTAATCACCCGGTAATTTATTTAATTCATTAGGCCATAAATTAATTTATCCAATAAATTAATTTAGACATGCAATGTCCCAAATTAGATATCCAATATCTTAATATTCATTATGAGAGAATAAGCTTGATTCATTCCGTCGTCAATCCTATTGCGCGACTCGGTAGGTTCGTCTCAGTCAGCAATGGGAGGAACCAAAGAGTAGTAGAACCACCTAGCCAGCCTGGCGGCCTACACTGTACCCCAACTGAGAACGAATGATTGGGATTATTCAAGAACCATTCTGTCGTGAATACCAGTATATGTATAAACCCTTCTTTCAAATGTCCGATCAAGTTATAGGGTCACGGTCAGTCAAACCCTATCTGTACTTGACGCTATGCATGCATTAATGCAAATCGAGATCATCGAGCTCTCGTGTATCCAATACAACTAGCTCTAATGCTTTGGCCAAAGACTTATGATCTCATCTGCCAACAACCGCATAGGACATTTAACCCGCTCACTAACGGAAGGAAGAATTCTATCTTGGTATTCAGTAGGACCTGCTACTTGCCCGTCAAGATGCATGTCGAGGTTGATCCTCGCCTTCCGGTTTACAGGGTCGAACTACTCTAATGAAAATCTTGACGTCACAAGCACATACCTACTAAATCCTCAAGTCGAAGGTTCACGAATACCTATCACAACCTTTCGATTCCATCATTGACTGTCCCGGAGTGAAATCCGTGTGACGAATCGAGGGTGAGTCGGTTCGAGTATACTAATCCAATTAGCATACCTATAACGTGTGCTCCCACTAACCATTAGCGTTCGACATGCACTCTCCATGTCAAAGAACACGTCATACAAGTCTTCACATAAACTTAATGCCCAATCAAGTTTCATCGACTTGCGAACGATTAAGTATTTGAGCTATAAACCTTTCCAGTGCCGACCTCCTTATCCAATAAGGAGTGCAACGTTTTGCTCTCAAATATATGTACTAGTTTCTATACGTATATTTACGAGTTAGGAACGCCAGTAACTACCAGTAAATAAAGAAACATTCATTGCCTTATATAAATGATTTACATAATTAAAAGTACAATGCCCTCACTCAACATCCTCTGAATGGCATTCGAGGGCATATTCCTAACAATCTCCCACTTGCACTCAATGCCACATACTATGGTATCTAATACCCATATTCTCCAGATGACGCTCCAAGATAGTCTGAGAAAGTGGCTTGGTCAGTGGATCAGCGACGTTGTCGGCTGAGTCTACTCTGTGCAGCACAATGTATCCCTTGCGAATAAATTACCTTACGAGATGATACTTCCTCTCAATATGTTTGGTGCTGTTGTGAAACCTCGGCTCCTTGGCCTGCGCTACAGCTCCGTCGTTGTCGCAGTATAGCGGAACAGGCAGCTCAGCACATGGTATCACTTGAAGTTCTCCCAGAAACTTCTTAATCCAGAACCCTTCCTTGGAAGCCTCCGAGTCTGCTTGATACTCAGCCTGACAGGTGGAATTAGCCGTCGCGCTTTGCTTGGCGCTACGCCAAGATACCGCTCCTCCATTATGAGTAAATATGTAGCCAAAAGTAGACATCGAGTCGTCCTTCAGTCCTTGGAAGTCCGAATCAGTGAATCCCACCACATCCAATTCTCCACCTCCATACATCAGAACCATATATTTCTAGTCCTTCTCAAGTACTTGAGAACGTTCTTTACGGCAGTCCAATGTTCCCTACCTGGGTTTGCCTGAAACCTACTCACCACGCTTACAGCATGCGCAATGTCAGGTCTCGTACACAACATAGCATACATAAGGCTATCCACGACCGAAGCATATGGTATATTACTCATTTCCTTCCGTTGTTCCTCACTTTGAGGACACATCTACAAGGAGAGTTTTATTCCATGCCGCATCGGTTGGAACCCTCTTTTAGAATTATTCATCTTAATTCGCTTTAAGATTTTATCTATATATAGGGCTTGGGAAAGACCTATTGTTCTCTTCGCTCTATCCCGGTAGAGTCGAATACCAAGAATATAGGTAGCTTCTCCCAAGTCTTTCATGGAGAAATTACTCGAAAGCCAAGCTTTCACAGAACTGAGCATTCACACATCATTTCCTATTAGTAGAATGTCATCTACATATAGTACTAAAAATGCGATCTTGCTCCCACTAACCCTCTTGTATACACAAGGTTCCTCTTCATTTTGCACGAAGTCAAACTCTTTGACCGCCTCGTCAAAATGAAGGTTCTAACTATGCGACGCTTGCTTCAGTCCATAAATGGAACGTTGAAGCTTGCACACTTTCTGAATATCGACTTCGGACACAATGCCTTTAGGCTGCTCCATATAGATTTCCTCCTCGAGGAATCCATTAAGGAAAGCCGTCTTTACGTCCATTTGCCATATCTCATAATTGTGGTAGGCAGCTATAGCAAGCATCATGCGAATAGACTTGATCATGGCTAAGGGCGAGAAGGTATCATGGTAATCGATCCCTTCTTTCGGGGTATAACCCTTTGCCACAAGCCTGGCCTTATAGGCGTCAACCTTGCCATCACCATCAGTCTTTCTCTTGTAGATCCACTTGTTCCTAATAGGCACTATGCCCTTGGGGCGGTCTACTAGAGTCCAGACCTGATTGACATGCATCGAGTCTATCTCAGCTTCCATAGCTTCACGCCATTTCGCGGAGTCTACATCCACTATCGCTTGGTCATAGGTCGTTGGGTCAGTTTCTTGGCTATCACTTGGAACATCATGGAGACCTAGTTCCTCCAAGTGCACAAGCCCATACCTCTAAGGTAAATGAGACACCCTACTAGACCTACGAGGTGGTTGTACTTGTGTTTCAGAAGGTTCGGTTCCAGTTTCTTGCACAGATGTCTCCCGATGAGTTTTATTGTATTCTTCTAAAGAAATACTTCTACCTGCTCCGCCTTCCTGAATGAACTCATCTTCCAGGAAGTGTGCTTGTAAAGCAACAACGATCTTTCGATCTTCAGGCATGTAGAATAGATATCCCATCATCCCAGATGGGAATCCAATGAAACGTCCCTTCACGGACCTAGCTTCCAACTTCTCCACCTTAGTCTTCTTGACATAGGCGGGACATCCCCAAATCCTAATATGATTAAGACTTGGTTTCCTGCCCTCCAACATCTCATGTGGAGTTTTAGCAACGGATTTGGAAGGACATCTGTTCAAAATGTAAGCGGCAGTCAGGAGTGCATACCCCCACAGGTAAATCGGTAAGTCAGTATAGACCAGCATGGAACGGACCATATTCAACAAGGTCCGGTTCCTTCTTTCTGACACACCATTTAACTGAGGACTACCTGGAGGTGTTAGTTGTGAAACTATTCCATGTTCCTTAAGGAACTCGTCAAACTCCGTACTCATATACTCGCCACATCGGTCCGACCGAAGTGCTTTGATACGACTACCAGTTTGTTTCTCGACTAGGGCCTTGAATTTCTGTAATTTCTCAAAGGCCTCGGATTTATGTTTCATTAAGTATACATAACCATACCTAATATGATCATCTGTAAACGTAATGAAATATTGATATCCGTCACGTGCTACTTCTAAAGCACCACAAACGTCGGTATGGATTAATACTAGTTTATCAGCGGCTCTTTCAAAAGTCCCTGTGAAGGGGGACTTAGTCATTTTGCCTTTAAGGCAAGATTCACAAGTAGGAAAGGGATCCGATCCCAATGGACCCATAAGTCCATCTTTTTCCATTTTGTAAACCTTGGTCTGACCAACATGACGAAGTCTAAGATGCCATTTCAAAATTTGATTGGTTTCATCCCTACCACGTTTTCTAATCATAGTATTCACAACTACTTTGTTGCTGAGATTTAGATGATAGAATCCATTTAACAATGTAGCAGTACCCATTAGTTTATTTCTGAAATAAATTTTGCAGGAACCATCACCAATGAAAAATGAAAAGCCTTTTCGGTCCATGACCGGAATGGATACAATGTTTTTGTGCCACTTGGGCAACACAAGTACATCTTCTAAAGTCAAAACAAAGCCGGATTCTAAACCCAGAAGAAGTGATCCTATGTCGGTCGCCTCGACACTATGCCCGCTTCCGACTGTGATCATAACTTCTCCAGCTCCAAGCTTCCTACTTTGTTCCAGATCCTGATTCACGGTACAAATATGAGAACTAGCACCAGAATCCAGTATCCAGGAAGTAGAAAATACAGTAGCAGAACAATTTGTTTCCAAAACTAAAAGCTTTGTACCTGAAGCGCCATGAAGAATCAGACAGTCTCTAGCCCAGTGGCCCAGCTCACCGCACTTGAGGCAAGCATCCTTCTTCTTGTTGTTCTTCGGAACCATCGGGGTCTTGCCCTTTCCCTTAAGGTCCTTAACTTGTGGTCCAGTTTGCTTCTTGGTCTTTTTCTTCTTATTCTTAGACCTCTGAGATCTAGAAGAAATCATAAGAGCAGACTCCTTCATCTGCGGAGTCTTCATCTGAGACTGAGCGGTCACAAGTTTGTTCATTAGCCCAACTAAATTACATGCAATCTCATTGCAGTTAAAGTTAATAACAAACTGTGAGAAGGAATCAGGAAGAGACTATAGGATAAGGTCGGTTTGGAGAGAAGTATCCATTTTAAAATCAAGAGCCTCTAATCTCTCGATCATGGATATCATTTTGAGGACATGTTCCCCAACCTTCTCACCTTCCTTCATCCTTGCACCGAACAGTTGCTTGGATATCTCATATCTAGCAGTTCTGTTGTGCTCACCATAAAGCTCGGTTAAGTGAGATAGAATCTGCCTAGCAGAAGTCATTTTCTCATGAGCTCTCTGAAGCTCATTAGACATCGAATCCATCATATATGCATGGACTTTTACGTCATCCTTATCCCACTTTTCGTGGTTTTCGATCTCTTCCTGATTGGCTCTGGTCCGCACAGGAGGCGCCGGAATGTCCGTCTCCAAGACGTATCCCAGTGCCTCTATACTGAGGACAATCATCAGATTGCGGAGCCAGTCCACAAAGTTAGGTCCAATCAGGGTGTTCTTCTCGAGTAGAATTGCGAGTGGATTCATTGTCATATTGAGAGTTATGTCTGCATTAAGTATAACAGATTAATTAGTGACTTGTTATATTATGATCTGAGTATAGAATTAAGGTCTTTTCTATTCTTGTTATCCAGCTCCCACTATTTTTATCGGAACAACACACTCCCATGTGAAATTCGGAAGTATCGTCGCTCTACTTCATAGTGGTGATCGAGTTCTTTATAAATTTTAATAGAGGGCAACCGAACAGGTTTCTAGTCTATTAATTTTCATAAAGTGGTGTCCAACACCAACCCATCTAATGGATGATTCGATCTTCTTTTTTCCTTTGTTCACTCCCCTCAACCTATACGGTTTCTATGGTTCGTGAACAAGTTAAGTTTATACCATCGACGCAAATCAGTTTCACAATTGAATCTTATCCGGCAACCTATCAGGTTTCTAGGTATAAAATTTGCTCCAACCGAAGGCATCTAATGCACTCCCGGTAATTTATCTGTCCTCCCCGAACGACTACCCCGATAACTCGGAAGCATAGCACTCTGGTTTGGATTTCAATTTCCCGAAAGCTCGATGGAGGGAAGGAAAACCTTGAAACCTTATAAACTTAATAATTTGTTGTTGGAGAATTTTCGCGATTAACGTTACACTTTGCACATTAATCAGTTAAGCGCGTTTGTGGCATTCATACAATATGAAACAACCATTCACAACCTAGTTGCTACCAACATGTGGTTCATGGACCGTTCCTAGAAAACAAAAACTCCGTAATCTAATTACAAGTCTTCGTCTTGAATCTTCGTCTTCTTGAAACGGATCTTCCTCCGGTCTTCATCATTACATATAAATTTTACATTGAAAAATTGCATCCTAGATACAAATATTTCTAGTAAAATAAATAGGCTCAAAACGGCCTTTACAACCCAATCGAATAAAACGAACGATTCAAACTAAGTCCATGAACCACATCCCCATTCAAAAGCATTCATCCAATAAATACTCAATAAATGGATAGCGAGAAGATTACATATGATCCAATCAATAATCAACAATAAATAGAATTGATCTAATCAATTCAACAATAATCGACAATTTAATTTTCGTCCGTAGTGTACCCTTAAAATATTTTCTTTGAATTTTCCCTCATCAAAAATTCCAAATTAATGATTTTAATATAGGAAAATTCAATAATCAAAAATATACTGAAAAACGAGACCGAGTGCCCGGCTGAAAGCGCCGGCGGCACGGGCACCTGCCGGCGGCCTACGAGGCCACGCCCGGCCTTACGAGCCACGCCGCGGCTACAGGACGCGCCCGGCTCCAGACAGGAAAGGGGCCCCGACCATGCCCGGATACGCCCGGCAGGATACAGCACGTACCCGACCGGATACAGCAAGTGCTCGGCAGGATACAACAAGCGCTCGGCCGGATCCAGCGAGCACTCGACTGGATACAGCAACGCGCTCGGCAGGATACAACAAGCGCTCGGTCGGATCCAGCGAGCACTCGGCTCGATACAGCAACGCGCTCGGCACTGGGGGTGTTCAAAACCGGATATCCGGACTTTCGGATATCCGAAATTTCGGATATCCGAATATCCGGAAAAAAATATGAATTATGTTCGGATATCCATATATTCGAAAAAAATATTCGGATTTGGATATCGGATATCCGTATATCCGAAAAAAACTTCGGATATGGATATCGGATATCCGAATATCTGAATACCTTATATTATTTAAAATATAAAAAAATAAAAATTTTAAGATTTTTCGGACATTTCGGATATCCGAATATCCGATTTTTCTGAAAAGTACTATCCGATATCCGAATATAAAGTTCCGGATATCCGAACTTCGGATATTCGAATTTTCGGATATCTGGAACTTTGGATTTTTGAATATTTCGGATCGGATATCGGATATTTTTGAACACCCCTAACTGACTCGGCAGAATACAGCAAGCGTCCGGACACGGGCCGGACGTGCTCGGCCATACTCGGCAGTTGTATGGAAAATCGTCCAACGATTGGATACATCTCGTTTTCGGGCAGATTTCTAAAATCCTGTTATTCCTGATCTGAATATTATTAATATAAATCATATTTCCAAGAAAAACCTGATTTATACTATAACATAAAATCAAGGAAAAACGACACTACGACGAACAATAAAATATCTACGATTATCAAAATGATTCTAAATCACAAAATAAGCATTACAAATGCTAAATATCGTATATACGATCGCAAGACCTCGCTCCGATACCACTGTTGGGATTCGATACCTAAAACGAAGGCCCAGCGGAAGCGGTAAAACGAAAATTAATTCGATCTGAATCCCTACGAGGATCGATCGAGCTATGCATATACGAATATAAAATAAACAAAGGAAGATTCGAAATCATACCCTTGTCGTCCTTTGATTATCTGGAGTTCCTTCTCTTGAGCTATTCCCCAAACGATCCAAAATGCTCCAAGCCCTTGGATGATCCAACGCCGAAAAACCGCGTCTCTACTTGTCACGCGTCGGAGAAACGAACGGAATGACAACACTCGATTAACCTCTAAGGTTACGGCTAGAATCAAGTGATGAAGCTTTGATTATAATACTCTAAGTGTTTTAATATTTAATCTCTCAATTTAATCTCTTGATATTTTCTCCAAGAATATATCTCAAGAACAATGAATAAATGTGAAGACTTGAAGAAAACTCTCTCTCTCTCTCTCTCTCTCTCTCTCTCTCTCTCTCTCTCTCTCTCTCTCTCTCTCTCTCTCTCTCTCTCTCTCTCTCTCTCTCTCTCTCTCTCTCTCTCTCTCTCTCTCTCTCCAGCTCAAATCAGGTATGGAATGGGTGGTTGATTTGCTTGGAGAAGTCTTCCTTTTATTCCATTTACAAATCCCACAAAATCACCTTTATCCTTATTTTAAGAGATATCTTATCTCTAATGTCATAAGTCCTCCACCAACCAAACCAAGACTAAGACCAAGGCAAGGCATCAAAGCGGGGCGGCCTCTAGAAGGAATCGGACGAGTTCGGTTCGTTTCAGACTCCCGTGAGTCCAAACAGATAAACTTCGATTCCGTTCCGATGTATTTATATCGATTAATTAATTTAATTAATTAATCATACCAAATACATAATGACATAATTAATTTCTCTAAGAAATAATTATATTCATGAATTAAATTAATCACCCGGTAATTTATTTAATTCATTAGGCCGTAAATTAATTTATCCAATAAATTAATTTAGACATCCAATGTCCCAAATTAGATATCCAATATCTTAATATTCATTATGAGAGAATAAGCTTGATTCATTCCGTCATCAATCCTATTGCGCGACTCGGTAGGTTCGTCTCAGTCAGCAATGGAAGGAACCAAAGAGTAGTAGCACCACCTAGCCAGCCTGGCGGCCTACACTGTACCCCAACTGAGAACGAATGATTGGGATCATTCAAGAACCATTCTGTCGTGAATACCAGTATACGTATAAACCCTTCTTTCAAATGTCCCGATCAAGTTATAGGGTCACGATCAGTCAAACCCTATCTGTACTTGACGCTATGCATGCGTTAATGCAAATCGAGATCATCGAGCTCTCGTGTATCCAATACAACTAGCTCTAATGCTTTGGCCAAAGACTTATGATCTCATCTGCCAATAACCGCATAGGACATTTAACCCGCTCACTAACGGGAGAAAGAATTCTATCTTGGTATTTAGTATGACCTGCTACTTGCCCGTCAAGATGCACGTCAAGGTTGACCCTCGTCTTCCGGTTTACAGGGTCGAACTACTCTAATGAAAATCTTGACGTCACAAGCACATCCCTACTAAATCCTCAAGTCGAAGGTTCACGAATACCTATCACAACCTTTCGATTCCGTCATTGACTGTCCCGGAGTGAAATCCGTGTGACAAATCGAGGGTGAGTCGGTTTGAGTATACTAATCCAATTAGCATACCTATAACATGTACTCCCACTAACCATTCGCGTTCGACAAGCACTCTCCATGTCAAAGAACACGTCATACAAGTCTTCACATAAACTTAATGCCCAGTCAAGTTTCATCGACTTTCGAACGATTAAGTATTTGAGCTATAAACCTTTCCAGTGCCGACCTCCTTATCCAATAAGGAGCGGAACGTTTTGCTCTCAAATACATGGACTAGTTTCTATACGTATATTTACGAGTTAGGAACGCCAGTAACTACCAGTAAATAAAGAAACATTCATTGCCTTATATAAATGATTTACATAATTAAAAGTACAATGCCCTCACTCAACATCCTCTGAGTGGCATTCGAGGGCATATTCCTAACATATATATCACATCAAATAGGGAAATTTGATAATATATATGATGGTTTTTAAGTATAATCATGGATTTGATGATCTAGACCAATGCTATGTTGATTTTAGTGGTAAAATTCGTATGTTCTTGACGAAATACGAATCATGATAACAATTTTGAATCCGGAAAGATTATAGTTAATATTATAACAAGATTCTCAAAGGTATTGAACTAGTTGGGTAGTTCGGGTTGCCGATTATGCCGATAGTATTGTCCTACTATGAAATTTACAATTATAAACAAGGAGGAATCGTGTTAATTCGTATGAATTCGGAATAGAGTGTGTTATGTAATCATTGTTATCAAGATGAGTTGATCGTTGATATGATTATTGGATTATGGAAACGTATCATGGTTATGAGTTCATGATTGATTGATTTGGGTTGTTCGGATTTATGTTTAATCGGAATATTGTAGAACCGTTGGGTTTATTGATCGGTTGTATTAATTGTTAAGTATGATCATCGAGTTGCGGTTTGTATTGTAGATATGTGTTCGTATTTGTTGAGTTGGATTATTTTGGTTTTGTATGTGACCGAGGAATTGTTGAGCCATTGAGTTTGATTGATTGGTTATATCGGGAATTGATTATTATCGAATATGTGTTAATTGATTACTTCATTAGGTTGAGATTATTGATCGGTGATTAGAACCTTGCTTTGCGGTCGTGTTTGATAATGTTCGTGAATTGCATTTATCGGGGCCGAGAAGCTTGTAGGCGACGGCAAGGAAGTGGTAACGGCTTCATCGGTGTCGAGGCAAGTTATTTCTTGCACAATTTATAATATTTAATGAATGGTTTCAGTTTCATTCGTTTATAATTCGTATGGTGATGATTATCATTGTGAACTCTGGAGATTTGGATTTTATGTGATTTTCCGATTTTTGGAAATTAAATCATAATGTGTATGATTTACATTTGTTATTGGTCTACTTGGGTATTGAGGATACATTGTGATAAAGACGAAGATATGAATTATCTACAATCCGCGATATTTTGGACCGTCGAGCATTGAGGATAATGGTTTGTGATGGTTTAGACATCGAGATTGCTCTCGGAGGACTCGGGACAAGTACTCTAATCATTTTTGTCATTTCGTGTCGATCATGTTGTGATACATTTGTGTATTGTTGTCGTCGTGCATTTGTGTATTGTTGTTAATATGCATTTGTGCATTGTTGTCGTATGTCCACCTCGTGTTGGTCCGATGGGATCATCGGGGGATCTATGCCAGCGTGCACTGGATCATCGGACAGGTTTTTCCACCTCGGGTTGGTCTGACGGGATCATCGGGGGATCTAGGCAGTGAAGGCTGGATCATCGGATTACCATGTGTTGTTGTTGTGCATATGTATATTATGGGTTTGCCATAAGTATACATTGTTGTTATTGATGTGAGCATATTGACGTTGTCATATGAGTATGCATTTGTAGGTCTTGTGTTAGGACCGTGTCCGTATGTTGTGGTCTGATCTTGGATTAGACTGACGTAATTTCGTCGTGGCATTTCATATCTTGAGGTATGTTTCGTATTTCCTTTGGTATTTGTCTTTGATGGACAATCGATAATCATGTTGAGATGTGATGATGTTACCCGATGGATTGGGTTGGACAGAGTTAGTGAATTTCGTAACAGTGAGTTATGATGATGTTTTGAGAACCTTGGGCATTGTTGAGATATAGTACAGATATTTTGGTATTAGCTTATTGTATTGTTAAGGATACGAATCGTGGATTTTCGTAAAGTTATGGCGGTAAGATTACATCGGTAGTATTCTTACTTAGTATCTCATTGGTATGTAATTATTGACGTGATGTGATGGTTATCATTGTTGGATATTATGGTTGACCCTGTCGTGGGCTTTCTTTTTAGGTTCTTGGAATATCAAGCTTGTAGCGGTCGTGGAGAGATGAGCTTCCTGGAGGATACTGGCTAGGACATGTATTTGTGTGTTGAGTTTCTTGATCAGTTGTTGTATTCCGCTGCTAGAGTATTTTTAATTGTTTGTCTTTTCTGCTGCGTGAGTATTTTTAAATGGCCTTTTGGTATCTGGTAACTTAGGTTACTTTGGCAATCATTTTCTAAACTATTTTGTCGGTACGTGTAAGCGATAGCTTAACGTATGCTTTCAAACTGTTGAGTTTTGGCATTTCGGGCCTTGTGGTTTCAAAGGAGATTTTTACGACGATTTTGATAAATGGATTTTGTCAAGTCTTCGAATGTTTTTTTAAAGATAGTACCGTCGTTCGCCTCTTAGGCGTTTGTAAATGTTTATAAATCTTTCTTTTAGCCTTGTGGGTTCCATCTTGGGGCCCACGACGCTGTAATATTCCCAGTCGGATCTGGGGGTGTTACAGCCGCTACTTCGTTACTCCATTCCAAGGTAATCAGCTTCATGTCATATTTATATCATACATAGGGCTATTATCGGACCGGTCCGGCCCGGTTTTTCACAGACCCGGAACCGGTCCGGTAAGGTACCGGATAGACCCGGTCCGGACCGGTAAGAAAACCGGGTCATATTTAAGATCCGGAACCGGTCCGAATAAGTACCGGGTAGACCCGGTCCAAATTCGAAACCCGAATCCGAAACCCGAATCCGGAACCCGGAAACCCGAATCCATAAATGAGAGAGTAGTGGAAGGGAGGAGGCATATTTATAGTTGATACCAAGGCTTTTAGATGGTTTATCCCACCAATGTGGGATGAAACTTTAAGCAAAATGGTGATGGAACTCAAGGTGAACCAAGCAATGTGGGATGAAACCTTAAGCAAAATGGTGATGGAACTCAAGGTGAACCAAGAAATGTGGGATGGGAAAAAAATCCCAATTCCCTGATGGTTTTAAACAAGAGAATTATTTTGTTATTAATTATTTTGTAGATCTATATTATATTGTATTGTTATTAATTATTTTGTATTAATTAGATCTATTATTATCAAGTTATTAATTAATTTTTTTATTACTATAATTAATAAATATAATAACAAGTAATAAAAAATTTATATACCAAAGGCCTTAGGCCTTGTTTGGTGTGTGTGTGTGAGTGTGTGTATATATATATATATATATATATATATATATATATATATATATTACCGGGTCTTTTTCCGGTTTTCTCGGTCCGGGTCTTATCGGTTTCGGTTCAATATTTAGAACTCGAATCCGAACTCGTTAATTGTCGGGTGAGTTTCGGTCCCGGGTTTTTCGGTCCGGTTCATGACCGGGTTTCGGGTTCACTCGGACCGCTAACAGCCCTAATCATACATACATTTAGACCAACACTGTAAACCCTAATAATTTTATGTAATTATACATGTATCTCATTAGTATGGCCGGTTTCACAGTGACTCCACGTAAGAGGACCGAGGCAGGGTCCATCTCACGTCCTCTGGCACACAGAGACTCTTGGGGAAACCCAGGACTACTCGAGAATGCTCCACACTACGTGGTCGAGAAGATTCAAAAATGGTTCATGTCTGGAAAGACCGGAGATCCGGTCGAAGAAGTCGAGCATTTGATCATCACACTGTCGAATGATTGGAGTTACTCCATATACCGCCTTTGGCACGAGGCAAATCTCATGACCCCTGAGGAAAGAACAGTCGTGGATGACTTTCAGTACGCTGCTGGAAGGATCCTCAACTTGTATTCGAGGGGCGAGATTCCAAGGATATTTGAAATGCACGATACCCCATCACAGTCGATGGAGGAGTTTGAGGAGGATCCCGAGGAGGATCCAGAGGAAGAGGAGAACCCAGAGCTCGAACTGATGGTTGACTCGGAGGACGAGGATATCATCTCTTGGACTGAGTCCCCACCCTCTGTTCCTGTTATTGAGAGCCTTAGCAGTGACGACGAGGATTAGTTTTGAGATGTCATGTTTTATTTATTTTAATAGTAACTATTAGTCTCAACTTCCATTTTAGTATTACATGTTGACTATCTAAAGTTAAAATTAATGGGATATTTAATTTATCGCATTGATCAATTTCAATATGTAATGAATTATTTTATTTTATGCCACGCGTATAAATATCTTTATCTCTACCTCATTTCTCGCACTCAAGAACTTAAAAGAACAACGATTCGTTGGCAGGACATGGCTCCCCGCGAAACTACACCGAATACTGAGTCTCGAAACCAAGCACAAGGTGCACTTAATACGTCTTCAAGCGGGAATGACGCCCCTAATCAGCAGCAGCTACTCTCAGGCCTAACCACTCTTCTCCAAGGAGCAACTATAACGCCTCCAGCCACTCAGGGGCAAGTTCAGGCCAGAGTGATAAATCAGTTCAACAAGTTCAAATCTCCCATGTTCCTCGGGAGAGAAGGGCCAGCTGCCATCGAGAAGTGGCTATTGAACTTGGAAAGCATTTTCGACTACATGGCCTGTACAGATGCTCAGAAAGTTTCTTGTGCAGTCTTCCAACTCAACGAGGATGCCAGGACTTGGTGGAACGGATCCTGGAGACTCCAAACCAAAGAAGAACGGAGAACGTTGTCTTGGAAAGTGTAGTACCCGGTTGTAAAAATTCATTTATTATCATTAAATAATTATCATTCAGTAATTTTCACTCATTAATAATCATTCATCATTCATAATCATTCACTGTGTTTCACCGTTCGGCGTACGATGAATCGCATATCAGTTATCATTCGCATGTCAACCCGGTTGGAGAATCGAGCTGAGTATATCATCATTGTCATCGTTGTAGTGGGCTGTGTGTGAGGAGTAGAGCATGCTACATACTCTTTTTAGCGCGCGCTAATTGAGTACTGGTATCGCACGCTACCTCTCAGCATTAGCGCACGCTAGTGTGATGGAGGCAGACAGTCCAGTAGGTACTGGACTGAAATGGAATATTTCGTAGCACACGCTAAGAGTGGGTAGTGTACGCTAGTGGTATTGATAGCGCACGCTAAGCATCAGTGTAGCGTGCGCTAAGGCTCGATCAGACAGAGTCCAGTAGGTACTGAACTGTAGAGGTGGGCAAAAAAACCGAAACCGAAACCGAAACCGAAAAAAAAACTAAAACCGAAACCGGTCAAAACCGGTTTTTGACCAAAACCGGTTCGGGTTGTAGCAAAATCGGCGGTTTCTACCCGGTTTTGCATTTTTCCGTTAGAAACCGGTCCAAACCGGTTTTTAGTGTAACTGGTTTCTAAAACCGGGTTGAAAAAACCGGTTTCAAACCGGTTTTTGCATGTATTCATTAGGTTCCGTTTTTTTCAAAAATGTGACCGTTTTTTGTGTCTTTTTTTACCATTTTGCCATCCCTAAACCAACTATAAATACCCTATTTGAGTTTTGGTTTAGTCACAATACTCAAACACTCTTCAAGTACTAAAAAAATTACAAAATTCTCGTTTCTCTCAATTAAAATGGCAACTCAATCTTCTTCCGTTTCCACTAATGCACTCGAGATTGTTGAAGTTATAGAAACAACTCGAAACCAAAAAATTTGGTGTAATTTCAACCTTGTGAGGTTGTCGGATGGGCAACTTAAGGCTCATTGTAAACATTGCGGTAAGTTTTTGAAACATGAATCCAACACGACGTTGAAGATGCATACCGACAAGTATTGCGAAGGACTCAAATCCGTTCCGGAAGCCGGTCAAGCATCTATGTCACGAGAGGGCGGTCTTTTTGCATACGAGGCGGAGCGGTGCCGACAACAATTTGCAAGCTACGTGATTCAAGAAGGTTTGCCGTTCAACCACTTCGATAACCCTCGATTGACTAAGGTGATTCAAAATACTCTTCAACCGCGATATAAACAAGTAAGTCGTGCTACTCTTAGACGTGATTGTATTAAATTATGGAAAAGGCTAAAATAGAACTAGTAAACGGTTTTGCAAACTTAAATACAAATGTAAACTTAACAACCGATGTTTGGTCGGCACCTCATGGTTTGCCCGGTTCATACCTTTGTGTTACCGCACATTGGATTGATCCCGATACATGGCTAATGATGAAGCGTACGATTGCTTTTGAAAATTTTGAGTACCCTCACACGGGTCAAAATTTATTTCATATGTTACAAAATGTAATAAATAACTTTAACTTACAAGAAAAAGTTTTTTCGATCTCATTTGATAACGCGTCTAATAATACAAACGCAGTAAAAAAATTAATATTAACATATAAACCGCCTTCGAAGGGTATTTTTTATCATAGTCGATGTGTTGCACACATTATAAATTTGATTGTTCAAGACGGATTAGCGGTACCCGAAATAAGTTTGGTAAAAGACGCTTTTAAAAAAATGTTACAAGATATATTTTGTTCAAGTAAAGCTAGATATAAACAATATATGAAATTGTGTAAGGACACGAATTCTATTTTTTTAACCCTAATTGGGACGTTCCTACAAGATGGAATTCGACTTATAAAATGTTTTGTTGTGGTTTACGCCAACGTGATACTTTACAACTTTTTCATGATGAACTTGCGAATAGGACGAGTAGGGTTACACCATTTACGTCGGAACAATGGGATATAGTTAGAAAAATAAGCGAATTGCTCAAAGTTTTTAAAAACGCAACAACTTTATTATCGGGTGTTTATTATCCCACGAGTCATTTGGTACTTAATCAAATTTATTTAATGTGTTCAAAATTAAGCGACTACGAATTAAGTGGTGATTTATATGAAAAAATGGTTTCACCAATGAAAGAAAAACTAAGAAAATATTTTAAAGAAATGCCACCGGTAATTACTTGTTCCGCTGCCTTGAACCCATGTATGAATATTAGCGGGGTGGAACTACTTATCGACAAAATCTCTATTGATTTAGAGTTGCATAACGAAAATGTTTTCTATTCAAGAGATGCAAAAGCCATTTTTAATAAAAATTTCAAAGACTTATTCGGGGTTTATTTTAAAAAGTATGGTTCAAGAAATGATTCTTCAAGTTCGTTTTCATCATCATTTTCTACTTCTACTAGTGCGGATCCCATGCTTAACTTATATAATAGTTTAAGAGAAGAAAATACTAAACGGGCTAGGGGTGAGGGTGATCAATTATCGACTAGCGAATATGGGAGATATATTGGAACCGATTTTTTATCGACTATGGGACCCCATGAATTCGCAAATTTTGATATTTTGGCTTGGTGGAAAGGAAGGAAAACTCAATTTCCCGTTCTAACCGCTATGGCCCGAGATTTACTAACCGTCCAAGCTTCTACGGTAGCTTCGGAATCCGCCTTTTCTCTTAGTGGTAGGGTATTATCTATACGAAGAACAAGACTCACACCGGCATCATTGGAGATGTGTATTTGCTTGAAGGATCACTTGGACACATCCGAGCGTATACAACACACTCAAAGTCTTGAAGGAGAACTAGACATTGAACAAGAAATACACGATATCGAGGTGGAAGAAGGTTTTGCAATCTCACTCTCCGATGAAGAAATTGCTCTCGATGAAGCTTCGCGCGAGGCTAGCTCCGAAGAAGATATCACTCTCGATGAATAAAAATTTATGTTTTAAATTCTAAATGTTTGAATAATAGTTGATGTTGTTATGAGTTTATTTAATAAAAGTTTATGTTTTAAATTCTAAATATTTGAATAAAAGTTGATGTTGTAATGAGTTTATTTAATAAAAGTTTATGTTTTAAATTCTAAATGTTTGAATAATAGTTGATGTTGTAATGAGTTTATTTAATAAAAATTTATGTTTTAAATTCTAAATGTTTGAATAAAAGTTGATGTTGTAATGAGTTTATTTAATAAAAGTTTATATTTAATGTATAATGGGTTTATTTAATAAGAATATATTATTTTTTTAATTTTTTTTTTAAAAAAACCCGGTTTTAACCGATTTTTTCTACCTGAACCGGTCACAAACCGACCCAAACCGGTTAGTATAGGGTCGAGTTTTTACAGTCCCCAACCCAACCCGACCCGAACCGGTTTGGTCAAAAAACCGTTTTTTAGACTACGACCAAAAACCGGTTCGGTTATACAACCCGAACCGGTTTGAAAAAAAAAATCGAAATGTACACCCCTACTGAACTGTAAGGGGGAAATTCTTAGCGTACGCTATGATTGGAGATTAGCGTACGCTGATGGTGCTAGTAGCGCATGCTAAGTTATAGGTGTAGCGTGCGCTAAGGCGAACAGGCAGAGGTCAGTAGGTTCTAGACTCCAATATTCTGGACACCAACTATCAGGTAGCACACACTAATACAAGGTTAACGTACGCTAAGAAGGGGCGTTAGCGCACGCTACCAAGGTACGTAGCGCACGCTAATGATGCAGACAGTGGGTACTGGACTACCCGGTGAACCCGCTAGCGCACGCTAATCACAGGAGCTAGCGCGCGCTAAGCTGGGTTTAGTATATATTGGACAGTTTAGCCCCATTTTTTCATTTCTTCATTTCACCTCCTTCCTTGGGCATTTTTGGGCGACTTTGGACGATTTGGGAAGATCTTTTCGAGCTGCAATCATCCAACATAATCTTCAAACTTATAGTTAGGATTAATCATCATTTAATCCTCTCCAACTCACCAAATCAAGGTAAACATTTCTTGAATCTAGAATTTCGGGATTTGAGTGTTTTCCTTCCGATCTCTTCAAGTTAGCTTGCTATTATGTTGAAATATGATGAATATGGATTATCTACCTTGGATACATATGATTCCTACGGATTTGTTGGTATTTTTCGGAATTGTTGAGTATTTGGGGAATTATTCAAGAACCCTTGATGGTTGACTTTGGTAATTTTGGGGGTTTCCGATTTGATGTTGTCGTAATCTCGAGTTGTGCATTCCTATTGGATTATTGATGTCATTGAAGATGTTTTGTTGGACTTAATCACTCGTTGGGAGGTTGGTGTTAGATATATTTGAGATTAATCATAAACAATTGGGGGTTGTTTACAACGTATTTGTTAAAATGCCCCAATGAGTTTGTATTGTTGTAGCGACTCTTTGAGTTGGTTGTAATCATGCTTAATTCGTATATTAAGCGCGTTGTTGGTAATTGTATTATTCAAGGTTGTTCGAGCGGCCGATAATTCCTTTAAGGACATTTGTTCGAGGAAGGACTTTTTTTCACCGGTATTTGAGTAAGTTAATTCTTACTCGGTTAAAAGGATACTCATTCCTTTCGTTGTTGTTCATTCATACATATAATTCATTCATAGTATATCAATCATGTTGAGACTTATAATTATCAAACTAATCATTTAATTCACGAGGAACAACGGTTCCAATCATTTCATTTGAAGCTATCACTCATTGCGTCATTATTTCACATCGGTGAGTCATTCTTGACCCTTGTCGAATTTCTATTCATTATTATTTATCATGGTCGCTTTTGTTCGTGTGACCTTCCGGGATTGTATTGCGTTTCGGATGGTGTATGTGTGGAATTTTTAGTCGGGCACATTAAGGTCATTGTGTTTGTAGGGATCCGGACACATTGGACTGTGCACACGGTAACGTGCCTCCATGAGACTAACTAGGCCAAGTTTTGCGGGTGTTTATGCGGGACGCCGGGCACTCGGAAGGCTTGTGCACTTGCACATCCACTTTGTGGCGTACTATGATGCCCATCATTCAACTTAATTTCATAACTCATTCGTGTGATTATTGTATTTTGTTCAAATCTTGAGGATTGTTGTTCTGTGTAACTGACCCCATTGGGGAATGTTGTTTCCAAGTCATGGCAAGGCAAAAGCACGGAAAGAGAACGTTGACGGCGAAGAGTCCCAGTGATACTAGTAGGGGGGCCCAGTTTGTCCATTTGTTCATGCTTCTTTGATTTGTATTTTCCGCTGAAGTTTCATTTGGATTTCATTTTATTCAGTGTTGTATATTTTATCTTCATATGAAATATACATGTATTCTGTATTTCCTGGGTGTGTTGTATTTGAAACTCCTCATCGGAGTAATTGGTAATATAATGTGGTTCGGTACTAGAGTTATATTATTTAATTCATTAATTTTCATTCATCTGGTGGGTCCCATTTGGGGGTTCACGGCACTGTAATATCCGCCTAGTTTGGGGTGTTACAGAGTTGGTATCGGAGCGTGGTTTTGAATACTACTATCCGATTCATGTCTCATTGAATTGTTCATCAGACTAGTATTATTGGACTTTCGCGTCACATGTGACCTGTGCAAGCGCTGAGCCCCTCAGACCAAAGAAACAGTAAGATTTCTGATGCCATGGTATAATTTCTGGCAGTAAGAATCACTCATTCATCATTCATCAGTCAACAATCCTCATTCATCATTTTCTTGTGGATCTTGCCGATTCATGTTAATTCATTAATCACTCAGTCAATCTCATTATTCACCTGTCGATCTTGTGGATCGTAGTATCAATCTTGTTAACTTGTTCAAGATGATCATTTCAATAATTTCATCAGATAATCATGTCACCTTAGTTGATCCTTCATGTAATCATTGTGTTATAGCGCGTATGCTCATTATTATCATTTCATAACGTAATCATAATGCGATATTCATGTGAGATCTATAATTATCATGTGACTTTCCTACTTCAGTATGGATAGAGCTGTCAAACGACGCAGAGGAAGATGCCGTGGTGCGGACCGAAACCCGGGAGCTCGAGTGAATACCCGTGCGAACGCGAGGAATAATGTTAATTCAAAATGTAGCGACGCTGCCACTCATTCACCGGGAGATAATCATTCACTGTCAGGGAGTCGTACCCGGGACACCGCTCAATCGGAAGGTGTTCGGGTTGATCCACTCACTTTTATGCAGGGCATAATGGCCCAAATGACTCAGAATGCACGTCTGATAGAGACGATGCAGAACTCAACCACTCAGAATCAACAGGCTCCTCCTCCACCACCTCAGAGGCAAGAGAGGAGTGTGAGTAGTATAATTGGCGACATCTCTCGCCAGAGACCACCTACTTTTGAGGGCTCATCTGAGTCGGCTGATATTATTCATTGGCTTGAACATTTCGAGAAACTATTTGCTATGGTGGAGTGTCCCGAAGCGCACAAAGTTTCAGTTGCGGCTTACTATCTGGGTAAGAGCGCTCACTCTTGGTGGCTATCTTTGAAGCCCACCGATGGATCTTGTACTTGGGACCAGTTCAAGACCCTCATGATGGAAAGGTATTATCCAGCCCCACTCAGGGAGGCCAAGTTATCAGAGTTACTCAGTCCCGACTCCTTAGCGGAAGATGATGTTCTCGCCATCGCCGAAAAGTTTCAGGAGTTACTTCCCTTTGCCTCATCCATTATCTACTTCGAGACGGATAAGATCAAGTATTTCAGTAAGAGGTTGAAACCTCATACGCGAATGCAACTACTTAATCATCATTGCGCCACTCTGGCCGAATTCATCGAGAAAGCTCTTACTTATGAGCTTACTGCTAAGAAAATTGCTAAGCAACAAACTTCATCTTCTGGCAAAAAATCGAAGAACCGTAATCAGTCCGAAGGCAGTCAGGCAACCTTCAAGAAGCCTCGTGCGGGCCCTACTTTTTCTGAGCGAACTCCCATGGCGCCTAAACCTGCAGAATCTCAGTCCCGAGCGGCCAGTTCGGTCATCACATGTTACAACGGTGGAGAGCAGGGTTATTTCAGCACTAAGTGTCCGAGGCAGACTATCACGTGTAATAACTGTGGGGTTGCCGGGCATAAGGCCCGTTTCTGCCGAAGAGACTCCAAATCTACTCCGGCGACATCTCAGGTCCCGAAACAGCTAGCGGTTCAGAATCAGGCCACTCAGTCCGCATCATTCAAGACGACGGGAGCAAATAAAGGCGGAACCCACAGCTATCAGACAGGAGCATCTGGTGCAGGGACTAGCAAGCCCCGAATTTATGAGATGAAGAGAGCCGACGATCCGGAGGCCTGAATGATCTCAGGTACACTCGAAATTTTATCTCAACCTGTATGTACCCTTTTTGATACTGGCGCATCACATTCATTCATTTCCGAGTCATGCTTGAGTAGACTTCACCTGGATAGTGCTACTAGTTGTGAACCTTATATCATTGGTCTACCAAACGGTAGAAGAATTATCGGAGATAGTGAAGTTAAGAATTACCCGATTCAGCTTAATGGCCGTGTGTGGTTGGCGGACCTGATCGTGGTAGATTTACCTAGAGATGATATTATTTTGGGTATTGATTGGATGGATCGTCATGATGCCATCCTCAGTGTTCGTAAACGTATGGTCACTATCATTTCAGACGATGGAGTCGAGTGTGTATTTCGGGGGGTAACCCCAGCCGTTCCGGAAAAGTTATTAATATGATGAAGGCAGTGAAGTTACTCAATCAGGGGTGTGTAGGTTATTGGTGCTATATGACCAAGACCGAGAAATCATTAGTGATGTTGGCGGATATTCCTGTATCGACAAAGTTTCAAGATATATATATATATATATATATATATATATGCCGATGTATTTCCAGACGAGTTACCTGGTTTACCTCCGCAGAGAGATGTGGAATTCACGATAGAGTTGGAGCCTGGTACATCTCCAATATCGAAAGCACCATATCGTATGGTCCGGACCGAAATGCAAGAACTGAAGAATCAACTGGAGGAATTGACCAAGAAGGGTTATATCATACCGAGTGCGTTCCCATGGGGAGCACCAGTGTTATTTGTCAAGAAAATGGATGGTTCATTTCGCTTGTGCATTGATTATCGAGAGCTGAACAAGGTGACGATCAAGAATAAATATCCCCTACCCCGTATCGATGATCTTTTGGATCAAATTCAGAGAGCTTCAGTGTTTTCCAAGATCGATTTGAGATCTGGGTATCATCAGTTGCGAATTCGAGAGTCGGATATTGCTAGAACGACATTTCGAACACGCTATGGGCACTATGAGTTTGTGGTGATGCCGTTTGGGTTAACTAATACACCTGCGGTATTCATGGAGTTGATGAACCAAGTTTTCATGGGTTATTTAGATCAGTTCGTGGTTGTTTTCATAGACGACATTCTGATTTATTCCCGTAACCGAGAGTAGCACGAACTTCACCTTCATCAGGTCCTCGACGTGTTGAGACAAGAACAACTCTATGGAAAATTTTCCAAATGTGAGTTCTGGATATCCGAGGTGACGTTTCTCGGACATGTGATTTCATCAAACGGAGTACGTGTCGACCCTCAGAAGACGGAGGCTATCCGAGATTGGCAACCTCCGAAGAACGTTGAGGAAATTCGAAGCTTTCTCAGATTAGCAGGCTATTATCGGCGATTTGTGGAAGGATTTTCTAAAATCACTCAACCTATGACGAATCTTTTGCAGAAGGATAAGAAATACGCGTGTCAGCAGAGTTTTGAGGAGCTCAAGAGTCGTTTAATTTCAGCACCTGTCCTTTCTTTACCACAAGGGACGGAAGGATTCGTGGTTTATAGTGACGCGTCCGGGCAAGGTCTCAGATGTGTATTAATGCAGAACGGGAAAGTGATTGCTTATGCTTTGCGGCAACTGAGACCTTATGAGGTCAATTATCCGACCCACGACCTGGATCTAGCGGCCGTGGCATTCGAGTTGAAGATTTGGCATCATTATCTTTATGGCGTCACCTGTCAGATTTTCACCGATCGTAAGAGTTTGAAGTATATATTTACTCAGAAGGATTTAAACATGTGACAGAGACGGTGGTTGGAACTGATTAAAGATTATGATATTGAGATTCAATACCACCCGGGTAAGGCGAACGTTGTCGACGATGCCTTAAGGCATAAGTCCGTTCAGGAGCAAATGCTTGCTCGTTTTACTGTTCAGAAGGAACTTCAACGGGAATGCCTAAGATCCGAGATCGAGGTCTGGTTACAGCGAGTACAAGGGCAGCTTTGTATGTTAGAGATTTCATCGCCACTTGAGGAGGCGATCAGAGTGAATCAGGGTTCAGACCCATTTTTGTTGCGCATTCGAGATGATGTGGCTCATGGGAAAGCCCCTAGATTTGTGGTCCGCGAGGATGGGCTTTTGCGATTTGAGAACCGGTTATGCGTTCCGGCGAATGACGAGTTGAAAAGCTCTATTTTGAGAGGAGCCCATGCTACTCCTTATTCCATTTATCCGGGGTCTAGCAAAATGTACAAGGACTTGAAACAAAATTATTGGTGGAGCAATATGAAGCGAGAAGTCGCAGAATTTGTTTCGAGATGTTTGACCTGTCAACAAGTCAAGATAGAACATCAGCGTCCAACGGGTATGCTGAAACCGCTCCCTATTCTAAAGTGGAAGTGGGAGGATATTTCAATGGACTTCATCACGAGTTTGCCGACAAGACATCGTGGCATGAATATAATTTGGGTAATTGTGGACCGTTTAACTAAGTCAGCTCATTTCCTTGATATTAAGGATACGTGGGGTCCTGAGAGACTTGCCAGTTATTCATTAAAGAGATTGTGAGATTGCACGGTACCCCTAAGAGTATCGTTTCTTATCGTGACGGACGGTTCGTGTCACATTTTTGGAAATCCGTTCATCGTGACATGGGAACTCAGCTTAATCTCAGTACCACTTTTCATCCTCAGTCAGACGGACAAACAGAGCGAACTATTCAGACGTTAAAGGACATGTTGAGGGCATGTGTCCTCGATTGGAAAGATGATTGGGAAGCCCAACTACCGTTGATTGAGTTCACATACAATAACAGTTGGCATGCTTCGATTAAGATGGCACCTTACGAAGCCTTATACGGTCGTCGTTGTCGATCTCCCTTGTGTTAGGATGACTTATCAGAATCAATCGGCACCGAGCCCGATATGCTTATAGCCGCCCGCGAGAAGGTAGATTTGATCAGGAGTCGTTTGTTGACCTCTCAGATTCGACAAAAATCATATGCAGATAACTGTTATCGACCATTAGAGTTCAAGGAAGGTGACCACGTTCTGGTCAAGGTATCCCCGAGCCGAGGTATTTTCCATTTCAGGAAGAGAGGAAAGTTGAGTCCGAGATTCATTGGACCATTTGAGATTTTGGATCGAGTAGGCGATCTGGCTTATCGATTGGCTTTACCTCTAGCTTTGACCCGAATTCATAATGTGTTTCACGTCTCTCAGCTGAGGAAGTATGTTGCCGACCCGAGTCACATACTTCAGTTTGATGAAACCGAGATAGCGGATGATCATTCGTATAAGGAGTGTCATGTACGAGTCTTGGAACGACGAATCAAACAGTTGAGGAACAAGGTGATTCCTTTGGTGAAAATTCAGTGGTCTAGACACGGAGTCGAGGAGGCTACTTGAGAAACCGAGGATAGTATGTGAGAGAGTTATCCCGAATTGTTTGACTTTTAGTTTCGAGGACGAAACTCTTTTTAAGGGGGGAGTATGTAATACCCGGTTGTAAATTCATATATTATCATTCAATAATTATCATTCAGTAATTTTCACTCATTAATAATCATTCATCATTCATAATCATTCATTGTGTTTCACCATTCGGCGTACGATGAATCGTATATAAGTTATCATTCGCCTGTCAACCCGGTTGGAGAATCGAGCTGAGTATATCATCATTGTCATCGTTGTAGTGGGCTGTGTGTGAGGAGTAGCGCACGCTACGTACTCTTTTTAGCGTGCACTAATTGAGTACTGGTATCGCACGCTACCTCTCAGCATTAGCGCACGATAGTGTGATGGAGGCAGACAGTCCAGTAGATACTGAACTGAAATGGAATATTTCGTAGCGCACGCTAAGAGTGGGTATAGCGTACGCTAGTGGTATTGATAGCGCACGCTAAGCATCAGTGTAGCGCGCGCTAAGGCTTGATCAGACAGAGTCCAGTGGGTACTGAACTGTAAGGGGGAAATTCTTAGCGTACGCTATGATTGGAGATTAGCGTATGCTGATGGTGCTAGTAGCGCACGCTAAGTTATAGGTGTAGCGTGTGCTAAGGCGAACAGGCAGAGGTCAGTAGGTTCTGGACTCCAATATTCTGGACACGAACTATCAGGTAGCGCACGCTAATACAAGGTTAACGTACGCTAAGAAGGGGCGTTAGCGCACGCTACCAAGGTACGTAGCGCACGCTAACGATGCAGGCAGTGGGTACTGGACTACCCGGTGAACCCTCTAGCACACGCTAATCACAGGAGCTAGCGCGCGCTAAGCTGGGTTTAGTATATATTGGACAGTTTAGCCCCATTTCGTTATTTCTTCATCTCACCTCCTCCATTGGGCATTTTTGGGCGACTTTGGACGATTTGGGAAGATCTTTTCGAGCTACAATCATCTAACATAATCTTCAAACTTCGAATTCGGATTAATCATCATTTAATCCTCTCCAACTCACCAAATCAAGGTAAACATTTCTTGAATCTGGAATTTTGGGATTTGAGTGTTTTCCTTCCGATCTCTTCAAGTTAGTTTGCTATTATGTTGGAATATGATGAATATGGATTATCTACCTTGGATACATATGATTCCTACGGATTTGTTGGTATTTTTCAGAATTGTTGAGTATTTGGGGAATTATTCAAGAACCCTTGATGGTTGACTTTGGTAATTTTGGGGGTTTCCGATTTGATGTTGTCATAATCTCGAGTTGTGCATTCCTATTGGATTATTGATGTCATTGAAAATGTTTTGTTGGATTTAATAACTTGTTGGGAGGTTGGTGTTAGATATATTTGAGATTAATCGTAAACAATTGGGGGTTGTTTACAACGTATTTGTTAGAATGTCCCAATGAGTTTGGATTGTTGTAGCGACTCTTTGAGTTGGTTGTAATCATGTTTGATTCGTATATTAAGCGCGCTATTGATAATTGTGTTATTCAAGGTTGTTCGAGTGGCCTACAATTCCTTTAAGGACGTTTGTTCGAGGAAGGACTTTTCTTCACCGGTATTTGAGTAAGTTAATTCTTACTCGGTTAAAAGGATACTCATTCATTTCGTTGTTGTTCATTCATACATATAATTCATTCATAGTATATCAATCATGTTGAGACTTATAATTATCAAACAAATCATTCAATTCACGAGGAACAACGGTTCCAATCATTTCATTTGAAGCTATCACTCATTGCGTCATTATTTCACATCGGTGAGCCATTCTTGACCCTTGTCGGATTTCTATTCATTATTCTTTATCATGCGCTTTTGTTCGTGTGACCTTCCGGGATTGTATTGCGTTTCGGATGGTATATGTGTGGAATTTTTAGTCGGGCACATTAAGGTCATTGTGTTTGTAGGGATCCAGACACATTGGACTGTGCACTCGGTAACGTGCCCCCATGAGACTAATTAGGCAAAGTTTTTCGGGTGTTTATGCGGGACGCCGGGCACTCGGCAGGCTTGTGCACTTGCACATCCCATTCGTGGCGTACTGTGATGCCCATCATTCAACTTAATTTCATAACTCATTCGTGTGATTATTGTATTTTGTTCAACTCTTGAGGATTGTTGTTATGTGTATCTGACCCCATTGGGGAATGTTGTTTTCAGGTCATGGCAAGGCAAAAGCACGGGAAGAGAACGTTGACGGCGAGGGGTCCCAGTGATACTAGTAGGGGTCCCAGTGATACTAGTAGGGGGCCCAGTCTGTCCATTTGTTCATGCTTCTTTGATTTGTATTTCAGTTCCGTTTGGATTTCATTTTATTCAGTGTTGTATATTTCAACTTCATATGAAATATACATGTATTCTATATTTCCTGGGTGTGTTGTATTTGAAACTCCTCGGAGTAATTGGTAATATAATGTGGTTCGGTACTGCAGTTATACTATTTAGTTCATTGATTTTCATTCACCTAGTGGGTCCCATTTGGGGGTTCACGGCACTGTAATATCCGCCTAGTTTGGGGTGTTACAGGAAGGATTTAAAGAAACGGTGATGGATAAGTATTACCCACGGGCGTATAAGGCCAAAATTCAGAAAGAGTTTCTGGATTTAATTCAATGAGGCATGACAATTACGGAGTACGAAAGGAAGTTTAATCACATGTGCCGATTCGCACCATTCATGGTTGAGAATGAAGATATGAATGCGCAAAAGTTTCGTGATGGTCTCCAAGACAGAATCCGTCATCATCTGGCTAGTCACGGGAAGATAACATATAAAGAAGCCATGTCCAGAGCCGAGGATATATCAGCTAGTTTGGATATGGAAAAGACTACGGCTCTACCAATGGTGAATTCGAACAAATGGAAATGGCAAGGACCAAGTAATAATAATAGCAACAAGAAGTGTAGTAAGGGAGGACCATTTAGGTCAAAATCACAGTATGACTATCCGACCTTCTCGAAATATGGGAAGAGGCACAAGGGAGTTTGCATACTAGGACATAATCGATGCTAGTGGTGCCATGAAGAAGGACACATGGTCTCCCAGTACCCACAGAGGAACAATGGCCCAAACGGGAGGGTCCAGAATCAAGGTTCCGGGGGAAAGGCTCGCATGTACAGCCTATCAGAGAGTGACAATGAGAAACCCGGGACGATGTCAGGTATGTTATCTGTCACTAGAATTCCTGCTTTGGTGTTATTTGATACTGGCGCATCCCATTCATTTATCTCTAAGAAGTTGTTTAACATGACTGGATTTAGAAGTAGAAAATCTTCAGAAAGCCTTGAAGTTAGTATACCAGCAGGAGAAATAATTTTTGTTGACGATATAGCTAACAGTATAACCGTAGAGATAAATGAACATTTATATCTAACCGATCTATACATATTAGAGATGAATAACTTCAACGTAGTCTTGGGTATGGACTGGTTGGATAAGTATGATGCCATTTTGCAATGCGCGAGGAGGAAGGTGGTCTTACATCCAGTAATCAGAGTAGAGGACTTTTTTCAAAAGGTTAAGTGTAGCAAAGCCCCTCCAGTGATATCAGCCATGAAAGCAATGAAGATGTTACGTAAGGACAATTGTCAAGGATATCTAGTGAATATCATGGGGGAGTCGAAGTCCGAAGTAACAATGGAAGACGTCCATATCGTTAAGGATTATTCATATGCTTTTCCGGAGAACTTACCGGGTGTTCCACCAGATAGACAAGTGGAATTTACAATAGACTTGGTGCCTGGAGCAGCCCCTATATCAAAGGCCCCGTACAGGATGACGCCAAAAGAACTACAAGAATTGAAGGTTCAGATTCAGGAGTTACTCGATATGGGATATATCCGACCAAATGTCTCACCTTGGGGAGCACCTGTGTTATTTGTGAAGAAGAAGGATGGAAGCATGGGGACGTGTATTGATTATTTTGAGTTGAATCGACTCACGATAAAGAACAAGTATCCACTTCCTCAAATCGAAGACTTATTTGACTAGCTTGGAGGTTCATGAGTGTTCTCAAAGATAGATTTGAGGTTGGGATACCATCAACTAAAGATCAAGGACGAGGACATCACGAAGACTGCATTCCGAACGATATATGGCCACTATGAGTTCGTAGTAATGCCATTTGGATTGAGTAATGCCCCAGCAGTATTTATAGACTTGATGAATAGAGTTTTTCAACCCTATTTGGATCAGTTTGTCATCATGTTTATATATGACATACTAATTTATTTGAGGGATAAAGTGGAACATGAGAAACATCTACGGATAGTTTTGGAGATACTTCGCAAGGAGAAGCTGTATGCGAAGTTTAGCAAGTGCGAATTTTGGCTTAATAGAGTGGCATTCCTTGGACATGTTGTTATTGCTCAAGAAATTGAAGTCGATCCATCTAAGATAGAGGCTATCAATGATTGGAAAACACCAACTAACGCGAATGAAGTTCGGAGTTTCTTGGGATCAGCAGGATATTGTAGGAGGTTTATTGAAAGATTTTCCAAGATAGCCGCACCAATGACTCGACTAACGAGGAAAGGAGAACAGTTCCTGTGGAATGAGAAGTGCGAAGAAAGTTTTCAAGAACTTAAGCAGAGATTAACCTCAGCTTCAGTTTTGACGATTCCAGATCCATCTAGAGAATTCGTGATCTATAGTGACGCATCTAAGCAAGGATTAGGATGTGTTCTAATGCAGCAAGGTAAGGTCATCGCATATGCGTCAAGAACATTAAAGCCGTATGAGTTAAATTATCCGACGCATGATTTAGAACTAGTTGCAGTAGTTCACACCTTGAAGATATCTCTACAGAGGTAAATGTGAAATCTATACCGACCATAAAAGCCTAAAGTATCTATTCACTCAAAAGGAATTGAATATGAGACAAAGAAGATGATTGGAGTTAGTGAAGGACTACGATTGTACAATTCATTATCATTCAGGGAAAACGAACGTGGTCGCAGATGCTCTAAGCTGTAAAGTTAGAGGGGAATTGAATTATATTTTGACTTAGGAAGACAAATTAGTTAGTGAATTTTCAAAGATTAATCTATAGGTGGCTACACCGTTAAAGCCAGTGGAAGCAATTTTAACGATGTTGTCAGTTCAACCGACCTTGAGAGAGAGGATCAAAGAAGGTCACGGTCAAGATAATTTCTTGACCAAAATAAAGGGGCATGTTATAGCTGGAGAGGATAAAGGATTTAGTGTATCAGAAGATGGTACGATATACTACAAGGAAAGAATTTGCGTGCCCGACAATATGGATTTGAAAAAAGTAATCTTGGAGGAGGCACATAACACACCGTATACTGCGCATCCCGGTAGTACAAATATGGACCAAGATTTGAAAAGTAAATTTTGGTGGGAAGGTTTAAAAAGAGACGTGGCTGAATTCGTCAGGAGATGTATTATTTGTCAGCTGGTGAAAGCCGAACATCAACGCCATTTGGTTTGTTAAAATCACTCCACATCCTAGATTGGAAATGGGAATATATCACTATGGACTTTGTGGTAAGCTTACCGCAACCGGAATGAGGAAATCAGGCGATTTGGGTCGTGGTTGATTGCCTCACTAAGTCGGCTCATTTCATCCCAGTAAAGATGAACTACAGAATGTATCAGTATGCACAATTATATATTAAAGAGATCATACGGCTGCACAGAGTACCAGCGTCTATAGTCTCAGACAGAGATACTCGTTTCACGTCACGTTTCTGGGAAAGCTTGCAGGAAGCTTTGGGAACTAAATTAAATTTTAGTACAGTCTATCACCCAGAAACGAATGTCCAATCAGGAAGGACGATACAAATACTTGAAGACATGTTGAGAGCTTGTGTGCTAGACATGGGTAATTGTTGGGAACAGTTACTACCTTGGTAGAATTCGCATACAATAACAGTTTTCAAGCAACGATCGGAATGGCCCCGTATGAGGTACTTTATGGGAGGAAATGCAGATCACCGATTTATTGGGATAAAGTAGGTGAAAGGAAAATTTTGGGTCCCGGGATGATCGAGAAGACTGTGGGCGTAGTAGAGAAGATCCTGAAAGAATTAAGACAGCTCAAGATCATTAAAAGTCTTATGCAGACAAGCGAAGAAAGGACCTTGAGTTTAATGTTGGAGAAAAGGTCTTCCTAAAGGTAGCCCCGACTAAAGGAGTTATCCGGTTTGGATTGAAGAACAAGTTGAGACCAACATACATCGGACCATTTGAGATTCTCGACCGAATTGGAGATTTGGCGTACCGTTTAACATTACCACCGAAATTCTCAGCAAGTACATAATATTTTTCACGTCTCACAGTTGAGAAAGTACGTTCACGATCCTAGTCACGTGATCAACTATTCAGCGGTGGAAGTGAACAAAGATCTCACCTATGTCAAGGTTCAATGGCGAAATCACACCAAGGATGAAGCTACTTGGGAGCGTGAAGAGGAACTTCGAGCTCGCCACCCCGATTTCCTTATTCACGTTAAGTACACTATTTTCGAGGACGAAAATTTTTCCAACAGGGGTAGGATGTAATACCCGCTAAATTTAGAAAATTATTTCTTAATTTATTAATTATTTTTATAATAAGTATCGAATAATAATTCAATTTAATTTATCAGTTGGGATTATGATTATCTATTAAGCGCAATTTATAAATTCCTAATTTAACTGTAGACCCATGTCAATTAATTATTAAGCCAAAATATTTTAAGTCCATTAAGCCCAATATTCACAAGTTTAATTTTAATCCATTCATTTTTTGGCAGTAGCCAAAACCTTTACAGTTTCGATTTGGTCCAGCCCTAGCCCAGATCTGGTAACCCCACTAACGACGGTTGAGAGAAAACCCACTTTCTCACATTCTCACAATGGAGTAGAGGAGTGGGGGGAGGAGGTTATGATCATGGGGGGAAGGGATTGGTTACAATCTCTCAATATAAAAACAAAAATACAATCAAAGAAAACTCCATCTCTGCATAGAGAAATACACGATACATGAGAAATCTCAGTACATAATACACGCACACACACAACATATCACTTTATAACAGAAAATTCACATTAAACTTCAGAGCAAATTCCAGCACCAAGAACACAAGCATTAGGTAAGAAAATTCCTCATTTCCCCATTTCAAAATATTTTCAACCATACTTAGTTTTCCATTCTTCACCACTGCAAATTATCACCTCGACTGAATAGTCGTCATCAACATAAATTCTGTCGGCTTCGACTGCATAATACCAAACCCGTCGGGTCACACAAGTCCAGCACCCAACCCGAACCAAACCCAAGAGTAGTTCTTTTTTTAAAAAGAAAAAAGCTGGAACCCCCAAATCAGAAACCGCCGCGGGTCGGACCGCGGGCACCAGCCTGTTAATTCCAAAGATTCAGTCGGTTATAGGGCAATCACTTCCGACGAGTAAATCAGACGGAGAAAAGGGGTTTTGAGTTTACTTACCTAATTATGTCTGTTTGAGCCGCCGCCACTGCCTGATCGGAATCAAGAACCTGGCTCCGCCATTTTTTTCCCTCTCTTTCTCTTTTCTTCCGACGGGAGCTCGAACGGAGTTGTGAGAGCCGACCCCAGCACTGGAATTGGTTGGTGAGAGCAGCTGCTGCCTAGATCGATGGTAGAGGCGTCGTCGCTGCTTCATCCCCCCGGTCGAGTTCATCACGAGTGAAGATTTCTGTGGTTTTCATCGCAGAGGAGAGTGGAGGGGCGACAGGTGTGTTGAGGAGGAATAAAGGAGGGCCGATTCTGGATCCATGTAACCTAACCAGGTTTTAATTGGGTCACATCCAATTATTATAAGCCCACAACTATTAGTTCTAACCCCCAGCCCATTTTATCACTTACAGTTCAATTCTATTTATTAATGGCTCAAATATGCCTTTACTCTATTTCAGCCCAAATATTTTCCTTTTTAAATTCAATTACTTCAAATTAATTATAATCTTATTGAAAAATATTATATCAATAAAAACTAAGACATTCGCCTCTTTAATTGTAGGCTACGAGAATCAAGGACACGATTAAGACTATTCATAAGCAATCAAGCATTTGCATTCAAGTCACTTCAATTTCAGGTGGGAATTATTATTACTTCTCGATTTTAATTGCTTTATTTGGACTGTATAGGTGATATGTTATATTTACGATTAACATGCAGTCACATGTTTTTCGTACCAAGTATCAGTATATGATTAACATGCAGGCACATGTTTTTCATGTCAAGTATGAGTATATGTTTACATGCAGTCACATGTTTACATGCTCAAGTATGTTGATATAACAAATATTCATTCTATGCCTCCGTTATGTATTGTGATTAGTGTTGACATGTGATGTTCCCACGAGCGATAGAAAGTTCATCCCATTTTTATGTCAAATTTCCAGGTTAATTCGGAATGGATAGAACGGGTTGTAGATCAGGCCAACATATGATTAATATTAAAATTATTTCTTTTAATTCCGCTCAAGTTACTATGAACAATTAGTTTTATTTTTAGATATTATTTCCCGCTGCTGTATTTTATCGTATTGGAAATTTGAAATCCTTTTACGTTTCGCAAATGTTTTAGAAAATGTATGTTTAGTAACGACTTGAAATTTCTACAAGTTTTTTATGTTTTCAAAATATTCCAAAAAGATCATTAGAAAAATCGGGTCGTTACAGAAACCCTAGGCGAAGGTTGGCGAATGCGTACAAGGTTTGAGACTGAGATGTGCAATTTTTTTGGTGGGTCTCTCGTGGTTGTTACAGCGGTAAGTCGAATCGAGTCAACAGAGGTCCGGCATGGCGAGTCGTAGACTAGTCGAGACTAGTCGACTAATTATAAATAATATATATATAATTTCATATATATACACACTATATATATATATATACATATGTATACACTGAGTGTATGTATACTAATATATATAGATACTAATATATATATATATAATCTAATATATATTGTTGTGTCACGATTTAACCATCCCGACAGGCGATCGACTATCAGGCCGAGCGACCAAGTCAACTCCAGTCAAACTATGGCTAGCTCGCCAAGTCGAAGATATCAGACCACCATCAGGTACCTAGCGATCGACTCCCAAGGCGATCGCCCTTCGGCATCTGGCGATCGACTTTAGTGTCCGGCTAAGGACGGTCGACCTGCGCCCCGAGCAGAGATGATCGCCCATCAAAGCTATCAAGGACTGGATCTCAGAACAGCACCCACGTGCAGATCCACAAAAAGCGCTGACCGGAGATCTTCGCTGACAGACAAGATCTTTTGCTGACAGACAAGACCTTTGACCACAGCCTGTCACCTACCTCACCTACCGGCAGGCGCCGAAAGTTGTCAATGGGACCACCCGTGACAGCAACTCAGGGCGCGTGTAAGCTCCCCATTGGACCGTACAGTTGACTGCCAGCAACTCCTGCAGACTTTAAGGAGACATGCCCATGTGCTAAAAGACGATCGCCCGATTATTATAATGCAGAAAAGGCGATCGCCCGGCGTATCCAAGCTCTATAAATAGAGAACCTCCTCCTACTGGAAAGGGGTTCCGAATTCATTTTGACTTACGTTCAGAACTCATTCTCTCATATTCCGAATTCATTCACGAAAATACTGAAGAACATACATATCATCGAGCTCCCGGCTATCTCACCGGAATCCATCTCAGGACTTCTCTCTCCAAATCTCTCGTCCAGAAGACGATCGGCAGAAGCAGCAAGTCTCCACTAGACATATTCCAAAGGATTCATAAGCCCAGGGGCCCAAGCATCCAGCTAAATAATCGCCGTGAGAGACCGTCGATCTCTCTCCGCCGCGACTGTTCATCTCCTTTGTTACAAGAACTCACAGAGCATCAAATCTGGTTCTTCCGGCAATCTACACGCTCACTAGCTAAGATAACAAGAATCTTTACACTCATTGTAATTGTATTCTTACATTAGTACTTGTATCCCCGAGTATTGGTATTAATAATATCTCGCGAGAGCATTCAAGCCCGGGACTAACAACCCCGGCAAATCTTGTGTTATTTATTTTTCTCGCGGAAGTGCTCTTGCATTTGTTTGCTATCCCATCCATTCCAACAATATCTATCTCCGGATAATATTTTGGGTAGCAACAATTGGCGCTAGAAGGAGGGCATATAACCCTCACATTTTTATTCCTACCGTCCCGAAGAACACTCACTGTTCTCGGGGCATATACTTGAAGTGACACTCACTGCACTTCAAAGAAAACCTTCAGGATCATGACATCCGCCGGTACATCGAAGAAAGTCGCTCTCCGAACCGCCGGACACCATATCCCGGCTCAGTCCGAACCCCAGCCGACGACGGGGGGAAGCCGCAGCAACGCGAGACTCTCGATTCCGCATCCGAGAGATGGCCCCAACCTCTCACTCGATCAGTTCCAAACCGAAGAACAGATCGAGGAGGCTATGGCCATCCTAGAGGAGCGACGGAGAGCATGCGCGTCGCCCGCGATAACTCCCTCGATCATCCGCCGCATGGGAAAACGGAAATTCAGCGGGCTACTGAACGAGCGATCGTCAGAAAGCCCCAATTCGCGAGGAAAGGCTCTCGCACGGCCGGACGGATCCATATTCGATCGCTTGGGGTGCGACCCATCCTGGCGACCGGGGCACTCTGTTTCCAACCTCGAAAAGACGGAACCCGAATCCGTCACCAGGAGTTCGGCCTACCCACCTCACAGCCGAACGCAGGTCAGCCATCTGACTCCCGCCCCGATCGCCAGGGAATCAGTACTCAATCGCCTCGGCTCCCGCTCCGAGCGCCGAGCCGCTAGCAGTCAGGCCACGGCGATGGCCGCCATACAACGCCAGCTCGACGAGATGAGAGCACTCTTGGACACTGGGGCAAGCGCCAGCAAAAAGATCGCCGGGCCGACCGAGCCACTCGCGGTCCACATCGAGCTTGCCCCCATACAACCAACGATCGCTCCTCCCAAAACACCTCTGTATGAGGGGAGATCGGACCCCGAAACCCACCTGAGTAAATTCCGAATTTACATGACTGGGTGTGGGGCATCTGATGCAACCTAGTGCCGGATCTTCCCGTTGACATTGGGCGAGCTGGCCCACAGGTGGTACGTCTCATTACCACCACGATCAATCACCTCTTTTAAGAAACTGGCGAATGACTTCACGTCATACTTCGCGAGCAAGGTCGCCAGACCAGAAGGCCCCCACCGCATGATAAAAATCAAGCAGGGGAAAGACGAGTCAGACGCAAATTACATTGACCGAATGGACGAAATCATCCTCACCGGCGAACCCGTCAGTGACGAGCTCGCTCTCTATTCGGTCATGGGGGGATTCCGCGGTCATTCTCCCATGTTTAGACATCTCTCCAAGGATATTCCCCCAACTTACGTGATCTTCCGCGCTAAGGCTGCCAACTTTCTGGCCAGGCAAAGGCTACTCACCCTCCACCTAGGCGAGGAAATGCCACCTCCTGTCCAGAAGATAGCGATCGCCAAAGCAAAGAAGGTGATCGCCAAGCCACCCGGAGATCTCAAGGCTTTCCAGGACATGGAAGTCCATCTCCTACATACGTTCAACCGAACTCCGGCACATATTTTCTATGCCATCAAGGGGCACGAAGAGCTCAGAAAGCCAAAGGCGATAAGGGACCACGGTCACCTGGACAACAATCAATATTGTGCCTACCATAAGAGTCCCGACCACAGCACCAACAAATGCCGCGACCTCCTCAAACAGCTCTGGAGATTGTTCGAGGAGGGCAAGTTGGACAGCTTATTGGTTTAGCCGAAGCCCCTACCAATCTCTATAGACGATCGTCCGAGTCAAACACAAAACAGGCTGGGAAACTCATACGAGTCGACCCCTGGATCAACCTCGGCGACCGTCTCTACATGCTCCAATCAAGAGAAGGAGACCACGGAAGTCTCCCCGATCTCCCTCCTTATTTAAGAAACTGGAGGACTCGCCCGCCATCTACAGTTCACCGTCTAACATGATGGACTAAGGCACGAGATCGCCTCCCCCGCACAACGTACACCGTCGAAGGTCGGCATCCACATGGCGATCCAAGGAGGAAGAGTGCAGCCATGGTACTGGCGGTCGATGGAACCGACTGCTTAGACCATGCAAAGTCCCTTTGGGCCAAGATCGCCCGCCCTTCGTTTAAATACGAGGCCGGCGTAGCCTGAGGGCCCTCCAAAATTAATCAGTGGACACGATCGCTCGCCCTCAAAGGTTCATCATCTAACATGGTGAACCCGGACAATGCGACGTGCCACAACCCCCGTCTCAACGTACACCGTCGAGGTTCGCCATCTTCATGGTGGGCCGAGGTGGAAGCAGAGCTAAACATGCCGCGGGCATGGAGTTGAATCATCCGACGCTGCCCCGCGCAAGGACTCCTCTAGACCGAGACCGCACGCCCTTCGTTTAAATACGAGGTGAGGCGCAGCCTAACAGAGGACCCTCATAATAAAGTGAGTCACGAGACACTCAATGTCTTCGCGCATCAAGACATGATCAAGGAGTCGGTCCATCGAACTCCGCGATCGTGCACGGTTCCTCAAGATGGACGACCGTCCCCGAGGATTCGACAAAGTTGAAGACCGCTCACTCAACGAATTATTTTCATCCCCTTACTTCCGCTAAGTGAATAAAAACAAGGGGCAATAAGAGTGCGGACTACCTACACGACGATCGTCGCTACTCAACCACATACGGAGATCGTCATTTTTTCAGATGTAGTGCAGCGATCGAATTTGTTGTAAAAAGTTGTCTTTATGAGTTTATCAATTCATTTGGAACTACTCTCGCAACGATCTCTCCTCACACATTTGTACGAAGTCAAACAAAGACTCAAAAATAACCATTCATTCAAGTGATAAGTCAGAAATCCAAACGTTCATTTCATTACTTGAAAAATCAGAGTACACGGTCGCCCGAAGGCCTAAGTGCTACAAAAAGAAAGCTACAAAACTACAAGGAAATAAGCTAAAAACGTCAAAAATGAAGCGCCTCAGGCCCTCGCCTGGCCTTCGCCATCAGCATTCGGCGCGGTCCCCTCATCTTCCGGAGCGTCGGGATGAGCAAGATTGGCCGGAGACGGATACCAGCTCAAATCCACGCCGATGTCCGCAAGATCCAAGATCGGCAAGGAGAAAGCCGGATGGAGAGGATGCTCCAACGCATATGACTTGAAGTTCTCAGCTAGAGGCCCGACCTCCAAACCTCCCTTCTTAGCTGCTCGGATCGAGTCAGCGAACGCCAAATAATAGGCGAACTCGCTGACAAACTCCAAGTTTTGAAAGGGATCGGCCCTGGTCGCCTCTACCTCTCCTTTCAGCTCGGCCATCGCCTGTTGCGACCCCTGGAGCTCGGCCTCCCTCGCAGCAACTTTTTCCCTCGCCTCCGTCAGCTCGCTGGTTAGTCGAGTGATCGTCACCTTATGGCGATCGGCCTCCTCTTCAGCAACCCTCTGCGCCTGGACGGCATTCTGCATCTGGTCCCGAAATCGGTCAACCGCCAGACGATATTGCTCAGTTTCCTTCTTCTCCAGCTCAAGCTCATGGCTCGCCCGCTTGGTCGCCTCGAGAGAGTCCTTCTCCATCGCCGCGATCTTGTCAGCAAACTCGGCGTTCTCTTTCCGAGCCGCCTCGAGATCCGCCTGCAGGCGAATAGTGGAGGGCCGCCCCTCAAACTCCCCGAGCACTGGGATGCCCATGGTCGCCGTCTGAAGAGAAAGGGCGAGAACAGCGTGCATCGAACTCACTGATCGCTGTCGAGCGATCACATCCAGATCAGTCGTCCATGCCTTCGGCAGAGCAGAAGCAGCCTTGCTAACGTATGGAGGAATGTCGCAGGAATGGCGAGGAGATCGGCTCGCTAGGAAATCTACGACCATCGGCGGGCAAGACGGATCTGCGCGACGGATCCTGCACCAAAACAACTAAGTTAATACAACTCCTACGCAGATGCAATTTTCAACACAAAAATGCAATCTACCTCTACCTCTCAGCCTTCTCGGGATCCCGACCGAAAAACGGTTTCCCTCGAGGGGTCTCAGCATCCGCGATCGCCGTCTCCCGCATAAAAGCCGCAGAGGGTGGCTCACTCTCCGGAGCAACGATGGTGATCGGAGGCGCGGCGATCGGCACTTCATCGCCCGGAGCAGGAACCGAAGTTTCTTCTGGCCTCGGCCTCTTGCGATTCACTCGAAGCCCCCCCTCCGGAACTTCCTTCTCAACCACGACCGGCTCCATGCGAGGCTCCACCTCCGGAACTATAGGCAACGCGACGGGAGGGGCCCGAGTCGACCTCTTATGGCGAAGACGGCCTAGAACTCCTGGGTTCGACATGGCGATCTCCGTCGGAGGCTCCAAAAAGCGAGGAAAGCGAACCTCTACAGTTGAGACGATCGATCAACAATCAGTTACTGTCCTCAAGTAAGGCGATCGCCTAGAAAGTGGAGGTCGCAGAAACTCATACCTGGCACCGAAAGATGTCTCGGGAAACAGAATAGTCGAGCCGACAACCAACGACTCTCCTTATTGATCCGAGTGGCGTCAAGGTCGTCGTCCGACAAGCTCCTTATCCGCTCCCAGACAACGAGAAAGTCAAAAGGCAGCTCCTCGATCGCCGTAATGTGAAAACCTGCAAAACCGAAATCAAATTAGATCAGTCCAAAACGCATCCAAACGAAGGGAGAGTCTAAACCCTTACCGGGATTCCTCTCCCGAAATTCAGTGGGGATCTCGGCTCGCCGTAGGATTGTCGCTCGCGAAGCTCTCCACTTGCCGCGACCCGTAACCACTTCGTCGATCGCCCGCATCTTATTCGGGACTCCATGAATCACCCGACCAGATCGGCCTTGAATATGGTAACCGCCGACCAACCCTTTATGAGCCGTCAGTTTAAACAAATGGTTCATCTCCAACGGCGATGGGAGGCGGTACAGGCGGTGACCGCCGAATAGGGTGAGAGTGCAGTTAATTTGGAGCCAGGCGTTCGGCGTCAGCTGAAGTGGCGCCACATTCCAAGCGGCCAACAGATGGGAGACAGCAAAGGATAGAGGGAAGCGCAGCCCGGCCTCCATAATCGCCTCATTCACTGCGACCATACCCATCGGAGGCTGGTCGGCTCGTTCATTCTCCGCCGGCGCGAACATGTCCACATCTGAAGGAACATGGAATCTTGTCCTCCAGACGGCCAGATCTTTCTTGGTCGCCGAACTCCGTATCTGGCCAAGCGACCACAACGATCGCTGCGCAGCCCGGTACTGCGACCGTTTGGGAAGCACATAGGGGTAGGCGACCGAGTATCCCCGGAAATCGAATCTCGGAGTAGGACCGGCCAACTTCTCCATTATATCAGCAAAGGCCTTATAGGCCCGACCGAAAGCGCTATGTTGCTCCCAGTAAGCCCTAATCGCCATATCTCTCTCGATCTGCGATCGTCTCTCTTCAGCAGCCGACTCCTTAGCAACATCGGCCTCATTGAATAAAGCCTCGACTTTAGCAGGGTCGATTCCGGCCCGAATAGCTTCAGCCGCCGTCTCCAGGTGGAAGACGGAAGAAGTTTCTCCTGACGATCGATGTCCGTGGCGAAGCCAGTACCGCTCCAAATGATGATGAGGTTCCGGCCATTCTCAGAGATACAAAAAGAGAAAAGGATTTTTCTTACCCGAAAGTGAAATCGAACGACGATCGGCACTAAGATCTTCAGAAAATTCGACAGCAAGTCCTTCTTTCTCCAATAAGCACGCGTGAGTGTGGAACTGCAGCACCGCCCCCCTTTTTATAGGAGAAGGCAGGGATTCGTTTGCAATAAGGGAAAACCTCAGGGGTCAGATCTCAAAAGACGCATTAATTGACCCCCTCGAGACCCACGTACGCGTCTTTTCAAGGACGCGTCAGCCGAGGAGTCATTAATGACCGTTGGAGTCCTCCAGTAGAAGCCCGACACGTGCGCGGAGACTTTTCCACGCCCATTGCTTTTTCCCGCGCAGTTCAGCGGCCAACCAGGTCATCCGAATCCAGAGTGTATCATCTCAAAGACTATCGCCAGTTCAGTTAAACGCAAAGTCGCTCGTCAAAAGTTCAGCGATCGCCAAGAAAGCCACCTCACCCCACGTTTCCAACGTATGAGCGAGCTGGGGGGCAATTGTTGTGTCACGATTTATCCATCCCGATAGGCGATCGACTGTCAGGCCGAGCGACCAAGTCAACTCCAGTCAAACTATGGCTAGCTCGCCAAGTCGAAGATATCAGACCACCATCAGGTACCTAGCGATCGACTCCCAAGGCGATCGCCCTTCGGCATCAGCGATCGACTTTAGTGTCCGCTGGGGCGGTCGACTGCGCCCGAGCGAGAGATGATCGCCCATCAAAGCTATCAAGGCTGGATCTCGAAGCAGCACCACGTGCGAGATCCACAAAAGCGGCGGCCAGGAGATCTTGGCCAGACAAGATCTTTTCTTGTGAGACAAGACCTTTGACCACGGCTGTCACCTACCTCACCTACCGCAGCGCCGAAAGTTGTCAATGGGACCACCGTGGCGGCCTTTCGGGCGCGTGTAAGCTCCCCATTGGACCGTACAGTTGACTGCCAGCAACTCCTGCAGACTTTAAGGAGACATGCCCATGTGCTAAAAGACGATCGCCCGATTATTATAATGCAGAAAAGGCGATCGCCCGGCGTATCCAAGCCCTATAAATAGAGAACCTCCTCATACTGGAAAGGGGTTCCGAATTCATTTTGACTTACATTCAGAACTCATTCTCTCATATTCCGAATTCATTCACGGAAATACTGAAGAACATACATATCATCGAGCTCCCGGCTATCTCACCGGAATCCATCTCAGGACTTCTCTCTCCAAATATCTCGTCCAGAAGACGATCGGCAGAAGCAGCAAGTCTCCACTAGACAGATTCCAAAGGATTCATAAGCCCAGGGGCCCAAGCATCCAGCTAAATACTCGCCGTGAGAGACCGTCGATCTCTCTCCGCCGCGACTGTTCATCTCCTTTGTTACAAAAACTCACAGAGCATCAAATCTGGTTCTTCCGGCAATCTACACGCTCACTAGCTAAGATAACAAGAATCTTTACACTCATTGTAATTGTATTCTTACATTAGTACTTGTATCCCCGAGTATTGGTATTAATAATATCTCGCGAGAGCATTCAAGCCCGGGACTAACAACCCCGGCAAATCTTGTGTTATTTATTTTTCTCGCAGAAGTGCTCTTGCATTTGTTTGCTATCCCATCCATTCCAGCAATATCTATCTCCGGATAATATTTTGGGTAGCAACATATATGATGGAGTCGGCTGATGTAGACTAGTATGTATATATAATATATATAATATTTATATGCATACACATATATATAATATATCATATTCATATATCGGTCGAAGTTTCAACTTTCAAAAGGAGGTACCGCAACTCGGCGTGCAGTTTCAAAGAGGGTACAGCAAATCGGGAATAACAAATTGGCCAAAGAAAATATCAGAAATCGGAAATTAGAAATCGGAAGAAATGAAAAAGAAAGAAGAAGAAAGAAAAGTAGAGGGAGCGTACTTGTTTATCGGCGGCGGGGCAAATCGGCAGACGGCGGTGGTCGATTGAGATTGGGATTCGACGGGACCGAAGTGGAGTCGCTTCTGACTCGTTTTGCTGTTGCATAGGTTTGAGAGTTGACAATTTTTTTTCAGGGATTTAAACCATAACTTTTTATGTTTATTGAAATAGTTTTCTATTTATTTATTTTATTGATTTAGTCCCGTAACTCTGCCTGTGGGTGTCTTCTTGACATTCATTGCCGGTCCCAAGCCCGGATAAAAGAGGAGGGTTGTGGTAGGTTAGTGGCAGCCAGTGTAAAACTCGTTATATTTTATGGACATGAATCAGAGTTTGAAAATTGTTGGGGCGTCTCCTCAGAAGCGACGCGCTGCATTTCATAGGCCCGGGTGCAATGAAAAGTATGTGATGGTTGCTAGGTCGCCGCCCAGAAGCGGTGAGACACCTTTACATCTGAGGGTGGTGTCAAATGAACAAGGATGCACTACACTTCATAGGCCCGGATGTAGTGGAAAATATGTAAGGGTTGTTAGGTCGTTGCCCGGAAGCGGCGCGCCACCTCGAAGTATGGGTGTGGTGTCAAATGTTCAAAGATCTTTGCAACGTGGACGGGGACAGACAGAGAAGTTAGTTCATGCGGCTAGTAAGGGTAGTAAGCTGCGGTTTGGAACTTGGAACGTTGGCTCTTTGACGGGAAGATCAGCAGAAGTGGGGGAGGTTATGAAAAGGAGGAGGATTCACATAATGTGTCTACAAGAGACTAAGTGGGTTGGCGAAAAGGCAAGAGTGTTAGCTCCTTGGGGTTACAAGCTTTGGTACTTTGGAAAGGATAGAAGTAGAAATGGAGTGGGTATCGTCATTGATAAAGAAATCATTGATGATGGGTGGAAGTGTCAAGAAAGAGCGATAGAATAATGAGTATTAAGCTTGTGATAGGGGATGAGTTTCTAACTATCATAAGTGCTTATGCACCACAAGTAGGATTGGATGCATCGATCAAACAAGAATTCTGGGAAGATTTGGAAGAGGTTGTCGAACGAATTCCTATGGGTGAGAAATTGATAATTGGTGGTGACCTCAATGGGCATGTCGGTGTTAACAGTGATGGCTTTGAGAGCGTTCATGGTGGCTTTGGTTTTAGGGAGAGGAATGAAGCACGAAGTGGTATATTAGATTTCGCATTAGGTTATGACTTGGGTATTATGAACACTTGGTTCGAGAAAAGGGACTCTCATTTGGTGACATATAGAAACAGAGGTAATGCAAGTCAGATTGATTTTTTTTAGTAAGGAATGTTTGGAGGAAAAGTTTTACTAATTGCAAGGTGATACCCGGTGAGAGTGCTGCAACGCAGCATAGGGTTGTGGTGCTTGACTTTCGAGGTAAGAGGCAATTAAGAAAGAGAAGACCACAAGTTGACCCTCGAATTAAGTGGTGGAATCTCCAAGGGGAGAGTCGACATACTTTTGTGGCTAAGATTGCTGATAGTGGTATTTGGTCTGATTGCACAGAGATGGATATAGATTCGATGTGGAACTTGTTGGAGCATAACATAAAGCAAGTTGCAAAATAAGTCCTAGTAGAATCTAAAGGAAACAGACCATCAAGTAAGGACACATCTTGGTGGAATGATGAAGTTAAGCAAGCCACAAAGACCAAACTTGACCGGGTAAATGCTCGAGTATGTTTGGGGGAGAGAGAGATCGAATGGGTAACTATGCTTTTCAATAAGATATGGAGAAGCAATAAGATGTCATAAGCACGGAGGAAGAGTATTCTCGGCCCTTTATATAAGAACAAAGGTGATGTTCATGATTGTTCTAATTATCGCGGAATTAAACTAATGAGTCATACCATGAAGTTGTGGGAACGAGTGATTGAACAAAGGATCGAGAAATGTGTGAAGATAACAGAAAATCAGTTTAGATTTATGCCTGGAAGATCGACCATGGAAGCAATTTATCTTATCCGGCAGTTGATGGAACATTATCGAGATAAAAAGAAAGATCTACATATAATTTTTATCGATTTAGAGAAGGCATATGATAAAGTACCAAGGAAATACTTTGGTGGGCCTTAGCAAAGAAGGATGTATCGCGGAAATATATTGACATTATAAAGGACATGTATGAGGGAGCTAGTACAAGTGTACGTACTAATGTTAGGAGGACAGAAGAATTCCCTATTACGATTGGGGTGCATCAAGGATCTGCTCTTAGTCCTTTTCTCTTTGCCATAGTCATGGACAAATTGACAAGAGAAATTCAAAATGATATTCCATGGTGTATGATCTTAGCAGATGATATTGTGTTAATTGATGAAACGAAGGTTGGAGTGCAACAAAAATTGGAACTTTGGAGGGATACTTTGGAAGCTCGAGACTTTAGGTTGAGCAGAAATAAGACTGAATATATGGAGTGTAGGTTTAGCGAAAACAGTGATAACGAGGCGGGGATGATCACATTTGATGGAAAAGTTGTTCAGGGATCCACTTTCTTTCGGTATCTTAGATCTATTATCCAAAAAGATGGAGAGCTAGATGGCGACGTAGCTCACAGAATAAAGGCATGGTGGTTGAAGTGGAAGAGTGCCACAGACGTTTTATGTGATCCTGACATGCCTCATAGATTAAAGGATAAATTTTACCGCACGGAAATTAGGCCTGCGCTATTATATGGCACCGACTATTAGGCTGTAAAACAATGCCACGTTCAAAAGATGAATGTGCCGGAGATGCGTATGCTACGATGGATGTGTGGTCATACAAAAAAGGATCGGGTCAGAAATGAGGTGATTAGAGAGAAGGTAAGAGTTGCGTCTATAGAAGACAAGATGAGGGAGAATCGATTACGATGGTTTGGTCATGTGAGAAGAAGATATGTTGATGTCCCAGTGAGTAGGCTAGAAAGTTGGAGAACAAATAATATTGTGAAAGATAGAGGAAGACCCAAGAAAACTTGAATAAAGATGATTGAAAATGATATGCGGTTTCTTGGAATTGGAGAAAGTATGGCAATGGAGAGACAAATGTGGCGGGAAAGAATACGGATGGTGGATGGAATCTGATTTTATTTCCTATTTTTTTTATTTCATGTTATCTTTTTAATTTATTTGGCAGGATTTTTTTTTTTGCTAACATTCATTCTCCTCTTTTTTTCTCCTTTTTTTTCTCTCTCTATTTTTCCCTCTTTTTTTTTCCTTTTCTATTATTTATGTATCGATCACTGATGGTTTCAAAGTTCGATTCATGTTAGCTGACCTCAAATCATTTTGGGACTAAGGCTTAGATGTTGTTGTTGTATTGATTTAGTCTCGTATGTTCTCAAAATTCACCAATTTCGTCTTAATTAGCCGGAAAAGGCATTAATCTGTGTTGTTTCAGTCACGTTTCGATCACGTGATCGTATTTTCGGCGAAAATGTATGATGTGGCATTTTCTTACGACGTGATCGTATTTCCGCTGAGTGAGATATTTTGCCAATTAAAAAAAGAAAAGAAATAAGTTGATGATTACAACTCAATCATTTGAATAACACCTTTAAAATTTAAAATCATTTAAAACATTCCAAAAGTTAAAAGCAGAGAATTGAAAAAGTCGTGTTAAAAAAAAAGAATTGAAAAAGGTTAGGCTGGAAACATCAAATTTTAACTTAATCTAAATCTAAACATCTAAATATTCTAAAAGAAAAACTCAAAACTCATATCAAAATAGAAAAGAACAAATATCCCCAATTTAACCCACGAACCCTAAAGAAAAAAAATCTCAAATTGAACCCACCCAAAATACCTCAAATCGAAGAATTGCCTTCGCACCCATGGTGTTTGTGCGCCGCAAAGGTTCAAGTCAGTGGTCAGCCTGGCCATCTTCTCACTGGATACTTTTCACATCCGAAAAAACGACGCCCGACATTTCCTTCCTTCCAATAGGTGACGACAATGGCTTCTCTATGGCAATAACATTTCACTGGACCTTGGGTTCCACTACAATGAGCCATCTTCTCAATTTCGTGCGCTAGTTTCATTTGAATATTGGGAAATCAATTTGAGTTTTCTTCTAGGGTTCTTGGATTGGAGTTGTGCGTTGATATCCAATTCCCATATTTCCTTTTAAAACTTGCGGTCAATTAGGAGGAAATTGGTGAATTTTGAAAACATACAGGATTAAATCAATAAAGCATATAAATAGAGGATCACTTCGATAAAGGTAAAAAGTTACAGGATGATTTTGGTTTAAACTCCTTTTTTTAAGTATTCTGCCTCGGGTCCAAGTCGGACCCGAGCCGTCACCTGGTTGACCCAAGTCTTCGATTAGGCGACCCATGTCGGTCAAGTCAGGCGACATACTTACACATGGCGAGTCGGAGTAGCACGGCGCCGATCCTCCACCGCCTGGTCGACTAGTCGACGACTAGTCGCGACTAGTCGACCACCGTAACAACAATGGTGTCTCTGAACTCAAAGAGTTGTGCCTCTCTTGGTACTGCACATTAATTTACTAGTGTAAGTATATATTTATTTTTTATGGTTTTCTAATTAGTTATCTCGTTGATTCACCAATATAAATATATTTTTATTTTTAAAAATTAATAATTGACATGCTCGAATAGCTTACTCTATGTGCTAAGCTATTTACACTATGCTACGAAGGAACAAAACGCTATATATGTAAAGGCGATATTTGGAACACTCACGCGAGCAACGTTCTCCCATAATACTAGATGTGGATATCCCTTCCCGAAAAAGTCACGATACTATATGTGGAAATCCCGGAAAGGATATTTTGAGAGGAATGCCTATTGTGGGGTAAGGATCTTATGCTTAAGCCTTGTGCTTAAACCATGATTAAAAGTACTACATTACTCCTATTGTTAATTCTTGGTAATTCTGAGTACTATTGTACTCATTTTGCTAAATATTTGAGTACAATAAGACTCGTATTTGTTGTAAATAGAGGAGGAGAAAGAGAGAATAAAGTAGAGAGAAAATCATAGAGAATTCAAGGTGTAATGAGATATATTATTATGAGGACTTCATGCCTTTATTTATAGGGAGATACAGAGCTGGGGTTAGGGTTTCACAAGATACATGGCAAGTATCAATCTACAAGATAAGTATCAATCAAGATATTTATGACACTCCCTCTTGAAAGACTAACCCTTAAAAAATGTTGTCTCATTAAAACCTTGTCAGAAAAAAAACCAATGGGACAAAATTCTGATTGAAGTAAAAAGAGTACAACTGCTCCCTTGAAAATGATCATTGTAGATCCTCGAATCGACGTATGTCCATCTTGTGTACCAACTTTTTGAATGCTGACGTTGGTAATTCCTTTGTAAATAAATTCGATGGCTAATCACTTGAGTGAATCTTAGATGTATCTTCCTTTGAGATACAAGTGACATTGTCTTCATACAATACTCCCCCTTGAATATTATGATGTGCATGCCTCATTAAAGCCTCTCCGAAAAAATCCTGTGGGAAAAAACCAAGAGGAAAAGAGTACTACTTGATATAAATTTGTTCATGTGTTGCATTAGTCGCCTCGTTAAAAACCTCAACTAAGAAAACCCGATAGGGAAAAACTTAGCAAGGAAAAAAAGTACAACCATTTGGTCTACATGATCTTTTAACCTTCAGGATCGACATAATCTTTATGATAATTTAAAAGATATCACTTCTCCCCCTCAAGATAACAATCTTGCATTCCAGTGTCGTGAATATTTTTCATACATGGGGAGATTTAGTGAATAAATCTGCTAGATTATGACCTGCTCTTCTGGAGCTTACATGGGAAGTAAAATTTCCTCTTCTTTGCCCAAATATTTTATGCAACACAAAAAGGAGAATATTTCTCATATCATAATATATAGGCAGTGTGAGAACAAATATCGTGGAGATTGTATGAATGACATCCATGTAGCAACCACTATCGAATCTCGATCTCTTTCATGTAGTAGACCAATATGGTTCCTTGTAGAAAATATTAAATCTTGCTAGCAAGGTAACTTCAAATTCTATATCAAGCTTGATAAATTAGTGTTCTAATTGCACACAAGTAAGGAACTTCTGGTTCTCTTATATCTTTGTTATCTTCTTGAGGTCTACATGAGTTCTTGTCCATTTCAAATGGAAAGACAATTTATAAGGTCGCTAAATGAATAAATTTTCTCCATCATATATGCTCGATCTTCAAGTCGAGATAATACTAATACTTAGTTTTATCTAAGTATTTAGTTTCAATCCTGCCTTTAGACATGAGTTCACATGTATCCTATTCGGGAGGACTTTCAACTTAGTCGGTTGTTCTACCAAACTATTTTAAAACATTTATATTCGAAAGACATGTTGCGAATGTATTGTTCCTATTAATTTAGGAATCTCGAGTCCTTCAGGGACACTTTCATATAGATATTCACGTCCAATGACGTATAGAAAAATGTGGCTAGCATGTCCACTAAAAGAATATCTATATTTATTGCCATATACATTAAATAAAGGATAGTGCCAATGGGAGAGTATATTTTGGGTACCTTCTCAAACTCTTGATATGCTAGTCTCGCTTATTTTTCACCACTTTATCGGTTTCTTTCGTACAAGGACTCATCTTTGTCCTACTGGGACAATATTCATTGATAACGTGCTACGAAGTTAAAGACTTAACTTTTGTTTGGCGAGTTAGTCGATGCCTCAATCGCTTCTTTCTATTTCACCCAGTGCTTATGGCATTCTGTAATCATTTATGGTACTGGATCCAGATTTTCATTTAAAATTTGGACAAGCAATTTGTAAGGCAAAAGTGTCCTCGACGACTATAATTTTTATGAACAATTCTCCCACGTTCATAAAGTTCATGACCACTTTCTAATTTAACCGTTCCATAATCTCAGCTTTATGCTTTATGGTGCACGTGCAAATGAATTGAGATTTTCATCTTCAAGACGATCCTCTTCGGGAGGTATTTGGAGTGATGTGATAATTTTTATCTAATTTTGTATCCCGCAGATTTAATCTCGACACCAATAAAGAATAAGTCACTCACGCTTCTGGCGTTGAGGAGCATTAGTTTACTCACAATTGACTCCAATTGTTTGTGGTGCATACACAACAGGTATATGATATTTCATCACTCATTTGGCAATCAATAACTTGTTGAACTTTGAGTTCATAGTGCATATATATATAGTTAATCCAATGAGAGTTTTTCGTCATTCTCTCATTTATATATATATATATATATATATTTCATATCTCTCCCTAATGTCGAAGATAGTTTGAGTTGGATTATAAAATCAAGACTAGAGGTGCACTAATAACATAGGTGATGATTACTTGAATTTGATAATTATTGCAACATGATCATTGGATATAATAATATATCGCTCACAATTAATTCGGTACTCATCGAATGGATCAATCCTTCGGGGATTGTTTTTTCTATTCCTTCGGGGATTATACCAACCCTTCGGGGATTGTTTTTATATTCCTCAAGTAGGAATTGAATAAATCGATGTGACATGAAGTTATGTTTTCCTTTGGAATAAATACATATAAGTTCAAATATAAATTGATCTTCAAGAGCATATATTGTTTCTTCAATAATAATAATTGTGCTATCTCATGAGCAATAATTTAAATCACAGATAATCATATATTATCCCAATATATGAATTATTCCTTGAGAATGTGATTTTCTTCAAAAGTATTAATTGTGCTACTTCATGAGCAACAAATTTATATCGGTCATAGACATAGATCACTCAAAATATCAATTACTCTTTATGAGTATAATACTATTCAATTGTGCTACTTCAAAAGCAACAATTTATGATGACAATAATGTCGTGAATGCAATATAAAAAAATATTCAAAATAATGCCTTTTCTTTTATTTAATATTCTTCAGGAATATTAACTTTTTACGTGTTTATCTTAAACACGTCATGAAAATATGACTATATATCGTTGTGTTTTATCAAGAAAATCAACGATTTATTTTTAATAATCTTCAGGATTATTAAAATTGTTTCTCCGTAAAACAACCAAATTTACGAAGTATATAGCATGAATCAATACAAACAATTTTATAACAATAGCAATTAAATAGAACTTGTTATGAAATCGAAATAATAGAGAGAGAAATTAGAGAGAAAATTAGAGAGAATGATTCTCAGGTATATTTTTCATTAATAACTGAAGTCCTATTTATAGGAAAACTTCAGATGGCACAATCGTAATTAGTATAGGAGGTTCAACTGGGTTGATGCTTCAAGCACAGTCTGTTCATGATAGTTTGATGTATGTGGTGAATAATAGTGATGCCTTTATTATTCTTCCAGGTGGCTATGGCACACTCAATGAGATATTCAACATCACGTCATGGGCTGAGCGGGACTTCCATACCAAACCTATAGGTTTGTTGAATATTAATAATTTCTTCAGCGATTTGCTTGCCTTTCTGGATCAAGGAGTAGATCACAAGTTTATGTCTCAGCCATCACGAGATATAATAATATGTGCTGAAACTGTTGCTGATCTACTTATAAAGTTTGAGGCATATATTTCAGTTAAGAATTTGGAAGTCAAAGCTCATCAGCCACAGGCTATTGGCGCCAAACGGAAAAGAAGTTTAGATCCTTTAGATCTTTCATTATAAACCCTTATGCCAGGGGGTGGCAGAGTTACGGAGTTTTATACTCTCGAGACGCACCCCTTTCTTATTATGGGTTTCATATGTATTTTCGCGTTTCATATTGTCGAGTGTTTACTGCCTTTCAGCTAGTTTCGATATTTTCACTTCGACTGTTGTGTGCTTCTTCAGCAATAATAAGACCATCTTTTGCTTTTATGCAAATGCAATATTTTCACAAATATGTGATATATGTTTCCCCATGAATATTGTCAATCAATATGATTTCAATGATTCCACCATGTGATATAATCAACATGGGATTTATTGAGCAATTATTTTCCAGTGATAGTTTTCCATATCACTTGTCAAATGATCCCATCATGCAGTTTGCATGATATTTTCTTTAATTAATTGGTGATAGCTTATGGTATCACTTGCTCAATTTTCTCCGTTCGTATTTAATAATTATGGAGATCGGATATTATTTTCATCAACTGCTTCTTCTTCGAGAGCAGGTTTTGAATCATTGATCAACTACTTCTTCAGAGTAGGATTTATTTCTTTCAACTGCTTCTTCAGAGCAGGAAATCGATTAACTACTTCTCCAGAGTAGGATTTATTTATATCAACTACTTCTTCAGAGCAGGATTTAGATAATCGATCAACTACTTCTCCAGAGTAGGATTTATTTATTAACTGCTTCTTCTTTGAGAGCAGGATTTATGAACCATTCATGTGGTATAACCAACCACGATGGTGATATATAATATATAAATTGCGTACATGTAAAACCATCCGTCTTGTGATAATTGAATTCATCACATGGGAGGTATTATAATTATATAAAATAAACGCAATAAATATGTGGTTTTAAACCGCCACTTTGAGATAAGTAAGAGACATAATTTAAACTGCAAAATAATTAACTGCTTCTACCAGAGCAGGATCGTCCAATCAATTCCGCAAAATAATTATCGTCAAGGTATAGGTCGAAATATCGACTGCCATTAATAGCAAGTGTAATGGTATGTATTCATAAATCTTTGTGGTTTCCGGAGTTGGGTATTAATTCGTACGTTGTAATAAATTTATTAATGACATGTATGAAAAGAGTTAATACTCATATCAATATTAGTGTCAAATTGAAGCTCTCGTGAAATGGATCACGATGGTATCAAGAAAAATCAATTCTGATAACATATGTATCTTATATGTAAGAAAAATGAACGTGTGATTTAATAAATTAAAAGAATATTTTATTTTTTTTATTATTTTATTAATTTATATTTTATAGTATTTCACTTTCAAGATTTTGTTTTGTTTGCCCATTGCCCAGCGGTCGGCTCCCTTTTTTTTTATTATTATTTTTTTACTTTTTGTTTTCTTATTCCTCTTCTTCTTTTCCTTCTTCTGTTTCGATCGTCCCTTTTCTTTTTTTTTTTTTTTCGAACCAACTTCAGCAACCATGTCTTCTTCTTCTCCTTCCTGTTATGTTCTTCCTCTTTTTTTTTTTTTTTAGGCTTATGTAACATATGTGTATAATTATTGACAAGGAGAGATAAAAAAATACCTCATGGCGCACCAACAGAGCAGAAAGAGCAACCGGAGGCTCCGACGCGGCGGAACTACCAACCACCATCCCACTCGAGAGCTTGCCGCTAGGAGGATCCGTAGCAGTGACCGCGGCCGGAAGATCCGAAAGGACCTCCGGGAACTGAACGCCGACGGACCAAGATCCCTATCCGCCACCGAGGCAGACTCAACTGCCGAGGACCGAGTAAAAACGACCGCCGCAGAATGGCAGTCCGCCGCGGGAGGGGAGGCGTCGAGCGAGCAGGGAGGAAGGGTTTCCACAGAGTGAATATCGGGTACTTCATTAATCTGATGAGAGAGACTTTGAACATGTGGGTCATGAGATTCCCTTTCCCCACTTGGACGAACAGATAGATAGACTAACGGAGCTGGTGAGTTTTTTTTTTTTTTTAGAGAGACCACATGTGATTTCAAGACCCGAACATCATCATCCAAAAGCTCGAACCAGAAGGATCTTTGCATAGAGATTTGCGGATGGAGAGAGAGATGATTCATTTGATTTTTTGAGAGTGATTAATTAATCTATTAGTAGAAAAGGAATTTCATAGCGGTCCGATATGTACTTGGATCTGAATCTAGAATTATTGAATCGATTTCTGATACAGAGGATCATCTATACGATGCAACTGTAGAGCATACTCTCGTTATATTACTCATTTGGCTAGAGTCGTGCTGATAACGTGTTATGAAATCGAAATAATAGAGAGGGAGAAATTAGAGAGAGAATAGAGAGAATGATTCTCAGGTATATTTTTCATTAATAACTGAAGTCCTATTTATAGGAAAACTTCAGATGGCACAATCGTAATTACATATTTACATCAGGGGTATAATAGTCATTCACACTATATAAAAACAAAAGGGTAATTGAAATGTCACTTTCAAGGCTTTATTATAACAGAACTCTTAAATAACATTTGTAGTACTACTTTTCAATGCGATAACATTTGTTTACTACAGATCTGCTATATGATATTTATGAAGTTTATCTTCATTTGATGTACCGATAAGTTAATGTAAATAGAAAGGTTTAACCATTACACAGTAGATCAACCATATATGATCAATGAGTCCGGATTAAAATATATGTTTAGAGAAATTTAAATATTGTTGTTTCGAAACTTCTATTATATGTCATTTCCCCTTAGAACTCTCACAAGCAACCACAATGTACTAACTAGTCTTCGAGTTTCTTTGCTACCCTGAGTTAATCACATCGTCATGGGGAAACAAAAATGAAAGGAAACAGAAAATCGAGTTGCTTCACAAACCCAAAGAATTAATGGGATTTCAACCTAAGAATGGCCTAGCTCTTCTCGTATAAATGGTGGAACTTAGGCTTTATGAGATTCCATGAATCAATTGTTGGGATATCACAGGATCATTATAGTGAATTACCGATGATTTGAGAGAAAAATATTTATTCTATTATCACTCAAGAATAGAATTACAAACTCACAAATAAAAACTCTCAAACTCACTCAATCTCAACTTGGATTGTTATTCACTCTTTGAACTCACTCTTGAAGATGAGATGATTACAAATGCTACAAACATGCCTTATTTATAGGTAGTAAACATGGTGTGAAACCATGGTGTGAAAGGATTAACCATGATGGGTGTTGTGAAGTTTCCCATCATTTTCTTGTCAAACTTGCCAACTAATTGTTCAAAGGTAGATGGATTCACATGTTTAAATACTTAGCCTCCATTCTAGAAGGGTTTAAATTTTAACACTCCCCCTCAAACCCGACTTTGCATTCCGAGTAATTTTCGAAACTCATAAATCTTTGTTGCGGATAAGCTCTTCGTAAATATGTCTGCAACCTGATCTTTTGTATTGACTGGTTTCATGTCAATATCTCCTTGGAGTACCTTCTCTCATAAGAAATGATAATGTACTTCGACATGCTTGGTCCGAGGTTGAAATACTAGATTCTCAACCAAACGAACTGCTGACAAGTTGTAACAGTGTAATGGAACTCCATCTTCTATTGGTTGGTTCAAATCCTTCATGAGTTGAGTCAACCAAGCACACTCTTGTGCTGCCATCGCCCCTGCTCTATATTTCGCTTCAGTAGTTGAAAGAGAAACAGTATGTTGTCTCTTACTGCACTATGATATGGCTCCCGAACCAAGATTGAATATATATCCTGTAGTCGATCTCCTGGTATCATGGTCTCCAGCATAGTCAGCATCACAATAGCCGCTGACCTTGCTTTGTGCTACCTTCTGATAGAAAAGTCCCCATTCAATTGTGCCTTTAACATATCTCAGGATTCTTTTGACTGCTTCAAGGTGTGACTTCTTTGGTTTCTGCATGAACGTGCTAACAACACCTACAACGAAAGCAATGTCTGGTCTGGAAAGAGTTAGATAGATAAGACTACCTACTATTTGCCGATACATTTTTGTATCTTCCAAATCCTTCCCATCGTAGGCACACAACTTCAAGTTTGGCTCCAGTGGGGTAGATATTGGCTTGCAGTCAGTTAGCCCAAACTTCTCGATTAAATCCCTTGCATATTTCTGCTGACCAAGAAATATACCATCATCTGTTCTTTTGACTTCCAATCCTAGAAAGTGATTTAATTCACCAAGTTCCTCCATTTGAAATCGGATCGACAAATTTGCCCTTGTTCGTTGAATCTCATCTTCGTCATCGCCAGTGATGATTAGATCATCCACATATACAATGACTACTGCTAGCTTGCCTCCTTGAGTTTTCACAAACAGGCTTGAATCTGCTAGGGCAACATGATAACCACTTCGGACTAGAAACTCGGCAATCTTCCCATACCATGCTCGGGGTGCCTGCTTCAAGCCATACAACGACTTCTTCAACTTGCACACGTACTCTGGCTTTTCATGATTCACAGATCCTTTGGGTTGATCAATATAGATATCACGATCAAATTCCCCATGTAAAAATGCATTCTTCACATCTATTTGCAATAATTTCCAAGACTTACTTGCTGCTAAGGCTAGTAAGACACGAATTGTAGTAATCTTTGCAACTGGACGTCTCGTCATAGTATATGCCATACTCTTGAGAGAATCCACGAACAACTAATCGAGCCTTATATCGTCGATCGTGCCATCTGGGCGAATCTTCAACTTGTAAACCCATTTGCAGGATATGGGTTTAACACCTTCAGGTTTTGGCACTAAATTCCAAGTTTGATTTTGTTTTAATGCCACAATATCTTCTTCCATGGCCTTTCTCCACTCTGGAATATTTGCTGCTTGTTCAAATGTACTTGGCTCTTTGACTTCAGCATAGACAGCATCTACATACTTAGGATTTGGCCGTCTTTCTCTGGTGGACCTTCGCACTAAGGTTCCTGCTCTTCCAGTTGACTAGTCTGTACTTCATCTGGTGTTTCATGTACACCTATTCTCCAAGGGCTTCTTGATTTGGATCGTACCTCAATTTGATATGATGGGGATCTTGGTTCTTCTATGTCGTCGTTGTCTTGAGAGGAATGTAGCTGCAACTTGGTTTGTAGCTTTTCTTGCAGCTCTTGTGTATCTGGTAATGCCACGTTGTTTGCCCACCATGAAGATGCCTCATCGAATACAACATTTCGTGAGACATAGATCTTGTTTGTATTTGGATCGCAGCATCTACAGCCTTTCTTTTGTTCATCATATCCAGCGAATATGCAGCGAATAGCTTTTTTGTCGAACTTATTGCGATCTTCATCTGCAATAAACACATAACATACACAACCAAACACTCGAAAATAATTCACTGTTGGTTTTACATTATACAGTTTTTGAAATGGTGAAATAAATTCCAGCCTTGGTTGTGGTAGCCTGTTGGTGATATAGACTACTGTCTTCATGCATTCTGCCCAAATTTTATATCAATATTCTTTGCATGTAGAAGACTTCTACATGTCTCTGCTAGGTGGAGGTTCTTTCTATCTGCTACTCCATTTTACTGTGGAGTTTTTGCACATGTCAGTTGCCTTCGGATGTTGCACTCCTTGAGGTATTTTTTTTTTGAATTCATTTGAAGTGTAATCTCCTTCATTATCAGTACGGAGGCAATTGATCTTACTCCCAAATTCACGTTCTACCGTATCCTTGAATTTCTTGAATTTTTCAAAAGCCTCATCTTTATGCTTCAAGAAATATACCCATACATACCTTGAGAAATCATCAATAAAGGTTATCAGATATTGATAACCGCTTATTGACTTTTGTTTGATCTTCCCAAGCACATCTGAGTGGACCAATTCCAACGGCTCCCATGCTCTGAACTTTGACTCTTTGTAAGGCAGTTGATGTGCCTTACCATATTGACATCCAGCACACACAGTATCATGTTGGATCTCGAGTTGAGAAAGTCCCTTCAGCATGGACTTCTGCATCATAATCTTCAGTTTGCCGTAATTGACATGTCCAAGTCGTGCATGCCATAGGTCTCCAATGTCACTTCTCCTAGCTTTCTCAACGTAGGCTTCTTCAGCTGACATCACATAGATAGCCCTCATTTTTTGTCCTTCCACAAACGGTGTACTTATGACTTTCAATTCACGATACACTTTAACATCGTTTGGGCCAAACAACACATAATTACCTGAAGCAATTAATTTTGGTACTGACAACAGGTTTTTCTTCATCCCCGGGACATGATAGACATTGTCGAGTTGTACTTTTTCATGTCCGTACCTTTTTGGCAGTTGTGTCTTGCCAACATGGGCTATTGGCAATTATGTGTTATCAGTTGTCACAATAACTCGATCTCCATTGTACTTGGTCATACTTACAAGTTTCAACTCATATCCAATCATATGATTGGAACAACCAGAGTCAACTATCCAATCATTCTTGTAATCGACTAACTGCTCACATACCGCAGTAAGTGCGATTTCCTCTCTTGGGCCTTTCCCTCGTGTATCAGCAGTATTTACCTCCTCGGCAAAGAAGGAAGTCTTGAAATCCCAGTCTTCTTCTCCTGGAGCCTCGTACTTAGATGTTGTTGCAGCATGGCCTTCAACTTTCTTGGACCAACATTTTTTTTGCATAATGTCCTTTCTTGCCGCAATTGAAACATTCGTCACTTTGACGGTCCTTTTGTTGCCACCGGTTCTGACCATTTCGATTATGCTGAGCTTCTCGAGCTCCCCCTAACTAGAAACCTCTATATTGGTTTCCTCGAACATCTCTTTCTTGACTGTTGAATCTCCCGAAACCACGTCCTCATCCTCGACCACGACCGCGTCCTCGTCCGCGTCCTTGATTGTCTCTTCTATTAGTGAAAAGGGACGTCTCTTCACTATTGGTTGGTCGACTAAACGTGGGTTTGTCTAGATCCTCTTCATTATTTAGCAAATTCTCCAGATCTGCTAAAGTTGGCTCGGTGGCCTAGCCCCGAGTTGCCGTGATAATACTCTTATACTCTGGCTTCAATCCGTGGATGATAATTCTTTTCATCCTGGTTTGTGTAATGCCATTTTCAGGATCTAGTTTAGACATCTCGTCACAAAGAGATTTTCACTTTGAGAAATATTGACTCACAGACATATTTCTCTAGGAGATCCACAAAAGCTCATTTTCGAGCCTTTGTATTTTTGCATTATTTTTCTTCACGAAAATAGCAGTCAATGTATCCCAAGCTTCCTTTAGTGTTCGGGCATCTTTGATCCGCTGGAGAAATTCATCTTATTCAGCTACCGTTAAGGCATATATAGCATTGCCTGCCTTAACCTTCCATTTCTTTAAAGCATCAGTGTCGACAGCTGGCCTTTGATGTGCAGCATCCGATTGTACCAGTGTTGAGGTTGAGATGTCGGAGGTTGTGTCTGTGCTTCTGGCCTCCCTTGTGTTGGAACAAGATCGAAATATGCGCCGTTGTGCGAAAGCGTAAAATAAAGTGTGCGGAAATTAAACGACACACGGATTTATAGAGGTTCAGCTATAAACGAGCATACGTCCTCTCTCGGTATCTTTTTCTATAGGTTCAAGATAAAAACCTCTGCACCTCTCTTTTATCGGTCGAGGGATAACCATTACAATCACGTCTTCAATTGGTCCGTGATAAACCACTCGTACTTGTCTTTGTGTTGGTCCAAGTTAAACCATTTTCCTTTTCTATTGGACAAGGAATCAACCACTCTAGATTTCTATGGGTACTAGATAAACCTCACTAAGATAGCGATTGCGATTCTAATAATGCCGGATCCTTGATACTAATAACACCGAATCCAATCGTATCTTTCTTTTACCTCTCGTGTATATGTTGAATGTACAAACACTCAAACTAACAATATAAACTTAATATCACAACAACAATGTAAGTATATCAATCTCAGATCAATGAATGTTTTGCTTGAAGTTGTTGTATGGATGAATACCAAGGATGTGGTATTTATAGGCACCAAAGCCTCAACTAGCCGTTAGCTTCCTGTGCCTTCATTACGTATGCTATATCCTTCATGTTACGTACGCTAGCTCGTGTTACGTACGTTATTCCGTCATTGTTACATACGTTAGCTTAGTCCAGTTGTTGTTACCCAAAATATTATCCGGAGATGATTTGCTGGAATGGTCGAGTAACAAACAAAATGTGAGAGCACGTCTGTGGGGAAGTAAATAACACAAGATTTGACGGGGTTGTTAGTCCCGGGCTTGAATGCTCTAGCGAGATATTATTAATACGAATACTTGAGAGTACAAATATCAATGTTAGAGTACAACTGCAATGAGTATAAAGACCCTAGTTATCTTACCTCTTGAGTGCTGAAGATTGCCGGAAGAACCAGAGTTGATGCTCTGTGAGTTCTTGTAACAACGATGGAGTACTGTGTTGACTATGAGAAATCTACGGACTCTCACTGAGAGAATTAGTTGTACTCTCGTATGAAGTAGTTTCTGTACTTGTGAACCTTTAAATCTGGAGTTCTACGGGCGTAGGGAGTTCTCGTTTACAAGTAGTCTTTTGGTTAAGAGGTTACGAGAGAGAAATCTGGATAGATTCAAGAGAAAGCCGAGAGTCGAATTTGAGCATTTCTCCGATTCTTTGGAGGTTCTCTATTTATAGGACTGGGAGACGCTGGGCGATCGCCTCTGCTGTATTATAATAAGCGAGCGATCGTCTTTAGCACATGGGTTGGTCTCCTTAAAGTCCGCAGCAGCTGCTGGCAGCCGGATGTGCGAACCAGTGAGAAGCCAATACGCGTCTATGTCGCTGTCTTGGGAGGTACCACCTAGGACCTTTCGGCGGGTCTATCGGTAGGTGAGGCCGTCCTTGTCACTGACAGCTGCTGATGGGCTGGAGTCAACGATCCATGTTCTGCGACGCAATCCGCAGATCTGAACATGGGTCCTTGCTCCGTGATCCAGTCTTCGTAGACTTGACGGACGATGGCCTTATATGGCATGAGGCGGTCGTCCATGATCGGGCACTTGAGATGATCGCTAATTCCCAGGAGACGATCGCCTTGGGAGTCGATCGCTCGACGCTGGGTCCTGTTCTGGGTCCTTCGATCGGCAAGTCTGCCTTGGTCTATTTGACTCTGGTTCGGTCGCCCGGTCCTTGTGCCGATCGCCTGTTGAGGTGCATAAATCTTGACACAACAATTGCCCCCCAGCTTGCTCCGATGTTGAAGACATGTGGCGAGGTGGTTCCACTGGCGATCGTTTAGGATAAAGACGGGCGATCCATTGAGCGAACTTTGGTCTCGGATTTGGGCGACCTGATCGCTTGGCGAGCTATCTTCGGTCTTGTTCTTGTGATCTTCAATTTTACAGATCCCTCGTGGAAATCCGATTGTTTCGACCTTGATGAACCGTGAACGGTCGCGGAGTTCGATGGACCGACCTCCATGACCGTGTCTTGTGCACGAGCGACATTCCACCTGTAGATTTGCCTCGCGACTCACTTTATTGTGAGGGTCCTCCGTTAGGCTGCGTCCGCCTCGTATTTAAACGAAGGGCGAGCGGTCTTGGTCTGGAGGAGTCCTTGCACGAGGCGTCGTCGGATTAATCGACTCCACGTCCGCGTCTTGTTAGCACTTTTCTACCTCAGATCGTCATGTTAGATGGCAATCCTCGACGGTATACGTTGTGACGGGGGTAGGGACGCGTCGCATTGTCCGGGTTCACCATGTTAGATGATGAACCTTTGAGGGCTGGCGAGCGTGTCCACAGATTTGTTTGGAGGGTCCTTCGGCTACGCCCACCTCGTATTTAAACGAAGGGCAAGCGATCGCAGGCCAAAGGAATCTTGCATGGACGAAGTTGTCGGTTCCATCGACCTCCAGGACTATGGCTGCACTCTTCTACCTCGGATCGTCATGTTTGATGGCGATCCTCGACGGTATACGTTGTGCTGAGGAGGCGATCTCGTGCCTAGGTCAATCATGCTAGATGATGAACTTTAGATGGCGAGCGAGTCCTCCATTTTTGGAGATGTTGCTTGGGCAGTAGCCTTTCGTTGTACTTTAGCCTTCGGGCGACCGTGTTTGATTCTGGCGATCGGACTGGGAGACTGGCGATCGTCGTTCTGACGCCGATCGCGGCACTTTGATCCTTCTCGTCCGGGGCTCCGGCTAAGTTACTAAACTGTCCAGCTTGCCCTCCTCGAACAATATCCAGAGTTGTCTGAGGAGGTCGCGGCATTGATCGGTGTTGTGGCCGGGACTCTTGTGGTAAGCACAAAATTTGTTGCGGTCCAGATGACTGTGGTCCCTTACCGCCTTCGGCTTGCTTAGCCGCTCGCGCCCCTGGATGGCGTAGAAAATATGAGCCGGAGATAGATTGAGGTTGTGGTAGAGATGGGCTTCCACATCCTCGAAGGTCCTGAAATCACCGGGTGGCTTGGCGACCGCCTTGTTGGACTTGGCGATCGTCGTCTCTGCCCCCTCGCCTTGGCGAAGGGCGAGCAACCTACGTCTGGCCAAAAAGTCTGCGGCCTTGGCGCGGAAGATTGCGTAGGTCGGGGGGATGTCCTTCGTAAGGTGCATGAACATGGGCGAAAGGCCATTGAATCCCCTAGGACCGAGTAGAGGGTGATCTCGTCGCTTACGAGCTCGCCGTTGAGGATTATCTCATCCACCCAGTCGATGTAGTCTGCGTCGGTCTCGTCTTCCCCCTGCCTGATTTTCATCATGCAGTGGGGACCTTCTGGTCGAGCGGCCTTGGCGGCGAAGTACGATGTGAAGTCGCTCGCCCGTTGTTCAAAGGAACTGATTGATCGCGGTGGCAGTGAGATGTACCACCTATGAGCCAGTTTGCCCAATGTTAACAGGAACATTCGGCACCTGGTCGCGTCTGATGCCCCGCATCCGGTCATGTAGATCCGGAACTTGCTCAGGTGAGTCTCGGGGTCTGATCTCCCCTAGTATAAAGGTGTTTGAGGAGGAGTGATCCTTGGCTGTATGGGGGCGAGTTCGATCTGGACCACGAGCGGCTCACTCGGCCCGTCGATCCTTCTCTTAGTGCCTGCCCCAGATTCTAGGAGCGCCTTCATGCCATCGAGCTGGCGTTGCATTGCGGCCATCGTCGTAGCTTGGTTGCTCGTGGTTTGGCTCTCGGAGCGGGAGCTGAGGTGATCGTGTACCGATCTCCTGGCTCCGCGGTAGGCGATGAAGTCGTCGTCGCCGATCTTGGTTCTTTGGCGAAGGGGATCCAGATGGCTGGTCTGCCTTCTGGGAGTTGGGTAGGCTGAACTCCTGGTGACGGATTGGGGTTCCGTCATCTCATGGATGGGGCCAGAATGCCCCGGTCGCCATGATGGGTCGCTTCCTAGGTGGATGAAAACGGACCCGTCCCGCCTTGCGAGTGCTTCTGCTCGTGGATCGGGGCTTTCTGACGATCGCTCGACCAGTAACCCCTTGAGCTTCCATTTGCCTGCGCGGCGGATGGCCGAGGGGGTTATAGCGGGCGCTGCGCATGCTCTCCGTTGCTCCCTTAGGATGGCCATAGCCTCCTCGATCTGTTCCGCGGTTTGGAACTGGTTGAGCGAAAGGCTAGGGCTGTCCCTCGGGGGTGGGATCGAGAGTCTCGCGTCGCCGCGGCTACCCTCTGCCATAGGCTGGGGCTCGGATTGAGCCGAACAAGGCGTCCGGCGGATTGGAGAGTGGCTCTCTTCGATGTGGTGGCAGACGTCATGAATCTGAAGGTTTTTCTTTGAAGAACAGTGAGTGTTTCTTCAAGTATATGCTCCGGAGAACAGTGAGTGTTCTTCGAAACGGTCGGAATGAAAATGAAGGTACACAGGCCCTCCTTCTAGCGCCAATTGTTGTTACCCAAAATATTATCCGGAGATGATTTGCTGGAATGGTTGAGTAACAAAAAAAATGCGAGAGCACGTCCGTGGGGAAGTAAATAACACAAGATTTGCTGGGGTTGTTAGTCCCGGGCTTGAATGCTCTCGCGAGATATTATTAATACGAATACTTGAGAGTACAAATATCAATGTTAGAGTACAATTGCAATGAGTGTAAAGACCCTAGTTATCTTAGCTCTTGAGTGCTGAAGATTGCCGGAAGAACCAGAGTTGATGCTCTGTGAGTTCTTGTAACAATGATGGAGTGCTGTGTTGACTATGAGAAATCGACGGTCTCTCACTGAGAGAATTAGCTGAACTCTCGTATGAAGTAGTTTCTGTACTTGTGAACCTTTAAATCTGGAGTTCTACGGGCGTAGGGAGTTCTCAAGCCGACCGTCTTTTGGTTAAGAGGTTCTGAGAGAAATCCTGGATAGATTCAAGAGAAAGCCGAGAGTCTGAATTTCTGAGCCTTTCTCCACTTGCTGGAGGTTCTCTATTTATAGGACTGGGAGATGCTGGGCGATCGCCTCTGCTGTATTATAATAAGCGGGCGATCGTCTTTAGCACATGGGTTGGTCTCCTTAAAGTCCGCAGCAGCTGCTGGCAGCCGGATGTGCGAACCAGGGAGAAGCCAACACGCGTCTATGTCGCTGTCTTGGAAGGCCCCACCTAGGACCTTTCGGCGGGTCTGTCGGTAGGTGAGGCCGTCCTTGTCACTGACAGCTGCTGATGGACTGGAGTCAACGATCCATGTTCTGCGGCGCCATCCGCGGATCTACACATGGGTCCTTGCTCCGTGATCCAGTCTTCGTAGACTTGATGGACGATGGCCTTATATGGCATGAGGCGGTCGTCCGTGATCGGGCACTTGATACGATCGCTAATTGCCAGGAGACGATCGCCTTGGGAGTCGATCGCTCGACGCTGGGTCCTGTTCTGGGTCCTTCGATCGGCAAGTCTGCCTTGGTCTATTTGACTCTGGTTCGGTCGCCCGGTCCTTGTGCCGATCGCCTGTTGAGGTACATAAATCTCGACACAGCACGAGTAACATTCGTTTTTTTTCTTACGTACGTTAGCTACAATCCATTATGTACGTTAAGTATACGTCATTGCTGATGTCATATATCCATTGCCGCCTTTTTGACTTTGACTCTTCCCAACGTTCATTTGGTTTGAACTCTGAAACACATCTTTACGTACGCTAACCATCATCTCTTACGTACGCTGAGTGGCTTACATTGCGTACATTATGTAGCTTAGGTTACGTACGTTAAGCTTGCATAAATCCAGCTTTTTGCACTTCGTTTCCTTCGATGCTTTGCTTCCCCTCTTTGTTGTTTTGTATCATCAAAACATTATTAATACATGTATGGAACAAAATGTTCCAACACCTTGGTGGTGTTGTCTCAGCTCCGTTCACGATATTCTATAAGTCCTGCCCGAGCAGGTAAAACTTCATACGGGTACTCCATGACCCATAATTGTTGTTATTGAGCTTCTCAATAGAGGTAGTAAAATCAGCTATGATTTTAACAAAGCTTCTAGGGCCAAATGTATAATTTTTGAATTTTTGGGGTCAAAATAAAAATTTTTTAGAAATTTAGGGACTGAATTAAAAACTTCCGAAAGTTCAGGGATCAGTATGTAATTTCTGGAAAATTTATTTGCAGAAAGTACTGTTCATCTTCTCCAACCTTTAGATGATTCTTTCGGCAGCCCGTACGGCTTCGTCTGACGTCGGTTTTGTATTCCGAATATACCTCCGAACTCGTCTCGACGCGAGGAATATAACGGTATTCTCAAAGCTGAGTTTCGACCACCTTTGTAGAACTCGAAATTTTCAGCTCTTTACCACTTCCGACTAGTACTCCAAACCTTTCTCTGATACCACTTGTTGGGATATCACAGGATCAGTATAGTGAATTACCGATGATTTGAGAGAAAAATATTTATTCTATTATCACTCAAGAATAGAATTACAAACTCACAAAATAAACTCTCAAATTCACTCGATCTCAGCTTTGATTGTTATTCACTCTTTGAACTCACTCTTGAAGATGAGATGATTACAAATGCTACAAACATGCCTTATTTATAGATAGTAAACATGGTTTGAAACCATGATGTGAAAGGATCAACCATAATGGGTGTTGTGAAGTTTCCCATCCTTTTCTTGTCAAACTTGTCAACTAATTGTTCAAAGGTAGATGACTTCACATGTTTAAATACTTAGCCTCCATTCTAGAAGGGTTTGAATTCTAACAACAATCATACTGCAGGAATGCATTATTGGGGTTTATGAGTCTCAGGTTAGGCGATAATGGTTCGGAAAGACATAAATTTCCTACCAAATAAAAAAAAACAGTCATTTTTTCTGAGCAACAATTTTACATGCAATATAACGGTACCCACACAATTAAGATCAACCAAACGCGAATCAGGACTTGCAAAATGCGTAGAGTGTTTCCTCCAGGGCATTTCTATTATAGTCACCTGTGAAAACACAATTTCCCAGAGTACCTTTGAGAAGGATGAGCCTTAGTAACCCATCAGCTACCTTCTTGTCAACCTATGATCATACGAGGATTGAAATCAACATGGAGAGCAGAAAGAAAGAAAGAAAAAGAATATAAATATAAACGTTAAGTTATTGTAACTCTTAGAGCACCATCCACTTACAGCCATCACAGCTTTGAACGTCTCCACTTGTAGCTTGGCCTGTTTTACAATATTGTGAACTCGCTTCACAAGTGAATCATCAATCCAACCAAGGCCAGTAGGTAGCTTGGCCTGTTTTACAATGTTTTCCTAATTTTTAAATTTATTTCTCTTACCTAATACTTTTTTTGTTATTTCTGCCTCTGTAAAATAAGATTATGAAATAAAAAATAGAAGGAAAGAATAAAATTGATTTTTAATAGAAAAATAAAATTGATTTTAATTGAAAAAATAAAATTGATTTTTTAATAGAAAAAGTTGAAATAAAGAAATAAGAAAAATACAATGATAAAATTGTTTTTTATTAAAAATAATAATTTCTAATAGAAAAATAAAATTTATTTTTAGTAGAAAAATAGAAAGAAAAATTAAGAAAAAGAAAAGAAATAATAAAATTGATTCTAATAGAGGCATTTTAGTCATTCTTGGAACTTTACGGGTATTTTTTTAAATTTGTTTACGTTTAACTAATAGAAATGGTAAAACTGTCGAGATTTGGAAGTATAGTGGTGTATATGTTAACTTAAAAATTTAGGGACATAACTGTTTTTAAGTGTAAAGTATAGTGTGTCACAAATATTTTCCCCTAACAAGTTAGACCAAACAAGCTTGATAACTAAACATTGTTATTAAGAGAACCAATAACTTCCTCAAAAGAGCTTTGTTGCATCAATCTATTACTCCTACCCACGGATACACTAAATCAAACTCATTTCTTGGCATGTTATGAAAATGTCCCTCGATCAGAATGAACTCAAGTTAGATTCAAACATCCATATGTAGACCTTTGCTTGATCATTTGTTTGCCCCTCCATTCTACATATATATAACAACCCACAAGTATATCCATATAACCATATACACAGATTCCTCCCGCAAAAGTTGGTCCCAACAAGCAATAAAAATACTCACTTGTATCAAGCAATATAGATGTCCATTTTCTCCAAATATCATAGTACATCATTCTAGAATTTCCTTTCATTTTCTCAAGCTTACAGTATCAGCAAAACAAAAACTCGTGACCTCCAATTTGTTCTGAAGAGGTACACACAGAAGATTACCTTGAAACCAACCATTCAGTGGCTACCATATCAAATTCAATGATAGCACAATCAACTACTATTTGAAAATGTAGAGAACTCTGCATCATGTGACTGATAGCGTTGTGTAATATTTCCACATATAACCATCCCATACTTTCTCAATATATCCATAACTCCATAATTCAATCAAGGCAATCATCAAAGGAAAATCAAAAGTCTAAGTTGTAACATTTGACATTACTTCTGAGTTCCCGATTGCGGATATCTAGTTGAACAGACTTACCAAAAGCCTCATACCTGCAGACTCTTTATCTAGGACATAATGATCTTCTGTTAAAAAGGGGCGACCACTGCCTTTGTCACGAAATGATGCCACTACACCAAATTGTGATGGGTAGGAGCAGCAACCTTCTTGGAATCAGTTTTGACTGAAGGAAGAAGATGATTAGTTAGTTAAAAGTGTGAATTCAATAAAATAAAGGGCATAAAAGGAAGTTTGAGAAAAAGTTGAAAAAAGAAGGAAACGAAATTGAAGATGTGTATTAAGTATACAAAGCATCGACAAAGTCTTTACTTGTATAGTTGGCAACAAATTTCCCACAATCTACAAGTATGGTTGGCACCAAGTTTTCTTCAAAGTCTGTACGCTATACATTTTGGCTGAAATAGAGGTTCTCTAGCATCTATGCACATCTGATTAACTAATCCGGATATTTTGTGATTAAAACCCAACACATCAATGGTGGTTACATTGGGACAGTATCAGTGCGAGATTGATCTACGGAACACGCTTGTCGCTGTTTAACATGGTATCAGAGCGGGTTCCTCTCTAATCACTTCTCCAATCTATTGGGTTCTATCTCTCGTCTAGCTCTCGAAGGCCCAATTTGGGTAACCTTCTCTTCACCTTGTCAGGGCTTATCTCGCCATCGGAACGTTTCGATTGGATTGTCACCAAGTGTCTCTTGGTTGTTCCGTCTCATTCATTCCACAGTAGATCTTGAGTCAGGTTGCACGTGAGGGGGCGTGTTGGAAGTATTGAAGAGTAATAGATCCCTCATCAGAAAAGTGATAAATAAAATATAGTAATTCATAAGTTGGTGATCATTCCTAATTGTACCGAGGCCTTTGGTGATTAAAACCCAACATCTTAAAGGTGGTTATTTGGAACAGTATCGATGCAAAATTGATCCACATGCCACACTTGTCACTGTTTAACAGAGATTAGCTAGTAGCAACTGATTTCATAAATCGAGAGATGAACAAAAATGATACTCCAATTGATTTCCGTATAATCTAAACATATATAATTACCTAAACTCAAATCTAATAATGTTCGGCAGCAACACATGTTTTTCATACAGCTAAAATCAATAAGATATCGTTTGTCTAGCTGCTCAAGAACTACAATCTTATATTTTGTCATTCAGAATTGTCTTATTACATATAACGAGGAAAAAAAAGAATCAGAAACAAAGAACATGGTACAAAAAGAGAATCAACAGACAACCAAAAAAAGCTAAAAAAAAGGGAAACACAGTAAAAAAAATGCAGGACGAAAACTGAAGAAATATTTATGAAACGGCAACAATTACAGTAGGTGATCGGGAGAATATTCTAACCCGTTTAGTAAAAGAAGAAACAGTCCCAGGAAAATAAATATCCAAGATCAGATTGCAAAGAACATAGGGTTAAAACAATTATCCATAAGAGAATAGAGATCATAACCTAACCTTTTTAGCTAGTGGCAAGACAAAACCTAAAGATCAAAACAAATGTCTAGGATTTTCTGTCGACCTTGTTAGTTATTGCATTGAAACTTGTGATTTTTTTTTTGGGTTGAAAAATTAGTACATGAATTTGCGAAATTATTAATTTTGAGTTTAGATGTTGTGAGATAGATGCTGGGTTTCACACATTATTATCATTATTATTATTGTAAGTTTCCTGTGTCCGATGAACTAGATTGTATGGGTTTGGATTATGTACTGTTTTACAATTGCTACATGGAGGAAGAGGAGGTTAGATATGTGATTTGACGCTGAGGTCCCATAGACATGGAGACACATGTGTGGTGGTAGCACATGAAATACAAATCAGCAACGATGGAAACCCTCTTTTGGAATCCACACCAGCCAAGCTTGAACATCCTGATGATATGCTCTTGTTTGGTAAGAAAGAATTCCCAGGAACTCCTTTCATGCGCTGTGAGAGAATTAATTGGCTCTAAGTCTAGGATATGTTTGTTGGTTTTATGTCAAAATACAAGAAGTGGGTTTTGTCCCACATTGCTTGTGGAACAAAATGGGTGGGAACCTTAAGGTTATTTAAGGAACCCATGTGGTGTGGTTTCAAGTGCACCAGTCAAATACACTTTAACCTTTTTGGTTTGACTCTAGTTAAATTCCTTTCTTGTATTCTCTAGTATGGAGAGTTGGAAGAGAGGTGTGAGTTAGTCAAAGGTTTGTAAGAGTGTGGGGTACGGGGTTCGGGAGAGAGAATGTCTGTGTGATTGTAATAATATTTCACATAGTGGAATTTCTTTCTCTGGGGGCCGTGGTTTTTCTCCGGTTTTGGAGTTTCCACGTAAATTCTTGTGTTTTGGATTATTATTATTTTTCATGTTATTTCTCGGTTATTTATGCTCATCCCTAGTGGATGAATGTGGGATCTGATTTTTCCCAACAAGTCGTATCGAAGCCCGGGTTGGGTCTCTTGAAATTTTGAGTATGCTCTATGGTCGCTGTAATATCCGTGTTTTCTATTTTCGGTAATTTCCATTTTTGGTGTATGTTCGTTTCGGTCAGCTCGCTTAGCACTGTTTTGGAATTCTGAATCTATTTTGTTCTTGGAGTTTTTCCGTCTGGTCGAGATTCGAGGATGTTTTTGCATAATTTCATCTTGAATTATATCTTGCCGCATGTACGTTCGATTCTCGTAAAACTTGTTCGTTTTCGTTGTTTCTTGATTTGTATAAGTTTGTATGGTTGAGTTGGTCGTGTTGAAACTTTCGGTTTGTTAATCCGACGTTGTATCGCGATTTTTCGGGCATTTGGGTCGTTCTTGTAATTTTCGTAAGTTTGGGGAATTTCGCTTTATTTGTTTCGTTTCAGACTCTCTAGTGATTGAGATTTTATTCTCTTTCAACGCTCAACTTTGTCATCTTGATTATTACGTGTTTATGTTTCCGGATTCTAGTCTTGCTTCGTATTTCGGCACTTTTGCCTTTGTTGGCGGCGGATGTCGTGCGATCTTGACTATTGCTCGAGTAGCGACGCTACTCGGACTTACTGCGTGCGCTATCATTTGTGTGGTTAGCGACGCTAACTGAGGGTCGTGGCGTGCGCTAACGATTTCGTGATGCAGACGGTAGGTTCGGTGTTTCATCTTGGGCAGTAGCGTACGCTAATTCAGCGTTAACGCACGCTAATTCCTAATATTAGCGCACGCTAACCATGTCAGCTTGCGCACGCTAACTGGAGGACGATGAAGGCAATCGCTTTTCCCTTCGCTAGCGCACGCTAATGCTTGTGCGTAGCGTGCGCTAAGACTGTTTTATATAAGTAGGACAGCAGCAGTCAACTTCGTCATTTTTCCTTCATTTCTTATCTTTCTCGGCTTTGAGCAATTCCAGGCGAGGGTTAGGGCCGATTCCGACTGTAGATCATCATTCACTACCACCGTGCATTCCTTGCGTGAATTCTTCAAGTTCCTAATCACTTTCCACCATCCGAATCAAGGTAAAAACTCCCAAAACCCTTGTTTTGAGATTTTGGGGGAAATGCGTCTTATGCATTTCAGGTACCGGGAGAGCTGAGGAGCAGGCACGGGACACGCACGCAAAGGATGGGATGGCTTGATGATGTGGCTCGAGTCTGTATTTTTATGTCGTGTCATTGCATTTGTCGAATACCGGAGTTAGACTGTTTACTTTGAAACTTGGTTTAAGTCCCCTGCGTGGGCAATGAATTGGATTTATCTTATGTTCATGTACTCCGTTAAAATGTTTTGGCCGAGGCCACGTCCTTACTTACTTTTGAGTGCATCATTTGCGATTATATTGTGGTTTATGTGTCATGTGTCAGCCTGGTAGACCTCACGAGGGTTCTACGGCGTGTAATGTCCCATTTGTGAATTGGGGTGTTACATTTATGGTATCAGAGCTTAGGTTTTGAATACCTAGGTTGTCGGTGAATTTTGGGTCTCTCAGTTGCGTCATTAGAGTCAGTCGTTGAGCCTAATATCATCATGCTACCGTCTTTTCGTGCGACCCGTGGTTGTAAGTCTCCTCGAACTCTTATATTTCTGTAATTCGTTTTCTTGCGCTGTTCGGAATCGTGACTTGTGTTACCAACTTTGTGAATTGTGAATCTTTCTGATCTTGTTCTTTTCTTATTTTCCTTCAGTATGTTGAGAGGTCGTGGTAGACCGGCTAGGGGGCCTTGGTGGCCGTGGTCGTGGTGCCGATAATGAGGAGGGGTCACTTTCTCGATCCTCTGCGGACTCGACCTCTCACTCGGTGCCGTCGGGTAATAATGCCGACGCTGGCTCTGCCGTATTTCAGTTGGTAGCCCAACTTACTCAGATAGCTCAGGGTGGACGCCAGAATCCGCCCCCGACACCGGAAGAGGAGGCTAGTAAGTGGCTTCAGACGGTGACTAAGATGCACCCACCTCGTTTCTCCAGATCTTCTGACCCTCTCGGTTGGGAAAATTGGCTCTTTCAGTTGTCCAGAACCTTCGATGCCGTAGCTTGTCCCGAAGACAGGAGGGTACTTATTGCCCAGTACCTCCTGGATAAGGAAGCTGCGGAGTGGTGGGAGGCCGTTTCGCCCAGAGACCGTCGAGCTACTTGGGAGGAATTCAAGGCTGCTATGGAAGCAGAATATTGTCCACCGCCAGTTAAGGAACGCAGAATTGTGGAGTTCTTCACCGCTACATCTCAGGATGTGCCTATCTCTCAGGCCATCATTACTTACAATCAGCAGTTGGGTTTCGTGAGAGATCAGGTGAGGACGGAGGCTGATAAAATCCGTTACTTTAATATGCGCATGAAACCGCATATCAGGCAGAGTATGGCACCGCTCATGTGTGCCACTTTGAAGGAGTATCAGGATCGCGCTCTAGCGATCGAGATGGCCGCACCGGAATTAGAGTTGGGTGCCGAGGCCAAGAAACAGAAAATGGTTGGCAACTTTTCAGACGGCAAGAGTGGCCGATTTTCGAGAGCACAGTCAGCCCCTACACCGGGGAAGAGGCCATTTCATCAGGCTGGGGGATCTCAGGGTAACCGTTCAGTTCAGTCCGTTGCTTCTGGTGGCAGGGTTTGTTTTAACTGCAACCAATATGAGCATTTGATGAAGGATTGTCCTTTTTCCTCCAGTTACTTGCTACACTTGCGGGCAGACCGGGCATCGGGCGACTCATTGTGAGAGGGCCACCAGGGCTGTTAGGGTTCCGACTACCACTACCAATCAGAGGGATCACAGCACTCCAGCTACTCATATTCCGCAGAGTTCGGGTCGTGGTAGGGGACGGGGTCAGCCGGATCGCTGTGCAGCCTCGAGTTTGGGTTCAGTCCACCCCCGATTGTATCAGATGAGGCGCACAGAGGAGGCAGACATTCCGATGGCGTCAGGTACCACTCAAATCCTTACTCATCCAATTTCAGTGCTTTTTGATTCGGGCGCTACCCATTCCTTTATTGCATCGGATTGTGTGAGTCGTATTGGTTTTGACTGCTTGTTTGAGTGTGAGCCATTTGTAGTGAGTACGCCCAGCGGGGATCGTATGGTTGGGGACCGGGAAGTTAGGGATTGCCCAGTGAGGATCGAGAGCCGAGATTGGCCCTCGAATCTCATTGTTATAGACCTTAAGGGTGAGGATTTGATCCTCGGGGACGATTGATTGGATCGTCACGGTGCTATCATGAACTATCGGACTCGTACTATCTCGATCGTGGCCGAGGATGGCACCGAGCATACTCTTGTCGGCTGTAAGCTGGGTAGATCGGGGAGCGTGATTAGCGCCTTGAAGGCGATGAAACTTCTGAACCAGGGTTGTGTCGGCTACTGGTGTTATGCTCTGAAGGCGGAAGATGGTGGAGTTGATTTATCATCAATTCCAGTTGTTAGTGAATACCCCGATGTATTTCCGGACGACTTGCCGGGATTACCACCACAGCGAGAGGTGGAGTTCCCTATTGATCTAGAGCCGAATGCGGCCCCTATTTCTCGAGCGCCGTACCGTATGGCACCGTCAGAGATGTTAGAATTGAAGAATCAGTTGGGAGAGTTGTTAGATAAAGGGTATATTCGGCCGAGCGCATCACCTTGGGGTGCACCTGTACTTTTTGTTAAGAAGAAGGATGGATCACTTCGTTTATGGATCGACTATCGAGAATTAAACAAGCTAACCATCAAAAATAAATACCCTTTGCCCATGATTGACGATTTGTTTGATCAGCTTCAAGGGGCGACAGTCGTTTCGAAGATTGATTTGCGATCGGGCTACTACCAGTTGAGGATTCGGGACGTCGATATTCCGAAAGCTGCCTTTCGGACGAGATATGGCCATTACGAGTTTGTGGTTATGCCTTTCGGGCTAACCAATGCCCCAGCAGTGTTCATGCAGTTGATGAACAAAGTTTTTATTGAGTATCTAGACAAATTCGTAGTCGTTTTTATCGACGATATTCTTATCTATTCACGGAGTCGGGAGGAGCACGCCTTACATCTCCGGATTGTATTAGACACTTTGAGGGCTGAGAAGTTGTACGCGAAGTTCTCTAAGTGTGAGTTTTGGCTCGAGGAAGTGACGTTCCTCGGGCATGTGATTTCAGCAGAGGGAGTTCGGGTAGATCCGCAGAAGTTAGAGGCAGTCTTGGGAACCGCCTAAGAATGTAAAGGAGGTGAGGAGTTTTCTGGGTCTTGCCGGCTATTACCGTAGATTCATTGAGAGATTTTCTAAGATCGCTAGACCACTCACTCAGTTGCTCCAGAAAACTCAGAAGTTCGAGTGGACTGCAGACAGGCAGGACAGTTTTGACGAGTTAAAGAGACGTTTGACTACTGCACCCGTTTTAGCATTGCCTCAGGGGAACGAGGATTTCGTAGTGTATAGTGATGCTTCGTGCCTTGGTCTAGGATGTGTTTTGATGCAGAGAGACAGAGTGATTGCTTATGTGTCCCGCCAATTGAAACCTTATGAGGTAAATTATCCCACGCACGATCTGGAATTAGCTGCGGTCGTTTTCGCCTTAAAAATTTGGAGGCATTATCTCTATGGGTCATCGTGTAAGATTTTTACGGATCACAAGAGTCTGAAGTACATCTTCAGCCAGAAAGAGTTGAATATGAGGCAGCGTAGGTGGTTAGAGCTAATTAAAGATTACGACCTCGAGATACTTTACCATCCGGGTAAGGCCAACGTAGTGGCTGATGCGTTGAGCCGAAAACCGATGGCTTTACAGATGTTAGAGGTACTTACACCTCAGAGTAGGATCCAGCGAGATTTCATCTGTCAGAATATTGAGGTTTGGGTTCAGAGAGTTCAGGGCCAGTTATGTGCGTTAGAGATCACTTCGTCCTTGACTGATGATATCAAGGCGAAGCAGTATGACGATCCGTTTTTGGTCCAGTTGAGGGAGGATGTGAGGAAGGGGAAAGCCCCTGGATTTGTGGTTCAGGATGATGGCGTTCTGAGATTTCGCGGCAGATTATGTGTACCGAATGTTATTGAGCTGAGACAGAAGATCTTGAGCGAAGCTCATACCACGCCTTACTCCATACATCCTGGTACGAGTAAAATGTACAAGGACGTGGGGAGTAACTACTGGTGGAGTAATTTGAAGACAGACGTTAGCGAGTTCGTGTCGATATGTTTGACCTGTCAGCAGGTTAAGATCGAGCATCAGCGACCCGCGAGGTTTTTGCGACCACTTCCTATCCCGGAGTGGAAATGGGAGGATATTTCTATGGATTTCATTACCAGTATGCCTAGGACTCGGACTGGAATGAACATGATTTGGGTTATTGTCGATCGACTAACCAAATCAGCTCATTTCCTGGGTATTAAGGACACTTGGGGTCCAGAGAGACTGGCACGAATGTTTATTGCAGAGATCGTGAGATTGCATGGGACTCCTAAGAGTATTGTTTCGGATCGTGATGGCCGGTTCGTGTCACATTTTTGGCAGGCTGTTCATCGAGCTTTGGGATCGAGTTGAGACTCGGTACATCTTACCACCCTCGGGTGGCGGTCGATCGGGCGAGCGATCCAGACGTTAGAGGATATGTTGAGAGCCTGTGCCCTAGATTGGAAGGATGATTGGGAGTCGCACTTGCCGTTGATCGAGTTCACGTACAACAATAGTTGGCACGCCTCGATCAAAATGGCACCATTTGAGGCATTGTATGGGAGGAGGTGTAGATCGCCGTTGTGTTGGGACGATGCGTCCGAGCTAATTGGTACCAAGCCCGATATGGTAGTTGAGACGAGAGAGAAGATTACTCTGATTCGTGATAGATTGTTGACGGCCCAGAGTCGGCAGAAGTCTTATGCCGACACGCGTCGCCGGCCGTTGGAGTTCGAAGTGGGAGATCACGTTTTTCTTAAGGTGTCACCGACATGGGGAGTTTACCGCTTCGGCCGGAAGGGTAAACTTAGTCCGAGATATATTGGGTCGTTTGAGATTTTAGAGAGAGTGGGAGAGCTTGCCTATCGGTTAGGCTTGCCGCCGTCTTTGAGTCACGTTCATAACATATTTCATGTTTCCCAGCTTAGGAGGTACGTATCGGACCCTAGCCATATTATCGACTTTGGAGAGATCGAAATGGGACCCGACATTACCATCGAGGAGAGGCCGATTCAGATTTTAGAGCGTCGGGTGAAGCAACTTCGCCATAAAACCATTCCTCTAGTTAAAGTTCAATGGTCGAGACATGGGTCCGAGGAAGCCACATGGGAGACGGAAGAGAGTATGCGGTCGAGATACCCCGAGTTGTTCGCGTTGTAAGTTTCGGGACGAAACTTATTTTTAGGGGGAGATAATGTAATATCCGTGTTTTTTATTTTCGGTAATTTCCATTTTTGGTGTATGTTCGTTTCGGTCAGCTCGCTTAGCACTGTTTTGGAATTCTGAATCTATTTTGTTCTTGGAGTTTTTCCGTCTGGTCGAGATTCGAGGATGTTTTTGCATAATTTCATCTTGAATTATATCTTGCCGCATGTACGTTCGATTCTCATAAAACTTGTTCGTTTTCGTTGTTTCTTGATTTGTATAAGTTTGTATGGTTGAGTTGGTCGTGTTGAAACTTTCGGTTTGTTAATCCGACGTTGTATCGCGATTTTTCGGGCATTTGGATCGTTCTTGTAATTTTCGTAAGTTTGGGGAATTTCGCTTTATTTGTTTCGTTTCAGACTCTCTAGTGATTGAGATTTTATTCTCTTTCAACCCTCAACTTTGTCATCTTGATTATTACGTGTTTATGTTTCCGGATTCTGGTCTTGCTTCGTATTTCGGCACTTTTGCCTTTGTTGGCGGCGGTGTGCGTGCGATCTTGAGCTTCTTGCTGAGTAGCGCACGCTACTCGGACTTACTGCGTGCGCTATCATCGTGTGGTTAGCGACGCTAACTGGGGTCATAGCGTGCGCTAACGATTTCGTGATGCAGACGGTAGGTTCGATATTTCATCTTGGGCCAGGTAGCGTACGCTAATTCAGCGTTAACGCACGCTAATTCCTAATATTAGCGCACGCTAACCATGTCAGCTTGCGCACGCTAACTGGAGGACAGTAGACAGACTGTTTTTCCCCGCCCCGTTAGCGCACGCTAATGCTTGTGCGTAGCGTGCGCTAAGACTGTTTTATATAAGTAGGGAAAGCGATCAACTTCGTCATTTTTCCTTCATTTCTTATCTTTCTCGGCTTTGAGCGATTCCAGGCGAGGGTTAGGGCCGATTCCGACTGTAGATCATCATTCACTACCACCGTGCATTCCTTGCGTGAATTCTTCAAGTTCCTAATCACTTTCCACCATCCGAATCAAGGTAAAAACTCCCAAAACCCTTGTTTTGAGATTTTGGGGGAAATGCGTCTTATGCATTTCAGGTACCGGGAGAGCTGAGGAGCAGGCACGGGGCACGCACGCAAAGGATGGGATGGCTTGATGATGTGGCTCGAGTCTGTATTTTTATGTCGTGTCATTGCATTTGTCGAATACCGGAGTTAGACTGTTTACTCTGAAACTTGGTTTAAGTCCCCTGCGTGGGCAATGAATTGGATTTATCTTATGTTCATGTACTCCGTTAAAATGTTTTGGCCGAGGCCACGACCTTACTTACTTTTGAGTGCATCATTTGGGATTATATTGTGGTTTATGTATCATGTGTCAGCCTGGTAGACCTCACGAGGGTTCTCCGGCGTGTAATGTCCCATTTGTGAATTGGGGTGTTACAGTCGCAGCGATGTCTGACCTTCCACATCAGAAAAGATTTCTTGAGCGATGTCCGGGGGTCTCATTTGGAGGCGGTTGTTCATCAGGCTAGGGTGGTTCAAGCAGGTAGAGAAATTTGATGGAATGATCAAGTTTGGCTTATGACAAGTATAAGTCAAGGATGTGTTGGTACAATCCGGGTTACACAAGGCTATGAAGGTGAACTGTCAAGGTGGAGGTGGAGTTAATCTCAAATAACTCCTAATCCGGGCTAACATTGTGACAGTGATAATTTTCTCTGATGAGAAAATGTATGTCCTTTTGGCATATGAGTTGTCATGAAAGAGGATGTGGTTATGTTAGCGGGTCCACGAATTTGCGCATGGGTATTGGCTTGTCATGGAAAGATGCCGGGTGTGGTGGAATTTTACACGGGCATTAGTTTGACATGGATGTAGGTTGTGTGGTGGAATTTACAAACGGGTATCGATCTGGCATGGATACAATGTGTGTTTTATGTCGATGGCTGAAGGACTTCCAAGAGGGCCAAAAGTTGGGAGTTGCACCATAATTTCAGTGGATTTTTCGATATGTGCCGAGGAAATTCTTATAATGGTGTATTCTAAGTGGTCTACTCATATGATGAAGTAGGATTCTCTGGTTTGAGGATGATGGTTCTCTGGATTGAAAGTCATGATTGTCGGTGAAGACAATGGAGCTTCTTTATTTTGCCAAGGTGGAGTTTGTTGGTTTTGTGTCAAAATATAAGAAGTGGTTTTTTTCCCACATTGCTTGTGGAACAAAATGGGTGGGAACCTTAAGGTTATTTAAGGAACCCATGTGGTGTGGTTTCAAGTGCACCAGTCAAATACACTTTAACCTTTGTGGTTTGACTCTAGTTAAATTCCTTTCTTGTATTCTCTAGTATGAAGAGTTGGAAGAGAGGTGTGAGTTAGTCAAAGATTTGTAAGAGTTTGGGGTACGGGGGTCGGGAGAGAGAATGTTTGTGTGATTGTAATAATATTTCACATATTGAAATTTCTTTCTCTGGGGGCCGTGGTTTTTCTCCAGTTTTGGAGTTTCCACGTAAATTCTTGTGTTGTGGATTATTATTATTTTTCATGTTATTTCTCGATTATTTCTGCTCATCCCTAGTGGATGAATGTGGGATCTGATTTTTCCCAACAATGTTATGGATCCGGAGAACATCTTATGAGTTGGTTACGTTCCGTGATCTGCCTCATGTACGCTCGACATCTCCAAATATTATGGCACCGCATGGCAGGCTCTATCATCTTGCAATTCCAGTAAACAAATCTGGTCCCATGCCCTTTAAGGTGTACGATCCCTCCACCAAATCTTGGTATCCTTTATCTCCTGTACCCCATTGTCCATTCATCCCATATGCTAAAGCCTGCAGAAAGTACCATAAATCTTCAAACAGAAATGGTTTTCTACGTCTGTTCTTCCTGATCGGATTCTCAACCTCATTAACTATAAGAGGATACGATTTATCAAGGGTCTAAGATTGAGGCTCTCAAATTTGAGATGGTCTTTGGATTTGTATCCTCTTGCCCTCTAGATTTGGATTTGGGAGGAGGTAATAGGTTGAATGCAGTTTAGGCTTTATATATGGTATGTGGTGATCGAGTTTCGAGCAGCAAATAAAAGAAAGTGTAGACCGATTCCATTTTCCTATTCATATACGGAAAAAACAACTGTATAACCATTGAGACCCGTAAGAACAGCATTCAAACCGTACTCGATTCTTATTCACAGGAAAATATCAGCATTATTGGATCCGTATATGGGGCCCATTGGGCCTCATCGGTCGCTTCCGCATGACATTGATTAGCTACTTAGTTATCTTCTCCTTGGAACCTAAACCCACATTTTTAATTGATCAGTCGATTTATTTGCTCTATTCTAGAGATGTAATCTTTCCTCCAATCCCTTGACACTGAGAAACACTCTCAAAACAAAACTTCCATTTTCAGACAAGATGCATGTAAAACCTCCAATCCTGAGAGAGTTTCATTTTATCATGTTTCTCGGTCTTTGGACGTCCTTTTGCCTATCATCAAATACTCTGACTTAAAGAGAAAACATTGACAACGTGGAAAGCTGATTATTCTTCTGAACTAAAAGCACTGTAAAAACAAGATGATTTCATAGATATACATAGACACATAGTTCTACATTATTGGTACACAAAATGGCTTCTCTTCTCTGGGTTCATGATCTTTGAAGCCTAGAACATTATTGTAATCCCATATAGCTAGGGTAGCTAGAACAACAATCATAGAACAACAATCCCATAAGAAGCGTTCATGGGTGGCGTTAGACAGTTTAGAGCGTAAAGAAGACTACCGTGCATCCTCCTCTGAGGTCCAGTAAGCAACACATCGGGTGTAGCCATGCCCTTTGAGATATATGATCCCTCCACCAAATAATGGGATCATTTACCTCATTCGATCTGTCTCAATATTTATACATCCCATGCCATATGGTCAAGCCCGCAGAATGTACCTGCATTATGCACTCAGTTTGGGGCTCTTGTATTTTGGTTTCATTAGGGTTCCATGGCATGTCGATGTCGCAGCATTTTGACAGGTCTATAGCAGTGTTATAAGTTAGGGTATAAACATAAAACATGCTTTCAAGAAGTCAAAAGAACTTAGATACCCAAAATGATGATCGTCATAGATAGAAAGAAATCATAAAACGAAAGTCAAAGTAAGAGAGTTTGTTGTTACACACTCTTATGAGTTAAACGAACACAAATAAGTTTAAAAGATAAGCGTAAAGCTGATTAGAATGGATTTCTTCTGGGAGATCAAAACTTGTGTGATTCTATGTTAAAGTTTCGAGTATGAATCAACTTTAAAACACATAAACTGAGAGAAAATGTACGACCTACATCTCTAGATTCGACCTATGTTGTGGCGGGATTCATGATTGATATCTTGTATTTGTTTTACGTCTAGCTTTTAACAATGAGTCAGGTTATTTGGACCCCATTTTTATGAAAGTACACCCACAAGATTAGTATACCCAATATACTAAAAATGTTCAGAAAATTTTTCCGAACGTTGCACAAGAGTTAAACAAAAATTTTCGAACATTTCTCATTTTTTTTGAAAAAAAATTCCATACAATAACAAAATCGTCAAAAATATGACCAAATAAAAATGTTCGGAAAATAAAAATGAAAAAATATGAAAAATTCAAAAATTTAAGTTGAACATTTACTAAATATTCGAAAAAAGTTTATGAATAAATTTTCACTCATAAATTGAGTGAGTGTACTTTTATAAAAATAGGATTCAAATAACATGACTCTTGAACAATCTTTTAACGACGCATATGTACTTGGGCTTTGATAAAACGAAGCCCAGATTGAATCCAAAACGACACATATATATATATATATATATATATATATATCGAAAGCCCCTGGTACTTGTCATGAGCGATAACTGATCAGATCCCCTTTTTCATCAACCCGCCGCAATGCCTCGGACTTACATCTGGAACCCTTCGTCCGAAGCCTCAGTCATCTCAAACCATGTCAAAAGATCCCCTTCAAATCGACGAAATGTGTCGGCTTTCATTTCAAACCCGGATGCCCGAGTCAAAAAAGCCAAGATTGGCTCCGGAGGTAGAGGACCGGCTCCGTCAGCTCTACGACTTGGTTCCGGTCGCTGGTATGCTTCCGTCAGCTCTGTCTCAATATATGTTTCACCCAAGATTCGTTTTTTTTTTTTTTTTTTTTTGTATTTGTTTCTTTTGTGGTATCTTATTGGCTGATTTTCATTTCCATTTTGAATTCACAAATGGAACCAGATCCAGGTCCTAAACAGTCTACTGTGTTTTGTAAAGAGTGTCAAATGGTCTTGGATGTCATCAAGGGTGATCTGTGGGATTATGAGCGTTTACTTGGACATGCGTGTATCCACGAATTCGAACCTGAAGGTAACCGATGTCATGTTACTATCATCATTTGGGTTTTGTCGTTCTTCAGCAGCATTTTTTTATTTTTTTATTTAGATTTCTCAACAGGAGAAAGCGAGAGGGATCAGACCCAATTGGAAGAGGATAAGCATGATGAAGCAGTTTTCCGTGAGCTGCCATTTCATAAAGACTTGGTGGCACCACACCTGCACGATCAGACCAAAATGGAAGAGGCTGAGTATGTCCAACACAGCGTCAAAGCAGGCGGTCTGACCGAAATGGAAGAGGATGAGTATGTCGAACACAGCGTGAAAGGAGATTTCTCAGAGCACCAGCTTCGTCAGCTTTTTGAGTTGGTTGAGGTGGATCAGCCACCTGGTATGCTCCCCGTGCTCTTAGGTTCCTTCTTCATTACCATTTTGTTGAATTTGTCTTGCTAAATATACATTGATTCGATTTTTATCCTAGTAATATTATACATCATCTTGTGCCAAAATTTTGCTTTTGGATAAAGCTAACTATCTCTGTATATGTTTAACCATTTTTTTTTTTTTTTTTTTTTTTTTTTTTTTTTTTTGTGAGGTGGTTTTCTAATCATCATCACTTTTTTCTTTTCTCTGTATTCAAAACATCTTAGAGGATAAGGAGCATATAAAAACGATGCGTGTGGTTTGTGAGCTGTGTGGTGGAATTCCGGCTAGAATCCTGGAGGGTTCTAGCTTGCAGGATTGTCGTGCTGTTCAGGAACATGCATCACTCCACCGCGACGTTTCGCGTGACCTTCCGAATCAATGGATTGATCAAAACACAAGTATGGAAATCACAAGACCAAAATCATACTCAGAGGAGGAGCTCCTTCGGATCTACGTGTTGGATTCGGGCTGCATTCAGGGATATAAGAGGAATGCGGATCATACTTTTGAGAAACTTGAAAAGGTTTGGTATGTAGTGATTTGTAAGCTCTGTTATCGGGATGTCTACAAACCTGAAGCTGATCCTAGCGGCCGCCTGCACGAGAGTCCGGTGTTGCAAGACCATGCCTTGAGGCACATCGAGTTCTTGTGCGTGGATGGCCCTCCAGTTCCGGAACTAGATATTGAAGATTACAGGAAGGCGTGGCTGACAATGGACGAAGATGGCTTCCTCTCGTTTGAAGATGATGCACCTGTGCCGAGAGGATTTGTGAAGATTTGTCGTTGGTGTAAGTGTGAAAATTGTAGCAGCGGTAACTACGGGATTGTCAGGATTGAGTGTGGCGCTTGTGGTGAAGATTTTACCCATATGACTTATGAGTGTCCTGCATGGGAAGTGGAATTTGGACAGCTTATACCGTGCAACGGAGTCGTGAAGAGATTGACAACTACCTTGATGGAGTCTTGGAAGGATGCCTGAGTTGCTCCGAGCTGCATGCATATATGGTTTATTATGTTGATCTTGTGTAACTTTTGATTATGATTTGGTATAACTTGTGAGATTGTTGGAGTAATGTTGCTTGATTGTTCTTGTTTATCCGGATGACAATTACATGTGGATTATGCTTGGTCAATTTATGTTGCTTGATTTGCTAAAAAATATACTGGATTCGTGTTGCTTAAATGTAGTACGTGAAGACATTGTGACGTGATATCTACAAGTAGTTGTGCCATTGTAGTGTTAGAACATTTAGCGTTCTAGCAATAGCAGGTTAGGCTGTGCGCAAAATCTGGGTTCTGGAGTTCCTTTTTTGGTTCTCTAACTTCCACAGAGGAAGAAAACTCTTTTCTTATCTACATTGTTTATCATTGATTGTTAATGTCATACAGATAGAGTAAAATGCAAGGTTAGCTTGTGTTATCTTATGCTTTAATTCCCATGCTTCACTTGATTTTTGTGTGAATTGCTTCAGGCTTAGATTGATGTTGCTGCTTCTGTGATGAAGAGATTGGAAGAGAAATATTGGGAAGGTGAAGAATTCACAAGTCGATCTTATCAAAACCTCGCAAGAACATTAAATTAAAGACATCATTGGTGTTGTAGATGCGAGCATTAGAACTCTTAGACAAATTACATATGAGGTAAGTAATGATTTATCCTTTTTATTGAAAATGAGTTGAACATATGCATTGTTTGTCTTTGTGATTCTGTGCCACTAGTTGAGTCAAATATTGTTAGAGAAATCTTGTTTGACGGTAAATGGATAAATGTTATATATGTTGATGAATCACTTAGAAGAGCCAATAGTGTTTGCTCTAAGTATTAATATTCTCCCTTAGTTCGATCATTATGCATTTATACTATAAGATATCATAAGTATATTCAGATGCATGCATATATGATTTTTAAATACATAAAAATGAGGATTGCATGCTGGGTTTAATTATGAATTGTCTGAAATAATGAGTTGAACTAAGATTACCAAGATAGTTGCCATAACTTTATCTGTATAAGTCTGATAAACTTGTTTGTAAGTTTTGGTATTGGTTGACATGGTTCTGTAATCTTGAGCATGCTAGAGTTATCATTATTGCCTTGAAAAATTTCACTTGCACACTCTCTTTTGCTGTGGTGGTATGAGAATAACTTGATATGATATTGTAATATATTTTGCTGACTCCAAGAACATAAAGTATTATTTTGTGATTTTATGGAGCTAAGCCAAGTTATTCCCAAAGTAAACATGTCTTGGTTGAGACCCAATACAAGGTAGTGGGCGACCTAGATACGGGAATGGCTTGGTCTCCCTGAAAAATGTGTGAAGATAAACCAAGTTATTTCCAAAGTAAACATGTATGGGTCGTGATGAACGATATCAGGTACTGGGAGAGAAACGGGAATGACTTGGTCACCATGTTGGTTCAGACACTTGACTAGAGTAAATGTCCATAGGGATGTCCTTGTTACATCTAGTACCCTAAAACCAACTGGTTTAGGATTTACTGACAATTTACTTGTTACATGGGTCACAAAGTCATTGATATAATTGTGAAAAGTGTGAAATTAAAGGGACATAAGGAATGTGGAAGTGTGCATTGTTCACACCAGGAGATATAAAAGGTTACAATGTTCTATTTTGAATTGTTAATTTCCAAATAATTGAGTTGTTTCTCACCTCATAGCAAAGATTGTTTACTTTTTCACACAAGGTTGTGTCAAATTGAATGAAGCATGAAATTAAGTTTGTCTATTTTATGTGTAAAGCTATGTCTTGTACTTTGGTTAAATGCTTTGCTCTCATCTTCAGATCACTCATGGTATAAATCCCAGATCATTGTGTGTGTGTGTGTGTTTTTTTGAATTTCATTAGCATTAGGGCATTCTCCATATGATGATCATTCTTAGGGGGAGTAATATATTTGGAGTTTTAGACTATAATTGTCTATGTGATTCAGTCTGTCTTGTGATTCCGCTGCTCACTCGGGCTTAATTGTATTACTCCTATTGCATAGGTTCCTGAATTATATAGCTCTGATTTACATGTTTTTTTAATACTACTCATTGGTGTCCCTTTGTCATTCCTAGACAAAAAGGGGGAGAGATTATTATGTTTATATATTCCTCTTGCTTCTCACTTGGTTGATTGTTGAGAATGTTTTAGGTGCTGCGATTCAGATCAGGAATGAATGTTTTTTGTATAGGAATGAATGCCAAAGAGGGAGATTGTAAGTATATTATTATTGTGTTGTCATTCATTCCTGTACAAAAGAAATCGACATTGATTAGCATTGAAGAATTCGGTCTCCCTGTCAATTAAGGTTTATGTCGTTTTTAATTGAGCATATATTTAGTGAGGAGAAATGATAGGGACACACCTCCCCAACCACACCCCATACACACCCGTGCCTTATGGGGTTGTACCGTATGCTCTACAAATATAATATTACTATGATTATTTTATTTGGAAAGCATACGGTACAATCTCATAAAGCCGGGTGTGTATGGGATGTGGTTGGGGAGGTGTATCCCTATCATTCCTCATTTAGTGAGGAATAATGCTACACACACATACAAATGCACACCCCTGCTTTGTATGGGTTGTACCCTGCGTAGTAGGGGTTGTACCACTACTACCAATAAAGCAGGGTACAACCCCTACTATGCAGGGTACAACCCACAAAGCAGGGTGTGCATTTGTGTGTGCATTTGTATGTGTGTGTAGCAGCGTTGAATTAGTTATGGAATGTTGAATGTGTTTATGTGCATCGATTACTTATGGAATGTTGAATGCGTTTAATGTGAAAAATATGTTTTATTTGGTATATTCTTTGGTTGTCAAACTAGGAATTATATTTTCCTTATTCAAAATGATTTCCTAATTCGATTACTTGGAATCTGTTAGCCAGATTTTTGATATATACATAATGATTCAAAAGGTGACATATATGTTGACAAGTGTAGTGCGGCAGTCAGGAGTGGAGATATAGGCTTGCATACTATTGTTTATATATATATATATATATATATATATATATATATATATGAAAACTAAATACCTTGTGAAATCTAGAAATTTTTGTAGGTCATTGATATTAGTGATCTAACGGCTGTAGATGTAGAATTGTATGCATTTATGTATTTTTTTATTGCATTATTTATTGTATGTAGCGACCAACTTGATGCAACAAATAATAACAAATATGTAATGAAATTATTTAATAATGCAATTGGTTTCTAGATTCCACCATTAATGGTGTTTTCACTATAGTCAGTCCATATATATATATATATATATATATATATATATAGGAAATAGATCATATGAAAATTAATTACCTTGTGAAATTTAGAAACTTTTGTAGGTCATTGATATTAGTGACCTAACGGCTGTAGATGAGTAGAATTATATGCATTTATGTATTTTTTTATTGCATTATTTATTGTATGTAGCGACCAACTTGATGCAACAAATAATAACAAATATGTAATGAAATTATTTAATAATGCAATTGGTTTCTAGATTCCACCATTAATGGTGTTTTCACCATAGTCAGTCCATATATATATATATATATATATATATATATATATATATATATATATATATAGGAAATAGATCATATGAAAATTAATTACCTTGTGAAATTTAGAAACTTTTGTAGGTCATTGATATTAGTGACCTAACGGCTGTAGATGAGTAGAATTATATGCATTTATGTATTTTTTTATCGCATTATTTGTTGCATATACTAGCGACCAGCTTGATGCAACAAATAATAACAAATATGCAATGAAATTACTTAATAATGCAATTGAGTTCTAGATTTCACCATGTGTTTCCACCATAGTCAATCCCTATATATATATATATATACACATATATACATATACATACATACAGGTGGTGTGTGGCAACACTTATTTTTACACGTGTTTCTACAAGGTTTTTTCGGATTTTTAGATCTTATAATGTGTAGAATTGTGGTATTTGTCCTTATATTGCGCTTACGTTTGGGTACGTTTTATTGATTTTATAGGTGTTTTTAAGGACATTATCAAGCTAGAATAAAGTCTCAATCTCCAATACATATCAAGCAAAGCCTAAATGGATCGAGCCGGAAAAGAATAAAAAACGGAGTCGGAACAGATCCACACGGACTCGGCTGTGTCACTTGACTTGACCGTGTCATATAACACGGTCGGGTTGCTTGTCCAGAACCATTTGCAAATTTTAGAACACTTTGACATGGGTTGTGTCATTTGACACGTGTCGTGTCACTTTTCGGTGCAAAGCCACTTGATTGACATTTTTACACGGTTTGAACAAGAAAAGTGGCTTTTTGGGTTGATAAAAAGGGCATTGGACGGGAGAAGGAAGATGTTCTGAGATTTGGGGAGTTGGAGAGAGAGAGAGTTTACCAAAAGGAGACTTTGAAGGAAGCACAAGGAAGAACACATCAAGAACATTTGAAGGCTTGAACCGAGTTCACTCAAGACACTATCCGAGTTTTATCTTCTTCTTATCTTTTTCTCATTTTTGTTATTTATTTTAGTGTGATTTCTTTATCAAATGCTTGGTTTTAATTCATGTTAGAACATTTGATCAATGTTTTTACATGTTTAACTTAATTGCTCATAATTCGAGAGAAGAGGGCATTAATAGGTTTCGAGTATATGACATAGTTAATTACGAGATTGAGAAATCGGTGATAAATTATGATGTTATTTAATCTTATGAACATTTTGGAGTTAGATAATTTATAATAGACGGAGACGTTATAGGTTGTTTAATCTATATTTTAATGCATCTCTAGAGGGACTTTAGAATAATGTTGTGACATCATTTTGGAAACGCATTTAGAACCCTTCGACATCAATCCCGACTAAACTTAGTGATCAACGGAAACCTAGCCTTGGAATTTATCTTTCAAACTCTTACAATTCTCTTTAATTCGGATATTTTCACTTGTTTAAATTAATGGTCATTATTTTATTTTATTTTATTTTGTTAACCATTCATCCACCCTATTGATCGTCTAGATAAAATTGGGATCACTATAATCTAGTAATCAATACAATATGAATAATTAGTCTCTGTGGAATACGACCTTGCTCGCTGCTTTCTACATTTACTCCGTACACTTGCAGATTGTTTAAAAATATAGCGAAAAAGTTTTTGGCGCCGTTGTCGGGGACTAACTTATTTTTATTAATTTTGATATTACGATAAGTGTTTCTAGTCTTACTTTAGATATTTTCTTATTTTTGTTACATAACTCATGTTGTGCACATTTATCTCCTACTCAGGGAGTGCATGAACACCCGTTCATCTCGAGTGCCTTTAGAAACTTTCATCCCGGAAGTAGAAGCATTTGCCCGAAGAACAAGTGTTACCTCAAGGAGATCTTTTTGAAGACATGGAGAGAGCAGGAGACAAAACGGGATGAATAACACGAACACAAGAAACGAGAATGCAATAATCCAGGACAACGATGGCGGAAGGATTGAAAATCCAGCAACTAGGATGCAATCAATTCGGGATGAATTCCGACCAAAGCTTGACCGAAACTCTGGAGGAATCACTCATGTTCCAATCAACGCTCTGAATTTCGAGTTGAAGCCCCCCTTAATTTCAATGGTTCAACAAAATCAATTTGGAGGATTTGTTGTCGAGGATCCGCATGCCCATCTCACATATTTCATGCAAATATGTGATACTATCAAAATGAATGGGTCTCGGATGATGCAATACGCTTACGATTGTTTCCATTCTCTTTGAGAGAGAAAGCAAGAAAGTGGCTTGGGACTTTAGCTCCGGGAAGTATAAGTACATGGGAGGATTTGAGCGAAAAAAATTTGTTCAAAATTTTCCCACGTAACTAGACGATGAAGCTAAAAAGTGAGATTATTCAATTTCATCAACTAGACTCCGAACCGTTATATGAAGCATGGGAACGTTTCAAAGATCTACTAAGGCGATGTCCTCGACATGGTTTTCCAGAATACCAACAAATGTGTTTCTTCTACAATGGTCTTATAGGAGAAACGAGGAATTTTATTGATGCTTCCGCGGGAGGGGCATTGCTAGCAAGAAGCGCTGAAGAAGCTTATGGATTTATAGAAGAAATGGCTATGAATAGTTATTAATGGCCGATGGAAAGAGCAAATGTTAGAAGGGTGGCTGAGATATCCGATTCAGACCCTATCAAGGCACTAACCGCGTAAATGACGATGTTAACTAATCAGTTGGGGGCCCTAACAAAAGGAGGTGATTCGAAAATAACTCCTCAAGGAAGTACACTACCGTCCGACCCATTGGAGGAGGCTCATTACATTAATAGTCGGAATTACAACAATTTCCGGAATAATCCACCTCCGGGTTTCTACTATCCCTCCAACAGAAATCATGAAAATTTTAGATATGCTAATCAAAAGAATGCCTTACAACCACCGGCCGGATTCAAAGTGTCAAATGGTGAAATAATTGAAGAATCGAAGTCAACTTCAAATCTCGAGAATATTCTAGCTACCTTTATGATGGAAACAAAATGTCGATTTAGTCGAGATGAGGAAAAATTAGACAAAATCGAGGGCCATGTTACTCAATTAGCTACCACCATAGGAACTCAAATGAAAAATCTCGAAACTCAAATTGGACAATTGGCTAAAGTTGTCAGGAGTCAACATCACCGGGGACAATTTCCGAGCAATACCGAAGTGAATCCAAAAGAATCTTGTCAAGCTATCACCTTAAGAAGCGGAACGAATTATGAAGGGCTAAAGATGCCAACGATCCAACAAAGCGAGGTTGCTAAAGAGGATCAAATCAAAATTGTAGAGGAAGAAGTGAAGCATGACACATCTAAGGGGGCTGAGAAGCCTAAAACACCTTCTAACTCTACTTCTACTTTTAAAGCTCCTCTTCCTTTTCCTCAACGTTTTAAGAAGAAAAAGTTAGATGCCCAATTTTCAAAATTTCTGGACATTTTCAAGAAAATTAACATCAATATTCCTTTTGCAGATGCTTTGGAACAAATGCCTAATTATGCAAAAAATTCTTGAAGGATGTGATGTCAAGAAAAAGAAGGATGGAAGAGCATGAGACGGTTAAACTAACCGAAGAATGTAGCGCTATTATCCAACGCAAATTACCTCAAAAGCTTAAGGACCCTAGAAGCTTTACCGTTCCATGCACCATTGGAAAAGTTTCATTCGATAAAGCTTTATGTGATCTAGGTGCTTCAATTAACCTTATGCCTTCATCTATTTTCAGGAAATTAGGAGTTGGGGAAATGAAAGCCACAACGATAATGTTACAATTGGCGGATCGATCCATAACACACCCCAAGGGAATTGTTGAAGACGTGCTCGTAAAGGTCGACAAATTTATATTTCCAGCGGATTTCGTCGTTCTCGACATGGATGAAGATGAAGATTTACCACTTATCATTGGACGTCCGTTTTTAGCAACGGGAAAGGCTCTTATTGATGTTGAAAGGGGAGAATTAACACTACGTGTTAATAATGAGCATGTTCTATTTTCCATATTTAAAGCTATGAAATTTCATGATGATATGGAATATTGCAATATTATTGATAGTATAAATTCGTATGGAAAGAAAAAAGTCTTACACTCATTATCTACAGATCCGTTAGGGTTTGCTCTCGTGAACTCATGCTTTTCTAGTGACTCGATCTTGGAGTTTGATGATACTGACTTGTTTGATTATGTTTGTGAATTAAATTCCTGCAGGAAGAACCACAAGTCGATAAATTCGAAGATTTTGCAGAGAGACGGAACAAGAGGAGCATGCAGTAGTTGCCGAAATTAAGCTGACGGGCGACTCAACCGTGTCAAAAGACACGATCCAAAACTTACGGTCTGTTTCCACTCAGTCAGGTGTATCACAACAAAGCTTGGACCTTAAAACCCTTCCAGAACACCTCAAGTGTGCATTTCTCGATTGTAATAATATAAATCCAGTAATTGTATCCTCTTCTCTAACCTCTACTCAATTAGATAAATTACTTCGTGTCTTGAGAGCTAATAAGTCTGCTATAGGATGGTCTATCTCAGATTTAAAGGGAATCAGCCCTTCAATATGCATGCATAGGATTTTGCTTGAAGAAAATTATAAACCTAAAGTGCAAAATTAACGAAGACTCAATCCTCTAATGAAAGAAGTAGTAAAAAAGAAGTGCTCAAACTGTTAGATGCTGGAATGATTTATCCAATTTTCGATAGTGAGTGGGTGAGTCCTACGTAAGTAGTGTCGGAAAAGGGGGGGATGACCGTGACTAAAGATGAGAAAGATGAACTAATTGCTATGAGGGTAGTTATAGGATGGCGAGTGTGTATAGATTACAGGGCTTTAAATGCGGCTACTCGAAAAGATCATTTTCCTCTCCCCTTCGTTGATCAAATGCTTGATAGATTGGTCGGGCATGAATTTTTCTGTTTTCTTGATGGATATTCAGGATATAATCAAATCTACGTAACGCCATAAGATCAAGAAAAAATGGCTTTCACCTGTCTTTATGGAATTTATGCATATCGTTGAATGCCGTTGATGAGTCGATTTTTGATCGTCTCATTCTGTTCTACTGAGTCGTGCTTTCGTTTGTTTTTAAGTGTTTTTGCTCTTTTTACGCGTGGTATGTTGTGTTTTTGTTTTGTAGGTATCCGGACGAAGATTGTGGTGAAATATGTGCTTTTATGGCCAATATTGGAGTTTATGACGATCAAGAGCAAGAATGGGGCCTAAACGATGAAGATTGAAGCAATATCAGTCGTATTTTCTAATTTCCAAACTCATTACTTCGAATTAGGATATGTTCTATATATGTATGGATTCCTCGTGAAATCAGCTTCGCAACGGTATATTATACGCTAAATTCCGAGTTATATTGAGGGAAATATGGTTTCTAGACCACAGCCTCACGGTCCGGACCGCGCCCGGATCGCGATCCAGAACTCAGACCGCGAGGCAGCTTGTTCCGCTGAACACCCGGATCGCGATCCACATCAGCCAGATCGCGATCCAACCCGTGTTTGTGCAGAAAATGTGATTTTCTGCACTTTTTGCGATTTTTGACGGGTATATAAGGAAAAACCTTACACATAATTTGGGGAGAGCCGAAATACACTCTTAGAACTCAGTTTTCATCTTTGTTTTTGGTATTCAAACATCTAGAGAGACAATTGTGAGTGATTTTCATTCCTTGTATGAAGATTTTGTGAGTTTTTGAAGGAAGAACATCAAACCTTCCTCGGGCTTCAATTTCGTTTCGCAAGGGAAGATTTCTACCATGTTTTATTCTATGATTTTTGCTATTATTGTTGAAATGATCACGAGTAGCTGATCTTATCATATGGGTGTTTATATTGAACCACACACATGTTCTTGGTTGTTAGTTTTGATTATTTTCCGGATATGAGTTTGGGATTGTTCCTCTTTCTTTGTTCTTCGTAATCTATCGACGTTCTTGATGATATTTGTGCACGAATATTATCTAGACGCAAGAGAACTTATGATTTAGATCATCAAATCTTTTTCATAGTTGTTATTGTCAAAATTGAGGGTTGTTGTCGTGCTCGCCATCAAACGACCCGATAGAAGCGATTGTGAATGTTCTAAACCTTTTTCCGCGATCTTTTAGCAAATTACGTCATCAAAGGTATTTAGCTAGTCGATTGTTAGTAGAGATTCATCCCCATCAAATGAGTTTCTCTTGTTTTCGAAAAGAACAATCGCGATTTTTAGAATTTGCCGCCATCAAACGGGTTTTCTTTTAATTGTGAGCAATCGGTTATCCCAAACCTTAAATTCTTTGAGTATCGAAACTAATAATTGATAACGTGTGTGTCGGTGATTCTAAACTCCCATATCATTCTCATAATTATAATCTCTAGATAATCCAACCGGTATTTTTAACGCTTAGCTATTAATTTAATTTTCGCGCTTGTGTTTTTACAATCTTACCTCTCTATCGAATCATTCACCGCGTTTTAATTTACTTTACTTTTGTTAATTCGACTATTTTCTAAACATAATTGAATTTCAAACCGTTTCCAACTCCTTGTGAGATCGACCTCGGAGTTACTTGCCGCTTCCTACAAAAGCAATTCGTATACTTGCGAGTTTTTAATTTGTTCACCAAGTTTTTGGCGCTGTTGCCGGGGAGTTGGCATTTCAATTTTGATCTTGTTTTAATAATAGTTGAATTGTTTTTCTTGATCATTTTTTTATTTTCATTATTTTCGATAAACTCTAAAAATTCGCTCTAACTTCTCTTGTTTATGCTTGGTAGGAGATCGTTGGAAAACTCGATTCTTCCACCCATAGACGATGTTCAAAGAATTAGAGCACCAAAAACAATAGCGCCATCACCAATGGCAAACGATGAGGAGAATCCGGATCTTGAAGAGCCCCAATTGCTCGAGGGAGAAAACATTCATCAACCGAGACTTCCGAGATATGAGAATGTTGGGCACAATCAAGAGATGCCCGAAGCTCAACAAGGGAGGTACTTTTATTCGAGACAACCACCCGTTGGAGTACAATATGGAGCGAACTATTATCCAGGGTCTCAATATGGGATGGGAGCAAACTACAATATGCCGCAACAACCTCCGGTTGATCATCTAATGCGGGACTTTGCAAATCCCATGGTTAACACCGCCATCTCGTGCATCCAATTGGCACCGGCAGCAAGGAACTACCACATCAACGGATTTCACATCGAGCAATTGCCCTCATTCCACGGATTAGCACGTGAGGACCCATTGTCGTTCATCCGAGACTTATATGTGGCGATTGACAACTTCCCATTAAATGAGTTGAGCGAGGATCAACTAAGAATGAAGTGCTTCCCGTATACACTCAAGGATGGGGCGAAATAGTGGTTAATGACTTTAGCACCGGGCTCACTAAGAACGTGGGATGATGTTTACGGTAAATTCATTACCAAGTATTTCTCTCATTCGAAGATTACACAGTTGAGGACCCAAATCTCAACATTCGGACAACAAGATGGAGAGGCATTTCACGAAGCATGGGACCGATTCAAGATGCTCCTCATTCAATGCTCACACCATCACTTTCCGCTTCAACTACTTAATCAATTATTTTACAATGGATTGACTCAATATTGCCAAGATTCAGTGGATAACGCAGCCGGTGGTTCGTTTTGGGGGTTAACGGAGAGACAAACTTACGACGTATATGAAATATTGGGAGCTAATTCTCAACAAAAAAGTGTGCATGTTCGTAGGGGAGTTGTGAACCAAGTAAGCGAGAAGGACGAGATGCAATCTAAAATCGATGAGTTAACGAAGGAACTAAGACAACTCAAGACCCAAATTAAATCTTCGAGCTCAGAGTTTGCGAAATTTGTTGGGGACCCGGACATGATGCTAATTCTTGCCCACATACTTTTCCAGAAGAACAAATCGGACAAGTGAATTGGGCTATGGGACAAAGCACGGGAAGGCCCGAGTGGGAGGAGATGAGAAATAATTATGGCGGAAATGCAAGAAATGCACCTCTCCCGAACACTTATCATCCTGGGCTAAGAAACCATCCGAATTTCTCTTGGAGAAACAACAACCCGATGTCGTACGACACAAGCGCCCAAGCTCAATACAATGGAGGAAATCGAGCCCAACAAACAACGCAAAGTGAACTACCTCCACAGCAAAGGAACTCTCTTGAGGAGAGTATTACGGCGTTCATTAAGGAAAGCACGGAAAACCGAGCTGAGAACAATAAAAATTCGAATCTTTAGAAGCTTCGGTGAAGAAAATGGAGATTCAAATTGGGGAACTTGCTACCGAGGCACGCAGACAAGAAAGGGGTAAACTACCAAGTCAGCCCGAGCAAGCTCAAGCTATTACCACCCTCCGAAGTGGTAAAGTGATAAATAAAGAGATAATTTCTGAAGCAAAAGAGAGGGGCGGTGAGAAAGAAGAATTGCGAAGTCAATCGGAGAAATCTATGGTGATTGAAGAGGATGAGTCGAAAGATGAAAAAATCCGAGCAACTGCTACTCAATCTTGCGAGACTCGAATTCTTTGGGAGAAATCTAAAGATCCAATCAAGAAGCCAATTGAAGAGAATAAGAGCGAACCAGTCGAATCAATGCATCAAAAGGAGAACCTAGAAAGCTTTGACATGGAAGTTCTTTTCGTGGAGAAAGAAGTTCCCACTGTGAACTTAGGAGCGAGTATTAATTTAACGCAAAAACCAATATACTCGCCACTAGGTTTGGGGGGGGTGATAGCCCTGATGGATTTCGTGATACCAAACATAGAAGAAACATCACCAACAAAAATCACGTCACTTATTCTTCAAGGAAGACATTTAATGGTGACAATCATACTGAAAATTGAAATGGTGACAAAAGCGCTCACAATGGAAGTCCATGGAACCACTATCCATATCACGACGAAGGAAAACAAGCGAAAAATAACAAGCTATGTGGATGGGCCTGACACGTTTCCATTTAATCCAGGATAGAAGAAGCTGAAGAGTCGAGCTAAAGACTATAAAAAGTGCTACTTGGGAGGCAACCCAAGGGAGTTTTTAAATTTTTATCGCTTTTATTATTATTATTATTATTATTATTGCTTTTATTTATTTTTGTCTGTGGTGTGTGTAGGAAATCTAAAAAGGAGGTATTTATGGGAGGAAAAAGCATAGCCTATTGAAAGTTGAGACCCGAGCACAAAAACATGGTGCCCCGCAATAAAAAACCACACTTCTTAATCCGGTAGTTTTATTTTCTTTCTTTTTAATTTGCATTTTCGCATTTTTCCTGACTTAATCTTTTTTCTTAGGGACAAGCAAAGGTTTATGTTTGGGGACAAGCAAAGAATTTGTTTTTATCTTGCATGATCTAGTAGTCGGATTGTAATAACCTTATTAACTGTTGGGTATATGGATGATTAGTCGCGTTTGTACCTGACTCGTGGAGTTTTATAAATCTAATTGATTGTTTGACCTTGCGTGTGAATGTATAGTTTTGGTTACATGATTTGATGTGTAAGGAATGAGTCTGGTAGTCCAAAAGCCGTGAGTTCTTGTGCCTAATTGAACCATTCACTTTTAGCGGTAAAATTCTTTCATGTGTGATTTCTCTTCTTGTGGATTGTAATCTTTAGAACTTGCAAGATTCTGTCGGATGGTATGTTGTTATTTACATACACGAGATGATTAGGTCTGCCCATTCTGTCTTGAACCTACTTACCTAAAATATCACCATTTCATATCAATATCCTTTGCTAGCCCCGTTGAGCCTTCAGCCGTATTTTTGTTCGAAAAACCCGCATCTTATAGCTCCATATCCAAAAGCCATAACTTACCCAAGTATTGGTCCTTGTAAGAGCATGAGAGGGTATATTTGAAAAACGAATGTGTGCAAAGTTTGTGTTGTATATAGGCAAAAATCTTCTCTCCTGTTCCCCTGAAAATAATAAGCCCCACAATAAAAAAATAAAAAAAGCGATCCTAATAATAATAGTGGGATAGAAAAGATAGGGGAGGAGAGGAGTGAGCCTAAGAAAAACAAAAGGAAAGTCGTTGGGTTGTGAAATAGGCCAATATCAAAAGAATTGCGCTTAACAAGGCATAGAAAATATATATATATATATATATATATATATATGGGGAAATTACAGTCAACTACCCTATTAGATGATCTCTTTATATTTTAGTCCCTATTGTTTCATAAATTACAGCGAAGGACAAAAATCTGAATTGGTGTTGACTTCCATTAAAAAGACGAAAATGCCCCTCTATTTACTTGAATAAAACATTTCTTTTAAAATACATTTCATATGAAATAAATAGCTTATAAGTTATTAAAGTGTTTGGCTAATACATTTCTTTTCAAAAATATTATTTTTCAGAAAATATTTTTTTTTTCGAAATATAATTTTTTTCCAGAAAATATATTTTTTATTTTTTCGCAAAAATATTTTATTTTAATTTTTTTCCAGAAAAGAAAATTTATTTTTTCGAAAAAATAATATTTTTTTCATGAAAATAATTTTGTTTCGAAAAAATATTATTTTGCCAAAAAATAACTTTTTCTCCAGAAAATATTTTTTAATTTTTTCGAAAAAATATTTTTTTTTTTCATTTTATGCCAGAAAATAATTTTATTTTTTCGAAAAAATAATATTTTTTCCAGAAAATAATTTTATTTCGAAAAAATATTATTTTGACAAAAAATATTTTTTCCTCCAGATAATATTTTTTAAATTTTTTCGAAAAAATATTTTTTTTTATTTTCTTCCAGAAAATAATTTTATTTTCTCGAAAAAAATATTTTTTTTTAGAAAATAATTTTATTTCAAAAAAATATTATTTTGCCAAAAAATAATTTTTTCTCCAGAAAATGTTTTTTTAATTTTTCGAAAAAAATAAAAAATTCCATAAAATAATGTTTTTTTCAAAAAGATAATTTTTTTCCCATAAAATAATTTTTTTTGATTTTTTCGAAAAATAATATATTTTTTTCTAGAAAATACTTTCTTTTTTGGAAAAAATATTTTTTTCTAGAAAGCTTGAAAATTTATTACACTGAAGTCCAGAAGTGTTATATATATTACAATGAGGTCCAGCATGTGCCACCCACGTGAGGCGAAAAATAAATGGGTAAAAAAGAAAAGAAAAAATAAAAGGGCAAATTCGGAATATCAGTACTCTCTCTCCAGTGACATCATCTGAAAGTTTGACTTTTGTCTTTCGTTGTAAATATAGTTTCTGGACAGTGCAAAGTTTGTCCTTCATTGTAATATCTGAAACAATAGGGACTAAACTGTAATTAGGCCATCTAAAAAGGTAGTCAGATGTAAATCGCCTATATATATATATTTGAAGTAGAATGATCGATCTTGCTTTGAGTGTTTATTTCATATATGTGAGGATTGTGTATGCTCTACTTGGACTGAACTTGTAACTACTAGCCAAATTTTCCCAACCTGAGCCACAACCCTGTTACAACCAAAAGTAAGACCCTATGACTCGTGTTTTGTGAATATAGATGCATTTGATGAAGAGAAGAAGTGCAAGCATATAGTAGAACTTTCCATTCGAATCGAGTTGAGCGTATTGACCTATCTAAACACTTGAGAGATGAGTGAATCGATAAAATTCTGTGAGGGACTACTAAGACTTGTTTTCTTGCATGTTCGATCAAGTGTCATTGCTTTCCATTCATTTGTGAGTTTACGCTTCCATGACCAATTACGAGACTTTACGATACTTTTACATTCCGGGTTGATTGTATGTATACCCGATGATTAACTTGATTATTCAATCCTCCTCGTTTTCTTTATCGTGTGTTTTGTTTCTTTTTGCTTGGGGACAAACAAAGTTTAGATTTGGGGCGATTTGATGAGTCGATTTTTGATCGTCTTATTCTCTTCTATTGAGTCGTGCTTTCGTTTGTTTTTAAGTGTTTTTGCTCTTTTTACGCGTGGTAAGTTGCGTTTTTGTTTTGTAGGTATCCGGACGAAGATTGTGGTGAAATATGCGCTTCGAATTAGGATGTGTTCTATATATGTATGGATTCCTCGTGAAATCAGCTTCGCAACGGTATATATGTATGGATTCCTCGTGAAAACAAAGAGTCAAATATCACATTCGAAAGGACATAAATAGCGACAACACTCCTCATATAACGAAATATGAGAGTCAAATAAACACACATCACGAAATCAAGAATCTGCATAAAAATCCCGTCACTCAACGACTAATCATACAAGTGGCTCGTGCCACACGAGGCACAACACAAAGAAGGGAGACTTACATCCACCGGTCGCACGAAGATGATGACCCACGATACTAATCACGACAAACAAACTCTGACGACGCGTCGCGACACGACTCAGTCAGATAAAATCCTACGAGACAAAACTCAACAGACACAACTTGACCCGACAGCCTAGGTTTCCACAACCTAAAGCGCTCCGATACCATTTATGTAACACCCCAATCCGCTCAGGGATATTACACGCCGTAGAACCTTTCCTCAAGGATCTACCAGGCTGGTAACAACATCGAACATCTCAACAATGCCTTTAAGGCTAAAATGACTCAATAGACCGAATTGGTCTTTCAATAAAAACGTACAACTCGATCTCAATATATGCCCACGCAGGGGTCAAACACAAAATGCTCCCGTACAACGGGGAAAATACTGCAGCGGAAATAACGTACAACTAAACCAATACAACAACGTATGGATCCTCATGTGATTAGTATCGATCATCTTTCATCATCCTTCATGCCGACCTTGTGCTGTGCTCCCCAAAACCTGAATGCAATACAAACATCCACCCCCGATTACTCAGGGGTTAGCAAAATTCCACTATTTTGCTAGTGCAGGTATAAAGTGCAAAATACTAGTCATACAATTCAAGTTCCAAGAATATCAATAATCAGGAATCCTCAAAAAGTGAAACATAACAAAAGTACTTCCCGAGGCAAGAGTTTGAGTAAAACTTTCCAAATTCGAAAGATCACAATTCAAGGGGAACAATTTATAAAATGATTTAAAATGTCATCGGGAGTTTTAATAGAAAATAATTTAGGATTGTCGAATCCTTCTCCTTCCAAAATCAACAGGGGTCACAGTCCATATGTTTTGTCTTCACAAATAGAAAACCAACAATAATTCACAGGGTCAAAGCCCACGTCACGTGTCCTCGGCGGACATAAAATCAACACAACATAATCACCCAAGATACACAAATCTTGGTCACACAAATACAATACCAACTCGTGAATCCAGAGTGAAGTCATAGATTCCCTCGAGGCCTCGTCGGACCCTCCTGAGGTGAGCAAAACACATTCACAAATCATATACACACTAGCGTGAACACTTGTCACGGCATCTCACGGTTGGATCAATCACTTGTCTCCTGACCACATGATCACATGCCATGTGTCACCGTAGGTATTCTTTGGCGCTCACGGTTGGATCAATCACTTGTTGCATCCTGACCCCATGATCACAAGCCATGTGTCACCGTAGTTTTTCTTATGCTCTCACGGTTGGATCAATCGCTTGTTGCATCCTGACCACATGATCGCATGCCATGTGTCACCGTAGGCCCCGCCCACATCCACACATTCACACACAGCACAATACGACAAAGATATCCAAACAATTCACCCAGAGGCATCAAACACTTAGCAAAACACAACGTCAAACCACAACGCACCGAAATGAGGCAATATACGTACGCACGCATTATCAAGCGCAACATCAACACCAACCATATCCATAGGATTCACATAATCGTTTTCGAAACACAGCAATCACAACATACACACGAGTTTGAAAGGGAGACTTTAGCGAGGATAAACCAAATCTTTGAAAGTTCATTTCAAACAACCAAACGAACATATTTAGACAATCACCGATCATCATATCCACAAAACAAGAAATGTATGAACAAGGTACTTGCCTTAAATAATCACGAACGCGGAGAATCGGCTGAAGTATGATGGCACGGACCGACTATGAACCCGTCGAATCCACCGAATGCTAACCCGCGACAATAAACTACGAACAACAATAACAACAATGAAAATGAATTCCATAGCACGACCTAAGTCGCTGAATTCAATGAACAAACGACGAAAGTTCAAGGGTTTCCCTCAAAACGGCCAAGAACAACTAATCGACCCGACAAAACATGAAAACGGAATTCCAAACCGCAATATGGATATACAATCCATAGAATATGTTTAACAACATCATTAAACAACAATCGGTTTATTAAAATCAGATGGAAAACGAAATCAAGAACAAAACTCTCAAAAAGTCAACTTGAAGAAAAATCAAGAAATTACCTTGATCTGATGAAGAACAACAGATTTAGACCTGGCAAACGGGCGGGCTTTTTTTGGGCTGGGCCAAAAAGGCCCGTTTTTTCCTAGGCCTAAAATATTAGGCTCGTGGCCCGCCCAGGGCGGGCCTGGCCCGGCCCGCGGGCCTTAAGTTTTTTATTTTAAAGAAAAATAAGAAATATAATATTCTGAATAAATATACGAAAATTTTTAGATCATTAATCATTATATTATTTACTACACTATCATAATCAAAAAAATAAATATACAACTATTTTTATTTTATAATTATATTATTTACTACACTACCACAATAAAAAAATAAATATACAAATACTTTTATTTGATCATTATATCATTTATTATTACTAATATTTTTAAAAAATCATAAAATAATAGTATATATTGATGAGATATACTACAAAGTAATCACAAAATCACATAAAAAATAAAATTATATCAATAATTAACATATAGATATAATATAATCTAATAAAATACATAAGGAAAAAATTTTAATAATATTTTTTTGGGGGGTCTTTTGTAATATCCGGTATTTTCTTTCCCTTGTATTTTCATTTTTGGTATATTTCTCGGTCATAGTGACCCCCGTGTATCTTTCAGTATGTCCTTCCTGTCAAGTGTTGAACTATAATCTCGTTATTGTTTATTGTTTCAACTTTCCTCAGATGAGTTCGACTTTGTTAGATCACCATTAATTTTTGGTAACTCCAAAAATTCTAAATCTTTGCAATATTATAGAGCATCGAGTTAGCTTTCCAATGGTTCAAACGGTGAGTCAATCGGAGTCCGGACGAGAGAGTTATGGTCGTTTCGATTTTGGCGATCACTGCCGACCCGGACTCGACCGTGCCGTCCGACACGGCCCGTGCCGTACTCGTCCGGAAATGCCGAAGTTTCGCCGACTGACTCGACCGTGTCGTCCGACACGGCCCGTGCCGCATACTCTTCCGGATAAACCTGAACGATCGCCGACACGCCCGACCGTGTCCCAGACACGGCCGAGTCATGCCGAAGTCGCCGTCGGGCGGTCGCCGGAAGGCCCTCGCCGCGCCGCGGCCGTGTCAAGCAGGACACGGTCGAGTCCTGTCGCCGCCACCGGTAAACACGACCGTGCCGATCGGGCACGGGCCGTGTCCGGCAGTCAACCCCTATAAATGGCCCTGCAGACGTTTTTCTTGCCATTTTTCACCTTCTTCTTCTCCTCTTCCGCAGCTGGGCGTGTTCTATGCTTGAAGCCATGTTGTTTAACAACATATCCATGGAGTTCTTGAGGTTATATCATCAATAATCCGTCCGATATCATCCCTTGATCCAGCGAATCAAGGTTAGATCTTTAGAACCCTACTTTTGGGAAAATTGGGGGTTTTCGTGTTTTTGTCCGATTCGTTCCATTTTGTTGATTAATTCATGATGAATATGATTAATCTTGTTGATATTCTTAGTTTCCCTACGGATTCATGGTATATTTCGTGATTTTTACGGAATCGAGAGGGTTTGGTTGTGATCCGCCCTCGTTGTTGTTTATATACGAATATACATGAATCGTAGGCGGGTTTTCAGTGTATTCCAATTCCGTATTCATTTAGAAATGGTTGTGATTGTATTCGTCGAATCGTTAGGTTCGGTTTCATTGGTTCCTAGCGTTTATCGGTGACTTTCCTTTCCGTTCGTTGCGTCGTCAATAATTCAAGGCAAGTACATGTATTACATTCCGTTATGTGCATATGATTTTGATGCGAATGATGTAAATGGTTTTATTGAACGAATGTGATTGTTTCTCTTCCACAGGGATGGCGTGTGGCCTCGGGGCCGATACTAATGGGTACGGCCACGAAGTGGACTTGGGTGCGTGTGTTGATGTTATTCCACAGGGACGGTTCGACGGACCTGCGGGGCCGATACTAATGGGTACGGCCGTGAAGTGGTTTCTCACCAGGGGACGGTCAGACGGGACCTGCGGGACCGATACTAATGGGTACGGTCGCGAGTTACCAAGCGTGGATAAATGTGATGTGGGAAACTGTTATTATCTTGTTTTGGTGTTAATGTGATATTAGGAATATTGGTTTACAAAATGACTTTACTAGCGATTTATATGCGTAGAATCGTGTATGAATATAATGTAGTGTAATTAAGTACAAGCACTAGCTATTCGAAAACTAACCCCTTAAAATGGGGAAATCGTCTTATGCATTTCAGTGCAGGGAAGGCCGAGGCGAGGCACGGGACACGCACGCGGAAGATGGGCTGGCTTGATGATGTGGCTCGAGTCTGCATTTTTATGTTTTGTTATTGCATTGTCGAGTATTGAAGTTAGACTGTCTGTTTTGAGACTTGGTTTAAGTCCCCTGCGTGGGCAATAAATTGGTATTTAACCTCTGTTCATGTATTACGTTAAAGATGTTTTGGCCGAGGCCACGGCCTTATTTACTTTTGAGTGCATTATTCGGGACTACATTGTGGTTTATATGTCATGTGTTAGCCTGGTAGACCTCACGAGGGTTCTACGGCGTGTAATATCCCAGTTGTGAATTGGTGTGTTACATTTATGGTATCGGAGCTTAGGTTTTGAATACCTAGGCTGTCGGTGAATTTTGGGTCTGTCAGTTGCGTCATTAGAGTCATTCATCGAGCCTAATATCATCATGCTACCGTCTTTTCGTGCGACCCGTGGCTGTAAGTCTCCTCGAACTCTTATATCTCTGTAATTCGTTTTCTTGCGCTGTTCGGAATCGTGACTTGTGTTACCAACTTTGTGAATTGTGAATCTTTCTGATCTTGTCCTTTTCTTATTTTCCTTCAGTATGTTGAGAGGTCGTGGTAGACCGGCTAGGGGACGCGGCCGAGGCCGTGGTCGGGGTGCTGATAATGAGGAGGGCTCACTTTCTCCCTCTGCGGACTCGGCCTCTCACTCGTGCCGTCGGGTAATAATGCCGACGCGGCTCTGCCGTACTTGCCAGCTTAGTAGCCCAACTTGCTCGAATAGCTCAGGTGGACGCTTAATCCGCCCCGACACTGAAGAGGAAGCTAGTAAGTGGCTTCAGACGGTGTCCAAGATGCACCCTCCTCGTTTCTCGGATCTTCGACTCCCTCGGTTGGGAGAATTGGCTCTTCATTGTCCAGACCTTTGATGCCGTAGCTTGCCCCGAAGACAAGGGTACATATTGCCCAAGACCTCCCGGATAAAGAAGGCTGCGGAGTGGTGGGAGGCCGTTGCGCCCAGAGATCGTCGGGCCACTGGGAGGAGTTCAGGGCTGCTATGGAAGCGAATATTGTCCACCGCCGCTAAGGAGCGCAGAATGTGGAGTTTTTCACCGCTACACCTCGGGATGTGCCGATTTCTCGTGCCATCATTTCTTACAATCGTGATTGGGGTTCGTAAGAGATCAAGTGAGAACGGAGGTGATAAAATCCGATACTTCAATATGCGCATGAAGCCGCATATTAGACAGAGTATGGCGCCGCTCATGTGTGCCACTTTGAAGGAATACTGTGATCGCGCCCGCGATCGAGATGGTCCCTGACGGTCGGTTTCGGAAGCTAAGAAGGTAAGACTACCGGCGGGTTCTCGGCGGTAAAGGTGGTCGGCCAAGTCTCGCTCGCTCCTACACCAGTGGAAGAGGCCGTTTCATCAGCCGGTGGATCCTGTGGTAACTGCTCGGTCGATCTGTGGCACTGGCGGAGAGTTTGTTTTAATTGCGGTCGGCCGAGCACGTTATGAAGGATTGCCCATTTCCGTTAGTTGCTTGCTTTACTTGCAGACCAGCCGGACATCGGGCGGCTCATTGTGAGAGGGCCACGGGGCCGCTAGAGTTCCGACTACCACTACCGATCGGAAGGATCACAGTTTTCCGGCCACTCATGTTCCGCAGGTTCGGGTCGTGGTAGGGTCGGGGTCACGGATCGCCGTGCGGCCTCGAGTTCGGGTTGATTCACCCCGGTTGTATCGGATGAGGCGCACGAGAGGAGGCGGACATTCCGGTGGCGTCAGTACCACTCGAGATCCTTACTCATCCAGTTTAGTGCTTTTTGATTCGGGTGCTACCCATTCCTTTATTGCATCGGATTGTGTGAATCGTATTGGCTTTAACTGCTTGTTTGAATGTGAACCGTTTGTGGTGGGTACGCCTAGCGGGGATCGCATGGTTGGGGACCGGGAAGTTAGGGATTGTCCCGTGAGGATCGGGAGCCGAGACTGGCCCTCGAACCTCATTGTTATCGACCTCAAGGGTGAGGATTTAATCCTCGGGGACGATTGGTTAGAGCGTCACGGTGCTATCATGAACTATCGGACTCGTTCTATCTCGATCGTGGCCGAGGATGGCACCGAGCATACTCGTCCCATGGCGGAGTAGATCGAGAGCGTGATTAACGCCTTGAAGGCGATGAAACTTCGAACCAGGTTGTGTCGGCTATTGGTGTTACGCTCGAAGGCGGAAGGTGGTGGAGTTGACATGTCTTAATTTCCAGTTGTTGGTGAGTATCCCGATGTTTTCCTGCACGACTTGCCGGGTTTACCACCGCAATGAGAGGTGGAGTTCCCTATCGATCTTGAGCCGAATGCGGCCCCTATTTCTCGAGCACCGTATCGTATGGCACCGTCGGAGATGTTAGAGTTGAAGAACCAGTTGGGAGAATTGTTAGATAAAGGGTATATTCGACCGAGCGCATCGCCTTGGGTGCGCCGTACTTTTCGTTAAGAAGAAAGATGGGTCGCCGTTTATGCATCGATTTTCGAGAATTAAACAAGTTGACCATCAAAAATAAATACCCTTTGCCCGGGATTGACGATTTGTTTGATCGGCTTGAGCGGCAGTCTTTTCAAGATTGATTTGCGATCGGGCTACTACCATTGAGAATTCGGACGTCGATATTCAAAGCGCCTTTCGGACGAGATATGGCCATTACGAGTTTGTGGTTATGCCTTCGGACTAACCAATGCCCCCGCAGTGTTCATGCGATTGATGAACAAAGTTTTCATTGAGTATCTAGACAAATTCGTAGTCGTTTTTATCGACGATATTCTTATCTATTCACGGAATCGGGAGGAGCACGCCTTTCATCTCGGATTGTATTAGACACTTTGAGGACCGAGCGGTTGTACGCGAAGTTCTCTAAGTGTGAGTTTTGGCTCGAGGAAGTGACGTTCCTCGGGCATGTGATTTCAGCAGAGGGAATTCGAGTAGATCCGCAGAAGATAGAGGCAGTGATGGCTTGGGAGCCGCCTAAGAATGTAAAGGAGGTGAGGTGTTTTCTAGGTCTTGCCGGCTATTACCGCAGATTCGTTGAGGGATTTTCTAAGATCGCTAGACCACTCACTCGATTACTCCAAAAACTCGAAGTTCGAGTGGACCGCAGACGGGCAGCAGATGCCTTTGACGAGTTAAAGAGACGTCGACTACCGCACCCGTTTTAGCATTGCCTCGGGAAACGAGGACTTCGTAGTGTATAGTGATGCTTCGGGCCTTGGTCTAGGATGTGTCTTGATGCGAAAGATAGAGTCATTGCTTATGCGTCCCTTGATTGAAACCGTACGAGATGAATTATCCCACGCACGATTTGGAGTTAGCTGCGGTCGTTTTCGCCTTAAAGATCCGGAGGCATTATCTTTATGGGTCGTCTTGTAAGATTTTACGGATCATAAGAGCTTGAAGTATATCTTGATGAAAGAATTGAATATGAGACAGCGTAGGTGGTTGGAACTAATTAAAGATTACGACCTCGAGATACTTTACCATCCGGTAAGGCTAACGTAGTGGTGATGCGTTGAGCCGAAGCCGATGGCGTTGCGAGATGTTAGAAGTACTTACACCACAAAGTAGGATCCGGGATTTTATTTGTCGGATATCGAGGTTTGGGTCTGTGGAATTCGGGTCGGTCGATTATGACGTTAGAGATCACTTCGCCCCGATGATGATATCAAGGCGAAGCAAAGATGATGATCCGTTTTTGGTCCATTGAGGAGGATGTGAGGAAGGGAAAGCCCTGGATTTGTGGTTCACGATGATGGAGTTTTGAGGTTTCGCGCAGACTTTGTGTACCGAGTGATATTGAGCCGAGACAGAAAATCTTGAGTGAAGCTCATGCTACACCTTACTCCATACATCCCGGTACGAGTAAAATGTACAAGGATGTGAGGAGCAACTCTGGTGGAGTAATTTGAAGACAGACGTTAGTGAGTTTGTGTCGAGGTGTCGACTGTCGCCAGGTTAAGATCGAGCATCGGCGACCACGGGTCATTATTTACCACTTCCTATTCGGAGTGGAAATGGGAGGAAATTTATATGGATTTCATTAGGTATGCCTAAGACTCGGACGGAATGAACATGATTTGGGTCGTTGTTGATCGACTAACCAAATCAGCTCATTTTCTAAGTATTAAGGACACTTGGGGGCCGGAGAGGCTTGCACGAGTGTTTGTTGCGAAAATAGTGAGATTGCATGGGACCCCTAAGAGTATTGTTTCGGATCGTGATGGCCGGTTCATATCACATTTTTGGCAGGCCGTTCATAGAGCTTTGGGAACAGAGTTGAGACTTAGTACATCCTACCACCCTCAGACAGACGGACAAATGAGCGACGATCTGACGCTAGAGGATATGTTACGAGCCCGTGCTTTAGATGGAAGGATGATTGGGAGACACACTTGCCGTTGATCGAGTTCACGTACAACAATAGTTGGCATGCCTCGATCAAAATGGCACCTTTCAAGCGTTGTATGGGAGGAGGTGCAGATCGCCGTTGTGTTGGGATGATACGCCCGAGCTAATCGACTGAGCCCGACATGATAGTTGAGACGAGGGAGAAGGTTACCTTGATTCGTGGTAGATTCTCGACGGCCCAGTCGGCAGAAGTCTTATGCCAATACACGTCGCCGACCGGAGTTTGAGGTGGGAGATCACGTCTTGCTTAAGGTGTCGCTGACACGGGAGTTTACCGGTCGGAAGGGTAAACTTAGTCCGAGATATATCGGGCCGTTTGAGATTTTAGATAGAGTTGGAGAGCTTGCGTATCGGTTAGGCTTGCCGCCGTCCCCGAGCCACGTGCATAACGTATTTCATGTTTCGGCTTAGGAAGTACGTATCGGACCCTAGCCATATTATTGATTTTGGAGAAATCGAGTTGGGCCCGACATTACCTTCGAGGAGAGGCCGATTCAGATCTTAGAGCGTCGAGTGAAGCAACTCGGGCACAAAACAATTCCTTTGGTCAAAGTGAAGTTGTCGAGGCATGGATCCGAGGAAGCCACGTGGGAAACGGAGGAGAGTATGAGGTCGAGATACCCCGAGTTATTCGTGTTGTAAGTTTCGGGACGAAACTTATTTTTAGGGGGAGATAATGTAATATCCGGTATTTTCTTTCCCTTGTATTTTCATTTTGGGTATATTTCTCGGTCATAGTGACCCCGTGTATCTTCATTATGTCCTTCCTGTCAAGTGTTGAACTATAATCTCGTTATTGTTTATTGTTTCAACTTTCCTCAGATGAGTTCGACTTTGTTAGATCACCATTAATTTTTGGTAACTCCAAAAATTCTAAATCTTTGCAATATTATAGAGCATCGAGTTATCTTTCCAATGGTTCAAACGGTGAGTCAATCGGAGTCCGGACGAGAGAGTTATGGTCGTTTCAGTTTTTGGCCGATCACTGCCGACCAGACTCGACCGTGCCGTCCGACACGGCCCGTGCCGTACTCGTCCGGAAATGCCGAAGTTTCTGCCGACCAGACTCGACCGTGTCGTCCGACACGGCCCGTGCCGTACTCTTCCGGATAAACCTGGAACGACTGCCGACACGCCCGACCGTGTCCCAGGACACGGCCGAGTCATGCCGAAGTCGCTGGCGGGTCATTGTCGGAAGGCCCTCGGCCGCCGCGACCGTGTCCGGGCAGACACGGTCGAGTCCTGTCGGCCAGGTAACACGACCGTGCCGATCGGCACGGCCGTGTCCGGCAGACCAACCCCTATAAATGGCCCCGCAGACGCTTTTTCTTGCCATTTTCACCTTCTTCTTCTCCTCTTCCGCACCGGGCGTGTTCTAAGCTTGAAGCCATGTTGTTTAACAACATATCCATGGAGTTCTTGAGGTTATATCATCAATAATCCGTCCGATATCATCCCTTGATCCAGCGAATCAAGGTTAGATCTTTAGAACCCTACTTTTGGGAAAATTGGGGGTTTTCGTGTTTTTGTCCGATTCGTTCCATTTTGTTGATTAATTCATGATGAATATGATTAATCTTGTTGATATTCTTAGTTTCCCTACGGATTCATGGTATATTTCGTGATTTTTACGGAATCGAGAGGGTTTGGTTGTGATCCGCCCTCGTTGTTGTTTATATACGAATATACATGAATCGTAGGCGGGTTTTCGGGTGTATTCCAATTCCGTATTCATTTAGAAATGGTTGTGATTGTATTCGTCGAATCGTTAGGTTCGGTTTCATTGGTTCCTAGCGTTTATCGGTGACTTTCCTTTCCGTTCGTTGCGTCGTCAATAATTCAAGGCAAGTACATGTATTACATTCCGTTATGTGCATATGATTTTGATGCGAATGATGTAAATGGTTTTATTGAACGAATGTGATTGTTTCTCTTCCACAGGGATGGCGTGTGGCCTCTGGGGGCCGATACTAATGGGTACGGCCACGAAGTGGACTTGGGTGCGTGTGTTGATGTTATTCCACCGGGACGGTTCGACGGGACCTGCGGGGCCGATACTAATGGGTACGGCCGTGGAAGTGGTTTCTCACCAGGGACGGTCCGACGGACCTCCGGGACCGATACTAATGGGTACGGTCGCGAGTTACCAAGCGTGGATAAATGTGATGTGGGAAACTGTTATTATCTGTTTTGGTGTTAATGTGATATTCGGAATATTGGTTTTCAAAATGACTTTCCTAGCGATTTATTTGCGTTGAATCGTGTATGTATATAATGTTGTGTAATTATGTACTTGCACTAGCTATTCGAATGCTAACCCCTTAAATGGGGAAATGCGTCTTATGCATTTCAGTGCAGGGAAGGCCGAGGGGCAGGCACGGGACACGCACGCGGAAGATGGGCTGGCTTGATGATGTGGCTCGAGTCTGCATTTTTATGTTTTGTTATTGCATTGTCGAGTATTGAAGTTAGACTGTCTGTTTTGAGACTTGGTTTAAGTCCCCTGCGTGGGCAATAAATTGGTATTTAACCTCTGTTCATGTATTACGTTAAAGATGTTTTGGCCGAGGCCACGGCCTTATTTACTTTTGAGTGCATTATTCGGGACTACATTGTGGTTTATATGTCATGTGTTAGCCTGGTAGACCTCACGAGGGTTCTACGGCGTGTAATATCCCAGTTGTGAATTGGTGTGTTACATCTTTCAAAAGAAAGAGACCCTCCAAAAACTAGTGTATGCTGCTTGAAATTGTGGCGAGGACACGGTATTATTTAGTAAAAGGCGAAAGAATAGTTCGATATGTGCTCACCACGCAGCTGCATTAATATTATAATTACTCATAACTTAAAAAAAAAAGGAAAAAAAAAACTGGGTCGGGCGGGCAAAAACTGGGCCGGGCCAAAAAGGCCCGTTTTTTTTGGGCCACAAATGTGGAGCCCAATGCCCGCCCAAAAACAGGCGGGCTGGCCCGACCCGCGGGCCTGGGCCTAGACAAAACGCCAACCCATTCCAGTAACTCCTGGACTGAACCCAAATTACCAGGTAGCGTGCGCAACCCTTCTGATAGCGTGCGCTACTGTCGCACCATAGCGTGCGCTACGCTCTACATAACGTGCGCTATTGACTGCCCAGTCCATGGCAGTGGCTTCTGCCTCAATCCCGGAACCCCGTTAGCGTGCGCTAACTACAATACTTAGCATGCGCTAATGCACCCAGAACTACAACAGTAGTGCTTTCAAAGCTGGTTACAACAACGGATTCCTTCGATCAGAACACCAAGTTCAAGATACGCACGGAAAGCTCTAGAATAAGATCATACTAAGAACTTGAGCTACCATCAAGCCCACCCGCGACCATGAAAAGGGTCAAGACAACAAATACGAATGCGGATACCCACAACTTTGGATAAATTACAAAATGGCCCAAATGCACGAAAATCACGATACGTGATCGAATAACCAAACCAAAGTTCACAACACGTCTAACAAAGTTAAACGAACTTACGGGAAACTCGAAACAACTGTTTCGAACAAGATTCGCAAGAATCGAACTCAAGTGCGGGAAAGTCGCTAAGAAGCACGGAACTCAACAAAACGACACCGAAACGAACTCGGATGTCAAAAAGTACAGAATTAATCATTCTCAGAATGACAAAACGGTCACAAACGAATCGTCAAAACGAAATCTCGCCAAAAAAAAATTTACCGGAAATCAAAATTGCGGATATTACACATACGAGGATTGAAATCAACATGGAGAGCAAAAAGAAAAAAAAAGGCTATAAATATAAACGTTAAGTTATTATAACTCTTAGAGCACCATCCACTTACAGCCATCACAGCTTTGTGTTGGAATATTTATTCCACATATTCATAAATAGTGTTTTGATGATTAAGTTGCTAAACAAAGCAAAACAACATCGAGGCGAAGCAAAGCATCGAAGCAGACGAAGACGCAAAAAGCTGGACAAAATACAAAGCTAGCGCACGCTAGATATATAGGTTAGCGCACGCTAACGGGTCCTGGCTGCAGATCAGACGAGTTCGAAGTAACCTGAAGTGAAGTCACCTGATGAGGATAGCGCACGCTACACATAAGGATTAACGCACGCTATCGAGCCAATATTACCGTTGTGAATATAATTCAAACACAGAATGACGTATGCACTGAAGTCATCTTAGCGCACGCAACAAGTGTTATTTAGCGCACGCTAAATATCAAAGTTTGAATCAAGTCAATCAATCCGTTGGGGAGAATCTGATGCAAGTCAAAAGTATAAACGGATACATGACGCATGCAATGATGCAAGATTAGCGCACCCTACAAAGGAAGTGTTAGCACACGCTAACAGTCAGAGACAGTAGCCACTGGTAGGGGTGTTCAAAAATACCCGACCCGAACTACCCGGCCCAACTACCCGATGACCCGAAACAAATATTCCGGGTATTTTAAAAATTTTAAATTTTTTTCGGGCCGGGTACCCGACCCGGAAAAAAGTCATATAATCGGGTCGGGTCATGGGCCGACTTGTTGCGTAAATTCGGGTACCCGAAAACCTGAATAGTTATTTTTTTATAAATTTAATTATTTAATTTGTAATTATATGAAACTTTATCTTTCAAATAATATGAATTATATTTGATATGAGAATTCATGTTAATTATATTTTCAGTAATGGTATTTATTCTCACTAGTTTGGAAATTTACAAGAAGATAAAATCTTTAAATAAAAAATAATATATTCTTTCATATATATAATTAAATATTGAATTAAGCATAATTATATAAGAAAATAATATATATAAAAAAATTTAGTCGGTTTTGAGATTTACTTATTGTATGGAAAATATTTATAAAGTATTTAGTAGTGAGGGAATTAATTTATATAATAAATTTTAAAATAAATTTATATTAAAATTACAAATTATTTATAAAAATTTAAAATTAGTGGTATTAAATTTTGGGCCGGGTACCCTATGACCCGACCCGAAAAAATAGGGTACCCGCTTTTTCGGGTACCCGACTTTTCGGGTCGGGGCACGGGCCGAATTTTTCATTACCCGAAAAACCGGGTACCCGGTTATGAACACCCCTAGCCACTGGACTGAAACTGGAAGACGTTAACGCACGTAACAGTACATAACGTACGCTAAGGCTAAATACACGCGATAGCGCACGCTAAGGAAGTCAGCCTAGCGCACGCTAATAAACAACTGGCAGTAACGGCTAGTTTGTGGAAGAAGGCTATAAATACCAAATGAGTTGGTATCATTCCACACACCAACATTGAGCAATTCATATACACTTGAGATATCATTGTAAACATTATAGTTGTTGTTCTTGAGCTTAAATTAGAGTTATTGAGTGTTATACATAAAATCTTACACGAGTGAGAAAAAGAAAAGATACGATTGGATTCGGTGTTATTAGTGTAATATCCGTAACTTTCCCATTTTTAGCAGTTCCCATTTTTGGTGTATGTCTATTTTTATCGACTCGCTTGTAACCGTTTCGACATTTCGAATCTATTTTGTTCTTGGAGTTTTTCCATTGGGATGAGTTTTGATGATGTTTTCACGTAATTTCGTTTTATGACATGTTTTGCCGTATGAACGTTCGATTCTTGTAAAACTCGTTCGTTTTCGTTATTTCTGGGTTTGTACAAGTTCGTATGGTTGAGTTGGTCTTGTGGAAACTTTCGGTTCGTAAATCCGACGTCGTTTCGTGATTTTCGGGCACTTGGGTCATTTTTGTAATTTCCTAATAGTTTAGGGAATCTCGTTTTCGTTGTCGCATTACGGACCCTTCGGTGGTCGGAATTGTATTTTCTTTCAGCACTTAGCTCCGTCGTCTTGTAGGTTTCGTATTCATGTTCCTGGATTCTGGTCTCGTCGTGTGTATCGTGTATCGTACCTCGGCCAGGCCTACTGCCGATATGACATCGCCCGATCAATTCTTGTGTAGGTAGCGCACGCTCGCCTTTGCCTTGCGTGCGCTATCAAGAAGCGATTAGCGACGCTAACCCTTATTGTTAGCGACGCTAACGAATGTGGCGATAGCCACCGGATCGCCGCGCCTCGTTAGCGCACGCTACATATGGCGATTAGCGTGCGCTAACTTCACATTATATAAGCCAATGGCGATTTGAGCGATTTCATTCTTTTCCCTTCGTTTCTTCGACGTGCGACCTCGAGGCGATTTCCATCGCCCGATCGGCGTTCTATTCACATTCCATCACCGTAGAGTTGTGCTAACATATTATCATCGATAATCGTCATCCATCATCCGAAATCAAGGTAATTTCGCCTAGAACCCTAACTCGTCAAATTTGGGGTTTTTCCGGGTTTTACTAATTGGAACCGAATTATTCCGGTATGTTAGGATATTCTTCACCGATTGTGATTGTTGAATGATTCCAAATCCAATTTCCTTGATTTTAATCATGAATTATCGATACGGGGAGATTTTGCGTAAACCTCGCCCGTATCAATTGATCGTCTATTGTCGTTATTAGTAATCGGGGTTTTGGGAGTATTCCTTTCGACATCGATGTCCGTTGGGACCGAGTTATGCTAATTCTTCGTTTAGGAACCGTCGTTGTCCATTCGGATCATCCGTAGTCACTTTTCACTTCCGATCCTTGAATATGTCACAAAGGCAAGTACTTTACATTTGTTTACATGTTCTAGTATTTGAATTATGGCAGTATCGTGGTTGTTGTGGATGGTTATGTGTATGTTCACCTAGGGACGGTCCGACGGGCCTCTAGGGATACGTATTGCCGTGAGTGTGCGTATCGTGAGCGTGGTTAGCCACCTGGGGATGTCCGACGGGACTCATGCGGGGTACGGTGGCCGTGAGTCTCGTACAACGGTTAACTTTGAATTATGATTTGTTGGAGATAATGTGTTTGTGTTTGTACATCATAAATATTCCGGAATATAAAATGTTTTCTAAAATGATTTTTGGCGCATGTATTCATCGATTAGAATGTAGTTCAAATGGATTGTACTTGCACTAGCGATTGTCGCTAACCCTTAAATGGGGAAATACTTTTGTATTTCGTATTGATCGTGGGGACAAGCGAGCACTGGGCCGTATGAGGATGATGGGCAAGCATGATATTGTCCAAAGGTTTGATTTTCGATGTCATGTCTTGATTACTATTGATGTCTGGTTTTGAGATTTATGTATTATAAAGTTGGTTTAAGTACTCGAGTACTTCCTGTTTGAAATTGTTAATGTTGTGTTCCCATTTTGGGAAATGGATTTGATGTCAGATTTTAATTGTCGGTTGGTAGTCTTTTATTTTAATTGTCGTTTTATTAATGATAGTTTGTCGTTGTCAAATGTCTTGTTGGTATGTTAGCCTGGTGGATTCCACAGTGTGGGGTCCACGGCGCTGTAATATGCCCTGAATGTCTTGGGGGTGTTACAATTAGGATCAAGGATCTGGCATTGTTAGAATCACAATCGCTATCTTAGTGAGGTTTATCTAGTACCAATAGAAAGCTAGAGTGGTTGATTCCTTGTCCAATAGAAAAGGAAAACGGTTTTACTCGGACCGATAGAAGACGAGCTTGTAACGGTAATCCCTCGACCTATAGAAGAGAGGTGCAGAGGTTTTGATCTTTAGCCTATTGAAAAAGATACATCGGGAGAGGACGTAGGCACGTTTGGCCAAACCTCTATAAATCTGTGCGTCTTTTATTTTCCGCAATTTAATTTACGCTTCCGCTCAAACGGCGCATATTCCGATCTTGCTCCAACAATTGGTATCAGAGCGGTACTCCTATAAGCGGCTTTACATCCAATGAGAAAAGATCCAATGGCTCTTCAATTTGCTCCAGTCGAAGGTCTTGCACTAAATCGACCTCCATTCTTTGATTGATCGAACTTCATCACTTGGAAGAAAAAGATGTCGATATTCATTCGAGCTTATGACATTGAGCTTTGGAAGGTGATTTGTCTTGGTCCGAAAATTCTAACAAATTCCAACGGTACGCTCAAAACTTTCGAAGAATATGACGATTCCGATTGGAAAAATGACCACTACAATTGTAAGGTAACTCAACTTCTCTATTGTGCCTTAATCGTGTGATAGTGATAAAGAAATTTAGAAAATACTTGAGGTAACACACGAAGGTACGTCTCAAGTCAAGGAGACGAAGATAAACATGCTCCTTCACGATTATGAATTATTCCAAATGAAGGACGATGAATCCATCACTATAATGCTCGACCGATTCTCGGTCATCACAAATAGATTAGCATGTTTCGAAAAACCACTTTCGAGTAGTGAGAAAGTAAAGAAAATTCTCCAATCACTACCTCGAGAATGGGACGGTACGGTGACGGCAATAATGGAATCTAAAGATTTAAATAATCTTGATTTTAGTGCTCTCGTTGGTTCTCTTATCAACTACGAGATTGTTCTAAAACCTCGGAATGCCAAACCGAAGCCGAAGGAAAGATCAATAGCCATGAAGGCTAAGATGTCGAGATCTAGAAAGGAAGAAATTCCGATGGACGAAAGTGATGAAGAATTGGCATATTATGCCAAGAATATTAATAAGTTCCAACACTTATTAAACCGGAGGAAGCATGACATCCAAAAGGCGAATCTAAAAAATTCGACAATACTTGTCGATTATGTGGTAAACCAGGTCACTTTGCTAAGAATTGTCGGGTAAAATCAAAAGAGGTTTTAGTTGCAACATGGAGTGACGAAGATCCTGATGATGATTTCATGAATCAAAAAAATCTCGCGCTCATGGACCGGAGTTCATTCGACGATAGCGACATCGAAAGTCAAGTAAGTAACTCTTACGATGAACTTTTTGAAGCATTCGAGTTATTACATACCGATTATCAAAATGCTTTAAATGAGATTAAATTCCTAAAATCTAAATATAAATCTTTGAAAATTAAAAATTCCAAAATACTTGAGAAGGGAAAATTTGTTGAAAATGATCATTCAAAATGTATTGAGAATGAAAATATTTTAAAGGATGATCTTGTTAAAATCCAAACCGAGCTGAAAAATTTAACAAAGAAATTCTCATGTGGAAACGAGAAATTTGAACAAATGCTCTCGGTTCAGAAATTTACGTTAAATAAAGAGGGGTTAGGATTCAAACCGCGTTCTAAAAACGAATCCGTAAATTTCAAGATACCAGGTGTGAAAAATGTTTGAAAATCGGGCATCACATTTCTAATTGTAAAAGCTCAAGACGGACGATTAAAGTTAAAAAATTTGGGTTCCTAAAGGAACAATTGTTTCAAACATCGTCTACGTCTCGAAAGAAAAACCGAATTTCAGTTGGATCCCCAAAATTTAATTTTTGATATTTTACAAAGGGGGAGATATTCCCTAGTATTGCATAACCTTATATTATTGCATATTTTTTATATTCATGCATATTTTCTTTATATATTCAAATTGGTATCCTTTATATTTTTTTACACTTTTTGTTGAATACAAAAAGGGGGAGAAGAAGTTGAATCGGATAAAAACGTCATGAAAGATATGACGAGAAAAATAATAAAAATTGAAGAAGTCGAAAAGGAGAAGAAAGCATACAAAAAGGGGGAGAAACGAAGGAGTTGACAAATGAAAAACGAAGTAGTCGAAAATGACAGAAAAAGAAAAAGGATTGGAGAAACTAACGAAACGATCAAAGCCGAAAACTTTGAAACGTACATATACATATATTTTACAGGTTTTATCCAATTCAAAGAGTTGTTTTGTAATCATCAAAAAGGGAGAGATTTTTGGAATATTTATTCCACATATTCATAAATAGTGTTTTGATGATTAAGTTGCTAAACAAAGGAAAACAACATCGAGGCGAAGCAAAGCATCGAAGCAGACGAAGACGCAAAAAGCTGGACAAAATGCAAAGCTAGCGCATGCTAGATATACAGGTTAGCGCACGCTAATGGGTCCCGGCTGCAGATCAGACGAGTTCGAAGTAACCTGAAGTGAAGTCACATGATGAGGATAGCGCACGCTACATATAAGGATTAACGCACGCTATCGAGCCAATATTACCGTTGTGAAGAGAATTCAAACACAGAATGACGTATGCACTGAAGTCATCTTAGCGCACGCAACAAGTGATGTTTAGCGCACGCTAAATATCAAAGTTTGAATCAAGTCAATCAATCCGTTGGGGAGAATCTGATGCAAGTCAAAAAGTATAAACGGATACATGCCGCATGCAATGATGCAAGATTAGCGCACACTATAAAGGAAGTGTTAGCGCACACTAACAGTCAGAGACAGTAGCCACTGGACTGAAACTGGAAGACGTTAACGTACGTAACAGTACATAACGTACGCTAAGGCTAAATACACGCGATAGCGCACGCTAAGGAAGTCAGCCTAGCGCACGCTAATAAACAACTGGCAGTAACGGCTAGTTTGTGGAAGAAGGCTATAAATACCAAATAAGTTGGTATCATTCCACACAACAACATTGAACAATTCATATACACTTGAGATATCATTGTAGACATTATAGTTGTTGTTCTTGAGCTTAAATTAGAGTGATTGAGTGTTATACACAAAATCATACACGAGTGAGAAAAAGAAAAGATACGATTGGATTCGGTGTTATTAGGATCAAGGATCCGGCATTGTTAGAATCACAATCGCTATCTTAGTGAGGTTTATTTAGTACCAATAGAAAGCTAGAGTGGTTGATTTCTTCTCCAATAGAAAAGGAAAACAGTTTTACTCGGACCGATAGAAGACGAGCTTATTGTAACGGTAATTCCTCGACCTCTAGAAGAGAGGTGCATAGGTTTTGATCTTTAGCCTATTGAAAAAGATACACCGAGAGAGGACGTAGGCACGTTTGGCCGAACCTCTATAAATCCGTGCGTCTTTTATTTTCCGCAATTTAATTTACGCTTCCGCTTAAACGACGCATATTCCGATCTTGCTCGAACACTTTGAACGTCTCCACTTGTAGCTTGGCCTGTTTTACAATGTTGTGAACTCGCTTCACAAGTGAATCATGAATCCAACCAAGGCTAGTAGGTAGCTTGGTCCGTTTTACAATGTTTTCCTAATTTTTAAATTTATTTCTCTTACCTAATACTTTTTTTGTTATTTCTGCCTCTGTAAAATAAGATTATGAAATAAAAAATATAAGGAAAGAATAAAATTGATTTTTAATATTAAAATAAAATTGATTTTAATTGAAAAAATAAAATTGATTTTTTAATAGAAAAAATAGAAATAAAAAAATTTAGAAAAATACAATGATAAAATTGATTTTTAATAAAAAATGATTTCTAATAGAAAAATAAAAATTTATTTTTAGTAGAAAAATAGAAAAGAAAAAGAAAAGCAATAATAAAATTGATTCTAGTAGAGGCATTTTAGTCATTTTTGAAACTTTACGTTTTTTTTTAAATTTTTTTATGTTCAACTAATGGAAAGGGTAAAAATGTCGAGATTTTGAAGTATAGTGGTGTATATGTTAACTTAAAAATTTAGGGACATAACTGTTTTTAAGTGTAAAGTATAGTGTGTCACAAATATTTTCCCATAACAAGTTAGACCAAACAAGCTTGATAACTAAACATTGTTACTAAGAGAAACAATAACTTCCTCAAAAGAGCTTTGTTGCATCACTCTATTACTCCTACCCACGGATACCCTAAATCAAACTCATTTCTTGGCATGTTATGAAAATATCCCTCGATCAGAATGAACCCAAGTTAGACTCAAACATCCATATGTAGACTTTTGCTTGATCATTTGTTTGCCCCTCGATTCTACATATATATATATACCAACCCACAAGTATATCCATATAACCATAAACACCGATTCCTCCTGCAAAAGTTGGTCCCAGCAAGCAAGAAAAATACTCACTTGTATCAAGCAATATAGATGTCCATTTTCTCCAAATATCATAGTACATCATTCTAGCATTTCCTTTCATTCTCTCAAGCTTACAGTATCAGCAAAACAAAAACTCGTGACCTCCAATTTGTTCTGAAGAGGTACACACGGAAGATTACCTTGAAACCAACCATTTAGTGGCTACCATATCAAATTCAATGATAGCACACACAGACAAATCAACTACTACTTGAAAATGTAGAGAACTCTGCATCATGTGACTGATAGCGCTGTGTACTATTTCCACATATAACCATCTCATACTTTCTCAATATATCCATAACTCCATAATTCAATCAAGGCAATCATCAAAGGAAAATCAAAAGTCTAAGTTGTAACATTTGGCATTACTTCTGAGTTCCCGATTGCGGATATCTAGTTGAACAGACTTACCAAAAGCCTCATACCTGCAGACTCTTTATCTAGGATATAATGATCTTCTGTTAAAAAGGGGCGACCACTGCCTTTGTCACAAAATGATGCCACTACACCAAATTGTGATGGCTAAGAGCAGCAACCTTCTTGGAATCAGTTTTGATTGAAGGAAGAATATGGTTAGTTAGTTAAAAGTGTGAATTCAATAAAATAAAGGGCATAAAAGGAAGTTTGAGAAAAAGTTGAAAAAAATGGAAAAGAAATTGAAGATGTGTATTAAGTATACAAAGCATCGACAAAGTCTTTACTTGTATAGTTGGCAACAAATTTTCCACAATTTACAAGTATGGTTGGCAACAAGTTTTCTTCAAAGTCTGTACGCTATACCTTTTGGCTGAAATAGAGGTTCTCTAGCATCTATGCACATCTGATTAACTAATCCGGATATTTTGTGATTAAAATCCAACACATCAATGGTGGTTACATTGGGACAGTATCAGTGCGAGATTGATCTACGGAACACGCTTGTCGCTGTTTAACATGGTATCAGAGCGGGTTCCTCTCTAATCACTTCTCCAATCTCTTGGGTTTTATCTCTCGTCTAGCTCTCGAAGGCCCAATTTGGGTACCTTCTCTTCACCTTGTCAAGGCTTATCTCGCCATCGGAATGTTTCGATTGGATTGTCACCAAGTGTCTCTTGGTTGTTCCGTCTCATTCATTCCACAGTAGATCTTGAGTCAGGTTGCACGTGAGGGGGCGTGTTGGAAGTATTGAAGAGTGATAGATCCCTCATCAGAAAAGTGATAAATAAAATATAGTAATTCATACGTTGGCGATCATTCCTAATTGTACCGAGGCCTTTGGTGATTAAAACCCAACATCTTAAAGGTGGTTAATTTGGAACAGTATCGGTGCAAAATAGATCCACATGCCACACTTGTCACTGTTTAACAGAGATTAGCTAGTAGCAACTGATTTCATAAATCGAGAGATGAACAAAAATGATACCACAACTGATTTCTGTATAATCTCAACATATATAATAACCTAAACTCAAATCTAATAATGTTCGGCGGCAACACATGCTTTTCATACAGCTAAAATCAATTAGATATAGTTTGTCTAGCTGCTCAAGAACTACAATCTTATATTTTGTCATTCAGAATTGGCTTATTACATACAACGAGAAAAAAAAAAGAATCAGAAACAAAAAACATGGTACAAAACGAATAAGAGAATCAACAGACAACCAAAAAAAGCCAAAAAAAAAAAAAGGGAAACACAGTAAAAAAAATGCAGGACGAAAACTGAAGAAATATTTATGAAACGACAACAATTACAGTAGGTGATCGGGAGAATATTCTAACCCGTTTAGTAAAAGAAGAAACAGTCCCAGGAAAATAAATATCCAAGATCAGATTGCAAAGAACATAGGGTTAAAACAATTATCCGGAAGAGAATAGAGATCATAACCTAACCTTTTTAGCTAGCGGCAAGACAAAACCTAAAGATCAAAACAAATCTCTAGGATTTTCTGTCAACCTTGTTAGTTATTGCATTGAAACTTGAGATTTTTTTTTGTGGGTTGAAGAATTAGTACATGAATTTGCGAAATTATTAATTTTGAGTTTAGATGTTGTGAGATAGATGCTGGGTTTCACAAATTATGGGTTTGGATTAGGTACTGTTTTACAATTGCTACATGGAGGAAGAGGAGGTTAGATATGTGATTTGACGCTGAGGTCCCATAGACATGGAGACACAGGTGTGATGGTAGCACATGAAATACAAATCAGCAACGATGGAAACCCTCTTTTGGAATCCACACCAGCCAAGCTTGAACGTCCTGATGATAGGCTCTTGTTTGGTAAGAAAGAATTCCCAGGAATTCCTTTCATGCGCTGTGAGAGAATTAATTGGCTCTAAGTCTAGGATATGTTTGTTGGTTTTACGTCAAAATAGAAGAAGTGGATTTTGTCCCACATTGCTTGTGGAACAAAATGGGTGGGAACCTTAAGGTTATTTAAGGAAACCATGTGACTTGGTTTCAAGTGCACCAGTCAAATACACTTTAACCTTTGTGGTTTGACTCTAGTTAAATTCCTTTCTTGTATTCTCTAGTATGGAGAGTTGGAAGAGAGGTGTGAGTTAGTCAAAGGTTTGTAAGAGTGTGGGGTACGGGGGTCGGGATAGAGAATGCCTGTGTGATTGTATCAATGTTTCGCATAGTGGAATTTCTTTCTCTGGGGACCGTGGTTTTTCTCCGATTTTGGAGTTTTCACGTAAATTCTTGTGTTGTGGATTATTATTATTTTTCATATTATTTCTCGGTTATTTATGCTCATCCCTAGTGGATGAATGTGGGATCTCATTTTTCCCAACAAGTGGTATCGAAGCCCGGGTTGGGTCTCTTGAAATTCTGAGTATGCTCTTTGGTCGCAGCGATGTCTGACCTTCCACATCAGAAAAGATTTCTTGAGCAGTGTCCGGGGGTCTCATTTGGAGGCGGTTGTTCATCAGGCGGTTCAAGCAGGTAGAGAAATTTGATGGAATGATCAAGTTTGGCTTATGACAAGTATAAGTCAAGGATGTGTTGGTACAATTCTGGTTACACAAGGCTATGAAGGTGAACTGTCAAGGTGAAGGTGGAGTTAATCTCGCAAATAACTCCTAATCCGGGCTAACATTGTGACCGTGATGATTTTATCTGATGAAAAAATGTATGTCCTTTTGGCATATGAGTTGTCATGAAAGAGGATGTGGTTATGTTAGCGGGTCCACGAATTTGCGCATGCGTATTGGCTTGTCATGGAAAGATGACGGGTGTGGTGGAATTTTACACGGGCATTGGTTTGACATGGATGTAGGGTGTGTGGTGGAATTTACACATGGGTATCGGTTTGGCATGGATATAATGTGTGTGTTATGTCGATGGCTGAAGGACCTCCAGCAGGGCCAAAAGTTGGGAGTTGCACCATAAATTTCAGCGGATTTTTCGATATGTGCCGAGGAAATTCTTAGAATGGTGTATTCTAAGTGGTCTACTCATATGATAGAGTCGGATTCTCTGGTTTGAAGATGATGGTTCTCTGGATTGAGAGTCATGATTGTCGGTGAAGACAATGTAGCTTCTTTTATTTTGCCCAGGTGGAGTTTGTTGGTTTTGTGTCAAAATATAAAAAGTGGGTTTTGTCCCACATTGCTTGTGGAACAAAATAGGGAACCTTAAGGTTATTTAAGGAACCCATGTGGTGTGGTTTCAAGTGCACCAGTCAAATACACTTTAACCTTTGTGGTTTGACTCTAGTTAAATTCCTTTCTTGTATTCTCTAGTATGGAGAGTTGGAAGAGAGGTGTGAGTTAGTAAAAGGTTTGTAAGAGTGTGGGGTACGGGGATCAGGAGAGAGAATATCTGTGTGATTGTAATAATATTTCATATAGTGGAATTTCTTTCTCTGGGGGCCGTGGTTTTTCTCCGGTTTTGGAGTTTCCACGTAAATTCTTGTGTTGTGGATTATTATTATTTTTCATGTTACTTCTCGGTTATTTCTGCTCATCCTTAGTGGATGAATGTGGGATCTGATTATTCCCAACAATGTTATGGATCCGGAGAACATATTATGAGTTGGTTACATTCCGTGATCTGCCTCATTTACGCTCGACATCTCCAAATATTATGGCAGCGCATGGCATGCTCAATCATCTTGCAATTCCAGTAAACAAATATGGTCCCATGCCCTTTAAGGTGTATGATCCCTCCACCAAATCTTGGTATCTTTTATCTCCTGTACCCCAATGTCCATTCGTCCCATATGCTAAAGCGTGCAGAAAGTACCATAAATCTTCAAACAAAAATGGTTTTCTACGTATGTTCTTCCTGATCGGGTTGTCAACCTCATTAAGTATAAGAGGATACGATTTATCAAGGGTCTGAGATTGAGGCTTTCAAATTTGAGATCGTCTTTGGATTTATATCATCTGGCCCTCTAGATTTGGGTTTGGGAGGAGGTAATAGGTTGAATGCAGTTTAGGCTTTATATATGGTATGTGGTGATCGAGTTTCGAGCAGCAAATAAAAGAAAGTGTAGACAGATTCCATTTTCCTATTCATATACGGAAAGAACAACTGTATAACCATTGAGACTCGTAAGAACAGCATTCAAACTGTACTCGATTCTCATTCACAAGAAAATATCAGCATTATTGGATCCGTATATGGGCTCGTCGGCCGCTTCCGCATGACATTGATTAGCTACTCAGGCTCTGTTCTTTTGGACTGAATGAATCAATTGAATCGAATCCCGAATGGATTCGAATCGAACTAAATCGAATCAATGAATGGACTGAATTGAATCGAATCGAATCAAATATATATTAAGGGTAAATAATAATAATAATAATGGTAAATAATAATAATAATAATAGTAATCAACAACAACAATGATAATAGTAATATTATTAGTAATAATAACAATAATAATTATTAAGATTAATAATAATAATAATAATAATAATAATAAGAATCGAATCGAATCGAATCGAATGGACTCGAATCGAATCGAATCGAACTAAATGGACTCGAATCGAATCGAACTAAATGGACTCGACTAATCGAATGGACTCGAATCAATCGAATCAAAAATCGAAAAATAAGTCCAAAAGAACACGGTCTTAGTTATCTTCTCTTGAGAACTTAAACTCATATTTTTAATTGATCACTCGATTTATTTGCTCTATTCTAGAGATGTAATCTTTCCTCCAATCCCTTGATACTGAAAAACACTCTCAAAACAAAACTTCCATTTTTAGACCAGATGCATGTAAAACCTCTGATCCTGAGAGAGTTTCATTTTATCATTATTGTGTCACGATTTATCCATCCCGACAGGCGATCGACTATAAGGCCGAGCGACCAAGTCAACTCCAGTCAAACTATGGCTAGCTCGCCAAGTCGAAGATATCAGACCACCATCAGGTACCTAGCGATCGACTCCCAAGGCGATCGCCCTTTGGCAGCTGGCGATCTACTCTAGTGACCGGCTAAGGGCAATCGACCTACGCCCCGAGCAGAGACGATCGCCCGTCAAAGTCATCAAGGACTGGATCTCAGAAAAGCACCCACGTGCAGATCCACCAAAGGCGCTGACAAGATATTCGCTAGCAGATAAGATCTTTTGCTGACAGACAAGACCTTTGACCACAGCCTGCCACCTACCTCACCTACCAGCATGCGCGCCGAAAGTTGTCAGTGGGACCACCCGTGTCAGCAACTCAGGACGCGTGTAAGCTCCCCATTGGACCGCATAGTTGACTGCCAGCAACTCCTGCAGACTTTGAGGGGACAGGCCCATGTGCTAAAAGACGATCGCACGATTATTATAATGCAGAAAAGGCGATCGCCCGGCGTATCCAAGCCCTATAAATAGAGAACCTCCTCCTACTGAAAAAAAGTTCCCAATTCATTCTGACTTACGCTCAGAACGCATTCTCTCACATTCCGATACATTCACGGAAATACTGAAGAGCATACATATCATCAAGCTCCCGGCTATCTCACCGGAATCCATCTCAGGACTTCTCTCTCTAAATCTCTCGTCCAGAAGACGATCGGCAGAAGCAGCAAGTCTCCACTAGACTGATTCCAAGGGATTCATAAGCCCCGGAGCCCAAGCATCCAGCTAAATACTCGCCGTGAGAGACGGTCGATCTCTCGCCACCGCGACTGTTCATCTCCGTTGTTACAAGAACTCACAGAGCATCAAATCTGGTTCTTCCGGCAATCTACACGCTCACTAGCTAAGATAACAAGAATCTTTACACTCATTGTAATTGTATTCTTACATTAGTACTTGTATCCCCGAATATTAGTATTAATAATATCTCGCGAGAGCATTCAAGCCCGGGACTAACAACCCCGGCAAATCTTGTGTTATTTATCTTTCTCTCGGAAGTGCTCTCGCATTTGTTTGCTATCCCATCCATTCCAGCAATATCTATCTCCGGATAATATTTTGGGTAGCAACAATTGGCGCTAGAAGAAGGGGATCTAACCCTCACACTTTTATTTCTACCGTCCCGAAGAACACTCACTGTTCTCGGGGCATATACTTGAAGTGACACTCACTGCACTTCAAAGAAAACCTTCAGAATCATGACATCCGCCGGTACATCGAAGAAAGCCGCTCTCCGAACCGCCGGACACCATATCCCGGCTCAATCCGAACCCCAGCCAACGATGGGGAAGCGCGGCAACGCGAGACTCTCGATCCCGCATCCGAGAGATGGCCCCAACCTCTCACTCGATCAGTTCCAAACCGAGGAACAGATCGAGGAGGCTATGGCCATCCTGGAGGAGCGACGGAGAGCATGTTGGTCGCCTGCAATAACTCCCTCGATCATCCGCCGCATGGGAAAACGGAAATTCAGGCGGGCTATTGAACGAGCGATCGTCAGAAAGCCTCAGTTCGCGAGGGAAGGCTCTCGCACGACCGGACGGATCCATATTCGATCGCTTGGGGCGCGACCCATCCTGGCGGCCGGGGCACTCTGTTTCCAACCTCGAAAAGACAGAACCCGAATCCGTCACCAGAAGTTCGGCCTACCCACCTCACAGCCGAACACAGGTCAGCCATCTGACTCCCGCCCCGATCGCCAGGGGATCAGTACTCAACCGTCTCAGCTCCCGCTCCGAGCGCCGAGCCGCTAGCAGTCAGGCCACGGCGATGGCCGCCATACAACGCCAGCTCGACGAGATGAGAGCACTCTTGGACACTGGGGCAAGCACCAGCAAAAAGATCGCCGGGCCGACCGAGCCACTCGCGGCCCACATCGAGCTTGCCCCCATACAACCAACGATCGCTCCTCCCAAAACACCACTGTATGAGGGGAGATCGGACCCCGAAACCCACCTGAGTAAATTCCGAATCTACATGACTGGGTGTGGGGCATCTGATGCAACCAAGTGCCGGATCTTCCCGTTAACATTGGGCGAGCTGGCCCATAGGTGGTACGTCTCACTACCACCACGATCAATCACCTCTTTTAAGAAACTGACGAATGACTTGACGTCATACTTCGCCAGCAAGGTCGCCAGACCAGAAGGCCCCCACCGCATGATAAAAATCAAGCAGGGGAAGGACGAAACCGACGCAGATTACATTGACCGAGTGGACGAAATCATCCTCACCGGCGAACCCGTCAGTGACGAGCTCGCTCTCTATTCGGTCATGGAGGGATTCCACGGTCATTCTCCCATGTTTAGACATCTCTCCAAGGATATCCCCCCAACTTACGCGATCTTCCGCGCTAAGGCTGCCAACTTTCTGGCCAGGCAAAGGCTACTCACCCTCCGCTTAGGCGAGAAAATGCCACCTCCTGTCCAGAAGATAGCGATCGCCAAAGCAAAGAAGGCGATCGCCAAATCACCCGGAGATCTCAAGGCTTTCGAGAACATGGAAGCCCATCTCCTCCATGCGTTCAACCGAACTCCGGCACATATTTTCTATGCCATCAAGGGGCACGAGGAGCTCAAAAAGCCAAAGGCAATAAGGGACCACGGTCACCTGGACAACAATCAATATTGTGCCTACCATAAGAGTCCCGGCCACAGCACCAACAAATGCCGCGACCTCCTCAAACAGCTCTGGAGATTGTTCGAGGAGGGCAAGTTGGACAGCTTATTGGTTTAGCCGAAGCCCCTACCTATCTCTATAGACGATCGTCCGAGTCATACATAAAACAGGCTGGAAAGCTCATATGAGCCGACCCCTGGATCAGCCGCGGCGACCGTCCCTACATACTTCAATCAAGAGAAGGAGACCTCAGAAGTCTCCTCGATCTCCCTCCTCATTTAAGAAACTGGAGGACTCGATCGCCATCTACAGTTCACCATCTAACATGATGGACTAAGGCACAAGATCGCCTCCCCCGCACAACGTACACCGTCGAAGGTCGGCATCTGCATGACGATCCAAGGTGGAAGAGTGCAGCCATGGTCCTGGTGGTCGATGGAACCGACTGCTTAGGCCATGCAAGGTCCCTTTGGGCCAAGATCGCCCGCCCTTCGTTTAAATACGAGGTCGGCGTAGTCTGAGGGCCCTCCAAAGTTAATCAGTGGACACGATCGCTCGCCCTCAAAGGTTCATCATCTAACATGGTGAACCCGGACAATGCGACGTGCCACAACCCCCATCTCAACGTACACCGTCGAGGTCGGCCATCTCCATGGCTGGCCGAGGTGGAAGCAGAGCTAAACAAGCCGCGGGCGTGGAGTTGAATCATCCGACGCTGCCCCGCGCAAGGACTCCTCTAGACCGAGACCGCACGCCCTTCGTTTAAATACGAGGCGAGGCGCAGCCTAACAGAGGACCCTCATAATAAAGTGAGTCACGAGACACTCAATGTCTTCGCGCATCAAGACATGATCAAGGAGTCGGTCCATCGAACTCCGCGATCGTGCACGGATCCTCAAGACGGGCGCCCGCCCCCGAGGATTCGACAAAATTGAAGACCGCTCACTCAACGAATTATTTTCATCCCCTTATTTCCACTAAGTGAATAAAAACAAGGGGCAATAAGAGTGCGGACTACCTACACGACGATCGTCGTTATTCAACCACATACGGAGATCGTCATTTTTTCAGATGTAGTGCAGCGATCGAATTTGTTGTAAAATGCTATCTTTATGAGTTTATCAATTCATTTGGAACTACCCTCGCAATGATCTCTCCTCACACATTTGTACAAAGTCAAACAAAGACTCAAAAATAACCATTCATTCAAGTGATAAGTCAGAAATCCAAATGCTCATTTCATTACTTGAAAAATCAGAGTACACGATCGCCCGAAGGCCTAAGTGCTACAAAAGAAAACTACAAAACTATAAGGAAGTAAGCTAAAAACGTCAAAAATGAAGCACCTCAGGCCCCTGCCTGGCCTTCGCCATCAGCATTCGGCGCGGTCCCCTCATCTTCCGGAGCGTCGGGATGAACAAGATTGGCCGGAGACGGATACCAACTCAAATCCACGCCGATGTCCGCAAGGTCCAAGATCGGCAAAGAGAAAGCTAAATGGAGAGGATGATCCAACGCATACGCCTTGAAGTTATCGGCAAGAGGCCCGACCTCCAAACCTCCCTTCTTAGCCGCTCGGATCGAGTCGGCGAACGCCAAATAGTAGGCGATCTCGCTGACATACTCCAAGTTTTGGAAGGGATCGGCCTTGGTCGCCTCGACCTCTCCTTTCAGCTCCGCCATCGCCTGTTGCGACCCCTGGAGCTCGGCCTCCCTCGCAGCAACTTTTTCTCTCGCCTCCGTCAGCTCGCTGGTCAACCGAGCGATCGTCACCTTCTGGCGATCGGCCTCCTCTTCAGCAACCCTCCGCGCCTGGACGGCATTCTGCATCTAGTCCCGAAATCGGTCAACCGCCAGACGATATTGCTCAGTTTCCTTCTTCTCCAGCTCAAGCTCATGGCTCTCCCGCTTGGCCGCCTCCAGAGAGTCCTTCTCCATCGCCGCGATCTTGTCAGCAAACTCGGCGTTCTCTTTCCGAGCCGCCTCGAGATCCTCCTGCAGGCGAATAGTGGAGGGCCGCCCCTCAAACTCTGGCGGCACAGGGCCATGGTCGCCGTCTGAAGAGAAAGGGCGAGTACGGCGTGTATCGAACTCGCCGATTCCGTCGAGCGATCGCATCGGTCGATCGTCCATGCCTTCGGCAGAGCGAAGTACCTTGCTAACGTATGGAGGAATGTCGCAGGAATGGCGAGGAGATCGGCTCGCTAGGAAATCTACGACCATCGGCGGGCAAGAAGGATCTGCGCGACGGATCCTGCATCAAAACAACTAAGTTAATACAACTCCTACGCAGATGCAATTTTCAACACAAAAATGCTATCTATCTCTCAGCCTTCTCGGGATCCCGACCGAAAAACGGTTTCCCTCGAGGGGTCTCAGCATCCACGATCGCCGTCTCCCGCATAAAAGCCGCAGAGGGCGGCTCGCTCTCCGGAGCAACGATGGTGATCGGAGGCGCGGCGATCGGCACTTCATCGCCCGGGGCAGGAACCGAAGTTTCTTCCGGCCTCAGCCTCTTGCGATTCGCTCGAAGCCCCTCCTCCGGAACTTCCTCCTCAAACACGGCCGGCTCCACGCGAGGCTCCGGCTCCACGCGAGGCTCCGCCTCCGGAACTATAGGCAACGCGACGGGTGGGGCCCGAGTCGACCTCTTATGGCGAAGACGGCCTAGGACTCCTGGGTTCGACATGGCGATCTCCGTCGGAGGCTCCAAAAAGCGAGGGAAGCGAACCTCTGCAGTCAAGACAATCGATCAACAATCAGTTACTGTCCTCAAGTAAGGCGATCGCCTAGAAAGTGGAGGTTGCAGAAACTCATACCTGGCACCGAGAGATGTCTCGGGAAACGGAATAGTCGAGCCGACAACCAACGACTCTTCTTATTGATCCGAGTGGCGTCAAGGTCATCGTTCGACAAGCTCCTTATCCGCTCCCAGACAACGAGAAAGTCAAAAGGCAGCTCCTCGATCGCCGGAATGTGAAAACCTGCAAAACCGAAATCAAATTAGATCAGTCCAAAACACATCCAAACGAAGGGAGAGTCTAAACCCTTACCGGGATTCCTCTCCCGAAATTCAGTGGGGATCTCCAGCTCGCCCATAGGATTGTCGCTCGCCGAAGCTCTCCACTTGCCGGCGACCCAGAACCATTTCGTCTGATCGCCCCGCATCTTATTCGGGACTCCGTGAATCACCCGACCAGATCGGCCTTGAATATGGTAACCGTCGACCAGCCCTTTATGAGCCGTCAGTTTGAACAAATGGTTCATCTCCAACGGCGATGGGAGGCGGTATAGACGGTGACCGCCGAAAAGGGTGAGAGTGCAGTTTATTTGGAGCCAGGCGTTCGGCGTCAGCTGAAGTGGCGCCACATTCCAAGCGGCCAACAGATGGGAGACAGCAAAGGATAGAGGGAAGCGCAGCCCGGCCTCCATAATCGCCTCATTCACGGCGACCATACCCATCGGAGGCTGGTCGGCTCGTTCATTCTCCACAGGCGCGAACATATCCACATCTGAAGGAACATGGAATCTTGTCCTCCAGACGGCCAGATCTCTCCTGGTCGTCGAACTCCGTATTTGGCCAAGCGACCACAACGATCGCTGCGCAGCACGGTACTGCGACCGTTTGGGAAGCACATAGGGATAAGCGACCGAGTATCCCCGGAAATCGAATCTCGGAGTAGGACCGGCTAACCTCTCCATTATTTCAGCAAAGGCCCTATAGGCCCGACCGAAAGCGCTATGTTGCTCCCAGTAAGCCCTGATCGCCAGATCTCTCTCGATCTGCGATCGTCTCTCTTCAGCGGCCGACTCCTTAGCAACATCGGCCTCATTGAATAAAGCCTCGACTTCAGCAGGGTCGATACCGGCCCAAATAGCTTCAGCCGCCGTCTCAGTGGAAGACGGAAGAAGTTTCTCCGGACGATCGATGTCCGTGGCGGCGAATCGGGTTCCCGCTCCAAGTGATGATGAGGTTCCGGCCATTCTCAGAAACAGAAAAGGAGAAAAGGATTTTTCTTACCCGAAAGTGAAATCGAACGACGATCGGCACTAAGATCTTCAGAAAATTCGGCAGCAAGTCCTTCTTCCTCCAAAAAGTACGCGTGAGTATGTAACTGCAGCACCACACCCCTTTTATAGGAGAAGGCAGGGACCCGTTTGCAATAAGGGAAAACCTTAGGGGTCGGATCTCAAACGACGCATTAATTGACCCCTTCGAGACCCGCGTACGCGTCTTTTCAAGGACGCGTCAGCCGAGGAGTCATTAATGACCGTTGGCATCCTCCAATAGAAGCCCGACACGTGCGCGGAGACTTTTCCACGCCCATTGTTTTTTCCCGCGCAGTTCAGCGGCCAACCAGGTCGTCCGAACCCAGAGTATATCAGCTCAAAGACGATCGCCAGTTCAGTTAAACGCAAAGTCGCTCGCCAAAGTTCAGCGATCGCCATGAAAGCCACCTCACCCCACGTTTCCAACGTATGAGCGAGCTGGGGGGAAATTGTTGTGTCACGATTTATCCATCCCGACAGGCGATCGACTATAAGGCCGAGCGGCCAAGTCAACTCCAGTCAAACTATGGCTAGCTCGCCAAGTCGAAGATATCAGACCACCATCAGGTACCTAGCGATCGACTCCCAAGGCGATCGCCCTTTGGCAGCTGGCGATCTACTCTAGTGACCGGCTAAGGGCAATCGACCTACGCCCCGAGCAGAGACGATCCCCGGTCAAAGTCATCAAGGACTGGATCTCAGAAAAGCACCCACGTGCAGATCCACCAAAGGCGCTGACAAGATCTTCGCTAGCAGATAAGATCTTTTGCTGACAGACAAGACCTTTGACCACAGCCTGCCACCTACCTCACCTACCAGCATGCGCGCCGAAAGTTGTCAGTGGGACCACCGTGTCGGCAACTCGGGACGCGTGTAAGCTCCCATTGGACCGCATAGTTGGCCCGGCAACTCCTGCCAGACTTTGAGGGCAGGCCCATGTGCTAAAAGACGATCGCACGATTATTATAATGCAGAAAAGGCGATCGCCCGGCGTATCCAAGCCCTATAAATAGAGAACCTCCTCCTACTGAAAAAAGGTTCCCAATTCATTCTGACTTACGCTCAGAACGCATTCTCTCACATTCCGATACATTCACGGAAATACTGAAGAGCATACATATCATCAAGCTCCCGGCTATCTCACCGGAATCCATCTCAGGACTTCTCTCTCTAAATCTCTCGTCCAGAAGACGATCGGCAGAAGCAGCAAGTCTCCACTAGATCGATTCCAAGGGATTCATAAGCCCGGAGCCCAAGCATCGGCTAAATACTCGCCGTGAGAGACGGTCGATCTCGCCACCGCGATTGTTCATCTCCGTTGTTACAAGAACTCACGAGCATCAAATCGGTTCTTAGGCAATCTACACGCTCACTAGCTAAGATAACAAGAATCTTTACACTCATTGTAATTGTATTCTTACATTAGTACTTGTATCCCCGAATATTAGTATTAATAATATCTCGCGAGAGCATTCAAGCCCGGGACTAACAACCCCGGCAAATCTTGTGTTATTTATCTTTCTCTCGGAAGTGCTCTCGCATTTGTTTGCTATCCCATCCATTCCAGCAATATCTATCTCCGGATAATATTTTGGGTAGCAACAATCATGTTTCTCGGTCTTAGGACGTCCCCTTGCCTATCATCAAATACTCTGACTTAAAGAGAAAACATTAACAACGTGGAAAGCTGATTATTCTTCTGAACTAAAAGCGCTGTAAAAACAAGATGATTTCATAGATATACATAGACACATAGTTCTACATTATTGGTACACAAAATGGCTTCTCTTCTATGGGTTCATAATCTTTGAAGCCTAGAACATTATTGTAATCCCATATAACTAGGGTAGCTAGAACAACAATCATAGAACAGCAATCCCATAAGAAGCGTTCATGGGTGGTGTTGGACAGTTTAGAGCGTAAAGAAGACTATCGTGCATCCTCCTCTGAGGTCCAGTAAACAACACATTGGGTGTAGCCATGCCCTTTGAGATATATGATCCCTCCACCAAATATTGGGATCATTTACCTCATTCGATCTGTCTCAATATTTATACATCCCATGCCATATGGTCAAGCCCGCAGAATGTACCTGCATTATGCACTCAGTTTGGGGCTCTTGTATTTTGGTTTCATTAGGGTTCCATGGCATGTCGATGTCAAAGTGTTTTGACAGGTCTATAGCAGTGTTATAAGTTAGGGTATAAACATAAAATATGCTTTCAAGAAGTCAAAAGAACTTAGATACCCAAAATGATGATCGTCATAGATAGAAAGAAATCATAAGACGAAAGTCAAAGTAAGAGAGTTTGTTGTTACACACTCTTATGAGTTAAACAAACACAAATAAGTTTAAAAGATAAGCGTAAAGCTGATTAAGATGGATTTCTTCTAGGAGATCAAAACTTGTGTGATTCTATGTTAAAGTTCCGAGTATGAATCAACTTTAAAACACATAAACTGAGAGAAAATGTACGACCTACATCTCTAGATTCGACCTATGTTGTGGCGGGGATTCATGATTGATATCTTGTATTTGTTTTAGGTCTAGCTTTTAACAATGAGTCAGGTTATTTGGACCCCATTTTTATGAAAGTACACCCACAAGATTAGTATACCCAATATACTAAAAATGTTCAAAAAAATTTTCCGAATGTTGCACAACAGTTCAACAAAAATTTCGAATATTTCTCATTTTTTTTGAAAAAAATTTCCATACAATAACAAAATCGTCAAAAATATGACTAAGTAAAAATGTTCGGAAAACAAAGATTAAAAAATATGAAAAGTTCGAAAATTTAAGTTGAACATTTACTAAATATTCGAAAAAAAATTATGAATAAATTTTCACCGATAAATTAGGTGAGTGTACTTTTATAAAAATAGGATTCAAATAAAGTGACTCTTTAACGATCTTTGAGGAGGCATATGTACTTGGGCATTGATAAAACAAAGCCCATATGCGCAGATTGAATCCAAAACGATATATATATATATATATATATACTGTGATCAGATACCCTTTCTATGTCAAAAGACCCCCTTCATCAACCCGCCGCATTGCCTCGGACTTCATCTGGAACCCTTCGTCCGAAGCCTCAGTCATCTTAAACCATGTCAAAAGATCCCCTTCAAATCGACGAAAAGCGTCGGCCTTCATCTCAAACCCGGATGCCCGAGTCAAAAAAGCCAAGATTGGCTCCGGAGGTAGAGGACAGGCTCCGTCAGCTCTACGACTTGGTTCCGGTCGCTGGTATGCTTCCGTCAGCTCTGTCTCAATATATGTTTCACCCAAGATTCGGATTTTATATATTTTGTATTTGTTTCTTTTGTGGTATCGTGTTGGCTGATTTTCATTTCCATTTTGAATTCACAAATGGAACCAGATCCAGGTCCTAAACAGTCTACTGTGTTTTGTAAAGAGTGTCAAATGGTCTTGGATGTCATCAAGGGTGATCTGTGGGATTATGAGCGTTTACTTGGACATGCGTGGATCCACGAATTCGAAGCTGAAGGTAACCGATGTCATGTTACTATCATCATTTGGGTTTTGTCGTTCTTCAGCAGCATTTTTTTATTTTTTTTATTTAGATCTCTCAACAGGAGAAAGCGAGAGGGATCAGACCCAATTGGAAGAGGATAAGCATGATTAAGCAGTTTTCCGTGAGCTGCCATTTCATGAAGACTTGGTGGCACCACACCTGCACGGTCAGACCAAAATGGAAGAGGCTGAGTATGTCCAACACAGCGTCAAAGCAGACGGTCTGACCGAAATGGAAGAGGATAAGTATGTCGAACACAGCGTGAAAGGAGATTTCTCATAGCACCAGCTCCGTCAGCTTTTTGAGTTGGTTGAGGTTGATCAGCCACCTGGTATGCTCCCCGTGCTCTTAGGTTCCTTCTTCATTACCTTTTCTTTGAATTTGTCTTGCTAAATATATATTGATTCGATTTTTACCCTAGTAATATTAGACCTCATCTTGTGCCAAATTTTTACTTTTGGATAAAGCTAACTCTCTCTGTATATGTTTAGCCAGGATTTTTTTTTTCTTTTTTTTTTGAGGTGGTTTTCTACTAATCATCACTGTTTTCTTTTCTCTGTATTCAAAACATCTTAAGAGGATAAGGAGCATATAAAAGGATGCGTGTGGTTTGTGAAGTGTGTGGTGGAATTCCGGATAGAATCCTGGAGGGTTCTAGCTTGCAGGATGTCCTGCCGTTCAGGAACATGCATCACACCGCCGCGACGTTTCGCGTGACCTTTCGAATCAATGAATTGATCAAAACATGGATATGGAAAGCACTAGACCAAAATCATAATCAGAGAAGGCGCTCCTTCGGTTAGAAGTGCCCAAAAAATCCGGACCCGAATGGTCGACGGGTGACCCATGTCGGACCCGGACCCGAACCCGGCCAACCTGTCGGACCCGTCGACCCGAACCCGTGGTATACACGGGTGGGGTCTTACCTTTCCCAACCCGGCGACCCGCCGGGTCCAACCCGTCGAACCGGCGGAAACAAAAAAAAATTGAAATTCTGTCCGTTGGACCCGGCGTGCCCAACGAACAGAATTCAAATTAAAATCAAAAAATCCTATCTATAAATATTTCCTCAACCCATCTCATTTTTTCACATTCATTCTAATGTATCTCTAAAACTCATTATTAATTGCTACACCATTTAAGCTCTCTCTTTCTTTTAGCATTTAATCGTTATGTCGGGTTCTGACAAGGGAAAGAGTATTGCTACGTCTCCCAAAAATCTAAAATGTCCAAGTTCGAGCGAATGGCTCTTTGGGGCAAATCGAAGAAACCATCTGGAATAATTATTCGGGAGCCCCAAAACCAACCTACACCCGATTTTGAAAATAAAAGTCAAGAATTTGAATATGATGCTATACATGAAAGTATCTATTACGGTAGTACAACAACTACAAGGGAAGAAGTTGACCCCTAGGGATTGCGATGTATCCCGAATCGTCAGCAACTGCAAAACATTGACGAAGAAATGGACCATGAAATCGATGAAGTTATGTTAAATCAAACATATGCAACGTGAAAAAAAAACATATGCAACGTTCGAGCGCACTCTTCATGGCATACCAACTCCAACGCAAAAATTAAATTCGAAGCGTCTTGCGGCAAGCCAAGCTGAAGAAGAACCTCCTTATGTTGAAGAGTTATCGTCCGAGGAGGAAGAAATTGTGAAAGGAAGAGGAAGCAATAAAACTAAAGCGAGAAAGAAGTCTGTCCCTGTTGCAGAAAAGTAATCGGTATCCGAACTTTTTTTAAAATACTTTAAAAAGGAAAAAATATCGGATGGTTCGATGAAGGTATTTTGCAACTACTGCAAGAAAAAGTATTCGTATAAAGCCGCGGATGGATATGGAAATTTTAAAAGGCATTTTGAGAATAACCATGCATCGATCCACGGAGAATAAAAGTCGCAAAGTCAACTCAACTTCCAACCTTCTACTGGAGCCGAGCCAGCCAGCAATCAAGGTATGTCTGAATCTCAACTTTATAAATATAATGAAAAAATTGTTAGAGAACAAATGGCAAAATTATGTACACAAGAATCTTTACCTTTTAATTTTGCGAATAGTAGGGGTTGGGAATATAGGATGCAAAATGGCTATAATCATGCTATTAAGAGAATTCCAGGTACCACAATGACTAGACAAGTAGTATACTTGGCCAAACAACATAAACTTGGACTACGAGCTTATTTTAGATCTATAAATCATAGAGTTTCTTTAGCTGCTGATACGTGGGCAGATTTTAAACAAAAACAATAATTATATGGGATTAACTATACACAGTTCCCGTTGATAGTGCTTTTAGTGAAGGAGGTTATATGTTGGACGAGCGGAGATCCCGAATGACGCCAAAAAATCTCGAGGCTCAAATGATACGCAACAAAAGCCGAGTTACGAGATCAAGAAAATAAGTGGAATGACTTATTAGCGGACCAAGATGCTATCAAGAAGGCACTGTTGAAGGAGAGTCTAGTCAAATGAGTCAAACCGATGATTAAGACAACGACGTCATCGACTTCGACTAAAGGTAAGTAAGGTAAGTCAAGTAAGTAAAATGAACTATGTAAGGCTTTGATTCCTCACAAGAATACGTAGGCAATTTAACTAAACTTAAAATTAAATACAAGTCATTTTTTAATTCTTCATAAGTAAAAGAACTACGTAGAGCTTTGATTCCTCACGAGGATACGTAGGCAATGTAATTTTAAGTGAAAATTTTAAATTAAATACAAGTTCATTTTTTCAAATGATTTACTTGTTTACTTATAATTATTTTTTGTGTATAAAATGATAATAAATAAAATTTTATAAATACTTCTCAAAAAAATTATCGCGGGTCGGACCTATGACCCGGAGGGTCGGACCCGGACTTGGACCCGTGGTCGACCCGCCAACCCGTACATTTCATATGTACGGATGGCGTTCGGGTCCTGGCCTGCCGACCCGGCAAGTCCGACCCGAACCCGGACCTGGGTCGGGCACCTTTACCTTCGGAGCTACGTGTTGGATTCGGGCTGCGCTCAGGGATATAAGAGGAATGCAGATCATACTTTTGAGAAAATTGAAAAGGTTTGGTATGTAGTGATTTGTAAGCTCTGTTGTTGGGATGTCAGAGGGGATATGGAACTCTGCCCTCCAACGAGCCAAATCCTTCCTGGTCGCCGAGCTTTTAATCTGGCCAAGGGTCCACGGGGAGCGGCGCGCGACCCGGAACAGCGATCGCCTTTCAGGTTCATAGGGATAGGCGATCGAGTATGCGTGAAAATCGAACTTGGGGAGTGGGTCGACCATTTTCTCCATAAGTTCGGCAAAGTCTGTAAAGGCTTTGTCGAACACTTTGTTCTGCTCCCAATACGCTTTTATTGCCATCTCCTCTTCGGCTAGCGACCGCTTTCGCTCCGCCTCCGCCGACCTGGCCGCGTCAGCTTCATTGAAAAGTTCTTCAACCTCCGCGGGTTCGATCCCGGCACGAATGGCCTCGACGACCGTCTCCACATGGAATTCCACGGAGGTTGAAGCCCCGGCGGCGGAGGTGCTACCCGTCTCAAACACCTTTGATACTCCTCCGGACATCTTCAGAAAAAAGAAAGGGAAAAAGAGGGCTTCTGTTCTTATCTAAAGAGTTCGAGTCGATCGACGTTCGTCACACAAAGCTTCAAAGGGATTCGGCTGTCTTCTTCTCAGACGAAAATACGGGTAAAGTGAACCCAGAAACCCTAGCCCCTTTTTTATAGGCGAACGCAGGGGCTTCTGGGCAAATAAAGCAAAGTCCCGAGGGTCGAAGCGCAAAGGTCGGAAAGTTCGCATTTAATGCCGCCCTCGAAACCCGCGTGTGCGTCGTTTCGAGGGCACGCCAAACGACGAGTCCGACAGAACCGTCGGACTCCCCCAACAGGAGCGCGACACGTGCCCCGGTGACGTTTCAAAGCCCGTTTCCACTTCCCGCTCTTTTCAGCGACCGAGTAGGTCGTCTAAATTCAAAATCAAGGTCCGCTCGAGAAGACGATCGCCCGAGTAGGTCATCCATAAAATGATAAGTCGCTCGTGTAATGCAAGCGATCGCCAGTAGAACCACCTCTCCCCACGTCTTTAACATGGGAGAGAGCTGGGGGGCAATTGTTGTGCGTCGATTTATACGCCTCAGCGGCGATCGGCACGAAGGCCGAGCGACCCAAGTCAGCATCGAATAATCCAAGGCAGACCGGCCTTCCGAAGGTTCCAGATCAAGTACAGAGCGATCGACATTCAGGACGATTGTCTCTCCGCACCTAGCGATCGACTCTAGTGCCCGACCAAGGACGACCGTTCCATGCCATGTGTAGGACCAACATCTGTCAAATCTACGAATAACGAATCTCGGGATGGAGGCCCACGTGCGGACCTGGAAAAGGCGCCGCAGGAAAAGGCTAGACTCAGCCCATCAGCAGCTGTCAGTGACAAGGATAGCCTCACCTACCGACGGACCCGTCGAAAGGTCCTAGGTGGGACCTCCCAAGACAACGACATGGGATGCGTGTTGCCTCCTCATTTGTCCGCACATCTGGCTGCTAGCAGCAGCTGCGGACTTTAAGGAAACCGACCCACGTGTTGAGACGATCGCCCGATTAATTTATTACAGGTAAGGCGATCGCCCGTTCGGGATTAAGACATCCCAACTACCTGCTCTTCTATAAGTAGGAGACCTCCAGCATTTGGAAAGGGGGGCGGAATTTCACAGTGATCGAACACGAAAAACACAGTAGATCGACCAGTCGAATCCTACATAGAAATCTATACAACATTTCATCTTTGTTACAAGAACTCACAGAGCATTAACTTTGGTTCTCCCGGCAATCATGAGCACTCAAAGCTAGATAACTAGGGTCATTACACTCATTGTAATCGTACTCTAACATTAATATTTGTACTCTAAAGTAGTTTTCGTATCAATAATATCTCGCGAGAGCATTTAAGCTCGGGACTAACAACCCCGGCAAATCTTGTGTTATTTACATTCCCTCGGACGTGTTCTCGCATTTTGTTTGTTACTCACCCGTAGCCATATGACTAGCTAGCCTGTGACCCTCTCATTTTGGCATAAATGGTTTTACATTCCCGTGTTACATTCCCGTCATTTTGCATTCCCATAGAGGAAAGTATTTTGTTTTACACGGTATATAATAAGTGATGTAAATACCTTTGTTTTGCATTCTCATAATACCGTAGCCGTATTATACAATCATGGAGCCTCGAACATCTTGTAGAATGCAACCATGGAGACGAACAGTGGAGGGTCTTGGTTTTCCTCTAGGCCACGGACTCACGTATTCTGTTTTACATACCAAGGTCGATACCCTTGGTATTTGTCCGTCGCTACGGGTGAGTCCGTATTATAAAACCACGCAAGGCTTCAGAAAAAGGAAAGTGAATTTAGGACAGCCTTTGAGTTTTGGTGTTTAGGAGGCTAGCTAGGGTTTGGACAAAATATTTCACTTTCTGATCGATCTTTAGGTTGTAAAATAAGTAAGACCCTTTTTCTTACTCTATTCTTTTTCTTCTTCTTCTTCGATCCGTGCCGAACTCAGATCCCAGATGCATCTCAAACCCAAGGGTTTCTAGTTTTTTTTGTTTTTTGGAAATAGTCTCAAACCCCGTCGTTAACATCAACGGAGAGAGGGAGTCAAAGTCAAAATCCGTCTTCAACGTGACCAGATGGCCCACTATGTGGGCTGGCTGAATAATTTGGGGGTTTGGGCTTGACTTCTTAGGTCTGGGTAAACTTGGGCTGGGAGAGGGGAGAGGCCTCGGCACCATGGATCTGGGATTATGGGTTAGAAGTTACTTTTGTTACTATATACCTCACCCTGTAAATCTGAACGCTTTCTCGTGTTTCTGGGAATCCCAATTCCCAAATGCTCTGTTCTTTCTTCTTCTCGTATTCTCTAACCTCACCGATATTTCTTTTTACCTGTGTTCCAGCAACGGATGTCGATCAGAAACTCTACGAGATATCAAGGATCTCAAACCTTTACATTACCGCAGCCGGCGGTGTTACTGGTTGGGATTCGAAAATGTCAAAGCAGAGGTAAGACTTTGACAACTTCAATCAATTACTCTAAATTTTGAATGTTTGACGTTTATATATATATATATATTTTGTTTGTGTAGGTCGCCGCAGAGGAGAGCAGGACTCGAAACTCGATTATGGTCGACTTTGCCGAGCAAATGATCCGAGAGCATTGCAATTCACGTGCGTTGAAACATGATATTTATTACTGTGGCATCCTCGCCGGATGACCTGTTGGATGGATAAGTTGATTTTTTTATCTTAGTAGGCTATTGTTAGACTGGTTTGTTAAGCGTGCATGTTTTCTTAGGAATAGATTAGTCGAATGGTTGCATTCTACGTCATCACAAATGTTCCTGCTTTTCATGAAATTGGAGTTGAAGATCCTAGCAGCAATTTCGTTACCTTAGGGAGTGGTGCAACATCTGCAGGAAGAAAGAAAATGCATTGGTGGATAGGGAAGATGGGGCAAATCGGTGCCTGCAAGCTCTTTTCAGAGCTCATATCGTGGATTCTAATATAGGAGGAGGGGGAGAGGGTAAGCGCCTATTTTCTACCCCCCTCTTCTTTCATTTTTTGATCATTTATATTATGTCATTGATTCTAATCGCTTGGTTTTATGTTTGTTTTAGTTGGTTGCTTGTAAGAGGGGATTTACACGGATTTTCTTTGGCGATACCCTTAGTTTGTACTCACGGTGTGTAGAGGCGGACACACAGGTTGTTTTGATTCTCTTTGTCACTGGCAAGAGTCGAAATGAATCAGAGATAGCGATTGCTTTTTATGTTACTTTGTGTCTGTGTTTGTCGAGTATAAAGAAAAATTATGTGATGTTCACAATTTTGTTTTCTTTAAATTTGAACAGGGGGAAGTACAGGGTGATTAGTGCCCGTTGTTTGCGATCCACAAAAGGTTACCAGGTACACCATGTCGCATTTCACAACCATAGCTATCTAAATCAAGCTACGGAATCTTTCAAAATGGCTAATGAGACACCAGTGCCGGATCCTGAGCCTTGGTAACATTTTGTGGATCGCAAACAACGAGCATTAATCACCCTGTACTTCCTCCTATTCAAATTTAAAGAAAACAAAATTGTGAACATTACATAATTTTTCTTTATACTCAACAAACACAGACACAAAGTAACATGCAAAGCAATCACTATCTCTGATTCATTTTGACTCTTTTCAGGGACAAAGATAATCAAAACAGCATGTGTGTCCGCCTCTACACACCGTGAGTACAAACTAAGGGCATCGCCAAAGAAAATCCGTGTGTAAGTCCCTCTTCCAAGGGACCAACTCAAACAAACATAAAACCAAACGATTAGAATCAATGAAAGAATATAAATGATCAAAAGAATGTGGGTGGAAAATAGGCGCTTACCCTCTCCCCTTCCTCCTGTATTAGAATCCACGGTATGAGCTCTGAAAAGAGCTTGCAGGCATCGATTTGCCCCATCTTCCCTATCCACCAATGTCTTCTCTCTAGAAGCTGCTTTCGACACTTGCTGAAGTGCGGATCTTTGATACATACTGTCGTGCTTCCAACAAATCCAAGGCTATCATTGATTTAGTTGACAACTTTTAGGGACATTATGTACTTATGCAATACAGTTCAATAATCTTCTTCCAACTGCTAAATACATTACTTCTGTTAGATACTGAAGCTGCAGATTTGGATGAATTATTAGACTACGATTACTTTTCCTTCTTTTTTTGTATATATTTTTCTTTTCCTTATGCGAGACACTCCAGAAGTGAGGATCACAAAGATAAAAAGTTACATGGAAATCCTCTTCTACGTCAATAACAACAGCGAGGCCTAAGCTCACCGCCATGGATCAACATTCGAGTAAAAAAGGGTAGAAACTTGAAAAGCACAGAAACTCATGCAGTTTTGTATGATCATTCTTGGTTTCTTCAACATCCTTCTCAAGATCATAATTTTCTATTACATAGGATTAGAAGAGAGTGGGAACTGAGTTTTCTTGTTGTATCCTGTCAATTCATAAATGGATATGCTAGGGGTGTTTCTATTAGTATCTACAATGTTTTGCCACATCATTATGGATGATGGAAGAATAGAAGTAGTACCCTGAAACAAAGTTGCTGATCATGAAAAAAGCTGGTATCAGGCACAAAATTCAACCTCCCATTCATTCAAGTATGATCAACATGATGAAACCGGACAAAATGGTTACAAACGAATGTGACTGCCCCCAGATTTTGCGCACAGCCTAACCTGCTATTGCTAGAACGCTAAATGTTCTAACACTACAGCAGCACAACTACTTGCGGATATCACATCACAATGTCTTCACGTACTACATTTAAGCAACATGAATCCGGTATATTTTATATCAAATATAGCAACATAAATTGACCAAGCTTAGTCCACATGTAATTGGCATCCGGATAAACAAGAACAATCAGGCAACATTACTCCAACAATCTCACAAGTTATACCAAATCATAATCAAAATTTACACAAGATCAACAAAATAAAACATATATACATGCAGCTCGGAGCAACTCAGGCATCCTTCCAAGACTCTTTCTTTTGATCATTTATATGCTGTCATTTCTAATCGTTTGGTTTTATGTTTGTTTTACATAAAGAAGCAGAGGTAAGACTTTGATCATTTATAAACAATCAGTCACATTCTTTTGTAACCATTTTGTCCCGTTCCATCATGTTGATCATACTTGAATGAATGGGAGGTTGAATTTTGTGCCCGATACCAACTTTTTTCATGATTAGCAACTTTGTTTCAGAGTACTACTTCTTTTCTTCCATCATCCATAATGATGTGGCAAAACATTGTAGGTACTAATAGGAACACCCATAGCATATCCATTTATGAATTGACAGGATACAACAAGAAAACTCAGTTCCCACTCTCTTCTAATCCTATGTAATAGAAAATTATGATCTTGAGGAGGATGTTGAAGAAAACAAGAATGATCATACAAAACGGCATGAGTTTCTGCGCTTTTCAGGTTTCTACCCTTTTTTACTCGAATGTTGATCCATGGCGGTGAGCTTAGGCCTCGCTGTTGTTACTGATGTAGAAGAGGATTTCCATGTAACTTTTTATCTTTGTGATCCTCACTTCTGGAGTGTCTCGCATAAGGAAAAGAAAAATATATACAAAAAAAGAAGGAAAAGTAATCGTAGTCTAATAATTCATCCAAATCTGCAGCTTCAGTATCTAACAGAAGTAATGTATTTAGCAGTTGGAGGAAGATTATTGAACTGTATTGCATAGGTACATAATATCCCTAAAAGTTGTCAACTAAATCAATGATAACCTTGGATTTGTTGGAAGCACGACAGTATGTATCAAAGATCCGCACTTCAGCAAGTGTCGAAAGCAGCTTCTGGAGAAAAGACATTGGTGGATAGGGAAGATGGGGCAAATCGGTGCCTGCAAGCTCTTTTCAAAGCTCATACCGTGGATTCTAATACAGGAGGAGGGGGAGAGGGTAAGTGCCTATTTTCCACCCCCATTCTTTCCTTCTTTTGATCATTTATATTCTGTCATTGATTCTAATCGTTTGGTTTTATGTTTGTTTGAGTTGGTCCCTTGGAAGAGGGACTTACACAGATTTTCTTTGGCGATGCCCTTAGTTTGTACTCACGGTGTGTAGAGACTGACACATGCTGTTTTGATTATCTTTGTCCCTGACAAGAGTCAAAATGAATCAGAGATAGCGATTGCTTTGCATGTTACTTTGTGTCTGTGTTTGTTGAGTATAAAGAAAAATTATGTAATGTTCACAATTTTGTTTTCTTTAAATTTGAATAGGAGGAAGTACAGGGTGATTAGTGCTCGTTGTTTGCGATCCAGAAAATGTTACCAAGGCTCAGGATCCGGCACTGGTGTCTCATTAGCCATTTTGAAATATTCCCTAGCTTGATTTAGATAGCTATGGTTGTGAAATGCGACATGGTGTACCTGGTAACCTTTTGTGGATCGCAAACAACGGGCACTAATCACCCTGTACTTCCCCCTGCTCAAATTTAAAGAAAACAAAATTGTGAACATCACATAATTTTTCTTTATACTCGACAAACACGGACACAAAGTAACATAAAAAGCAATCGCTATCTCTGATTCATTTTGACTCTTGCCAGTGACAAAGAGAATCAAAACAGCCTGTGTGTCCGCCTCTACACACCGTGAGTACAAACTAAGGGTATCGCCAAAGAAATCCGTGTAAGTCCCCTCTTACAAGCAACCAACTAAAACAAACATAAAACCAAGCGATTAGAATCAATGACATAATATAAATGATCAAAAAAGGAAAGAAGAGGGGGGTAGAAAATAGGCGCTTACCCTCTCCCCCTCATCCTATATTAGAATCCACGGTATGAGCTCTGAAAAGAGCTTGCAGGCACCGATTTGCCCCATCTTCCCTATCCACCAATGCATTTTCTTTCTTCCTGCAGATGTTGCACCACTCCCTAAGGTAACGAAATTGCTGCTAGGATCTTCAACTCCAATTTCATGAAAAGCAGGAATATTTGTGATGACGTAGAATGCAACCATTCGACTAATCTATTCCTAAGAAAACATGCACGCTTAACAAACCAGCCTAACAATAGCCTACTAAGATAAAAAAAATCAACTTATTCATCCGGCGAGGATGCCACAGTAATCAATATCATGTTTCAACGCACGTGAATTGCAATGCTCTCGGATCATTTGCTCGGCAAAGTCGACCATAATCGAGTTTCGAGTCCTGCTCTCCTCTGCGACGACCTACACAAACAATATATATATATATATATAAACGTCAAACATTCAAAATTTAGAGTAATTGATTGAAGTTGTCAAAGTCTTACCTCTGCTTTGACATTTTCGAATCCCAACCAGTAACACCGCCGACTGCGGTAAAGTAAAGGTTTGAGATCCTTGAATTACTGAATTATCGGATGGAGATGTAAATCTAGTCTTAATCGGATTGAATTACTGAATTACTCAAGAAATAACATGTTTATAAAATATTCTATTTGTTGAATTTTTATAAATTCATGTTGTAGGGCTTTCCGAGACGAGTTCAGCTGTCTTTCCGGATTCAAATCAGAGTTATATATCAAAAGTTATTATCCGAAGAAGATTTGGGGCGAAAACGCAAAAGTTAGAAATTCTGGGCTAAAAATGAAGTTTGAAACTCCTTACGTGCGTAACATCTAAAAGTTACGGGCGTAACATCTAAAAGTTACGGCCGTAACTCTTGACAGATTATTGATCATTGTCTAATTTTTTATACTTTTGGTCTATTATTGAGGGGATGACTGGCATTAATCCGATCTAATGTAATAATGCTGGAGTTTTGGAGCTATTAGATGACTTTATGTGTATAAATAGACCCCTTAGTTCCATCATCATTCATCTTATATTTTTTCATTTTGTAATATTTTCTTTTTGTGTGAAGAACACACTTGTGTTCTTGAGTGATTTGTGTAATAGTGGTGTAGCATATGTTGTTAAGGGAGTTTATTGCTTCTTTCTCCTTTATCTACTAAGGGAGTTAGGATCAATTCTTTCTCTTTTTCAACTAATAATGACTACTCAAGCTTGTATTATGTTTATTAAACCCTTCATGGGCTAAGTTACCTTAAGTTGGGATTATAAACAAGGTTAGTCATGTTATTTAAGTTTGTATAAAGATCTATTATGAATTACTTAATATTGTGTGTGATTTTCATTGTTTTAACAATCTTTATTTATTTGGCCAATAAATGACGATATTTATGGTCTTCATATGTTTCGAAAGAAAATATGTTTGATTAGATCCAATAATCTTCACTCTAAGTTGTTCTAGGGGATAGAAATATACCTATAGACCTTAGATGATTCTTTGAGTTATTTTCATAAAGCCTAATGCTATGTATTGAAGCCAATCAACATAGAAATATAGTGGATTGATTCAATATATAAGAGGCGTTTTATAGTTCGAAAGAGAAACTGTCTTTTTAAGGAAAATCGAATCTACACAACATAATAAGTAAATTCATCTTATGATCTCTTATACATCTTCTATAACTAATGATGTACTAAGTTTGTAATCCCAACTAATTCATTATATCTTTTATTAATCTATTATTAGTGTAATCTTTCATTTCCTTGAATATTAGAACATATATTGCATTTTCTTTGCAATTGTCAAACCAAACTCTTAAATTGTGTGTTTCAATCTTTAAAATCTCTATAACAAATAGTTAAATAGTGTATAATTCAATATATAACCTAACTTCCTCGTGGGATCGATAAACCGGACTCAAAAAGTCCACTTACTACTTGATACGATATCGTGCACTTGCGATAGTTACACTAAAGACGTGTCACCACTCCCCAAGTTCGATTTTCGCGCATACTCGATCGCCCATCACTATGAACCTGAAAGGCGATCGCTGTTCCGGGTCGTGCGCCGCTCCTCGTGGACCCTTGGCCAGATTAAAAGCTCGGCGACCAGGAAGGATTTGTCTCGTTGGAGGGCGGAGTTCCATGTCCCCTCTAACGTTTCCCTTTACGTGCCCGCCGAGAACGAACGTGCCGACCAACCTCCGGAGGGTATGGTCGCCGTTAATGAGTCGATCATGGGGGCCGGACTGCGGTTCCCACTGCCGTTCGCCGTGTCCTACTTGTTGACCGCGTGGAATGTGGCGCCGCTCCAACTGACGCCGAACGTCTGGCTGCAGATCGTTTGCACACTTACTCTGTTTGGCGGTCATCGGCTGTCGTCTTCCTTCTGCGCTGGAGATGAATTATCTCTTTAAACTGACGGCTCAGAAGGGTTCCATTGGCGGTTATCATATTCAAGGTCGCTCGGGCCGGGTGATTCTTGGGGTGCCGAACAAGGTTCAGGGCGATCTGACCAAGTGGTTTTGGGTCGGCGGAGCGTGGAGGTCGGCCTCGAGTGACAATCCCAACGACGAGTTGGCTATCCCCACCGGCTTCCGGGAGAGGAATCCAAGTAAGGGTTTTGATTCTCCCTTTGTTCGGATATATCCTGAACTGATCTAATTTGGCTTTCTTTTTGCAGGTACCCTTGTTCTGGCGGCGGGCGAGCTTCCCTTTGATTTTGCGATCGTCTGGGAGCGTATCCGTAGTCTTCCAAATTCTCACATCGACGCTCGCCAGATCAACAACGATGCTCACTGGTTGGCCGCTCGTTTGTTTTGTTTTCCCCGCCACTTAAGGGTCCCAGGTATGAATTTTTACGATCTTCTTCGGCTTGCCGATCGGCCTGAGACTGAGAAAAGTAATTGACCTTTGCCGATTGTTTTCTTTGCAGAAATCCACTTTCCTCGCTTCCTAGAGCCACCGAGAGAAGTCGCCATGTCGAACCCCGGGATCATGAGCCGTCTCCGCCAAGGGAAGAAGACGAGGCGGGCTCCCCCTGCGACGCTCCGAACTGTCCCAGAGGCGAGGCCTCACCTGGAGCCGATCGCGGAGGAACAAGAAACTCGGGAGGAGGGACTTCGGCTGAACCGCAAGAGACGGAGGGCGGAGGAGCCCCCGGCCTCCGCCACTATTGATGAGCGGCCGATCGTTGTGCCTCCGCTTTCCGCGGTTCCCCTGGCGGAGGGGTCCACGCCCTCGTCGGCTTTCTTGCAAGCCATGGCGACCGCCGATGCTGAGACCCCGAGCGGGAGGCCGTTCTTCGGCCGCGACCCAGAGAAGGTCGAAAGGTAAGCTTGGTTGCTTTTGCTGGGTTATGATATCTCCTTGTTGGAAATATGTCAACTCTTTTGTTCTTGGTGCAGGGTCCGTCTGATCCCGCATCCGATCGGTCGCCGCCTGGGCCCGTTCAAGCTCGTTGCTCGTCCTCTTGGCCGCCTCCACGGAATCCTTCTCCATTGCCACGATCATGTCTGCAAACTCGGCGTTCTGTTTCCGAGCAGCCTCGAGGTCCGCCTGGAGACGAACAGTGGAGGGTCGCCCCTCGTAGTCCTTCACGGCCTAAGCAGCCATCATCGCCGTATGAAGGGCTAAGACGAGGGTCGCCTGCATCGTGTCAGGGGATCGCCGACGCGCGATCGCATCCAGGTCGGTCGTCCGAGGATCAAGGGTATTTACATCTTGTAAAATGCAAAATGAGTCTCATAATACGTGAGTCCATAAGTGATGTTATGACAAACATCTTATGTTATTATGGTATCGACATAAGTGATTTTGTTTTATATACCATGTATAACACGGGTTTACATGTATAACACGTGTTTACATCTTGTAAATACCATGGTGGTCTGTAATGCAATCGAAGCGAACCCCACAAAGATTAAAGTGATTTTCGACATGCAAGAACCTCGGAATGTCAAGCAACGCCTCACGGGGTGTCTAGCAGCCCTTAATCGCTTCATTTCTTGGCTCGGAGACAAAAGCAAGCCTTTCTTCGCCACCATAAAGAATAAAAAATTTGCATGGACGAAGGAAAGTCAAATGGCGTTCGCCAAAATCAAGGAATACCTGTCCAACCCCCAAATTTTGGCAAAACCGATCCCCGGCGAGAAGCTTTTCCTTTACCTGGCAGCCTCGGAGGTCGCGTTGAGCGCAGTGTTAGTGCGAGCAGAGGGACAAACCCACCTGCCGATCTACTTCTTCACTCAAGCGCTACATGACGCGGAGACGCGTTACACTCCTCTGGAGAAGCTCGCCTACGCACTTGTCATGAGTGTTCGCAAGCTGAGAGCCTATTTTTTCGAACACCGGGTGGAGGATCTGATGACCCTCCCTCTAAGGCAAGTTCTGCACCGGCCAGACACCAACGAACGACTCCTCAAGTGGTCACTGGAGATCGCCCAATACGGTGTCACGTATGCCCTTCGCACGGCGATCAAAGGCCAAGCTCTGGCGGATTTTGTGGTGGAATTGACTTTCCCACATAGCCCGACCCAAGTCGGACGTCCCGCCTAGAAACTGTTCGTAGATGGATCGTCGACCAGCTCGCGAGCAGGGTCGGGGATTGTCCTCATCAGGCCCGATAGCCAGAGTTTTACAAATGTTGTGCGCTTCGATTTCCGAGCGACCAACAATGAGCCGAGTACGAAGCCTTAGTAGGCGGGCTCGATCTAGCGCTTGCCATGGGCGTTCGTCGCCTTCACATCTTCATGGACTCCCTCGTCGTCGTAAACCAAGTCAAGGGGGAATATGAGGCGCGCGGCGAACAGATGATCAGATATCAAGAGCTGGTCGCCGAAATGTGCACAAATTTCGAAGAAGTGCAGATCGAGCAAATCCCAAGAGAGCACAACTCTCAGGCCGATGCCCTATCCAAACTCGCATCGTCGGATGAGGCAGCAGACTTTTCTAACATTCAAATCACCAAGTTGGCGAGATCGGCGATCGACAAAAGCCTGGTCGCCACAGTCGCCATCGCTGAAGAGAACTGGATGACTCCATTCATTGAGTACTTGAAGAACAAAACGGTCCACACAGATCGGGTCAAGGCTCGCCAGCTTCAACTCCGAGCAACCAGATACACCCTCTTGGACGACCGGCTTTACAAGTGAGCATTCAGCCTTCCTCTCCTCAAGTGCATTACGCCGGAGGAAGGCCAACTTATTTTAGCGGAAATCCATGACGGGATCTGCGGAAATCACGCGGGAGGGTGAGCCCTCATCCACAAGACGACCAGGCAAGGCTTTTTCTGGCCTACCCTACGAAAGGACGCGATCGCCTACGCCCGATCGTGTCACAGGTGTCAAATAATGGGCCCGAACATCAAACTCTCCCCCGAGCAGCTCACCTCTATGTATAGCCCGTGGTCGTTCGCCCAATGGGGCATCGACCTCATCGGACCTTTGCCAACAGCACCGGGGGGATGTAAGTTCGCCATCGTGCGGGTCGACTACTTCATAAAATGGGCAGAGTCCAAGCCGCTCAACAAGATCGGCCAAGAGCAAGTAATCAAGTTCATCTGGAAAAACATCATCTGCCGTTCGGCCACCTCAGGCTATCATCTCCGACAACGGAAAGCAGTTCGACGGCTTGGAAGTTATGCAATTCTGCGAGAAATGGGGAATAAAAAAGTTGTTCTCAGCCCTTTACCACCCTCAAACAAACGGGCAGGTAGAGGCTGTAAACAAGATTCTCAAGCACACCATCAAGGCCAGACTCGAATCCAAGCAAGGGCGCTGGGCGAGCGAGCTCCCGGATGCTTTATGGTTACCGAACGACGACCAGAAATTCAACCGGCGAAACCCCATTCGCCCTCGCCTTCGGAACAGAAGTTGTGATCCCATCGGAGATCGTCGTCCTAAGCCACCGAACGGCGCAGCAAATGACGACGGACAATGATGTAGCTTGGCGAATCGATCTGGATATGCTCGAAGAACGGCGATTGACTTCGGAAATGAACAACACGATCCACAAGAGGAAATCCAAAAAATTCTTCAATTCGAAGGTCAATGAGAGACGGTTCCAAGTGGGCGACCTAGTCCTCAAAAAGATCCAGACCCACACGGGAGCATTTGGTCCGAGCTGGGAGGGCCCGTTCAGAATATCCAAGTGGCTAACCAAAAGAGCCTACGAGCTCCAACACCCAAACGGAACTCCGGACCAATATCCCTGGAACGCCATCCATTTAAAGAAATACTATCAGTAGCAATACTCTGTATTCATTTACTTGATGTACAAAGTGCTTAATGAGATCTCCCAATTCTCCACAAGTGATTCGCTTCGACAAAATAAATCAAAGGCTACTGCCTGAGGAACCCTTCCAAAAGAAAGGATGACTTGCTCGCCCTCCAAAGTTCGTCATCTAACATGACGAATATAGGAGAGTGATCGCCTCCCGCAGCACAACGTATACCGTCAAGGATCACCATCTAACATGACGATCCAAGGTAGAAGAGTGCCATCATGGTTGTGGAGGTCGATGGAACCAATCACTGCGACCATTAAAGGTTCATTTGGGCAGAGATCGCTCGCCCTTCGTTTAAATACGAGGCGGGCATAGCCAAAGGGCCCTCCAAAACAGATCTGTGGACACGCTCGCCCGCCTTCAAAGGTCCATCATCTAACATGGTGGACCCGGACAATGCGACGCGTTCCCCCCCGTCACAACTTATGCCCTCGAAGGTCCGTCATCTAGCATGTCGGTCTGATGCGGAAAAGTGCTAACAAGCCACGGTCGTGGAGTCGATTAATCCGACGACGCCCCGTGCAAGGACTCCTCCAGGCTGAGATCGTCCGCCCCATCGCTACATTGCGAGGCAAAACGTAGCCTACGGAGGACCCTCACAATTAAGTGAGTCGCGAGAAGTAGGCCATCAGACGGAATGTCGCTCGCGCACAAGACATGGTCGCGGAGGTCGGTTCCATCGAACTCCACGACTGTGCACGGTTCCTCTAGGCCGAGATGGTCAGCTTTCCTCGAGAAATCTGCAAAATTGAAGATTGCAGGAACTGAACCGAAGACAGCTCACTAAACGATTTATTTTCGTTCCGTTTCACTAAGTAAATAAAAACAAGGGGGAGAGCGGAGCTACACATACGACGATCGTCTTTGTTCAAATATACGTGCGACGGTCGGTATTGTTCAGATATATACACAACGATCGACTTGTTGTTCGGAAAATTACCAGTATGAGTTTTAAGTATATCAATCCATCTGGAGCTATACATACGACGATCGGCTTTGTTCAAATACACATACAATGATCGCTCCTCAAAATACGTTTGTATAAAGTCAAATGCAAAAGATTCAGAAAGACGTTCGTACAAACAAGAAATCAGAGAAGGAAATATTTATTCCATTTCATCAAAAATACGAGTACAGTCGCCCGAAGGCAAATTACAAGAAGCCCGAAGGCAAAATTACAAGCAAAAGCAAAAAAGAGCAGGATAACTCAGGCTGCCCCTGCCGAGCCATCGCCCCCGACCGCAAGATCGTCGCTCGCTCTCTCGCCAGCAGCAGGCTCTGAACCCCCATCCTCTGGGGCACCCGGATGGACAAGGTTCTCCGGCGACGGGTACCAACTCAGGTCGACCCCGTGATCCGCAGAGAGGTCGAGGATCGGTACTGAAAAGGCGGGCTGCAAAGGATGCTCAAGCACATAGGCCTTGAAGTTGTCAACCAAAGGGCCGACCTCAAGCCCTCTCTTCTTGGCAGCGCGGATTGCGTCAGCATAAGCCATGTAATAGGCAAATTCGCTGACGTATTCCACGTTGAGATAGGGATCGGCCTCGATCGCCTCCAGCTTCTCCCTCGGCCCCGCGATCGTTTGATTCGCGCCCTGGAGCTCGGCAGCCTTAACAACCACCTCTCCCTTCGACGACGCCAACTCGCCAGTCAACCGATCGACAACCGCCTTCAGTCCGACTCCTCTTCCTGCGCGGCCGCATGCGACCTACGGGCTTCCATCATCTGATCCCGCATTCGATCGGTCGCCGCCCGGGCCCGTTCAAGCTTGTTGCTCGTCCTCTTGTCCACCTCCACGGAATCCTTCTCCATTGCCAAGATCCTGTCGGCAAACTCGTCGTTCTGTTTCCGAGCAGCCTCGAGGTCCGCCTAGAGACGAACAGTGGAGGGTCGTCCCTCGTAGTCCTTCACGGCCTGAGCAGCCATCGTCGCCGTCTGAAGGGCTAAGGCGAGGGTTGCCTGCATCGTGTCAGGAGATCGCCAGCGCGCGATCGCATCCAGGTCAGTCGTCCAGGCCTTCGGCAGAGCGGCGACAGCCCGAGCAACGTAATGAGGGACGTTGCAAGCCTCGCGAGGAGATCTGCTCGCGAGGAAATCCAGAACCATCGGCGAGCAGTTCGGATCGGAGAGACGGACCCTGCACCAAGAACAAAAGAGTTGGCATATATCCTACAAGGAGATATCATAACCCAGCAAAAACAACCAAGCTTACCTTTCGACCTTCTCTGGGTTGCGACGGAAGAACGGCCTCCCGCGCGGGGTCTCAGCATCGGCGGTCTCCATGGCTTGCAAGAAAGCCGACGAGGGCGTGGACCCCTTCGCCAGGGGAACCGCGGAAAGCGGAGGCACAACGATCGGCCGCTCATCAACAGTGGCGGAGGCCGGGGGCTCCTCCGCCCTCCGTCTCTTGCGGTTCAGCCGAAGTCCCTCCTCCCGAGTTTCTTGTTCCTCCGCGACCGTCTCCAGGTGAGGCCTCGCCTCCGGGACAGTTCGGAGCGTCGCAGGGGGAGCCCGACTCGTCTTCTTCCCTTGGCGGAGACGACTCATGATCCCGGGGTTCGACATGGCGACTTCTCTCGGTGGCTCTAGGAAGCGAGAGAAGTGGATTTCTGCAAAGAAAACAATCGACAAAGGTCATTTACTTTTCTCAGCCTCAGGCCGATTGGCAAGCAGAAGAAGATCGTAAAAAATCGTACCTGGGACCCTTAAGTGGTGGGGAAAACAATACAAACGAGAGGTCAACCAGTGAGCTTCGTTGTTGATCTGGCGAGTGTCGATGTGAGAATCTGGAAGACTACGGATATGCTCCCACACGATCACAAAATCAAAGGGAAGCTCGCCCGCCGCCGGAACAAGTGTACCTGCAATAAGAAAGCCAAATTAGATCAGTTCAGGATATATCCGAACAAAGGGAGAATCAAAACCCTTACTCGGATTCCTCTCCCGGATGCCGGTGGGGATAGCCAACTCGTCGTTGGGATTGTTTCTCGAGGCCGACCTCCACGCTCCGCCGACCCAAAACCACTTGGTCAGATCGCCCCGAACCTTGTTCGGCACCCCAAGAATCACCCGGCCCGAGCGACCTTGAATATGATAACCGCCAACGGAACCCTGATCCGTCAGCTTAAAGAGATAATTCGCAGAAGAAAGACGGAACAGCCGATGACCGCCAAACAGAGTAAGGGTGCAGACGATCTGCATCCAGGCGTTCGGCGTTAGTTGGAGCGGCGCCATATTCCACACGGTCAACAAGTAGGACACTGCGAACGGCAGTGGGAACCGCAGTCCGGCCCCCATGATCGACTCATTAACGGCGACCATACCCTCCGGAGGTTGGTCGGCACGTTCGTTCTCGGCGGGCACATAAAGGGAAACATCAGAGGGGACATGGAACTCCGCCCTCCAAGGAGCCAAATCCTTCCTGGTCGCCGAGATTTTAATCTGGCCAAGGGTCCACGAGGAGCGGCGCGTGACCCGGAACAGCGATCGCCTTTCAGGTTCATAGGGATGGGCGATCGAGTATGCGCAAAAATCGAACTTGGGGAGTGGGCCGGCCATTTTCTCCATAAGTTCGGCAAAGTCTGTAAAGGCTTTGCCGAACGCATTGTTTTGCTCCCAATACGCTTTTATTGCCATCTCCTCTTCGGCCAGCGACCGCTTTCGCTCCACCTCCGCCGACCTGGCCGCGTCAGCTTCATTGAAAAGTTCTTCAACCTCCGCGGGTTCGATCCCGGCACGAATGGCCTCGACGGCCGTCTCCACATGGAATTCCGCAGAGGTTGAAGCCCCGGCGGCGGAGGTGCTACCCGTCTCAAACACCTTTGATACTCCTTCGGACATCTTCAGAAAAAAGAAAGGGAAAAAGAGGGCTTTTGTTCTTACCTAAAGGGTCCGAGCCGATCGACGATCGTCACACAAAGCTTCAAAGGAATTCGGTTGTCTTCTTCTCAGACGAAAATACGGGTAAAGTGAACCCAGAAACCCTAGCCCTTTTTTATAGGCGAAGGCAGGGGCTTCTGGGCAAATAAAGCAAAGTCCCGAGGGTCGAAGCGCAAAGGTCGGAAAGTTCGCATTTAATGCCGCCCTCGAAACCCGCGTGTGCGTCGTTTCGAGGGCACGCCAAACGACGAGTCCGACATAACCGTCGAACTCCCCCAATAGGAGTGCGACACGTGCCCCGGTGACGTTTCAAAGCTCGTTTCCACTTCCTGCTCTTTTCAGCGACCGAATAGGTCGTCTAAATTCAAAATCAAAGTCCGCTCGAGAAGACGATCGCCCGAGTAGGTCATCCATAAAATGATAATTCGCTCGTCTAATGCAAGTGATCGCCAGTAGAACCACCTTACCCCACGTCTTTAACATGGGGCAATTGTTGTGCGTCGATTTATACGCCTCAGCGGCGATCGGCACGAAGGCCGAGCGACCCAAGTCAGCATCGAATAATCCAAGGCAGATTGGCCTTCCGAAGGTTCCAGATCAAGTACAGAGCGATCGACATTCAGGACGATCGTCTCTCCGCACCTAGCGATCGACTATAGTGCCCGACCAAGAACGACTGTTCCATGCCACGTGTAGGACCAACATCTGTCAAGTCTACGAAGACCGAATCTCGGGATGGAGGCCCACGTGCGGACCCGGAAAAGGCGACGCAGGAAAAGGCTCGACTCCAGCCCATCAGCAGCTGTCAGTGACAAGGACAGCCTCACCTACTGACAGACCCGCCGAAAGGTCCTAGGTGGGACCTCCCAAGACAGCGACATGGGACGCATGTTGCCTCCTCATTTGTCCGCACATCTGGCTGTCAGCAGCAGCTGCGGACTTTAAGGAAACCGACCCACGTGCTGAGACGATCGCCCGATTAATTTAATACAGGTAAGGCGATCTCCCGTTCGGGATTAAGACATCCCAACTACCTCCTCTTCTATAAGTAGGAGACCTCCAGCATTTGGAAAGGGGGGCGGAATTTCACAGTGATCGAACACGAAAAACACAATAGATCAACCAGTCGAATCCTACACATAAATCTATACAACATTTCATCTTTGTTACAAGAACTCACAGAGCATTAACTCTGGTTCTCCCATCAATCATGAGCACTCAAAGCTAGATAACTAGGGTCATTACACTCATTGTAATCGTACTCTAACATTAATATTTGTACTACAAAGTAGTATTCGTATCAATAATATCTCGCGAGAGCATTCAAGTGCGGGACTAACAACCCCGATAAATCTTGTGTTATTTACATTCCCTCGGACGTGTTCTCGTCATGAAGGTAAAAATGAGACACATTTTTACATTCCCTCGGACATGCCAAAATGGTCGGTCGTCGGCAAAATGACGGGAATGTGATGGTATTATGAGAATGTAAACACGACCACGATTTGTTATACAACCCGTGTTTGCATTCTCCATGGTTGTATAATACGGCCCGTGTTAACAAATACCAAGGGTATTTTGATCCACACGGTCATAATATGTGATGTAAATACCCTTGATCCACATCTTGTAAATCGGTGTCCATGGTATTTTGTTTTATATCAAACAAAATGGTTCCTTGAAAAGGGAATATGACCAAGAGTCTCATAATATGGGTGAGTAACAAATAAAATGACGGGAATGTAAAATTATGGATAAGCCTTGGCTGCAGCATGAAGATGGTATTTGTGTCCTTTGTGGGATGGCGTTAGAGTCTCATTTTCACTTATTCTTCATGTGCCCTTACTCTACTAGGTGTATCTCTATTGCTAGGAGGGGGTAAAATTTTGTTGGCCTCACTCTCAGTGGAGTATTGGTATTCTTTGGGCGGCTAGGAGGTGGAGATGTAAGCATCTGGTTAACGTGGCATACCGTATCTTTTTGGCGGCGTTGGTCTACTTACTCTGGCAGGAGCGTAATGAGAGGAGATTCGGTCAGAGGCATCGAGATCCACACACAGTTACTTTTCAGGGGATTGGTCTTGTTCGTGACATTATCTCTCAGCGTTGGCCGCCTCATTCCTTATATGCGGTCGCTGTTAGGCGTATTTGGAGGGTTGCTTGGTAGTTCCATTGTAACTCTTTTATTATTTTTCTATTTCGTGCTGTTGGTGCACCTTCTGTAATGGTTGCTGGGTACTGGCCTGCCTTGTTGGCCAATCTTATTTATTTAATGCAATTGACCTTTCCCAAAAAAAAAAGACCATTCAATCCTCATCCAACGCGTCATTCGGAATCTCTTGCATTGGCAAGTTCAAAGGTTGTGAAGATCCTTGCTGACACTTTGTGCCGTGTGTGCAACACATGAAGAAGTTTTCTAATACTACCTCCGTCCCGCCCAAAGGTTTACATTTCTATCAAAAAGTAGTCCATTTAGTAAGTTTACATATATCACTTTTTACAATCAAATCAAACAATCAATTTTTACTTTTTTAATCTCCACCACTCATTCATCATCAATACTTTTTACTTTTTAATCTCCACCACACATTTAATCATCATTACTTACACCAATCATTACATAAAATACACCAAATATACACCCTCTGTCAACCTTTGGCTGGGACAGAGGGAGTAGGATTTTGGTGTCTGGAGTCTATATCTAAGGGGCTGTTTACCAAATTTGTCTGTCTGGATAAATTGTGTCTGTCTGGGTAAATTGATGATGTTGTTTACTTTCTCATCTGAATAAACTGTCTGAATAACAGAAATGACTGATTTATCCCTGAATATGAATTATAAGCTGTTTTATAAATTGTTGTTTGTTCTTTAAGCAATATAAATGATATAATCCAAAAATCAAAACATAAATTCATAATGTACTTAAAATCCAATTTCAAACACAAAGAAGTCAAGTTCAAACACAAAGTAGTCAAGTTCAAACATAAATTCATATATAAAATATTTAATAGTATATATATAATACATATAATATAGAAATATATTTTAAAGAACATATATAATAAATATTATACATATGAATAAATGTTAATATATAAGTAATATATAATATTTATTTATATATTCATAATATATATGATATTTTGTAGATACGAAAGTTTATTTATACAATAATATATAGTAACAAATATTATATATAAATTAATAATGTATACTCACTCCGTCCCATAAAACTGTGCTCATTTTGACTTTTATTTGTCAAAATTTATAAACTTTGATCATGAAATACAACTAATGTATAAAAAAATTATAGTAATGTAAGTACTTATTTGATTTGTCTTAATGTGTATTTTCTAAATATTATTTTTTTATAATTTTTATTCATATATAATTGAAGTTATTAATGATCAAAGGTGTATTTGGAGATATCAATCAAAGTCAAAACGAGCACAGTTTTGTGGGACATATGGAGTATTATTTATATATGCATAATATATATTACATTCATTTATATTAAAACCTAAATTTTTTATATTGTATATATAAATGAGTATATATAATGGGGACATGAGAGTCATTTTTTGTCCTAAATTATTTATATTGTATATATAAATGTGTGGTTTTTAATTAGGGGTAGGGAAGTTATTTTTTTGTCTTAATGGGGACAACACCCCTTTTCATGCTTAATGAATAAGTCATTTTTTTTGTCTGCGCGAATAAGCCATTAAGCCACAAGTAAACACCTCCAAATGTCTGAACGAATAAGGCATTTTACCCATTAAACTGATTAAGTCAGAAGTAAACAGCCCTTAACAATGACCGAAGCCGAAGCTAGAGCCATACAAGGAAGAGAAAAAACCAAGCGTTGTGAAGGTGCCCAAACCTCCTAGCCCTAATCTCTCTCATGGGCAAGGAGCTGCTTTGATTGAGTACTTTGGTGACCTGAATAATATATTTAGATACCGGCATAAGTCGTTATTTTTATAATTGTTTTAATTTTATATGATTTTTATAGTTATTTTATAGAATGTGTAATTTAGCCATGATTGAAAATGTCAGTGGTACCCTTTTCTTCCTTTCGTCTAATTTGCTAAATTCTTTTTTACTGATCTGTAAGTAATTTTACTGATTGAAAATAATTTTTGCTGATATTAATTTATTTTATTAAGTTACTGAATTGTTGATTAAAATTTAGTGTTTATGTTTTCATTTTGAGTACACGACACAAAATACACGAACACGAAAGTACACGATCGAGATTTAGTGTCGGTTTTGTGTTTACCCTTTGGGTACACGGCACGACACGAGGTACACGAAATGTATATATATATATATGTTTGGGTTATTCTAAAAAGGGTCTTATAATAAAAAGTGTAGGAAAGATTGTGGGAGTGACATGTGTCATCCCCATTCCACATCATATGACATGTGTCACCCCCACCCCGCGAAAAAAAAAAATTCCTGCCAATTTTTTTTTTTGGGGCAATTTTTTTTTTTCCCGTCAAAAAAATTCCCACCAAAATTTATAAGTGCATCACATTTATAAAGTTACTGCATCACAATTATGATTTTAGTGCATTAAGGTTATAAGTTACTGCATCATAGTTGATGCACTTAACCATAAACTATGATGCAGTAACTTATAATAAAGACGCACCAAACTTATTAGTGTGATGCACCAACAATATAAAAAAAGTGTAGTACTTGTATAAAAAAGAATCATATTTAATTTTGAAGCAATTACATACATATATGATGCAGAGAAACTTAGGATGATGCAGTTTCCTATAACTATAATGCAGTTACATACATGATTCACTTACTTATAACTATAATGCAGTTACATACATATGATGCAGAGAAATTTAGGATGATGCAGTTTCTTATAACTATAATGTAGTTACATACATGATGCAGTTACTTATAACTTATAACTATAATGCAGTTACATACATATATGATGCAGAAAACTTAGGATGATGCAGTTTCTTATAACTATAATGCAGTTACATACATGATGCAGTTACTTATAACTTATAACTATACTGCAGTTACATATATATATATAACGCAGAAAACTTAGGATGATGCAGTTTCTTATAACTATAATGCAGTTACATACATGATGCAGTTACTTATAACTTATAACTATACTGCAGTTACATATATATATATATATATATATATATATATATATATATATATATATATAACGCAGAAAACTTAGGATGATGCAGTTTCTTATAAATATAATGCAGTAAATTTATAACTATGATGCATTAAAACCCAGGTGCCTCACCGTTATGAAATTTGGTGCATCATAGTTATAACTAATTTTTATAACTGTGATGCACCAAAATAAAATGGTGCATCATAGTTATAAAATTTTGGCGGGAAAAAAATTTGGCCCCCAAAAAAAAATTTTGGCGGGAAAAAAAAAAATCGGGGTGGGGGGGGGGGTGGGGTGGGGTGGGGGGTGGGGGTGGGGTGGGATGGGTGACACATGTCATATGATGTATCATATGATGTGGAATGGGGATGACACATGTCACTCCCACAATTCTTTCTATACTTTTTATTATAAGACCCTTTTTAGAATAACCCCACCCTATATATATATATAATATTTATAACATAATTTAAAATTTTATATTTAATTTTATAAAAATATACATTTTATGAATTCTGTCTGAACTAAACTTTAAAATTCGAAAATTTCATAAATTCGTGCAAACATTCGTGTTTTCGTTGCCACTCATTTCGTTTTGTCTACTAAAATCTACAAAAATATTATTAAAATTACTAGTTTTTGTAATATTTTAAATTTATTTTATATTATGTGTCTGACACGAAAATACGACCCGAATTTGCGGGGTACACGACACGACACGAATTCATTTCGTGTCGTGTATGGTTTGGACTTTTGGTACACGAAAGTACACGATACGAACGATTTGCCAGGTCTAGGCGGCCCGTCGAAAAAACTGGTTGGTTAGCCTGTTGTTAAAAAAAAACTAGCAGGTCGTCGGGGTCTGCGGACTGCCGGAAAGAAGGTCGACGGGCCTAGTATTAAAAGAAATGCCTTCAGCGACAGCCCCACCAGAAAAACTGATTAGTGAGCGAGGAATTAAAAGAAAGAATGGTCGGCTGCCAAAGGTTTGCCGGCGGCGACATCACCAAAAAAAACTGGCCGGAGGGCCTGGAATTACAAAAAAAAAAAAAAAAAAAATTGGTCGGTCGCCCCTATGGCAAAGCTGGTCTGCCGGAGGTCCATCGGAGATCCCCGTCAAAGATTTTTTTTTCTTTTGAAGATTAGTGGTCCATTTTAATTTAATATTTTAAACGTATTTTTTGAAATTTATTGTTGTTAGACATCTGATATTATTGTTATTATTATTATTAAATTCAACACAAAGGGGAGGTGAGAGGGGGAAAGTGGTCTTTTTAGGTGCACACCACGACGATAAAAAAAATACTGTTGTACTTTATATTATAGGTTCGTTTTAAATATACGATATTATTTTTAATTTCTTTTTGAATATTATGAATTTTGCGATTTTTTTCTTTTGAATGGCACGCTATTTTTTTTTTTTGATTTTTTGAATTTCTTTCACAAATTTTAATGTAGTTCAATATATTTTCTACCCCTTTTCGAACTAAACTAAAAAAGAATAAATGATAACATGGGATACTATGGACATTAGACCTCTTAGAGCTAGGGCGAACCGAAAACAATCGGTTAAATTGAATTGAATCAATTCAGACCGTAAATAACCAAACCAGAGAACCACCAAAACCCAAAATATATAAATCAAAATGAAACCGAAGTAACTTGAGTTGAGTTTGAGTTTGAAAACCTAACCTAACCTAGAAACAAACCGAATTAACTTATAAATTTTATAGTTATAAAATATAAAACTTTAAGATAAAACATACTCTAAACAGAACTTATGGATATACAGCTTATGGATATAAATTTAGAAATTACAAATGCCATATTACTTGAATCTCATATAAAACAAAATGACTCACTAAACTGGCTGTCACTTCTTTTTCTCATGAAGTACTAGTCATTCCATGCAATTCGATGCAATTTTCATTTTGGATCATCCGGAAACAGCCTCTCTGTGTTAAGACAGGGGTAAGGCTGCGTACATCCGATCCCCCCTTACCCCGCTTTTGCGGGAGCCGTTGAGGCACTGGGGTAATGTTGTTGTTGTTGTTGTCATAGAAGTTGTAAATATTTTTTTCCATTGATTCCCGCTAAAATTTGCATATTTGCATATTATAATGAGATAACTAACACAACAAGAGATTATTGATGTCGAATTCTGCCGTTTTTTGTAGAGTATAAAGTAGTATATATTTAATCTCGATTAGAATTGGTTAAAGCAAAAAAAAAAAAAAAAGATTTGACACCCGAACAAAAATATGATATGGGTTGGGAGAGATTTAGAAACTGAAACTGAAACTGAACCAAGATTGTACTTTTATGTTCAAATTGCGGTCGAGATACCCTAATTCTCACCTCGACAAACCGAAAGTACCTCAACCACCAATATAAACAACCACGCCAAAACCCAATTAGAGGTGGATAGTGGGCCGCCATAGACTAGCACAACACCTCCTCGTCCATATGCAATTTTGTACTCAGTGGATCGACCTGGTCTTAGAAAATTAAATTAAAGGGACAAAATTAAACCTCTATTTTTTTTTGTTCTTCGGCGACCTCTGGTACGTCAGCGTCCACCGGAGTTCCAACGACCGGCCATTTGTTTTACGGCCAACGCCTGATTTTTCCGACGCATCATCGACCGTCGATCAACGGAGCTCCAGCAACAGGCATTTTTCTTTTTCTGCCGCCTATCGGTCTGTTCTCCGACGGATCGCCTGCAATCAGATGTCGGAGCTCCGACGATCGATAAACTTTTTTTATCGGACTATTTTCCGGTAGGTCGTCGATCGTCGGAGCGTCATTTTTGGATGACTGCCGGAATTTCTCATGGGCCGACATTTGATGGAGTCCCGACGACCGACCAACTTTTGTACCGACCGGCTGTCGGACTGTTTTCCGACGGGCAGTCGATCGCACGTTGGGCTGTTTTTGGACGGGTCTCCGACGAGAGGCTGGCGGACCTCCGATGAAGATAGTTTTTTTTTTCTCCAGATTTTTTTTTTCTAATTTTACTCTAACTATGGCACCGCCACCGTGTCATTATGGCACGCGTTATTTCTACTTTATAATATTAGGGACATTGGTGTTTTTGGTCATTGTTATCATAGTGTGCACCTGAAAAGATCATTATACCCATTTCCTCCCTATGTGTTAAACTTAATAACATCAAATTTTCAATAAATAATAAATTTTCAAAAGTACCATTAAAGTATTAAAGTAAAGGAACAATAAAGCTTCACAACTTGTTTCGTTCCTAATGGGTTCTCCGACGAACTTCCAATCGGTGGCCGACCATTTTTCCGGCGGGACGGCCACCAATCGCTGGTAGACCTTTGACAATCGATCAATTTTCTTTTTCTGCAGGCCTGACAATTTGTTTTCCACCGGGCCGCCGTCAATTGTCGGTAGACCTTCAGCGACCGACCCTTTTTTATATGGCAGGCTATCATTGTGTTTTTCTGCGGTCGATCATTTTTTTTCGGGGATTGCAGTCGCCCGCAGGCTTCTGCGTCGGCGGAGCCGCCACTAACCGACAGACTTCCGGCGATGCCCAGTTTTCTTTTGCGTGACCATTGCCGTCAGATCTTCAAGAGCCAACATATTTTATTTCTAGCAAGATAATTTGTTAATTTGATTATTTTAATTCAATTATGGTACTGCAACCATGCCGTTACGGCACAAATTATTTCTATTATATATATGACCTCTTGATGCATGATGATGTGACTCTTTATAAATGAAACCTTTAGGACTCCAAGTCGCCCAGTTCATTTTGTAGGATTTTGATCAAAACTACTTTGGCAGAAATATCGAAATGGCCTGAGAACCATCTATAATGTGAGAAGTAGAACAAATCTAAGATGTTAAATGAATAAATGAGGAGAGTCCAGATTTTGACAGATCATCGTTGTAAACGAGTAGTGAATTGCTAAATTAAGGAAAATAGTTCATTTTTGTTGAAGGGAAAATAACCGAGACAGAAAGTACGGCAAAAGTTGTTGTTGTATTATTCCATTGATGAGCTCCCTTTAAATAGGGAGAAATACATACAAGCAGGCCTTAGCCAAACCCTAACTAGGAAAGCCCGTAAACTAACAGACTTAGGCACACAATGGGTATTATTCCTTTAACACCCCCCCTTGTGCCTAGTCTACAAGGGCATGTCATGTTGCCTCGTTAAAACCTCGTCAAGCAAAAACCCAATGGGAAAAATGTCTTGATCGTAGGGAAAAGAGTACAACATCTAGACACATCAAGTTTAGACTTCGTCCTTTAAATCTATCCTCTCATATGATCGTTACATTTAATCATAGCGCTACTAAGGTGACCATTCCATCGATCACCAAAATCGTACATCTGTTACCTCGTTAAAAACCTTTCCAAGTGATAAAAACCCTGTGGGAAAAATGATCCTTGGAAGGAAAAGAGTGTAACGTACGGTGTGGATGTAAGGCTCCCCCTCAAGTCTACTGTTGCGATATTTCTTTAACGCAAGTGCACGTTATCGTATACAAGTAATAAAGTGATGAGTGAGTATCGTTCCCACGAGGACTGAATCACTAACTACCGATTTTTGTGTATTCTAGTTTTATTTGAACAATCAAACTTTGGTTTCGCAATTAATTACTAAAAGAATTAATAAAAGACTAGACAGTAAAAACGATAGCTTGAAGAAAGAGAATCAAATGATGAATAAGTCTAGGATTCTGAATCCACCTCGGTTTATCCGAATTTACTCTCGATTATCTGAAGTTAATGATTTTCCAAATTTATTGAAGACGAAGATTGCTAATATACTCTACCGCCTCTCCCGAGGTCAATAGATTTATCTAAAGGCGAATAACGCACTCTATCCCTAGGTGAATTAATTCGTCAATAGGCAAAAAGCATAAAATCTCCAAAAGGCCACGTAGTTCCTATGAGTATATTCCTATCTCACAAGATAAAACGGTCCTCACCAATAGTTCCTCACCAACTCTCCTCTCCCGATTCGAATTGAATGATTAAGACAATACAACTATTGGCCAGATAATTGAAAGCATTAAACACGATTGGAAAAACTCAACAAAGAGGGAATTAAATAGATAATCTCAAGCAAATCCGTCAAAATATAGGTTTCATCCAAATCCTAGATTAGGGTTTTAGCCTGACATGCTAAATAATGAAAATACCGAATTAATAAATAAAAACATGAAAATCAAACGCAGATGAAGAGCTCGGATTCCTCCGTTCTTCTGGCTTCCGCCCTCTGCCCTTGATCTCTTCTGCTTCTCTCGTCTGCGATAATCTTCTGTGTTCCTTATTTTCCCCAAGCCTCCAAGATTCTAAAACTCCCAAGATAATTAATTAGGGTCTTAAACCCTTATTTATAGCTCTCACCGTCTCGAAATCGCGTCCATGTGAGTAGGTCGAGAACTGGCTTCAAAACGGCCCAAATCCGCGCGGAGCACACCAAAACCGCCTAGTGTGCCGCGGCTCACTTAATCTGTGCCGCGGCACATAGCGTGTAATTTAAACTGGCGTGGGTGTTACGTGCGGGCGCGGCTCACTGGTGTGCCGCGGCACGCAGTCTGATCTACTCAGTGTCCATTGGTTGCCTTCCTGTGCCGCGGCCCACTTGCCTTGTGTCGCGGCCCACTGCCAAAACTCGCCGTTTTCGCCCGTTTTGCCTCGTTTTAGCTTCCGGACTCCAATCTCCTGACAAACATACAAGATTAAGGCATTAAAAGCTCATTGATGCAAATTTACTCGCCAAAATAATACAAAATAATGATAAATAAGCGTATAAAAATACGCCTAACAAATACCCCCAAACTTGAGCCTTTGTTTGTCCTCAAGCAAAAAGAATTAATTTTAACAAAAGAATATCGTGAATAATCGTGCAACTCACTGTGCTCAACCTAATCAATACTATCCTGAAATTCTCTCTGAATAATACGAGTATCGTAATAGCGAGCTACACTCAGAATACTGATTCTACAAAGTAACCAAGTTCAGTCCTAATCACTCGTTCATGAAGAAAATCCAGCTCAAAGATTAACAAACGTGCAGTTAATCGACCGTCAATATGAAAGGTAAAAATAACCAAGCTAATTCGCCCCGTTCCACAGTCTAATGGCAAAATTTTCACGAGTTTCATTAAAAATAACCCTCGGACAGTATTCCCTTATATATATGCTCAAGAATTTGATTCGAGTTGACCACTAGGTTCGGATCTCGGGATATTTTATCGGGATAATCCTAGGGTGGAACTTCCATTCTCATGTATTGGGAAACCGTTTGACGTAAAAGACACTCATGGGGCACATGGATGCTTCTAGTTACTAAGTTCCCTTCCACAGCGGAGAAACAACTCGCAAAGCTATTCCCGCATGTCCAAATCAAGGTCGCTGTTTTACGCGAGAGTAAACAACGAGTCACGCGAGTACCCCCGGTTACTAGGCTCCCTATCATTGGCACATGCGAAATTTCTAAATCACTAGTCTAATAAGGGTCGTCGTTTTACGCGAGAGTAAACAACGGGTCACGTGAATACCCCCGGTTACTAGATTTCCCATCATAGAACAAAAATGGCTCGACTTTTGGGAAAAACTGACCGACTCTAAACTCAAACTAAGCGCCAACACGACTTATATAACTGGACGACTAGCTAACCGAAAAATGTAACCAAACGTATCGACAGTGATTTTAAAACACGTATGTATCCTCTCTTATCCGCTAAGACCACTACAATCACGAAAAAAAATTTCGGACCTAAATGAAGACTTAGCAGAAACAGAAATCACTGACTACAACCCGACTAAAACTCGACCGTTTCTTCAGAGAGAAAAACAGTGTCGTAACATCAGTATTACACAAATAGAAGCACGAAAAATTCACGAATAGAGTAAAATCAAGACAAGCAAGGCTATCGACAAAAAGATAACTAGAAATAACAAAAAGTGCAACGAAATAAGTACAGCAGTAAATGTAGCAACAGAAATAGACCCCCCCCAAACTTAGGACGTACATTGACCTCAATGAACACAATATAATATGCAATAAAAGTGAAAGGTCAAGTACTCCCCTACAATCCTCTCACGAGCTGGTGCCGGCATCATCCGGTGAGGAGGGTGGTGTGGCTGGCCGAGCAGGTGCAATAAATGGCCCGTCCGGATGCAAAATGTGGGCCGTCCATGCGGCAAGGTGCTCCTGATGGTAGGCATCCCTCGCTGCCATACGCCTCGCCTCACGCCGGTTGGCCCGGCGGGCCTGCTCTCGCATCTCATCCCTGACGGCAGCAATGAAGCTCTCTCTCTCTCCGTCCGCTGCTCCTCTCTCATGGCAGCCAGCATACTCTCTCTCTCTCTCCTCATCTCCTCTCTCATGTCCTCTCTCTCTCTCTCTCCTCATATCCTCCCTCAGCCCGTCGAACATCGCCTGCAATCTCTCTCTGTCGGGCGGCGGGCCGGCATCCGTCGCCCCGTGTCGCAAAGAGGCTCGGGGGACCCCTCGTGGGCCTCATCCAGTAGAAATCCTCTCCCCCGAGCGTGCACCGGCGCTCCTCCCCACTGGTCAAAATGTGAGATGATGCGGTGGTCGATCGGGGCCTGGGGAGCTAGCATCGGCTCATCGTCCGACCACGTCAGTCCCGACTGCCGGCACAGAGCGCAGATAAGAGAGGGGTGCTTCAACCCCGTCTTGGCCCCTCCCTGAATGCACTGGAATATAGATCGGACCAAGAGAGGGGCCACATCGAATCGCAGCCCGGATATGATAGCATATAGTGTCCGGGCGCGGGAGAGAAAAACAGTGCGGATCTGAGATGTGGGGTCTATACGAGCGCAAATAAAATATAGCCAGGCACGCCCAAGCCGACTGAGGCGCGAGCTCTTGAAGTAGAAAGTGGAAGAACCCGCTGCTCGCCGCTCCCAGTCGGAGTCGGGCTGCGTAATAGTCTCTAGCAGAGCCTCCTTCGTGAGGCTAGTCATAACTCGGTCATAAGCCGTCTCATCTACCACCGGCAGCCCAAACAACCTCCGAATAGCAGCTGTGGAATAGTCAACCGTAATACCTCGGACATCGACCTGAGTCCGAGTGTCTGACTGCTGCAACATCTGGCCTGCTCAAATGTGCTTCAATAGCGCGCTGGCATAGAACTCCTGCACTATCGAGATCACCGCTGGCTCGGGGGGTGCAGCAAAACGGGCCCACCCCATCTCGTCTATCATAGCAAGCAGTTCCCCGTCTTGGGGGGCTGGAGTGAATCCCCTCTCCGGGATAATAGGTCGCGGCCGAATATTCTCATTGAAGATTTTGTGGATCTGAGGGTCAGAAAACTGGTGCACCTCAGACTCGGCGCGACTACGAGAAGTTTCCCCTCGAGTGGGGGACGACTGAGTCCTGGCCCTCTTGCTCAGCTTCTTAGTCCTAGCCATAGTGAGTCCTGAAAAAATTTAAACACCGAAGTTTACTTACTCCAACAATAACGAGAATAATCATCACTCGGCTAAGGATATCCGGCCGTAAATCAGAAATTTTACGAGATAGCACAACCGTGAGAGAAAAATGAAATTGAACCATAACGTTTAAACTAGACGTACGGGTTGGGGTTGCTGTAATTCCAGAACGACTACATTTGCACATAGATTCAAAATATTCCGGTAATTTCTTAAAAGTTTTTCATTCAGACATTTCATCAAACACTTAAAGGGCAAGAGTTCACTTGAATAATAAATATGGCAATAACTCGATTAAATCCCCAAGAACAAAAACGCGAATCACTCACCATCAAAACGACATATTCAATTCATTCATAATCCAAAATAACCATGAAAATTCGATCAAAACCATCATGTCATCCACTTAACCATCATAGAACTTTTGAAAGAAAAAATAGACATATTCAACCATCAAATGCATAATACAACTTCACATTTAAATTCATATAACAATTTGAGATTAGGAATTTAGACATACCTTGCTTGGATTGTGAAAAATGCAAGAAAATGGCAAGAAGAAGGAGGGAGGAGGATGTTGGCCGATCGCGCGCAAGGGAAAGGAAGGGAAGAAAGGGAAGTGTACCTGGGGTGGCCGGCCGAATGCGGGTTATAAGGTACCTGGGCTGTTCAAATTCCGCATGGTGTGCCGCGGCACAGCTTAAGTGAGCCGCGGCACCGAGTACAGTCCCTTTTTACCTGTTTACATGTTTTGTCGTGGGCCGCGGCTCAACTTCCGTGTGCCGCGGCTCAGGGCTCAAGTGTGCCGCGGCTCAGTAATGTTGTGCCGCGGCACAAAGTACAGAAAGTTTAGCTCACCCTTTCGATTTGTGTGTGCCGCAGCTCAGGCATAATTTTCTCCCCTGGGACTTTTCCTGCTCAGAATTTTAAGAGGAACACATCAAAAGCGAGAGGTAAAAGCAAATCAAAGCACAAAATGATAAAAAATAAAAATTCAAGAATGCAAGAAAAAAAACAGAAACTCAAAAATCTACAACTACGAACTCGGGTTGCCTCCCGAGAAGTGCTAAGTTTATAGTCTTCGGCCGGACCTATTAAAAAAATATCAGTTCGCTTTTCGCAAACTCCATTTGATCTCCGCCCCGTTCATCGAACCGTCAATATGGTTTTTAAAATTTTGACCATCGGCCATTAACGATTCGATTTTCGGTTCGGACATCGAATGTTGTTTTCGGAAAGGTTTTGACGAAAACAACTTTCCGAAACACCCGTTTTTCTCATGACTAGATGTCCGTTTGATTTCCGGCTTATTTCCCTCTTTCAAAAATGACTTTATGACAGCAACAAACTTGTCCGAGTGTGGCTGGTCGGATGGCGATGATGGCATGTCCACATGCTTGAGAAATGCGACTCGTTCTATATCTTTCTTAAAAGTTGGACCATCTGAAACGGAATCTGAATTTTTCGGCCGACGATTTTTTCGGTGTCTTTCTTTCGCAACGGCCTCCACACTTTCACTTTGAGAGCTCTTATCAACACCTCCCGAACATGAAAAGGATTTGAATACTTGGAACGTAACATGCTCTTCTTGAACCCGCAGAGTTAATTCTCCTTTTTCCACATCTATAAGAGTTCTGTCGGTCGCTAAAAATGGTCGTCCCAAGATAATCGGGATATCTTGATCTTCCTCCATGTCGAGAACAATAAAATCCGCTGGAAAGATAAATTTATCCACTTTTACTAACACGTCCTCAATCACTCCCCTCGGATACTTAATAGATCGACCCGCTAATTGCAAGGAGACCGTCATCGGCTTTGCTTCTCCAATTCCCAGCTTCTTGAAAATAGACAGAGGCATGAGGTTAATACTAGCACCGAGACCGCACAACGCCTTGTTAAAAGAAAGATTCCCCATGGTGCACGGTATGTTGAAACTTCCTGGATCTTTCAATTTTGGTGGAAGCTTCTTCTGAAGAATCGCGCTGCACTCCTCCGTTAAGGCGACTGTCTCAAACTCCTCGAGTTTTCTTTTCTTTGACAAGATCTCTTTCATGAATTTAACGTAGCTTGGCATTTGTTCCAACGCGTCGGCAAATGGAATGTTAATATGAAGCTTCTTGAACACGTCGAGGAACTTAGAGAATTGCTTGTCCGCTTTTTTCTGCTGTAATCTCTGCGGAAACGGGACGAGTGGCACATATGTCTTCGGGTTATCCGGAAACGTTATCGAGGGTCTCCAATCTTGTGTTTCTTCCGTCGCTAAATTTTTCTTCTCCCCAATTTCACTTCTCTTTTCACTTCTCTCGGGCTGGTCACACACCTCCTTCCCGCTTCTCAAACTGATTGCATTTAGACTTTCTCTAGGATTTGTCTCGGTTGTACTTGGCAATGCTCCCTCCGGGCGGGCTGTCAACATATTAGCAATCTGGCCCAGCTGGACTTCCAAGTTGCGAATGGAGGCAGAATGATTTTGCAATGTTGCTTCAGTACGGGTCATGAATTGACTCGTATTCGCTGCCAATTTCGCAATTGCTTCCTCGAGAGAAACTTTTGGAACGGGAGGAGGCTGCTGTTGGTTTTGAGTGAACGGAGGCTGGTTCGAGTTTTGTTCGTTTCTCCACGAGAAGTTGGGATGATTACGCCATCCCGGATTATACGTGTTGGAGTACGGATTATTTTGCCGGTTTCCGTTTCCTACGAACTGAGCTTGTTCAATTTGGGACTGCTAGAACGGGTTTCCGACTTGGCACTCCGCACTAGGGTGAGATCCGTTACACCAATTACAAGACTCAATAGTAACGGGGGAAGGAGCATGCGAAAATGCTTGGAGCTGCTGCGTTAATGCTGCGACTTGGGCTGACAACGTAGATATCGGGTCATTACTCGAAATTTCCATAACTCGCTTCAGCATTATTCGTTCGGATGGCCATTGATAAGCATTAGCGGCCATAGCTTCCAACAACGAGTGTGCTTCAGCCATCGTCTTTCCCATCAAAGCTCCACCGGCGGCTGCATCCACGAGAGTGCGTGTAGAGGCACTCAATCCATTGTAGAACGTCTGAATCTGAAGCCAGTCCGGAAGGCTGTGATGTGGGCATCTCCGTAACAAATCTTTGTATCGCTCCCACGCCTCGTGAAGCGATTCCATGTCATACTGACCAAAGGTAGTGATCTCGTTTCTCAGTGTCGCCGTCTTAAAAGGTGGAAAGAATTTAGCAAGGAAGCTTGCGCTAACTCTGCCCATGTCGTGATCGAGCCCGGCGGTAAAAAATTCAGCCAAAATTTCGCTTTATCCCTCAAGGATAAAGGGAAAAGCCGTAATCGGATAGCATCGTCGGTGACACCATTGTTCTTGAACGTGTCGCAAATCTCGAGAAATGACGCAATGTGTGTGTTGGGGTCATCGTTCGGCAATCCACAAAACTGGCTAGCCTGCACCATCTGAATGATCGCAGGCTTGATTTCGAAATTGTTGGCTTGGATTGTTGGACGCCGAATCCCCGAAAAGTTTGCGTTAATTTGCGGTATAGCATAATCTCGAAGTGCCATTTCCGGTTGAGCTTGCTGCACAATATTATTTCCTCCGTGATTTTCGATATTTTCGGCCATGGTCACTGTCGTCTGTAACTCTCGTTTCTCCTTCTTGTTCCTTCGAAGAGTGCGCCCGAGTTCGGTATCCAAAGGTAGTAGGCCTTCGTTACCGAATTTTCTCATGCACTACGCGAAAGATCCTGAAAGAAAAAAAAAAACAAATAAATAAATAAAATTAAATACACAAAAATAAGTAAATAAAAACGTTCAAACTAAGACTAGAAATACTGAAATCGATGTTAGCAAAATTTCAGTCCCCAGCAACGGCGCCAAAAACTTGTTGCGATATTTCTTTAACGCAAGTGCACGTTATCGTATACAAGTAATAAAGTGATGAGTGAGTATCGTTCCCACGAGGACTGAATCACTAACTACCGATTTTTGTGTATTCTAGTTTTATTTGAACAATCGAACTTTGGTTTCGCAATTAATTACTAAAAGAATTAATAAAAGACTAGACAGTAAAAACGATAGCTTGAAGAAAGAGAATCAAATGATGAATAAGTCTAGGATTCTGAATCCACCTCGGTTTATCCGAATTTACTCTCGATTATCTGAAGTTAAAGATTTTCCCAATTTATTGAAGGCGAAGATTGCTAATATACTCTACCGCCTCTCCCGAGGTCAATAGATTTATCTAAAGGCGAATAACGCACTCTATCTCTCGGTGAATTAATTCGTCAATAGGCAAAAAGCATAAAATCTCCAAAAGGCCACGTAGTTCCTATGAGTATATTCCTATCTCACAAGATAAAACGGTCCTCACCAATAGTTCCTCACCAACTCTCCTCTCCCGATTTGAATTGAATGATTAAGACAATACAACTATTGACCAGATAATTGAAAGCATTAAACACGATTGGGAAAACTCAAGAAAGAGGGAATTAAATAGATAATCTCAAGCAAATCCGTCAAAACATAGGTTTCATCAAAATCCTAGATTCGGGTTTTAGCCTGACATGCTAAATAATGAAAATACCGAATTAATAAATAAAAGCATGAAAATCAAATGCAGATGAAGAGCTCGGATTCCTCCGTTCTTCTGGCTTCCGCCCTCTGCCCTTGATCTCTTCTGCTTCTCTCGTCTGCGATAATCTTCTGTGTTCCTTCTTTTCCCCAAGCCTCCAAGATTCCAAAACTCCCAAGATAATTAGGGTCTTAAACCCTTATTTATAGCTCTCACCGTCTCCAAATCGCGTCCATGTGAGTAGGTCGAGAACTGGCTTCAAAACGGCCCAAATCCGCGCGGAGCACACCAAAACCGCCTAGTGTGCCGCGGCTCACTTAATCTGTGCCGCGGCACATAGCGTGTAATTTAAACCTGGGCGCTGGGTGTTACGTCTGGGCCGCGGCTCACTTGGACTGTGCCGCGGCACAGAGTACAGTCTACTCTGGTGTCCGCTGGTTGCCTTCCTGTGCCGCGGCCCACTTGCCTTGTGCCGCGGCCCACTGCCAAAATTCGCCGTTTTCGCCCGTTTTGCCTCGTTTTAGCTTCCGGACTCCAATCTCCTGACAAACATACAAGATTAAGGCATTAAAAGCTCATTGATGCAAATTTACTCGCCAAAATAATACAAAATAATGATAAATAAGCGTATAAAAATACGCCTAACATCTACACCTCCCCCTGATTTGTACATCAATCAAGTAGTCGTTGCCTCATTAAAAATTTCGCCAAGTAACAAAACCCAATGGGAGAAAATGAACCTTGGTCAAAGAAAAGAGTACAACACATGTGATTAAGTTTCTTTATAATCATCATTTCCTTGTGATCTTTACATCAATCTCGGAAGTTGGAAAACTCTACAGCTCCCCCTAATGCTTACATTCACATATCGTTGCCTCGTTAAAAACCTTGCCAAGTAACAAAACCCAGTGGGAAAAATAAACCTTGGTCTAAGGAAAAGAGTGCAACATATGTAAGTATATTCCATTATATCTCACATATTTCCCGTTATGATCATTCCATCAATCAAGGGGATTTACAAGTTACATCATGTTCATAAATGTAAGTATGCTCATCAGTGGTAGTACTTAACCGCTAGTTTCTCACAAGTGTAGAATGATAGTTCTTTAATCATGTACACTCACAGACTGATTCATGCAAAGCAATAATCATGTCGTGAAGGAGGTATCCAAAAAGGGGTTTGCTTAGTCGATTTCCAAGACATAAGCAATTCATACCAACACATACTTTGTGGTAGTTGCTTCGGCACCAGCATTTACTTTAGCACTTGCCTTTTCGTAAGCAGCTTCATTTGCCTGCTTGTAGGGAAAGAATAGTCCCAAGTCAATGGTTTCTTTTAAGTATCAGAAGATATTCTTGATACCATTGATGTTGCGTCGCTGCTAAACTAAATCTAGTCAGCGAGTTAACTGAGGAGTGATATCAGGTCGTGTACATTGAGCTAAGTACAATAATGCGCTATTGCACTCATGTAGGGAATTTCAGCTCCGAAAGCTCTTCGTCACTTTTCTTTAGACGAAATGGATCTTTCATTTGCATCCAAATGTTCGACCTATCATGGGGTGCTAGTCGGGTTTACCTTGTCCATGTTAAAGTGCCTGAGAAACTTCTGGACATAAAAGACCGGTGGAATGAATTCCAAAAACTTGATGTCTATGTCAATGCCTCGACAGAACCGAGTTTTCCCAAGATTTTTCATCTCAAACTCAATTTTCAAGTATCCGGTGGTTTCTCTTATTTCATCAAGACCGATTATGTTCATGTCATCGACATACATTGCGATAATCGCAAATCCGGAACTTGTTTTTGTTGTGAAGACACAGGGACACAGTTCATCGTTCTTATATCCCTTCCTAATCAAGTATTCACTTAGAGACGGTTATACCACATCCTTCCGGATTGTTTCAAACCGTAAAGTGAGCGTTTCAAACAAACTGAATACGCACTTCGTGGTCTGGAGTTACTTGATTTGGGTAGTGAAATGCCATAGTGCAGTTCCGTATATATCTCTGTATCTAGATCCCCATAGAGATACGTAGTAACCACATCTATTGGCTGCATTTCCAGTCCCTCGGAAATTACTAAGCTAATGAAATAGCGGAACGTATACGTGGGAGTACATTTCCCCGTAATCAATTCCAGGGCATCGTGAGAAGCATTACTTCGTGAACCTTGTACATTAGGACTCTACTATTCTCACTATGATTTACGACAAATGTTCGATTATGTCCTTCAGGCTTTACACTTGGTTAGGTTAGCACTACTTACACCAAATACCTGTCTCTTTGTCGGAGAATCTAGTTCTACCTGGAATATTTTTCTTATAGGCCAATGTTGATTTCATCCAACTGAGCGGGGTTTGACATCATCGTACTTTATGATTCATGACATGTCATCAAAGTGGGTGGTTGATCAGGCCACACCCTCATAATTTCATCGAGATTCTTGATTTTCTGAATCATATCTTCGGGGCGTCCCCCTCGTCATGATTCATGGACATAATAAAATCAAGCATGATCTCATGAAACGAGTTCATTGATGGTTAACATGTAATTTTGTGCCATACTCTACCTCTTACTTGGGTGAGTATTTAGTCGAACCATGTGGCTTCCACCCATTCCTTCGCAGGGAGCCACGGCCTCAACCACACCTCCACCAAGTGCGGTTGCATCACCCGGTTCATTGGTGATGTGCCCCTTGGAGGGGACTTCTAACCTTACAGGCACATTTGCAGCTGTAATGTGAGATCTTGTCACTTGAACGATATCAGTAAATGCATCAGGCATCGAATCTGCTACATCCTGAAGATCGAGTGTTCTTTATGCTTCACGGTACCATTGTGAAGTTCGGGGATCATAATGAGACAAAGTGGAGACACAATGACAATTCCTGTCGTTCCCCGAGAAATTACGTTTTCTCTCCTCCCCCTAACGACGGGAAGGTTGTCTCATAAAAGTGACAATCCGCAAATCGTGCGGTAAAAAGATCACTGTGAAGGTTCTAAATAACGGACAAACGTCTGGAGATTCTTATCCAACGTGAATACTTAATCGTTTCTAAAGACCACTGCGTTGTGGGGCGCAGAAGGCACATATAATGCGTAACCAATTATGCGCAATTGGCATTCAAGTCCGTCTCGGTCCAAAATATAAAAATCAGGCTATCCAGTTACCAACTGGTACGCATAAACTAATTGGTTAGCAGAGGGTCTAAGAATGAACGATTTAAGTAAACTTGCGTGCAATATTGCATAATCCCAGGCAAAAATATGCAAATTGGTGCGCATAACCAATTACATAATCACCATACATATTCTTTCGACGGTGGTTTATGTGAGACCTTTGCATATGCACATGGGACGAGATGCTATTCATTGATCTCTATCATGCAATAAACATCAAATAGTTTTTGATGTGAACTCTCTAATCATCAAGTCCTTTAGATGTTATAATGGAGGTGAGCCCTTATAAGTTATCTTGGAAGTTCTGCAGCAGTTTGAGTGGACAGGAGAGCGACATGTGACCAACATGTCGGAGGATCCATCAAAATCATAAATACATAAATGGTCCGCATATTAGGTGGATGGATCCACAAATATCTCCTTATATTCAGCGTAAGAATGGAATGTTTGCTTTTGTTTCTTTAGCATAGGAAGGTCTCGCTCCTACTTTGGCTAAAGAGCAGGCTTTGCAATACTAACTGGTGGGCATTTGATATGCATCTGGTTCTTTGGATGATTAACGTCAACATTGTGCTTTATGTTGAGTTGTTGCCACATTTTCACTCGAAAAGTAATGATGTACATACAAGTTCTTTAGTATATGGATCATTATACTTCGACCAGGATGACCTAGTCTATCGTGCCAAAGCCTATATGAGTCTATGTCCCAAAATACATTGTTGGTGACAACATAGGATTTTAAAAACCTAATAATAGTGAGGTACATCCACTAGATCGACTCATCAGTTATTCTAAAATGCGTATACGTCCACATTCATTAGAATAAAAGAAACTCTATTCCATTCTCACAGTGGGTTTCAATCTGGAAATCATTGCTACGTATATTATTGAAGCTAAGTAAGGTTCGAAGGGCTTTAGATGCATACAGAGCATCGGTAACTTAGAAGACTGCCGTTTAGGCATCAAGAATTGGGCATTACCTCGCCCTTTGATGAGTTGGGAGGACCCAATCATCGTAGTTACCGAGATTTGGCAGGCGATTTATTCAATGAATAGAAGTCTTATTCTAAGAACATTCAAGTTCTACTCGATTCATTCCTTAGAACAGAGAGAAATTTCGAACCATGAGCATTCAAGAAATATTCAGTACTTCGAAATAAAGCTAAGAATCTAACGTAAGCAATATTAATATCTTGTTCGTGAAACAACGTTGCATCACGCCATTATTGAAAAGAAAACACCAACACAGTCGTCTTGAGGCAACTATACCAAATGTAAACGAGAAAGTAAACATAATACTAAGATGCAGTCTATAGACTGTGGCTCGTATAACTCAATTTGACGATTGGTGACTGTGAAATTGACATAGGGGGACTTGTCTAGATCATATTCCTCCATATAGTGAATTCTCCTTTTCTTTGGACTCTCTATATTTCTTGTAGTGAGATGTGACTTGCTTGCTTGCATGGCAGTTCTTGTACCATGTCCAGCATCTCCACAATGATAGCACGGTTCATTGCCAACTCGAGCCTTAGAGGCGATGGGATGGGTAGGTGCTATTTGGTTCCCTTGGCTAGTAGAGTCGGGAGCACCAAGTCTTCGCATTACATTGGAAGAACCCCCACGTTCTTGACCACGAAGCCTATCATGTCCAGTCCCCTATTCATTGGGGTAGTTTCCATCCTTCACTTTGCCATAATTGGCCTTGGAAATTTTCTTTGTCCCAATCGGCCTGACATTACTGCTCACTAACACTTCGTTATGCCTCTCAGCTACTTGTAGTAGGTTGATTAGCTTACTGAAGGTAGTGATGTTTTTATTATCATACTCCAGCCTATACTGGTTCGTTAGTATATGAGCGGAAGTAGGGAAGGTGGAAAAAGCTTTATGGATCATGTCAACTTCTGTGATGTCCTTCCCATAGAAATTTAGGCGTGCCTTGAGGCGGAGAATATCTTTGTTGAAATCGTTGATCCGTTTATATTCAAGCAAGCGGATTTCATTCCACTGCACGGTCAACTCTGGGAGCAAAGTGTCGTGAATGTTCCCAAATTAGCCCTTGCGGGCATCCCACAGTTCTTTGAAGGATTTTCAACTGTAGATATTTCCATCTCAAGCTCGGTTCGATGTGTCACCTAAGGAATATAAGTGCACTCGCTTCTATCATATCAGAGGGTACTTGATCTGTGGTGTTGAGGAGCGTACCACTGTATTCTTTAGTGATAAATGTGGTCTCGACGTAGGAGACCCATCTATGGTACTCAAGCTCTTTTGAGTCCAAGATAAATTCGGGACGAGTTGGATAAGCTATCTTAATACAAGAAAAAGGGAAATGATTTTCACAGTTTACCATGAGTGTTTTTCATGATAAAATTTCCAATAATAGGAGCGTCATTATTTTTCGGAACCAAGATATGGTCAAGACTACTATCGATGCTATTGAAGGTGACCAATGAAATTACTTTATCATGGTTCGAGTTGAATTTAGGCAGTAGATATAAGTCCTCTAAAATCTACCAATGATGAGGCCTAATTTGCATGCCATATCTATATATGTATGCAAATATATGTATATTTATAGATATAGACATATAATCCTAGAAATATATCTATACACATAATATGCAATCAACTAGGTTTCTTATGACGCAATACAATTATTAGTTCATGTGAATTAATTTTAATCCGAACTATTTAAAGCAATTCGCTTTAATTTAATTAAAGTTATTAATATATCATGCTTTAATTGGTTTAATTAAGCATAAATAAATTTATGAAATATAAATATGCAATTAAAGCATGTAAAATTGCATGTCGCATATAGTAGGATTCGGATTTGTGTACCTTACTGGAAAGACACGATTCTTTCCTAGGGCATACCGTCGATTCGGTTGGGTCGGGTCGGGTCAGCAACCGGGTTGGGTTCCTCCTCTTAGCTCTGGGTCGCGGGCCGAGTTCTGGAATGCAGCGACGGTTCGGGCTGAGCGCGGTGATCTGGTATGGAAGACGGGCCGAGATCGGAATCAGGAGTGGGTCGCGTTTGTCACGAGCAGCGGCATCGGGTTCGGGCGTTCCAGAATCTGGACTTGAAAATGAGCTGCAGGAGACGGGCGGTTGGATGTCTATGGCTATGGGTTGGGTCGTGATGGGTCGCGATCTGGTGCAAAATCGGGATCGAGGGTTGGGAAACGTGACTGAGGGCACAGTGGCGGCGACGACTTGGAGGATGTCGGCGGCGATTGGAAGGTAGGGTTTCTGTCGGGGTCGCAGCCTGGAGCAGATGCGGTGATGTGAGGGGACGACCGGCGTGGTCGATTTGGTGGTGTAGATATAGGGTTTCGGTCGCGGAGGATAGCGACAGGAGTTGCAGTCCGGTAGGATTCCGGGGGTAGCGGCATCGGTCAGTGAAGAGGATGACCGGTGGCGGCGGATGCAGGCTAGGGTTTCTGCAGAAAAAAACGATTTTTTTTTCGGGATTTTGCAGAAAATCGGAAAAAAAATTCAGAATTAAATTTTCGGACGGATTTTTTTTTTCTTGTTCAGTTGGGAGACTACGTGCTGATAACGTGTAGAAGGGAAAATAACCGAGACAGAAAGTAGGGCAAAAGTTGTTGTTGTATTATTCCATTGATGAGCTCCCTTTAAATAGGGAGAAATACATACTGTGCCTTAGTCAAACTCTAACTAGGAAGTTCCATAAACTAATGCACTTGTGATAGGTATTATTCCTTTAACAATTTTGTCATTTCACGAATAGTTAATATAGTTAATATATAAAGGCGAAATTCATAAATTTCTAGATTATCCTTTTAAATTGGTCTTGACAAAAATACAAACTTTTTACGTTTTAAATTTTTGAGAAAAAATCAAACTGGAAAAATTTATATTTTATTTTGCTTAATTGGATTTGTGTCCGGGGGAAGTTATATTTCTAAATCGGTTCTAAAATAATTGATATAGAAAGTGAATTTTCTACATCGATTCCTAAATAACTGACCTATAAAGTGCATTTCTAGGTCGATCTAAAATAATTGATGTAGAAAGTTATTTTCTAGATAATCAATGTTGAAAACATACTTTCTATATCGGTTCTAAAATAATCGAACTAAAAAATGACTGTGTCACTTTCTTGATCAGGTCCGCTACAACCGCTCTAAAAAAAAATCTAGTAGTGCCCTCTATCTAAAATTTCCGCCAGCGACAACATAGTAAATTCAGAGTAGCATTATACTTAACATAAAATAATAGTACATAGGTTGAAAATAAAAGTATCTTAATATAATAACATTACAATAAGTTCAAAATAACAATATACGAAACACATCATAATAACAGTTGCAACAAGTTCAAAATAAAAAATAAAATTGTTTTTTCAATTATTCCATATTCATGTGTGTCAATTATTCCATATCCATATGTAAGGTGGAATGCACATAAAATACTGTTATTCGTATCCCCCAGGGCATAGCTCAGTAGCAAAGGAGGGGGATATCTTTCGCTCTGGTGGCACGCAGCGTGGGTTCGAATCCTCGTGGGAGCATCCGCTCTTTTCAGGGATTTAAACATTGTGTGTTTATTCAACAAGATCCTCAAAACCGGTTCTTTGGCGATAACTCGCGATTTAACCGGGGGTAGGAATGAGGGATCGGACCTACAACCCCCAGGATTCAACCTGGGTCATCAAAAAAAAAAAATACTGTTATTCGTGTTAGGGACAAAGATTCTTTATGGACATGTGAACCTCCACATTTTTATTCGCGATAAAAAAAAAATACTGAGAAACTATTGACTACCCTTCGCTCCCCTATAATGTATATTATCCTAGACTTGGAAATGTGAGAGAAGCTGTATGGAGTTTCGGCTTAAGTTAAACTTTGTTCCACCATGTAATGTATGGTCATATACTAATATTGCCCAACTCAATAAATACAAGTCCGTGACCCAAGTAAAAGCGATTTTAGAATGAACAGTTATTAATGTTGTATTTTAATCCTAGATCGGAGATAGCTCGAGTCATGAAGAGGTATTCGTAAACGAGATCAATTCTCCCACGGTGAAAAAAAGTATAGTCCTGTAATAGTTCGTTATTGTAACACCCCTCAAGTCACTGGGAAATATTACAGCGCCGCAGACCCTCTCCGTGAGGATCTATCAGGCTAAATACAGAAACCACAACAACACAATACATGCCGACATGGCTAAATAACGAACCGTAGACCGGTTTGGTCTTTTACCGCAACATACACATCACTTATACATAACTCTTTCTCAGAACTCATACCCACGCAGGCATAGGCGGATCCAGCATTCGAAATTTACTGGTGCACCAATGTACCATAAAAAAATAACGGCCGGGCAATTTTTTTTTTTTTGAATTTTCCACTTTTTTTAATTAAAAAAATCAAAACGACGTCGTTTTGGTACAAAAAAAATTTTTTTGTTAGAAAATTTTTTGGTGGTGCACGTGCACCACCAGGCTTAAGGTAGATCGGGAATACATCAACACTCCCATAAGACAGGAAAATACCACAACGGAAAGACAAAACAACAAAACGTTACCAAAATACTCAACACTGGTCTTCATGTGATTAGTATCGTCGTCATTCCATCATCCCTCGTACCGATCCTGTGATTTGCTCCCCAATAACCTGCAAGTACCTGGACGCAATACAGACATCCACCCCCCGATTACTCGGGGGTTAGCAAAACTCTATTGTTTTGCTAGTATAAGTATAAAGTGCAAATACGAGCCATACATCACATATTTCAAGAATATAACATTCTAAAATGGCCAACCAGTAAGACGTAACAAAAGGCTTCCCGAGATAATTTACTTGATTAAAACCGTTGAAACATGAAAAGTAGGAATGAAAGCAATTTGCATAAAATTTTAAAATCTCGGGAGTTTTGAAAACATTTGAGTTTTAAGCATTCTCAAATATCGAAACCATTTGCGGGCACAGCCCAAAGATCGTTTTCCAAAATACTAGTTCGATTATAAAGTGCGGGGTCCACGACCCAGTCATACACATCAACATCCTCCCAACCAAGGACCAATTACACAAACACAAACCACAATTTTATGTCATTCTAGCCAAACACCAAGACTCAATATATATTGTATCTCGACCCCGAGAACAGCGCATTGTGATACTTCGGACATATCACAATTAATCATCAAACATTTACATCATCAAGCCATGGCAACACAACACGTCATCACAAAACCATACCTGGTAACCCGTGGTCGTACCCCTTAGTATCGACCCCCAAAGGCCCCGTCGAGCCGTCCCTAGGTGGGAAACCACTTCCGAGGCCGTACCCCTTAGTATCGGCCCCCAGAGGCCTCGTCAGACCCTCCCTGGGAGGAAGAACAACCACACACGCACACGCGTCCACTTCAGCGGCCGTACCCATTAGTATCGGCCCCCAGAGGCCACACATGCCATCTCCGGGTGGAAGCGACATCTCACAACACACAAAATCATGTTCACAAATCATAGTTTGCAAAATCACAAACCTCGAAAGTAACGCAAAATATATATAGTCGAGGTACCTTGCTAGAATGGCCATATTGTCCGACACATACACACAACCAAGGAACATTACCACCAACTCTAGAATCCAATGGTGCAAATAGCACCAAACACATAACAACGAGAGAGAATACCTTTCCAACCACGCCGAATGGCACAACCTCCTCATAAAGGAGTTACAACCTTTATCACACAACGTCACACGATCATCGATAACCACACGTCTCCACGCACATATCTTAACAAAAGGTTAGAACTTTAATTTACCAACGACATAATCACACAAAATGGCATCACACGAGAGTAAGGCATTCCTATACTCAACACTAACACACATATTCAATTAAGCATATTAATTCACGGAACACACGAGTTATCTTTAAAGAAAATCGTGATCGTAATTATATCGATTCTTTTGAAAGTTATTTACAAGAATTCATTTAGCACATATCGTAAATTACCAACTATTATATCCATAAAACACGGATCCGACGAACACGGCTCAACTGGGAAACCTCGAACACCTACCATCCTCCGGGCGAAAATAATGAAAACGCGATCACAACGAGGATAAGGACCAATAACAACGAAAATCACAACCATCGACCGAAGGAAACTCGTTGAAACATTTAATCGCATTAAATATTTACAGTTCTTCAAGAACACCAAAATAACCCATCGGGTTGAACGAACCGAAGATATGGATATACAATCCATAAAACATGATTAATAACATCATATAACATCAACCGATTCATCAAAATCGGACTAAAATCGAAATCAAGAACAAAACCCCAAAATACTTTGAAAAAGGATTTTCAAAGAATTACCTCAATCCAGATGAAAAACAAGGATTAGATATTGTTTATCCACACCAAAACCTTGATGATTATGTTTAAGGATGAAATATTGATGAACTTTCGACAAAATTTTGTCTGGAAATCGCCCAAATCGCCAAATGAAGAGGAAGAATGAAGAAATGGGTTTAGAAACCTGTTTCTCACGTTTTATACTGGTGCCAGACCAACCCGACCGTGTCGGATTTGACGCGGTCGAGTCACATGGGCAGAACGGTCGTGCGACTAGGACAGATTAGATAGCTTTCACTAATATGAGCATAACTTTCTCATCCAAACTCGGATTGGCTCGCCGTTTGAACCATTGGAAAGTTAACTTGATTATCTATCATTCTGTGAAGTTTCTGAATTTTTGGAGTTTCTCAGAATTGATGGTGATTTTACAAAGTCGAACCTAAATATGGAAAAGTCGAAATAGTATGCCGATTAATCCGAAGCAATATCAAAACTCGCTCGAATGACGAAAAGTGCTGAACAAAACATGTCCAACATGTGTCAATGAACACAAGCGAGTCGCTAGAATCAAAAAATATAGAAACTAAAATCTCGGGTATTACAGTTATGAACAGTAATTTTTATAATTCGTAGATTCAAAGGATGTGAATATACTTTTGGGGAAAATATCGAGTGCTTAGGCTTTTTCGTGGTTAAACTGTGTTTAAAAATTTTGAGTACTCTAGTATCCATGTAATTAGACGAATGAGTACTCTAGAACTCATATACTCGATCTAATGAATATACGAGTATCCACCGTAAATATGTGATTGGTGGAAGTATTTTACTCACAGTTTTATATATGAGTGCACGCTTACTCATGTACTCGGGCAAAAGAGCACATGAATACTTGTTATAACGATTGTAAGTAATTATGAAACACGATAAGAACACAAGAAAATTACGTGGTTCACCAACGATGAGTTAGCTACGTCCAAGAGCAGAAGAGGGGAACGATTTTATTACTGATAGAAGATCACAGAGATTGATATTATGATATATCGGCTAGGTTACAACCATCATTATATAGGCAAGAAAACTTAACCCTACAATACTATTTATTCGGCCAAATGAGTACACAAGTACTCATATACCCGAGCAAATGAGTACAAAGCCCTCATGTATCCCGTCACTGAGTATGCGAATACTCATATACAGGGGCGGATGTACACACAACCTGGTGGTGCACATGCACCACCAGATTTTTTCTGGAATAAGATCCCCTTCCCCGATAATATCTAGTATTATCTTTTCCGTTATTTTAGTTTGGCAATAGTTGAATTATCGAGGAGTTTAATCATTTTTTACTCTCGAAGTTTAATAGGTAAAGTCATATATACCTATTAAATATATTTTTTGATTTGACGTAATCTGTTTTGATCAATGCGATATTAATTAGAGTGTTTAAAATTGTTTATTCAACCTTCGCAAACACTTGCTTCTTTTGAAGAATATTTATGTAATATGATGAAAAAATTAAGATGCACCCTTACAAAACTAGCTGAAGGGTTTCAGTTAACCAAATATTAAAAATTAATTTTAAAAGAAATGTTTAAGTAAGAAACATGGATAGCGAATAATAGGCGTACGAAACTAGGATTTAAAAGAATAGACATAATGAGATGACGTATTTATGAATAAGTTTGGAGGGACGAAGTTACATTTATGCCTTTAAAAAGTGAGGAAAACTACAAAATACAATCTATATAAAAAAAAAGATTGTCAAGATTGTCGTGGAAATTTGCCATGTGCTTGCTTCAATACTGAATACTTTTTCGTAGTTTATTTTGTGCACCAGTAATATCAAGTTCCTGGATCTGTCTATGCTCATATACACGGCCAACGAGGCATGCATATTCATGTACCCAGTCAAATAATCAGTACATAAGTACACAAGTACTCATATACTTGGTTAAATGAGTACAATTCGTATAGCTATCTGAATATGACTAATGAAATACATTTAAATATAACTTAGACACACACAAAAAAAAAAAGCACCAGATCCGTTCCCATACTTTTGGCCTATAAATGTTATTTCAATAGTTTTGTCCCGTAAATTTTGGGTTTCTGTACAAGTTTGCAATTGTACAATAAAAATACTTTGTGGAATATTTTACATATATAAATTATAGAAATATTGTACATTAGAAGATTTTCAAAAATTTATTGAGTAGAATGTATAAGATTATTCTTGATTTTTTTATTTATTTATTTATTATTATTATTATTATTAGTACTACTACTACTACCACTACCACGACTACCACTACCACTACCACTATAGAAATATTGTACATTAGAAGATTTTCAAAAAATTATTGAGTAGAATGTATAAGATTATTCTTGATTTTTTATTATTATTATTATTATTATTATTATTATTAGTTGTACTACTACTACCACTGCCACTGCCACGGCCCACTGTCACTACCACTACCACCACCACTACCACTACTACTGTAATATCCGTGATTTTCTCTTTCGGTAATTTTTCGTTTTTGGCATTTTTCTGGTTTTCAGAACTCGCTTGCGAGCGTCTTGACATTTTGATAATGTTTTGTTCTGCGTGTTTGGTCATCCGAGTTTGTTCCGAGGCTGTTTTACCCGAATCCGTGTTTTGAGCGACTTTCTCCGCTATTTGGTTCATTTCGTGTGATGGTGGTTCGAAACTATGGTTTCGTGTTTCCTATAAGTCAGTTGAGCTTTGTTATGCGTGTTGTGAGCTTCGGTTTGGTTGTTTGACGTCATATTGTGATTTGCGGACGTTTTGGTCCGTTTCGTAATTTCTCAAAGTTTGGGGGTAATTACTTCTGTTATCGTATTCCGAACCTTCGGGTAGTCAGAATCGTATTTTTCTTTTAACGCTTGAGTTCGTCGTTGTGCACTCTTAGTATGCATGTCCTCGTCTTGTGTTGTTGTCGTTTCGCTGTTTCGTCGCGCTCGTACTCGACGAGCTGAACTTAGCAGTTTTGGAATTGCTAAGTGACTTACGTACGCTATGCTATAAGCATAACGTACGTTATCATCATGTAGCTTACGTACGTTAAGCCTTCTCATTACGTACGTAAGGGTATTTCAGTTCAAACAGTGAGTTCTGGCCGTCGACAGCGCACGCTATGTTTTGGCCCTAACGTGCGTTAACTGTGCGCATTACGTACGTTAAGCCCCTGCCATAACGTACGTAATGGTCTTCGTTATTTCGAACAGGAAGTTCTGGGCACCGATTACGTACGTAATATGTCGTGCCTTACGTACGTAATATATGTAACGTACGTTATCCTTCGTGTAACGTACGTAATGCCGGCGTGGGTTTATATACCCAGGAGTTAACCGTGTTCGTCATTTATCACCATTTCTTCATCCCTCCGCGGCTAGGGCGACTTGTGGGCGATTGGAGGGCGATTTTGGAGTCTTGTAACTCCAAGTTTACATCTTCCTTGAGTTCTTGGTGTTAATTAACATCATCAATCCGTGTTCATCGTCTTTGATTCGAGGTAATCATCTTGTAAACCCTTCCTTTATATTTCGTGAATCTTCAAGATTCGGGTTGTTCTTCATGAATCGTGTTGTTGTATATCATCAATCGGTTGTATTGATTCTCTCCCTATGATTTGATTCGTGTCTCTTGTCGTATCTGAGTTTCGAGTGATGTTCTTGATGTTCTTGGGGAATATTGAACCCCAAGTGTTCGATCTTTTGATTCTACGAATTCTTGTTGGAAATTTCATATATTTTCCACCTTCCTTGTGATCGACTTCGTAGTAATTATGTTGTCCTTGTGTTTTCACCTAGTTGGAGGATTCAAGGATTTCCGATCGAGCTTTCCCGTTGGTTCGCGTGCTTTGGACTTGAGGCGAGTATCTCGTCTATATTCTTTATACTTTGAGAATGTGATGTGTCGTGAATGTAACGTGGACTTGTTAGTGATGGTATATTTAACCGTAACTTACTTTCAAATAAATATGTGATTTCTACGAAAGTAAATTCGAACGTAAACTTGAGTTTCGCGAAGAATGATAATAACTATTTCATGTTATTTTGTGCTTAAAACGGGTAATAGAAATGAGTAGTTATCCGAGGAATTGTGGAATCGCGTAATACTTGTATTATTCGCTCGTTAGCTTTTTTCCTGAATGATGGTGTGCTGTGAATGTCGTGCCTTTGTGGAAGTTACGATGCATTAACTTATGTGTTACGTTTTTGTGGTTGTGGTGAATATTGTACCTTTATTGTGTATATGGTGAATTGAGATGTTGCCCGGGTAGGGACCCGTCGAGGCCTCCGGAGGCGCTTGCTTGCGAGTACGGCCAGACGTTACGATTTGGCCATAAGGTTATCAATTCGGGTAGGTCTGGAGAGGGCTGCGAGAATCGGCACTTGCGAGTGCGATGTCATGATAACTTATGGGCATGCTTGAATGATGTTATCCGAGTAGGGTCCGTCGAGACCTCCGAAGGCGTGTGCTTGCGAGTACGGACAAACGTTGCGATTAACCATAAGGTTATCAATTCGGGTAGGTCTGGAGAGGGCTCCGAGAATCGTCACTTGCGAGTGCAATGTCAAGATAACTTATGGGTGTGTTTGAGTTTATTTTCGATGAGCTAATCTGGGTGGGACCTTCGGGGCCACGGAGACGATTTGACTGTTGATTTGATATCTCGGAATTATTTATGTTTGAATCTTGAATCCCGGTTAGATTGGTGAATATGGTTTTGTCTTTGAGGTTTAGGCTGAAAATAAAATCATTTATATGATTTTGAAGAAACCCCTTTTTTAAAAAGGAAGAATTATATATCTTTTCATGATTTTACACTGAGACCCCCGAAGTCTCTAAATAATCTCTTAAAGTGATTTCTGGAGTAATTCTCATGATTTGTTTTAAAGGAAATAATTTTCAAAAGACTTTAGACTCGGGGATCGTGTTACCACCTTGTCGAAATGTTATTTTCATAACGGTTGTATTCTTGATGTATAATTGTATAGCTTGGTTACTTGCTAGCGATTTCCATCGCTAACCCCTCGTTGGGGGATTATGTTATGTTTTTCAGGTATTCCGATTTGAGAGAGAGCAACCACAGGATTGGCATTGAGGATGATGTAAAGTAGCGATACTAGTCACAGTTGTAGTCGGTTGTCCGTCAGTGATCTGTCGGTCCGAGTATTTATTTCTAGTTCTTTGTTATCCTCAAGAGGATGGACATATTGTGTAAATTGTGATCGAGTTGTATTTTGGTTTATCAGTCGTACAGCTATGTTGTATTTTGAGAGACCTAATCGGTCTACGGTTTCATGTTTCGGTCGAATTGACCACATGTGCGTTTGTTTTGTGGTTTCTTGCCTGGTAGATCCTTGCGGAAAGGATCTACGGCGTGTAATGTCCCTAAGCGGATTGAGAGTGTTACAACTACTACCACTACCACTACCACTACTACTACCACTACTACTACTACCACTACTACTACTACTACTACCACTACTACTACCACTACCACTACCACCACCACCACCACCACCACTACCACCACCACTACCACCACCACTACCACCACTAGCACTACCGCTACTGCTACTGCAACTACCACAACGACTACCACTACCACCACCACCACCACCACCACCACTAGCACTACCACTACTACTACTTTAAGAAAAGTAGTAGTATATATAATTCATAATTATTATGAAGCATTATAATTTAATATTAGTACAGTGTTAATCAATTGATGTTGTAGCACAATTATATAGTAGAGACATCTACAAATATTTATAAAGTAACTAAATAAATTTAATAAAATGAAGAACTGACTTATTAGCTATTTGAATTTAGTAATTTAGTTACCTAAATTATTTGTATTTGAATAGCAGTTATTTGTTAACTTACAGTGTATTAACTGAGATCTAATAAGTCGCAAATTAAGATAATAACATCCAACATCCAGTGAAGTATATTATTTAGATACTTGCAAGTAATAGTTTATTAACTCAATATCGTATTATATACAAACTGAAGTAGTAATTTTGTAATTATTTATAATATGGTGGTATTTTTATAATATTTTTGTAAAATATCTCAGAATGTATGAAATACCCTTTGATGTAAAAAATACATACACGATTTTAAAATAGAATTTAGGGGATTAAAATTATTAAGACAAAAACAAAATCAATGAATCAAAATTACAGGAAAATCGGAATCAGAACCGGTGCTTAAAAACAGGTTGAGGTTTTAATTATTTTTCTACAAATTTAAGAACCAACTATAACAAGTCAACCATAAATACACTTCAAACACTAAAAACCACATTAATAACCGAAAATTCATATACCCCAAAAATAAAATAATTTCCAGTTCATGCGTAGGGCTGGCAAAATATACCGAAATATCAAACTTAATATACCGAAAAATCACAAAAATTATCGAAAATTTTGGTATATGTTGGTGATTTTAGTGTCACCATTTATTTTGTGTAATTGGAACTAATATGTGAGCTAAGAGGTCTTATAATTTGTATTCTATTATATGTTCGGGTATGTGCGGAGTGCACACATGTATAAGATCGAATTATAAGCCGGTACGATTATGTCGGGGGTCCGGGGGCAGAGCCCCCGTCGGTGGTCCCGCTGCCCCAAAAGGTGTTCGGAAATTTAGACTGGGGATTTAGTGATATTTCCGAATTTTAGAGGGAGACTATGGTAAAATTGACTAATTACGTCAATTTTGGTAAACCATCCGTAAACCCTAATTTCGGATCACTAATGACGGCACCGCTATCGTAAACCCTAAAAATCGACCTAATGTAACCCTAATCCGACATGTATAAAGAGGGCTCTCCTCTTGAGTCTTAGACACACCCTTTTTCTGAGCTCTCTATCTTTCTGATAAACACAGAATTTCTCTAGCAATTTGGCTTACGTTTCTGTGCTTAGATTCGTAAGTGTTCCATTGGATTATCCTAGGCTGAATTTCTTGTAACCCGGGCATAGGGTAGAAATATCAGTTCGGAAAGTGTTTACACGATCCATTGGAAAATCCGGATCTCCATAAAAACCCTTATACCCCAACAATCGAACTGATATTTTCTGTCTTCTGGAGATGGCTGAATCAATCCGTGAGACGACTACGAAGTTCAACAAACTGGACAAGTTCGAAGGCAACGATTTCAGGCCCTGGCAGAAGAAGATGCACTTCATGCTGACTACTCTGAAGGCGGCGTATGTGCTGAGTACTCCCAGACCGGAGGTGGTTGAAAACAAGACATTGGAGGAAACCAGGAAGAGGAGCAAGTGGGATAACGATGACTACATCTGCAGAGGTCACATATTGAACGGTATGTCTGATTCTTTATTCGATATCCATGGTGATGCTAAGAGTGCGAAGGAATTGTGGGACACCCTTGAATCAAAATACATCGCTGAGGATGCTTCGAGTAAGAAGTTTCTGGTTAGCGATTTTAATGCTTATAAGATGGTTGATTCAAGGTCTGTCATAGAACAATACAATGAACTCCTTCATATTTTGGGTCAATTCAAACTGCACAACATGAACATGGACGAATCCATTGATGTGTCAAGTGTGATTGACAAACTTCCACCATCCTGGAAAGATTTCAAACATAACCTAAAACATCAAAAGGAGGAACTGTCTTTGGTTTAACTTGTTAGTCATCTTTGCATTGAAGAATCTCTTCGTGCAAAGGATAATGACAAATGTGATAAAACCAAAGGAAAAGTTGAACCTGGACAACCCTCTGTTCATATGGTTGAAAGCAAACCAAGGAACCCGAATAACAAAGGACATGGCAAACGTAAGCAAGAATACGTCCCAAATAACTCCAACAAAAAAAAAACAAGGTTCTGACATGTTGGAGGTGCAACAAGGTGGGACATTGCAAGCGTGATTGTCGTGTGAATCTAGGCAACAATGGTACTGGAAACAGTGGAGCCAATGGAAATGGACATGGGTATAAGGACCAAGTTAAAGGAGGTCAGTACTTGACTAACCTTGATAATTCTAAACAGAATTATGTCTATTATGTTTCACTCATTCCAAAATTATTCTATGTACAGGATGATGATGTTGCTTGGTGGATCGACTCCGGGGCAATGAACCATGTATGCAAGGATAAACGGTGGTTTGAAACATTAACACCCCTTGAAGATGGATCGGTGCTGAAAATGGGAGACGATTCTTTTATACCTATTTGTGGTGTCGGTGTCGTTTGTCTTGAATTTACTTCTGGAAAGACTATTAGACTTTTTGATGTTTTGTTTGTTCCTAAGATTCGAAGGAATCTAGTTAGTGGTAGTAGTTTGAATTCTGATGGTTTTAGACAAGTTTTTGAATCAGATAGGTTTATCCTATCTCGTGGTGGAATGTTTATTGGCTTTGGATATTTGAATAATAGAATGTTTCGTTTGAATGTTATTGATAAGTCTATAACTGTTCAAAATTCTGCATTTGTGTCTTCTATTTCTAAGATTGATGACTCTATGCTTTGGCATGCTAGATTGGGTCATGTCAATTTTAGAAGGATGCATGAGATGTCAAAAGATGGATTGATTCCAGCCTTTGACATGAATCTTGAAAAATGTAAAACATGCATGCTTACAAAAGTGACAAAACAGCCTTTTCCAAGTATCACTAGGAATTCGGCTATTTTGGAACTTGTACACAGTGACTTGTGTGATTTTTATTCTACTCCTTCCTTGGGTAATAAAAAGTATGTTGTCACATTTATTGATGACTGTACTTGGTTTTGCTATGTGTATTTGTTGCATTCTAAGGATGAAGCCTTAGATAAATTCAAAATATACAAAACTGAGGTGGAATTGCAATTAGGCAATCCGGTTAAATGTCTTAGAACTGATCGGAGAGGTGAATATATGGATCCCATATACTTCCAATCAGTGGGTATCATTCATGAAACCACAGCACCTTACTCGCCCCAACAAAATGGAATCGCCGAATGCAAAAATCGAGTTTTAAAAGAAATGGTAAACTCGATGCTTTCTTACTCGGGATTGAGTGAGGGATTCTGGGGAGAGGCCATGTTAACGGCCTGCTATTTGCTGAATAGGATTCCAAATAAAAAGAACAAAACTGTCCCATATGAACTTTGGTTCAAGAAAAAGCCGAATTTGAGTTACTTTCGGGTTTGGGGATGTCGGACAGTTGTAAAACTTACCGAACCCAAAAGGAAAACTTTGGGTGAACGTGGAATAGATTGTATATTCATTGGATATGCTGAACATTCCAAGGCATATAGGTTTTATGTAATAGAACCTAATGATTCGGTATCGATTAACACAGTTATCGAGTCACGGGATGCGATTTTTGATGAGATGCGTTTTTCGTCGATTCAAAGGCCTAAGGATCTGAATTTTGGCACTAATGAAGTACAAAATCCAGAAAATTCGGATGATATGGCTGTACCAACAATACAAGAGCCTCGGAAAAGCAAAAGAGGCCGAATTGCTAAAAATTTCGGTTCCGATTTCCAACTCTATTTGGTAGAAGGGACAAGGGACGAAATTAGTTTTCAATACTGTTATTGTTACAGCATTGAGGATGATCCTAAGACTTTTCGAGAGGCCATGGAGTCTCGAGATGTTGTCTTTTGAAAGGAAGCTATTGATGACGAAATGTCGTCAATTCTTGAAAATGACACTTGGGTGTTATGTGATTTGCCTCCGGGTTCTAAACCACTTGGTTGCAAATGGATTTTCAAAAGGAAAATGACTGTTAATGATACTATTGACAAGTTTAAAGCCCGGTTGGTCATTCAAGGTTTTAGACAAAACCCCGGTGTTGACTATTTTGATACTTATGCTCCGGTGGCGCGTATTTCTACTATTAGATTGTTAATTGCCTTGGCAAGTATTCACAATCTGATTGTCCATCAAATGGATGTTAAAACAGCCTTCTTGAATGGTGAACTTGATGAAGAAGTTTACATGAAACAACCAGAAGGTTTTGTTATGCCCGGTAAAGAGCATATGGTATGTAAACTTGTGAAATCATTATATGGGCTGAAGCAAGCACCCAAACAATGGCATCAAAAGTTTGATGAGGTTATTTTGTCCTCCGGTTTTAAGTTAAACCAATGTGACAAATGTGTTTATAGTAGATTTGATGAAACTACTAGTGCTGGAGTGATCATTTGCTTATATGTAGATGACATGCTGATTTTCGGTACTGACCAAAATCAAGTAGATGAAACTAAGAAATTGTTGTCATCTAAATTTTCCATGAAATACTTAGGAGAGGCTGATGTAATTCTTGGAATAAGAATTAAGCGGGTGAACAAAGGTTTAGTAATGACTCAAAGTCATTATATTGAGAAAATTCTCAAACGGTTTAATTTCAGTGATTGTTCTCCCGTCAGCACTCCTATGGACTCTAGTGTGAAATTAATGCCTAACACTGGCATTCCCATTTCACAATTGGAATACTCTAAGGCCATTGGTAGCTTGATGTATGCCATGACAAGTACCAGGCCTGATATTGCTTTTGCTGTGGGAAAATTAAGCAGATACACTGATAATCCTAGTGCTCAACATTGGCAAGCTTTGAATAGAGTATTTAAGTATCTCAAGGGAACCATGGATTATGGCTTGAGTTACTTGGGATATCCTTCGGTTTTGGAAGGACATTCGGATGCGAGTTGGATAAATAACTTAGAGGACCATTCCTCGACTTCTGGTTGGGTATTCTTGCTTGGGGGAGGTGCCATTTCATGGGCTTCCAAGAAGCAAACTTGTATTACACACTCAACAATGGAATCTGAGTTTGTTGCGTTAGCTGCTGCTGGTAAAGAAGCAGAGTGGCTAAGAAATTTAGTCTATGAGATTCCTTTATGGTCTAAACCGATAGCACCGATTTCTATCCTTTGTGATAATGAAGCAACCTTGGCTAAGGCATATAGCCAAGTTTATAATGGAAAGTCTAGACACTTAGGTGTTAGACACAGTATGATTAGAGATCTAATCATGAATGGTGTGATTTCGGTTGAGTTTGTGAAATCGCAACAAAATTTGGCAGACCATTTGACTAAGGGCCTGTCAAGAGACTTAGTGCACAAGTCTGTAATTGGGATGGGATTAAAGTCCATCTAATTCTGTAATGGTGAGACACCCAATTCCCTTCTAATATGACATTAGGAGTTGAATTCAATGAGGAAAGCTCACACTTATAGATTGGAACACACAAATTATTCATCCCAGGTATGTGTTCGGTTCTGCAGTTGGCTAGGTTGAAGTTTAACTTCTTAATAATTCCTTTGATAAAATGTATGTGCAGATACATGAAGTAAAGGAATTACCTACGTGATTGTGAAGTGTAGCCGCATTTCAAGAGGTTGGGGACTTGGCCTTGATACAGTCATGAGAGGATTAGGACACACGGCTTTATAATAGTGTCAAGTTGTATTTTGTTAGAGAAATTCAATAAACTAGTATGTATTTTACCTTCAGGTATTCAAATGGGTTGAAGGGTTCAATTCTTAGAACACCCTAATTCTCGAGTATTTGAAAGTGCATGATACTAAGATGGAAATTCAATCGTTTCGATATTTTCATTTATGTACTGGTTTGGTTTGTTTGGATTAATGTTATGTTGGTTCATGGGTTACACTAAAATGGGGGAGGATTGTTGGTGATTTTAGTGTCACCATTCATTTTGTGTAATTGGAACTAATATGTGAGCTAAGGGGTCTTATAATTTGTATTCTAATATATGTTCGGGTATGTGCGGAGTGCACACATGTATAAGATCGAATTATAAGCCGGTACGATTATGTCGGGGGTCCGGGGGCAGAGCCCCCGTCGGTGGTCCCGCTGCCCCAAAAGGTCTTCGGAAATTTAGACTGGGGATTTAGTGATATTTCCGAATTTTAGAGGGAGACTATGGTAAAATTGACTAATTACGTCAATTTTGGTAAACCATCCGTAAACCCTAATTTCGGATCACTAATGACGGCGCCACTATCGTAAACCCTAAAAATCGACCTAATGTAACCCTAATCCGACATGTATAAATAGGGCTCTCCTCTTGAGTCTTAGACACACCCTTTTTCTGATCTCTCTATATTTCTGATAAACACAGAATTTCTCTAGCAATTTGGCTTACGTTTCTGTGCCTAGATTCGTAAGTGTTCCATTGGATTATCCTAGGCTGAATTTCTTGTAACCCGGGCATAGGGTAGAAATATCAGTTCGGAAAGTGTTTACACGATCCATTGGAAAATCCGGATCTCCATAAAAATCCTTATACCCCAACAATATATAGATTTTTTGGTACGGTATGGTACCGTACGGAAAATTTTCGGTACAGTAACAGTATGAATTTTTTTATTTTCGGTATTTCGGTATATACCGAAATACAAAAAAATCGGAATTTCAATATATATATATATATATATATATATCCCGGTATATCGATATTTTCGGTATTTTAGTTGTTCGGTATTTCGGTATATATCGACATATCAAGATATTTTCGATATTTTGGTAATTCGATATTTCGATAAGTTCGGTATGTACCGATACCGAAATAAAATTCGGTATACCGAAATTTTGGTACGGTATCGGTATGGACCGAGAGCCATATCAAAATTTCGGTATATCGAAACTTTCGGTATGGTATCAATATAAATTTGTTGTACCAAAACTTTCGATACGATATACAGTATTGATAAAAAAGTTCGGTACTGTAACCCCCCCGAGATATTCAAGGTATATTACAGTGTCGTGGACCCCTATATGGGACCCACCAGGCTAAATACGAATTACCACAGTAAAATCACACATCATCCAGATTAAAATCAAATAACACGCCCGGTACATCCGGCGGAATAATCCACATCGATAACCATAAATGACTTCAATGAATACGAATCACAATACGAGGAGAAAAACCTAAGTACTCGCGAGTACAATCTATAAGTTTATAAAGTAGACAACAACCATATCGAAGGGAACAACGGAAATAAAAGGACTCAAATGCACATGTCAACGACCACAGCCAAGATCTTCAGATCGTCCCAGCGCCCGCTCGTCCGGATGATCATAACCTGAAATCCATAACAAGGATTTCCCCACGACGGGTCCCCAGAGGGGTTAGCAATTACGCTAGTACAAGTAATCAAGGCAAACCATTCGCTTACACATTTCATAGTACAATGCACCAAATTCATTTCAAAGCCAAAAACCAGACATGTCTTTTCCGGAAACAAACATTCAATCACATTTTGCCTAGGACTGGGACGAAGCCACAAATCCCACTCGAGGCCTCTAAGGACACTCTTGAGCTGGCCACAATCATAAAACAAATCACGCACAGGCATCGCCTAGGACCGGGACGAAGCCACAAATCCCACTCGAGGCCTCTCAGGATCCTCCCGAGCTGGCTAGCGAAATAAACTCGTGAATCCAGAGTGAAGTCATAGATTAGTCCATAATTGTAGTGACACCTAAAGGACAATTGTACTATGAACATCCATTTAATGGCATGTAAATTTCCACATCAATCCATGCACTCCATGCAATATAATAAATTGCCACATAACACTCCCCATTGGATGTTCATTTACACGAAGAATATGCCTCGTTAAAACCTTAGTAGGAAAAAATCATGTGGGAAAAAAAGTCTAGTGAAGGAAAAAGAGTACAATATCCTTGTATTTATTTCTCCCCCTGATTTGGGCATTATTTTAAATCCTTGAGCCGAGCATTCCAATTTTCTTTACCACATTTCAAATGTCGAAGCCGGCAATGCCTTGGTTAATAAATATGCTAAGTTTTCATCTGATCGTATTTGCTACACATCTATTTCACCATTCTTTTGAAGATCATGAGTAAAGAATAATTTTGGCGAAATGTGTTTCATCCTATCTCCTTTGATGTAACCACATTTCAATTGGGCTATACAAGCTGAATTATTTTCAAACAAGATTGTGGGGGGAATTTTTTCTTTTGTTGTTAGTCCACAATTTTTCAAGATGTGATGTATCATTGACCTCAACCAGACGCATTCTCGGCTAGCTTCATGGATTGCTAATATCTCGGCATGATTCGAAGAAGTAGCAGTTAAAGTTTGCTTCATTGATCTCCATGAGATTATTGTTCCACCACATGTAAAAATATATCCAGTTTGAGATTTAGCTTGTGTGGATCAGATAAATATCTGGCATCAGCATAACAAATTAATTCTAGCCGAGAGCCTTCTGAATAGAATAACCCGAGGTCAATTGTTCCTTGGAGATAGCGGAAAATTTGCTTTATACCATTCCAATGTCGTCGAGTAGGGCAAGAGCTAAACCTTGCCAATAAATTAACAGCAACAGCGATATCAGGTCGCGTGCTATTTGCAAGATACATCAATGCGCCAATAGCGCTTAAATATGGCACTTCAGGGCCAAGTTCTTCGTTTTCTTCATTTGGTCTAAATGGATCTTTTGCAGGATCAAGTGTTTGGACGACCATTGGAGTACTTAGTGGGTGAGCATAATCCACCCGAAATTGCTTCAATACCTTTTGGGTATAAGCTGATTGGATAAATATTCCATTTTCCAAATGCTCGATTTGAAAACCAAGGCAAAATTTAGTCTTCCCAAAATCTTTGATTTCGAACTCCTTTTTCAAATATTCAACAGCTTTTTGCAGCTCTTCAGGAGTTCCAATTAAATTCAAATCTTCAACATATACTGCAATGATTATAAACTCATACCCATTTTTCTTTATGAAAACACATGGACAAATTGGGTCATTTACATAATCTTCTTTTACCAAACTTTCGCTGAGGCGGTTGTACCACATTCGACCAGATTGCTTGAGCCCATATAATGATTTTTGTAGTTTAATTGAGTAAACCTCTTTGGGCTTTGACTTACATGATTCAGGAATCTTAAATCCTTCTAGGATTTTCATATAGATATCCTTTCTAAAGAGCTATAGGGATATGCAGTTACAACATCCATTAATCTCATATCAAGTTTTTCACGTACTGCCAGGCTCACAAGATACCTGAAGGCTATCCCGTCCATAACCGGGGAATATGTTTCCTCAAAATCAATTCTCGGTCTCTGGAAAAAACCTTGGGCTACTGACAATTTTATTATTTTCATTTCTTTTTCTCACAAACACCTATCTGTAGCCAATTGGCTTCATATTTTCTGGTGTTTGGACTATTCGGCCGAATACTTTTCTTTTATTCACTGAGTCTAATTCAGAATGAATGGCTTCTTTCTATTTTGACCGATCATTTCTTTGCCGACATTCATCAATTGATTTTAGTTCAAGATCCTCATCGCTTTCTATTACATCGAGTGCAACATTGTATGCAAAAGCATTATTAACTTTAATTTCTTTTCGGTTCCAAAATTTTCCAGAAGTAATATAATTAAAAGATGTTTCAATAACTTCATTGTCTTTTGGATTAACATTTTCAGTATCATCCTCTTCGGGGGATGTATCTTTATCAATAACCTCTTCGGGTTTTTGATCATCTGTTTGCATAATTATTTTCTTTTGTGGATCTTTATCTTTGTATCCTAAAGGTCTACCGTGTTTTTGGCATGGGTAGATTCATTTGCACTCGGCATTTGTCCTTCAGGGACATTTACTTTAGCAGGTGCATTGGCTGCTGCAATATAAGATTTTGTAACTCTTGCAGCATCATTGAAAGTATCAGGCAATTGGTTTGCAATTGTTTGCAAATGCACAATTCTTTGAACTTCCAGTTCACATTTCTTTGTACGAGGATCACTGGTATCAAGTGGAATTTTCCATGATATTTATTTTTTCAGTTGATTAGTGTCTCCCCCTAATGTCGGGAAGTGTGATTCGTCAAAATGACAATCTGCAAATCTTGCAGTAAACAAATCACCCGTAGTTGGTTCAAGATATTTAATAATTGAGGATGATTCATCCCGACATAAATTCTCAACCTTCTTTGAGGTCCCATTTTAGTTCTTTGAGGCGGCGAAATTGGTACATAAACCGCACACCCAAAAATTCGTAAGTGGGAAACATTGGGTTCTTTTTCAGTTATAATTTGTATATGGGAGAAGCTATGATAGCTTGTCGGCCTTATTTTTACAAGTGATGCGGCATGCAATATGGCATGTCCCCAAGCAGAAACGGGGAGTTTTGACCTCATTAGTGAAGGTCTTGTAATTTATTGCAATATTTCAATTAATGATTCAGCCAGACCATTTTGTGTATGCATATGAGGAACGGGATGCTCCACAGTAATTCCAATAGATGTGCAGTAATCATCAAAAGTATGTGATGTGTATTCTACAGTATTATCAAGGCGTATATTTTTTATAGGATAATCTGGAAATTGTGCTCGCAATTTAATCATTTGTGCAAGTAGTCTGACAAAGGCCAGGTGGCGAGTTGATAATAAGCAAACATGTGACCACCGCGTTGACGAGTCAAATAGTACCATAAAGTACTTGAAAGGCCCACATGGTGGATCAATTGGTTCACATATATCGCCTTGAATTCTTTCTAGAAAGGCAGGGGATTCATATCCCACTTTTGCTGGAGATGGCCTCGCAATTAATTTGCCTTGAGAAAAAACAGCACAAGCGAATTCATTTGAATTCAATATTTTCTGGTTTACCAGAGTATGGTCATTTGAATTTTCAATTATTCGCCTCGCATTATGCTGCCAGGATCCCCAAGTCTTTCGTGCCAAGTAATAAATTCACTAATAGCTTTCAAGCCTACTAGGTTATGTATTTCCGCGACACTTATTTTTGTAAAATATAAGCCTGAGGAAAAAGAAGGCAACTTTTCATTCACTATCTTTTTTCCATTTATCATTTGAGTAATCAGAAGATACTCTTTATTGGTCTCAATTGAAGTTTCAGTGTGATAGCCATTTTTGCAAATATCGTTAAAACTTAGCAAATTTCGACGAGCTTTGCTCGAAAAAAGGGCATTTTCAATTGCCATTTTTGTCCCTTCAGGGAGGAATATCTTGGATTTTCCGGAGCCTTCAATGCATTTAACATTACCGCTTATGGTTTTAACCGCGGTCTTTCCCAACTTCAAATGGGAGAAAAAAATTTACATTTCAAAATAGTATGCGTTGTCGCACTATCAATGAGGCAGATATCATCCTCGGCTTTAAGATTTTTGGCATCCATCTCTTTTCAGAATATAAGAAGGTAACAAAATAACAAAACATATCAGTAATAATTTACATACAGAATCATTGCAAAATATTTAAACATGGGGGATTCATAATAGGGGATTACAAAATAGAGGGATTTGCAAAAGTAACAAAAATACAAGCCCAAAAATATTAAAAATACAAAATATTTATTATTACATTAGTTAATGCCATTATCCGGTTCTATGAAATCATCGGCATCCAGATGCGTGATATTTTCATCTATAATATCGTCGTATGTGTCATCGCGGGCAACAAGATTGGTTTCAGCCTCAGCCTTTTCCTTTATCTTCGAAGCCTGGTACAATTCAGCTAAGTGACTGGCCGTGCGACAGACTCAAGCCCAGTGGCCTTTAGTTCCACAGCGAGAACAAGGTTCATCATATCTGTTTCTGGCATTATATTTTTACTGTGGTCTATTTGGCCTCCCGTCATTATTTCGGCGACTTTGATCAAAACCGGGCCTGTTTCGGTAATCAGTTCGGCGTGATGATTCAGGCTTTCCCCGGCCATGTTTTTTAGTTTTGTTATGATAATTTTGATTTTTGTAGTGTCCGCGGTCACGCATCTGATTTTCTGCCTGATTTGAGTTTACTTCTGAAAAAGGGGCAGAACCAGTAGACCGAGATTCATGATTTTTCAACAGTAATTCATTATTTTGCTTGGCTACCAATAGGCAATGTATAAGATGAGAATATTTTTTGAAACACCTTTCACGATATTGTTGTTGTAAAACAACATTTGAAGAATGGAAGGTGGAGAATGTTTTTTATCATCAGTTATTTTCTCTTCACAGAGGCGCAACTGCGCTGTAATTTTAAACATTTTACAAATATAATCCTGGACTGTTTTGAAGTCCTGTAATCGCAGATTATGCCATGCACTGCGAGCCTTGGGCAATATGGGCATTTGCATGTGCCCGTATCTTTTTTTCAGCTTCTCCCACAATTCTCGTGGGGATTCAAGAGTAACATATTGCGATTTTAAAGATTCGTCAATATGATGACATAAGAAGATCTTGGCTTTTGCATTTTCTTGGCTCGCAGTATTTTTATCAGGGGCAATGGTATTTTTCAAGCCCATTGATGCGAGATGCATCTTTACATCACGACCCCATGACATATAATTGTTTCCAGAAACTGCTAACGGGACAAAATGGAGATTTTCAGGTTAGTTATGTTAAAGAAATTGAAAAGGAAAGTAAAAATTACCTTAAAAGATTTTTACAGATTTCTATAATTGTAGTGACACCTAAATCGCCACATCAATCAATGCACTCCATACAATATAATAAATTGCCCCATAACAATCTCGAATTTTAATAGTTTTCAGCAGAAATTAAAAAACGGGGATTTATTGGTTCGATTCCCATTCAAATGAATTTTTTTTCCAACAACCTTAAATTAATTACAACACTGAGGCGGGCGATGGTGAGACTGGCGATGGTGAGGCGGGCGACGGTGAGGCGGGCGACGGTGAGGCGGGCGACGATTTTCAGGCTCACTGCAAATGAACGGGAGAGAAAACGGAGAGAGAAGGAAAAGGTACGGGAGAGAGAAGGGGAGAAAAAACCGGAGAGGAGAAAATGCGACCGTTCGGTAGGTAAAGGGTAGGAGTTGTAATTTTTTGGGCTGAATGGGAACCACAACATTTTTTTAGCTGAACCACAATGATAAAATGCAGCCCATTCAGCAAAAAGTAAACACTTAAAAAATCGGAACGATTCAAATCATTTAGTATTCAGCCCATTAAATAAAAAGTAAACACAGAGTTAAAAAGAACTCAGAAATTTTAGTTTTGAAATGTCGTCATTTATTTGATTCTTTTATTAATCAAAATAGTTGACACACACACACACACTCTGACTGTGAAGCACAAACATTTTTACATGTAATTATATCTATCTTCCACCTTTTGAAGTTGCATCATCGCAGATCGCTCACATACTTCTTATACTTCTTTTCTGTTTCATAACCTAAAGTTTCTCAGGCGAATATATTTCCTATGGCGGCGGCGCCACCTGAAAGGCGTCTCAACCGACGACGGCGGTTGGTGATTTTTTTGCTTGTTTCCGCCTTTGGGCAACTGGTGGGTACTATCCGAGCTCAAAATCGAACTATTAATGCCACCACCGATCCGTATGAAGGTACGCGTTTTCGTTTGAAACAGTTTTCTTCTTCTATTAATTTAGTTTATTAATTTTGTATTAATTTTAATAAGGATTTATGTTGCAATTAAGTTTTACATTTTATAAAGACAAAAATACTTCATTTTTCATCAAAATATCACTTTTAACTATCAATAAATACTCACTTGCCCCACAATTCATTTTAAAAAATCGAAAAACTAATAAAAAAAATCGAGAATTTCGACCCGGAAAATTGTGAAAATTATTTTAATTGTGATTTTAAATCAATTAATATTTTCAAAATTATTTTATGATTGTTTTAATAATTTGTAGGTTCTCAAAAATTATTTTCAGGTTTTTAAATATTGATTTAATAATTTTCAGCTTTCAGGCAATCAATTTGTACTTGTTTTGATTTTTAAAATGAGTTGGGGGTAAAATGATTATTTGTTGATATCTGAGGGGTATACAGTACGGACGGCAAAAAATATTTAAATCTAATTAATCCAAAGTTTTAAAGTGTAGTCTATCCTAAATTTTATCAGGACATCAGCTTTACCCATATTAAATCATAGCCCCACATGTTTTTGAAATTATTATATTCACTCCAGTTTTGAAAGTTTGGGGGCTGAAAAATTCAAAATTATAAATCACTGGCCCCCATATTAAAAATTACAATCAATTAAAAAAATCATTAAATTATCGCGACCAACAATATTTGATTATTTCCGTTAGGTCTGAATTTTTTGTCCTAATTCAGATTATCTAAACCCAATCTACTTTTAGGTAAAAAGTCACTTTTATTCAATGTCAACGCCTTGTTTGATTTCCCATAGAATATATATTATATATATATACTCCCTCTGTCCCAGCCAAAGGTTGATAGAGGGTGTATATTTAGTGTATTTTAGGTAATGATTGGTATAAGTAATGATGATTAAATGTGTGGTGGAGATTAAAAAGTAAAAAGTATTGATGATGAATGAGTGATGGAGATTAAAAAGTAAAAAGTGATTGTTTGATTTGATTGTAAAAAGTGATATATGTAAACTTACTAAAGGGACTACTTTTTGATAGAAATGTAGAGGGAGTATATATTTAGGATCAAATAAGAATGGTTCTTATCCTGCGAATTGCGAACATGCATGAGTTTTGTACTAATTTATGCATGAAATATATGGATTTCGTGTATCAAAATTGCAATGCATTAAAATATGCATTATATGCATCAAAATATCGATGCATTAAAATATTGTATTATATGGATCAAATTTTTGTGAGAATAAATCTAGGCCATCCATTTATGAAGATCTATGGATAAAATTCATTCTTGTTTCTTAACTTAAATTGCTCACCTGAACCCACCCTATATATATATATATATATATATTCTCCTGATTAATTTACGGATACATTATTAGAACAATTTGCGATTCATGATTTCTTTACAGTGTTATCACAAACACTACCCCCCTTAAGGATGAACAAATAAACCCTTTTATACTGGGTTTTATAATGGGGTTAAGAGATATTCTATGAAACAAAACCCCTACGCGTAATTCAGAATATAGTAAAATAAAGATACCTAAAATCCCACGGGGAATGTTTACATTAGGGTTCGCTCGGATTTAGAACTCTGATATTTAGAATTTTGTATTTAGTAAAAATACATGTTTTTTTGGATTGTTTATTGTAAATATAAAATCATGTTTGAAAAAGTGGATGATATAGTATTATTGTACTAATGATAACTTGTGTCATAATGGTACGTTGGAGAGTCAGAATTGGATTGAAATTATCAAATTAGTAAGTTACCTTGCTAAAAAAAACATATTGAATGTTGGAGACAAAAAATTTTTTTCGGTCGCAGCAGGTTCGTCGACGGACGGTAGGTAGCCCGACCAGAGAATAGGCCGGCAAATGGCGGCAAAACATAATGCCCGGTCGCTGGAGGTCCACCAGACGGTCGTCAGGAGCTACGAATAATAACAGGCTAGCAAGAGGCCGCAAAAAAAAAATTGAACAGTCGTCACAGGTTCACCGAAGGCGGCCGCCAAAAAAAAAAAATCCGACCATCGGAGGTCGGCGGACGGTCGTCAGGGCCTCGATGAAGAATATGTCGACAGGTGACCGCAAAAAAAAGGTCCTCGGTCACTCGAGGTCTGCCGGCAGTCAGGTGCCCCCGCCGAAGAACTGGTCGGCAGGCGGCCGCAAAAAAAATATTTGGTCACCGAAGGTCTGTCGGCTACTGTTAGAGTCCCTCCCCCCCCCACCACACACACACACACAAAAAAAAAAAATCTACCCGTCGCCGGTGGTCCACTTGAGGTCCGCCGGAGAATAACTTCACGAACGAAAAAAATTATAAGATTAGTTGTCCTTTTGAATTAAATATTGTAAGATATTTTTGGAATTTATTAATTTTGAAGGTTTTGATATTATTAAATTTAACGCGAATGGGCACATTGTTTTTTTCTTGTGCACACGAACAAACAACACAATTGTCCTTTATATTATAGATGGTTTTATAGATAAAAAGCAGCACGTATACCTGCACCCAGAAGAGAGTGATATACACTTGTACAAATTGATAGTATGCATAAGCGTAAATCATTCTCAATTGGGTATAAGATGTGTAAGAAGTCGTCAATTATGTATTTAAAATTTGAGTCTTAGCAGAAATGAGTAACGGGATTCAAAATCCAGTTCCATTATTTTGAACCCCAACACCCTAGCGTAAACATATCCTTTAAGACTCTTCTTGCCCTTTGTATGACTGCTCATTGCGACAACGAGTCTCTCAAGATACAACTTCGATTTATGTCCGAGTACCATAATCTGATCACACTCGATGAACAAACTACAAACGGACAAGTGATAACACTCCGATGAACTAGTATGATGCGTGAGCGAGTATGCCCTTTTATAGATGCAAGATAAGAATGTTTTTCACAACATAAGTGGATGTACTTAGAGCCTCACATTTAAGACAGTTTGGAAGCTTTGAGAATAGTTAAGCCAAAAACTACTAAATCGAGAAGAAAAACTAACTCAGTCCAAAACTTAATCTCGAGCCTGAACGGGCCACGGCCAATGAGCTTGAGCATAGCTCCGTGCGGGCGGGGACGCATGTATATGGTACTTATAACGATACCATTATGTGCTTTGCATATCCTTGCTACCACGAATCATCATCATCATTCTCATCTACACCTTAATCCCAACTATATTAGTGTTGGTGGCATGAAGATTATAGTATCAATTAATGATAAAAGTTGGTTAACACTACAAAATAATGCAAAAAGCGAAGTAGTTTTACGCCTGATGCCCTTCCTATCTCAACCATTACACGAATGAGAAATGAGATGAAATTCCAAAACCGTCATCACCATAAGTTTTTTCACATGCATGGAAAGTATTATGAGATGACGATGAATTAACATAATTGCTATAATCATGTCCCATTGCATGACTCATATTGTAAAATCAACATGTATTACCACGATTAAAAAGTTTATTTTAGGTAGCCAAACTAATGTGGGATACTTCCCTCCCTCGTCTTTCTAATTACTTGGAAATTTAGTAACTAGTAAAAAATGCAACTATCTTCATCTCATGCATTTTTTTTTTTATCTACAGCAAGAGCTTTGAATGCCATTTTCGAACGATGGGGAATTACGGCCACAAATCAATGGAACATTAGTGGCGAATTATGTAGTGGTGCTGCCACTGATGCGACCGGAATCGCTGATATAAATCCGGGCATTAAATGTGACTGCAACGATAATAACAGCTCTACTTGCCACATTACGGCTCTGTAAGTTGAAAATATACTTGCATCAATGAGACCAGGGCCTGCAAATCGATCTTGAGGGCCCGACATGAATATGTATAGTGAAACCAAAATGTTTTTAGTACAATAAACCTGTATAAATCACCTCTTGTCTTGTCCTAATTGTGGTTTGTGACTACAAAATAATAGCCGTTTGAGTATCTTTTGAAGTGTTCGAATTTCTACAAATTCTTGTGTCTTTACGCTATCCAAAATCAAGACTAAAATGGACTGATTTTACAGGAGAGTTTACGCGTTGGATGTTGCCGGTCCACTTCCTGATGAGCTATGGAATTTGACTTTTCTCACTGATGTGTATGTACATCTTCTTTCTCGTTTTGATTTTCCCGGTTTAGGTTTAGTATTATCAGTAGTACTATTTTCAGTAAGTTGCTTGATTTGTAGAATCTGTATTTGTTCTTCTAGGTGTAATTTTTTTCTTTTCATCTTTTGGTTTCTGATAATACTAGAATTTAATCACCGTCTTTTATGTTGCAGAAATTTAGGCCAGAATTATTTGACAGGTCGAATTCCAGCATCCATCGGCAATCTCACTCGCATGCAGTACTTGTATGCCACCTCTTTCCTTTCTATTTTCTCTTCGTCCGTCTTTTTTTTTTTTTTTATGATTACCGAAAATTTGTGATTTTATACTTTCAGGAGCCTTGGCATAAACGCATTATCAGGGGAGCTTCCTAGAGAGCTCGGATTGCTGACCGACTTACGATCATTGTGAGTGCCCTTTTAGTTTCATTCATACGTAATGAACATCAATTTAGTAGTAGTGTTATATGTTTTCGCCTATGTGCAGGTCCTTTAGCACAAACAACTTCTCCGGCTCTTTACCATCCGAGCTTGGGGGTTTATCAAGACTAACGCAAATGTAAGATACCGTGTCATGTGACATATTAACTCCGAAGAATCTAAATATTTTGAGGAATTTCTACTTTTAAGTACTTCTATGCTCTTTCCCCCTTGTTTTTCATGATCAATTGGCCTCTTTTTTGAAGCCCCACAATCTTTTCGTTGGCGTTCTTCATCTTGTAGATACTTTGATAGTGCTGGAGTTAGTGGTCCAATACCTGAAACATTTGCTAATTTACGGAGCTTGGAGAGAGTGTAAGACCCCTAAGGAGAAATCTTACTTTTTTTTTTTGAAAAGCGAACTTTGCTGAAATTTGAAAACAACTGAATATGATGTAACTGATCTCACTCACACTGATCATGACAATATGTGCTTAAAATGATTGTTGGGGTTTCAGGTGGGCTTCGGATAATGAGCTTACGGGCCGGATACCCGCCTTCATTGGAAATTGGTCCAACCTCATTGTACTGTGAGACAAAATCCAACTTGTCTTCTCATTTTTTTACATTAATTGGTGTTCTCTCTCTCCCCTATTTTTTGGTACTGAAATTCTGCTACTGACTTCAGTAACAGAAAATACGCTGCAGCAATCCTGTACGAATATTTCAATAATTTCCTAAGCTCATTCGTTTTATTCGCAACATGTCTGTAGGAGGTTCCAAGGAAATTCATTTCAAGGTCGAATACCCCTATCCTTTTCCAATTTAACGTCTTTGAACGACTTGTGAGTGTTATCCACTTTGCTTCTTTGTATTTCCAGAATTATTTATTTATGTATTTGTATTTTCATTTTGGTGCTCTTTTGAAGCTAATCTATTTTTTTAATCGTATATGATGATGATATACTTAGGAGAATAAGTGATCTATCGAATGGGAGCTCTTCACTGGACTTCCTCAAAGGCTTGACGTCTCTATCTACCTTGTACGTAGACATAAACCTTAAATTCCGTGAATAATAGCTTGAATTACAATTTGCATTGGCTGCATTCTAAAAACGACTTACTATTTGGGCAGAGTTTTGCGGAACAATAATGTATCTGGTTCTATACCTTCATTTGATCCATTTCGGAGTTTGTCACTGCTGTAAGTATCACAATGTTACCACATGTTTCATAAAACATGTCGAGCCCACATAATATTAAAGTTCCACTCTCCTGTTCCCTACTTTATCACCATGTCACCATGCCTACGTTAATGACTTCATCTTACGTCTCAGGGATTTGAGCTTCAACAATTTGATGGGAAGAATTCCGAACTCGCTTTTCAATCATAGTTCTCTAACTAACTTGTAATTATTTCTGAACTGATTATGATTAACTCACCCCATCCCTCCGGACGAAAATGAAGTTATAAGTTCCCATTATTATACCTTTTTTTCTCAATCGTTAGGTTCCTCGGTAACAACCGGTTAACTGGCGCACTACCATCCCAAAGAAGTCAATCTCTTCGTACTATGTGAGTATTCATTCGGCCTTCTCTTCTTTTTTTTCAGCTTTACTCTTTCTCCATTTTCTCTTTGACCCCACTGTTTTTATAATGCAATGCTTGCCACCATATTCAGTTCTTCCGCTTGAAGTTAGTTTAACATCACATTTACTTCGGAAATCGTGTATTTTTACTCAGCATATTATTATCTTCTTGCAGAGATTTATCATACAATGAATTATCTGGGAGCTTTCCGTCTTGGGTCAGCGGGAAGAACTTACAACTGTACTTTTTTTTTTAAATAAAGATTCGTGTTCTGTTCCCATTTTTACAAACTAGCTCACACTGACATCAATATCTTTATTTGTTGTAGTAATTTGGTTTCCAACAACTTCACCATCAGTAATTCCAACAATAGGTGCAATTCATAGATCCACATGACATGCACAAGTTAGTAACTTGGATTTTCTTTTTGTTAGTTTCTGCTGATAACTTATCGTTTTCTGCTTTCTCTAGTGCCCTGCCTTTTGGATTGGATTGTCTTCAGAGGAATTTCCCCTGCAGTCGAAGGAATCCTATTTGTAAGTGGTTCAATATTTTCCCAACCTTTTGTTTGTGGTCGTGATAATCCGTTATTATTCACGTTCATTCTCTATGTGGTCTATAGATTCCAGCTTTGCAATCAATAGTGGTGGGCGGCCCATCCGATCTTCCGATCAGGTTTCGTACGAGAGTGATAACGAGATACTTGGCCCGGCAACATATCACGTGACCACCTCAGGTAGATGGGCCGTAAGCAATGTTGGTCTGCCTTCCGATAGCATTAGTCCTGCATATGAAACGAGCTCTCAATCCCAATTCACGAATACTTTGGACTCGGAGTTGTTCCGAGATGCTCGGATTTCAGCTGGGTCGTTGAGATACTATGGGTTGGGCCTGGAAAATGGTAACTACACCGTGAGACTTCAGTTCGCGGAGATAGCAATCCTGGGTACTAGGACTTGGAGGAGTCTTGGGAGGCGTGTTTTTGACATATATGTCCAGGTACGTGTGTTTAGAAGTAGTAGAAGATTTTTTTTATCGAAATGCCTTTCGTTCTTAATCTGGTTCGAATAGACTTGTGTTTTACCACTAAAGTTGATAGCATGGGGTGGAGTTCAAATAATGTTAGTTCATTCGTGGTTTGGTGACTCGGTCTTTACGTGCTCCAGGGGAATCTGGAGGAAAGAGATTTTGACATACTAAGAGTAGCTGGTGGAGTCGCCTTAAGAGCTGTCTCGCGGGATTACAGAGTTCGGGTGACGGGAAACTATCTCGAAATCCACCTGTTTTGGGCAGGAAAAGGGACTTGCTGTGTACCTAATCAAGGGACTTATGGACCCTTAATTTCAGCAATAAGAGCAACACCAGGTATTTATTTATTTATTTAATTATCTTCGAGAACAGGATTGGTCCGAGAAATTTTGGAATTTGTTTTCTACAAGTACTTGCCGATATTGATCATATGGTATTTGTGCAGATTTTGTCCCGACTGTTTCAAACAATCCTCCTGGTGGGGGCACGAGCCGGACGGGTATAATTGTCGGGATTGTTGTTGGAATTGCAGTTGCATGTTTTCTTGCTCTAGGTGCGGCATTTTATGTGTACCGGAGAAGAAAAAGGCAGAGAGACTTTGAGGATGAAGGTAAGGAAATAAGAAGCATTAGTGGAGTTTTAGCAAAATTAGTACTAAATGAAAATGTGATTGTTATGTTTGAACAAAAAAGGTGTAGCTTTTAGTATTTCGGGAAGACGACTTATAAACTTATTGCTAGTATTTTCTGATTCTGCTTTTAGTTTGACTTTTGCAAAAGCACTTTCACAACTAACTCGCCAAACACTCCATTTTAGTTAGTTCAACTTTTAGCTTCTATTTGCAAATACTGCCAGTTGTCGATGACTTTTAGCTTTTCCACAATAAGTCCCGTCCAAAAGACGGAAGTTTCTGCTAACACATCGTAAGAGGGATGGTTGTTCTCGGCAATGTGCGCAAATTGGTTGCTTGTATTTGTCTTCTTCTTCCTTTTCTTTCTCCTTGCAGAGTTATTGGGGATTGATGCACGACCGTACACATTCAGTTATGCTGAACTCAGAACTGCAACCGACGACTTCAATCCTGCTAATAAGCTCGGAGAAGGTGGATTTGGACCTGTTTACAAGGTAAGCGCAAAATGGTCGAGCTCCCACATTCTCAACATGTCGGTCATTCTTAAGATTATCCCATCATGTGAACATAGAATAAATGATGTTGGGTTATCCCATCTCAACATGTTGGGTTATCCCATCTTCATATACCTCGTAATTTCTACAACGGTCGAGGAAATATCGCCTTATCTATCCACATTATGTATTCTTATCATGTCAACTGTATTGAGCAACAGGGAACACTCGAAGATGGAAGAGTAGTTGCCGTTAAACAATTGTCTGTGGCGTCACATCAAGGGAAGAGTCAGTTTATGGCGGAGATTGCTACTATATCTGCTGTGCAACACCGTAACCTGGTGATACTGTATGGTTGTTGCATAGAGGGAGATAAACGGTTGCTCGTTTATGAATACCTCGTGAACAAGAGTCTTGATCAACAATTATTCGGAGATCGTAAATCACAAATTCTCCAACCTTTCTTTTTCCTTATGTTAGGGTGAATTACAAAAAGATCATTGAGGTTTAACCTAATTACTAAAAACTCACAGTTATCTTTCAAAATTACAAATATCCCCGACATATATTTCTGTTTTATTAAGAGTAAATTAACGAAAACTGCTCCTGAGGTTCGGGTTTATTACACACAAAAAAAAAATTGTGTTAGATATAAGGGGATAATTGTAATATCTTTGCAAGTATAAAGGGGTTGGTTGAAAAGTTCTTGTTTATGAAGGGTGTAAAGCATAATACATAACAGAACCTCAAGACTTTTTTTTTTCTTTTTGTAATTTTAGAAAAATGGACCCTTTTGTAAAACATTGGGGGTAATTTTGTAAATATTCCTTCTATAAAGTGCACATTGTAGGGGGGTATTTGTTAGGTTAATCGAAAGCTCAAGGGGGGTGTTTGTAACACTTTAAAGGAGTATTTGTAATTTTTGAAAGATAACTGTGGATTTTTAATAATTAGGCTAAATGACCCGGTGTAGGTTTTGTAATAATTCCTATATGTACAAGGACTCCTTCAAAGAAAAAAAAATTCAATTGATCTGCCTCTAATGGAACAGGGAGTAAAAGTCTTTTTCTTGACTGGGCAACGCGTTACGACATATGCTTGGGAGTGGCGAGGGGTCTCACTTATCTTCACGAGGAGTCTCGGCTTCGAATTGTTCATAGGGATGTGAAGGCTAGCAACATTCTGCTTGATTCCGGTCTCGACCCAAAAATCTCGGATTTCGGGTTGGCCAAATTGTACGACGACAAAAAGACCCATATAAGCACTCGAGTTGCTGGCACAATGTAAGATCCCGAGCAGTTCAAGATTCGCAACATTCTTTCGTTGCATAATTGAGTTATTATTTTTCTGTGGTTCATTTTCTGTAGCGGATATCTAGCACCGGAATATGCCATGCGCGGACACCTTACTGAAAAGGCTGATATATTCAGCTTCGGAGTTGTAGCTCTGGAGATCGTAGGTGGTAGGCCGAATTCTGACCCGAGTTTGGAAGATGATAAGATATATCTTCTGGAATGGGTAATGTGTTCTAACTTGAACCTTTGTGCACAATTATCCTTTGGAAACTACTTTCTACACGCTAACTATGACATGCAACGTCACGAATTACTTGGTCCGACTACACTTTGGCCAGTTGGTATTGCTGTGTCTTTCAAGCCACGTTACTTTTTCAAACGTAAGCTGGTTAGAGTGATAATAAACAACTTTAAAACCGCAGCTACTAAAGGGTGCTTCCGATCCACAACACTCCAATTTATATTAAAGAAGTGTTGTATATTGTCATTTTATTGTAATTTATCAAAACGACTTTTTCTGCACATCACTTGTAATTGTGATGCCAGCATCATGTTATGACGGCAATACCAAACTGGGCTTTAAACAGTATTCGCAGACATTTAAACTGATCGATTGTGACCTTTTTGGCTGAAAAAAAATAGTTTTAGTATGAGATAATTCAACTTTTGGTCGGTATTAATACCGTAACATTTTTGGTCCCGTAATTTGCAACTTTAGTCCCAATATTAAAAAAATTGCATAAACGTCTCATAAGAATCAATTGTTGCATTTTTAATACCGAAAGTGCAAAAAATGAACCATCGGGTGGGATTAAAAGTGCAAAAAAATTTCTTCAGATGTGACCAGAAGTGTAGTAAACACCTTCTAGTGACCAATGGGCTCTTAGCCCAGCGGTACAAAAAGTCCCTTGGTGAAAGATTCGGCGCGTGTTCGAATCATGGAGAGGGCAGGGTTTTACTTCAATTAAGTGTCATGCCTTCGGGCGGCTTATATTGAAGGTTTTTCCTCCCATCGGGTGATCTAGGTGCTTTCCTCTGGGGAGCTCTCTAGCGCGGGCCCGGTTAAGACAACTTAAGTCTAGTCCTCCCGCAGTTGAAAGTCGCCGTTCAAAAAAAAAAAACACCTTCTAGTGGACCAAAAGTGTCTTATCTTCCTGTGGCTGTGGGATCACAAAGAGTGCAATTTCATAGTTTAAATATTTACAAATGTCAACTTGTGTTATTGGTTTTGCATAATTTATTAAGAATCTAAAAGTATGGGGAGGGGTGCTTTTGACTTTTACAAATAAATACACACTTTTCTAATTTAAAAATAAAATATTTTAGTTTTGCTGAAAACAATATTTTCTCCATAAATTCTCTTACAACTACTAAATACCCGGGGCAACACAAGCCGACTAGTCTAAATAAACATTTCGTATGCTATTTCAGGCTTGGAATCTTCACGAAAACAGCCGGGAAATCGAACTAGTCGACCCAACTCTACATCAATACGATGCAAATGAAGTAAGAAGGATTATCGGCATTGCACTTTTATGTACTCAAGCATCCCCAGCCTTACGGCCCCCAATGTCTCGTGTTGTGGCCATGCTTGCTGGAGACATTGAGGTGCCCTCTGTGACTACAAGACCAGGTTACCTAACCGACTGGAAATTTAACGATGTCACTACCTTTGTTTCGGAAAATGATAGTTCAACGCCGAACTCTGGCATTAGTCATATCGAAACGGGAACAAGTACAACCACCACCACTACAGTCGATTACTCGCCCGTAAATCACGCCAAGCCCATGCTTCACGAGATAATTGGAGAGGGTCGATGATGAATTCTGGATTGTGTGCAGTATTTTGTTCTGTCTTCATATTTTTTTTTTTTTTTTTTTTTTTTTTTTAATTTCTGTTAAGCGGATTCTTGGTTACAAAGATCTTTTAGATTGAAAATTTATACAGACATGATGTGTATTTTTTTGGCACTCAAATGGTTGATTCTTTTTGATATTTTTTGGCTATGCTAAATTAAACAAGGGATGAAACTTGATCTAAGTGAATCATTTTCTTCTTTTAAAAAATAAGGGATAATATAAAAACTGCACTAGAGGTTTAGTCTAATTACAAAAAGAACCTCATATCTTTCAATATTACAAATACCAGGTCGAGGTTTGTATTTATCTTACAAATATCTTCTCCATAGACAAACTGATGTAGCTATAGATGAAGATATTTATGAATATACGGGAATTGGATGATATATTATATGTTAATTAGAATAATTTTAGAATTTATATAATTTATTAGATTTGATATGTTTTATTATAGGTATGTAATTTTATTTGATGTAGATAGATGAAGATATTTATGAAGACATGTGAAGCGGATGTATACTTTTCGTTAATTCGAATATTTAGAACTTGAATTATTTATTAGATTTTATATATTTCAGTAATTATATTTGCATTAAAATTATACTATACTTGAGATTTATATTCCTTGTTTTCCAAGTTTCTCCTATTATATATAGATAATCCATGATTGCTATATTGTTATTATGGTGTTGAATATCGAATAGAAAAGCATTGGGTTTGGATTCCCGGCCCGTACCAATACCAAACTAACTACACAATACAACCTTTGTCAGAGCCAATACCAAACAAGACACAGCAAGGAAAAACAGGGTCACGAAATCCCGGCCAGACCATCTCCGAACGGGCCTGGATTCGACCCGCAAACTCTTAGCCCTTCGGAGCGCGTCGACCTCCTTCATCAAATCAAATTCGACGCCTTTCCTCTTCAACTCTTCCACGCACTTTGCCAGAAGCGATGAATCCTCTTTTTCTCTCTCCAACATCTTCTCCAGATGAAATTCCAGGTCCGATTTGTACCGGACGGCCCATATGAACCCGAGCGAGCACAACAGAGAGCAGAGAGATGGGACCCACGATCTCTTGCAGAGGTGGGGGCCGCCACCTCCGGAGGCGGCGGTGAAGAGGAGGAGGAGGGCGGTGGAGTGGAAGAGGAAGAAGAGGCAGTGGAGCTGCGTGATCTCTTTCCGGGTCGAATCCAGTTGGGTTTCTTTGAGCGAGATTCGGGTCAATATGAGGTTTTGTTCTTTCAGCCATTGCTTGAGGAGGAGCTTGTGGGTCGGGTTAGAGGCGATCTGATGGAGCGGGTGTGGAGAATTTTGATCCATCCTTGATGTATAGGGATTCTGGAGCTTAACGTGTATATATATATATATAGAGAGAGAGAGAAGAAATTAGGGGAAATAGTTTAGGGGAGGGGATTGAAAGGTTTTTGTATGCAACGGTCGGGTTAATTTTTTTTTTTTTTTTTTTTTTTTTTTTTGAATTTCGTAACGGTCGAATTGTGGATCTGTGTCTGTGATATGATTTTACATTTTCTAATGATTGATTTTGACTTTAAATATGCCAATTGAATCATCAAGCCAAATTAACAAAGAAAAAAATAAAAAAATTCTAAGGTACTGCATGTATATTTATTACTATTTTTTTTTGATAATTAGGTGATCCCAGTTTAGTCGGACTAATCCTAATCCCTCAATGAACCCACTTCTAACCCATTGAGGGTTCCTTAACTGATTAACAGCGCCTCAGCCACTGATTGGTCAACATCTCCGGGTTCCCAGCAAGGAAATACTCTCACACTGCCGCTTGACGCGAGATTAAACATTGATTAGCGGTCGAAATGCAATTTGTGGAGTAGAGAGGATTATAAAGAAAAAGCCTCCTCTTTCACCTCCGTGGTGACCAAGCAAGGCACTTCTAGAAGGAGTGTCTTTCAGTGTAGGTGTCCTACCACTGGACTACCAATTGAATTTATAGCAAATAATTTTTATCATGAGTCCAATAACGAATATACATACATGTATAATATTTATGCATATACCTTACAACTTCCCGAAAAAATAACTCACTTCTTTTTTTCAATCTCAACGGATGGTTGGTTAATAATAATTCGAATGTATTTTATGTTAGTTATGGGTATGATACCATATAGGTAATATAGGTAATTTCTTAATACAGTTGATGTATAAAAATGTTTAAGCATTTTAGACATGAGCGGGTGAAAATTATAGCATCCACATTAAATTTGGAAGTGCATAAGTTTTTATTCGCTCAATGTGAACTAACAGTATTGAAAATGGGAATGACAAATTGAGGAACCAAATACTATCTACACATCATGGATTAGTTAATGGACCAATTATGTAATGTATTAAAATCCACCTCATATTTGGTGTTACACAAATTCATTAGGTTGGATTTGATGATAAGCACTAGCTAGATCACCCTAAACATTGGGATTGGGCTAGGCCAGGCTGGAAAATATTGTACCGGGATCGACCCAGTAGTATACGATATTGGACCGGTCTCGAGCCGTTTGCAGACTGGTGTCCATTGTACATTTTATAATTTTATAATTCCGAGATAATATTAAAAATATTATTTTTATAGAAAACAAAATTATAATATTATTCTATATTTTATTATATTATGTATTTAAAATATATTATAAACTAATACTCCATCCGTCCATAAAAATTTATTCTATTTTTAGGTGAGAATTTAAAACTTTGACCATAAATTACGACCGATATCTAAAAAAATTATAGTCATGAAAATTATATATTAAGTCAGTTCAAAATTTATAAATTTTGACCAGAAAAAAGTCAAAATAAGATACATTTTCATAGACGAAAGGAGTAAATAATAGCGGGTGGGGCCTGGCCGGGCCGGACTGGATCATGGATTGGTCTTCGTTGTTAATTTTATTATAAATTATTAACAATAAAAGAAAACAAAAATATGGATCATAAATTTTAACATATCCGTGCGTAAGGAGGGCTATATCAATTCATCAAACATTTCTTTTGGTGAGCATAACCTTCAATCCATTTTTGGCATGAAGCATAATTGAATCGCGGGGCGTAACAGGATGACCCTCGACGAGTCTAATCTTGTAATGACATATAATACTCGCAGCAACCAACTTCATCTGAAAGAAAGACATCTCCTTCCCCAGGCATGTTCTCGGCCCGACATTAAATGCCGGAAACTTGTATGATGGCTCGTGTTTGATCCCTCCTCGGCTCGAAATCCATCTCTCGGGCTTAAACTCCACGCAATCCATCCCCCAGATGCTCTCCGTCCTCCCCACCGAGTAGAAAGATATGATCACTTTCGAGTTTTTCGGAACAAAATGACCGCTCGGGAGAGTGTCGGGTTCGACCGGAGATTTATATTCCAGAGCCAATGGAGGGAATAACCTGAGGGACTCACATATTGCTCCATGGAGATATACTAGCTTGGTTGATTCCTGCACATTGAAGAACCTCCAGTTACTTCCCTGTTGTACGTGCAGTTCGTTCTTGATTTCCTCCAGAATCTTGATTTCCGCCGACGGGTTCGTAGCTATCAGCCAGAAGAGCCATGTGAGACAAGTGCTGGTCGTGTCCCGACCGGCAAATAGAAGGCCCAACAGGGAGTCCCGCAGAAATTGTCCTAAACCCCCTGCAAATTTGATATTGCCGTTGTTGATCTCCTCCTCGTAAGCCTCTCTAAAAGCCGATATGACCTCTTCATCTTCGAGTTTCTCCTTGGTTGATATAATCGGGAATAGAAACTCGTCGAAAGCCTGCCAAGCTTGAATGAGCTTCTTTTCGTTTCCCACCTTCAGCCATTTCTGCAGTTTCCAGAGCGTTTCCGGAAAAGCGTATCTGTGCAGCAATGGCTGAAGGGCGTTAGTGAACGCCTTCTCGCATGGGATGTAGGGCAAATCAGGCGACAGGCTGCTCGGGTCGTAACTCAACATAACTTGGCAGATATTATCGAACGCGAACCTCTGGAATATTTCCTGCAGATCTACCGCCGCGCCGGATCCGTTTTCGGAAAAATAATCGAGAACCGGGATGATCCCATTCTCGATTTTCCGCCGGACGCTCCCTTCCAGTGAAGCGTGGAAACACGGGCGGCTCAGTAGGGCAAGCGTCGTCCTTCGCTGGAGCTCCCACATTCCGAAATCGGCGCTGAATATCCCGTCCCCGAGTATCTCGAATATTTGTCTGAATTCCTCGCCTTTCGGATAGTTGGCGAATTTCTTGCTGAAGATGTGTTGGATGTTAGCTGGGTCGCTCGTGAAGAGCATGTCCATTTTGCAAAACCACGGCCCCCGGAACCAGTACGTGCCCCCGCATTCGACTAGGACCTCGGTCACTTTATCATGCATGCGGTGCAGATACTGGGCGACGGCTGGCAGCATGCCAACCAGCGGCCAGTTTGTCGGCTCGCATGATTTTTTACGGCTCCGAGTTATTAAATAAAATAGAAATAATGTGATCAGAGTGAGTAGTATGATATGAGGATATTGAAAAGTGGCCATTGCCAGTGCCACGAGTTCCTTTTTTTTTTTTTTTTTGGTTAGTGTTTGTGGTATATATATTCGTGTAATGGGTGTCAAGTATAAAGATGTAGTGAGAGAAGGGGGGAGACAGGAGAATGAGGTGTGTCTAATGGTAGGTTTTAAGCATTTATTGTTTACTTACAGTATGTGTGCATGGAATTTCTTCTAGTAGGGACAAATACGTAATAACTGCAATAAAATGACATAAATTGATCAACTGTGTAGAGATTTTATTCAATTGTGAATAGTCCCTGTCTTGCAGTTTCTCTGTGTTCAACCACATAATCTAGCTACTCAGTTTGATGAATAATTTTTCATTCAATTATATTAAGATATACTTCATTTTGATGCTGATTTTTGTAAACGTAGTTACGCATGTGAATTACTCGGTATGGGGTAGGATAGAACGTAAAGTTGATGGGAACGTGCATTCAGCAGGGGGAGGCTAGGGGCGCATCCAGGACATTTTGTTCGGGAGTTGGGTGAGACATAACGTCGACTGGACTAAATGGGTCGGGATTTTGGTAGCATCCCGATTTTTTTCTCTCTCAAGCTTGTTACGATTGAAATGTGTTGAGTGCGTTGTGCATATATTTCTAGTCTATAGATCTTATTTATGGTGTTTTAGGTTTAGAACATTATTTATCAACAAATCTTTTATTTTTGTACTAAATACTCCTCCATAGCTCTATTTTTAAACGTTGAATGCTAAACTAAGTCAATAAGATATTCAAAACCAACCGCCTTATTTAAAAAAAAAATTATTTTGAAACTGGGGGGAAGGGAAGGGAAGGGAGGCATAGCCCCACCGTCCCCTCCAAAACTGCTATTACGGGAAGCATAACATTTACACTGGTGGTCATCGGAGTATGGAGATTGCGGAAGTCGACTGTCATATATAAACTTTCCCTACTTCATAGGGGGCTTATGCGGGCCATAGACCGGACCCACCTCCCATGCCGCCGCACGCTTTGAGAAATCAAAACAATAAAGAAATGAAACTCATTGTGTGTGTTTTCAAATTAAACTTTGACTATAAATTATTTCTCAAAATATAATAATAGCGGTATTGTTTGAGGAGAAAGTAAAAGACAACAAATCAATTGTATTGATAACAATGAATAGAGGGGCCTTTATATAGGCATTACAAAGAGAGTCTTTCCATACATAGGATTCCTAGTTAAGGTAAGACATCTAACAGGATCCAACTACTTATGGAAGAGTCCAGAACCTTCCATAACTCTTATCCCCCTACAACTAGTATTAGGTAAGACACCAATACGGGAAGGATTTCCCGGAACACTCCCCCTGTGTCGAACGCTAATACTAACAATGGTGCAGAAGATGTTGCCTTCGTAAAAACCTATTCCAAGCCAAAACAAAACCCCATGGGAAAAAATAAAGGCTTGATGAGGAAAAGATTGCAATGCACCAACATAACATGTCATGTATACTCCCCCTGATGTATACATAACGACTCCCCCTGATGAGTACCTCAAATCATAGGAGTCGGATGCCAAGTTGCCCTCACAAGTATACCAAGGAAAAACCCAGTGGGAAAAACACCTCTTGGTTTAAGTTGAACAGAAGTACAACGCATCATTGTATGGATGTTCTCATAGGTCGCCTCGTTAAAAACCTTACCAAGTGAAAACCCAATGGGAAAAAACAAACCTTGGTCTAAGGACAAAAAGAGCGCGACACATCCAAAGTGCAGAGTCGCTAAAGACTTTATCAAGTTTTCCAAAGTCTTGACCTCCATGCACTAAATCAGTCATTACTTCTTCGATTCAATAGGTATCAACGAAACTGTAAGAACTTATGAAAACTAGACACCCATAGCTTTTCATTCACATACAGTACGTAACCTAGATCGACCTGAGCAGATCACAAAGCTCTATCGAAGTTGACTCATCAAATTACCGGACATATCCTGTCCTACTTTGCAACAATAGTCATATGTCACTCAACATGATGGATGTGATCAAATGGTTGGTTTCCTTGTAAAGTAGACACAAACCTTTCCAATGGCACCAATTTCACCATTTTCCATCAAGTGAGCTGCCCTGTAGGTCATATGGGAGATAGACCAACACATTCTGGGCAGATTCGGGTATCAGTTTTCAAGTGTCCTTTTTATCGAGATAGAGCGAGCTTCAAGCTTCTTGTCAATCACAGACATTGCGTGAGCGCATCCTAGGCCATCATCACAGTGGCTTTACCGGATTATTACGAATGAGTACATCGAGTCAAACATGAGTACATAATACCGTACTTTTCTCTTAAGACTGCATCATCATTTAAGTGAGCCAAGTCTTATGATGACTTCGACTAATCATTGGGAATCATATAGGCATTACTTTATCGTCTCTTAGGGAAACCGTCTCTTAGATTGCCTTAAACCGATTGATGAATACGCATCATCAAGTGTCCCCAAGATCCTTTCATTCTTAACTTTGGATTTAGCGGAATCTCTTAGTCTCACAAGAGTACATCACTATAAACCCTTAGTTTTACACGCAAAAGCTTCATATCTCTTCCAAATCAAGTATATACTTAGTATGCGTTCCCGAAAATCACTTGTCGACGCGCTCCGTGGTCAGGAGACACTTGATTTGAGTCTGATCCACCACGAGATCATTTTTATCACTTAACTTAGTTCCCCACTAAGATAAGATTTAACCACAAGCTGCACGTCAGTTTTTGGGAAACTATCTAACTGAAAAGATAGTGGATGTTGTAACATCCATTACGATAGCACAACTAAGTTTCGTGTCATCGTAGTCAATTCCAGTGCGTTCATGAGAAACCTCGCGCCATGAGGTGAGTTTAACTCTTTCTCTCACTCGTTTTAACAAAGTATATGGATAGGTCTTATCTTTGGAGTGTCGGTACCACTTCAACAAAGGACTATCACTTTGTTTATACTGAAATCGCATATGTTTCCATTTTAGGCCAAGGCTACAACGTTGTAGATTTTCAACGAAGTATGGTTCGATTAAACTCACATTCCATGTCCTCATGAACCGGATTTATTCATAGAGTACTCTTTATGGATTGGCATTCATTGAGGCGTCCCCCAATAATGACTATAATCCAGAATCACATGAGACGGATGAGTTCATTTGATCATATGATCAAGTTTCATGTACCAAGCTCGCATACATTCTTAGCGAGAGTATTTATCGAACCAAGTGGCATCCCAATACTCTATGAGATCCACGGCCTAGTAACATCATCTACCACAATTTGTGGTGTTACCATATCACCATTTATAGGTGACGAACGTCCATGACCAGACACAATCCTTGCAGACATGTTTGCAGCATGTATTTAATCTCGTCACTTTAGGGAACTTGGTGAGGCACAGTAGGGACAAACTACGACAATTCCAAGTCGTTCTACTCGAACATGATCGTTCGCATCTCCCCCTAACGACGGAAGGCGGCTCATCAAAGTGACTTATGAGATCGTCTGCCAAGGTATATTTTAAGCGGACTATGAGTGAAAGCGCATGTCATATTCATCATTTATAACCCGTCATAATGCGCTGTGGTGACGCACTTTTGGCACATGAACATGTGGACGATAAAGGTTTTCAGTGTTAACACAATCCAGTTAACAAAATGCATACTGTTACACTCGTAACTAAGCATTTGAATGATGATAGGTATATGTGAATATGACATGTTGAACTATGCTACTGGTCTTGAGAATTCAACAAAACCGCCACCATGCACCACCGGGATCGAACATAAAGAAACGATTGAACCGATGATAGGCCGTTTGGTTTTATCGAACCTCTAATGCTTTCTTGAAGAGTTCACTCCCTTCACCAGCCCCAAACACCTCAAAATTTCGTGAGCATGTATAAACGGGTGTTTAGGATTCCAAAACCATCAACCTTGTGGTCAAAAACCGGTCGAAATGACATCGAACTGGTCGTTCGGACGGCTGGTGGTATGTGAAGACTTCATTTAACTGGTTCACCTCCTTCCAAGTCTCCAAATGGCACCAAAATTTGTGAGAAGGTAGCCTTGGATGTTAGGAAGTACTCGTTAAAATTTCACTTTAAGACTTGGTTTAAAAGTGGGTGATCCGACCTTTACAATGACTGGTCCGCAAGTTGGACAACCATAACTCAGGTTTCATCAACTTATCAATCATTGTCAAAGGAACAACATAACATATAAATGTTATTACTTGAGTACGACCATTTGTGAACACCATCATAGCATCATAAGCCACCCAGGCTAATACTTATGATCATGTATGTATAAGGACTCGGTGAAAAGGGAGGACTCAACACCATGCTTATGCGAGTCGCTACATTATTCTCTTTAGCATAGGAGGGTGTCGTCTCCTAATCGTGCCAAATAATAGGCTTAAATCAATGAACATGGCTAAGAAGGATCATTAGGGGGTCTTTGGCGTCACACATGCTTATGAAAGCAAGATGCAGATGACATAAATATCATCATTGGTCATGAGCCCTCCTCACGACTCCACCAACGTACTTTGGTGTCTTTGATCCAACTAGTTTCTTTGTTCAAAGAAAATGATGTCCATGACAATACCGTGGTATATGGATCATCAAACTGTCCAAACTCCGGACTATTAAAGCCTAAATGTGTCAATGTCCCAATACATCTTCTGGTTACAAAAACCGCTGCAAGTCGGACCATATTGACTCATGAATATTTTTTCTTTCACATATTCAATACAAGTGATGCATAAGATTTTATTTCTCACAAATCATAATGAGATGCTATGAGTGATACACTTTGGCATATGTATCATCGAGTCATAACATGGTTCAATTATTACGGAACATATGTGACTAGAAAACGCCATTCAGCATTCAACAACTTGAATATTATACCACTCATTGATTGTGATGACTTAGTCATCATAGTCATAACGGATTTATACACCGAAATCCAAAAATATCGTGTTCCTTGAAAATAGCTTAATACGCACTCAATTTCGCTTGCAAGATTTTACAAATATGAGCATAGCGAACACTCTAACAACATAGAGATTTTATACCAGATACGATCAAAATGATCTATCATATTGAGTGCATAACATGGCAAGATTATATGCCTAAGGGGCAAAATCACGACACAAGCTTGGTGTAAAACTACCATGCATACGCTCGACCTTCTTATAAGGGTGCGTATTTTGGGCTTCCCCAAGAAAACTGTTTTTCAACATTTGAAAGATGATAGTTTAGCGTACAACGCATACCAAAAACTGCATCATCTATGGCAAATTCGGCCAAAAAAAAAGGTTGAAAAATATGTGTCATAAGACCACTTGCAAATTTAAGATGGGAACCAAGTTGATTGGGACAAAAGTTAGCACAATCGCTGGAAATAAAATTCCGCGCAGCTTGACCTTTGTTCACTAAAACAGCGATAACTCTCTTGTTAGGAAGGCTATGGACGAACGGTCAGATTTTCTGGAAACTAGACTTCCGTATCTTTCTATCCATATATTGTGCACCACACGGATCATTAAACTCAGATCACAGTGCATGTTTTAATTGGCTGCTTTAGTATTTCCCAAGTTTAGTGAGAAAACAAGGTTGAGACCATATCCAATGGCATAAGTGTTGATGCAAAAACCATGGCAATAACAGCCATAGGTGCGTTTAAACGCAGCAGGTGTTCGATTTCTTATCTCGACTAATGATCCTTTCGGTAACTCCAACTTGGTAGACTTGCAGAGAAAGTAGGAATGTCGGTACAGCTAAGGCTGTTTAAAAACCACTTATTCCGTTTGAACTTTCAAAGCATAAACAAATACCAAGGAGGATGCGCCTAGTCATGATCAAAGTGTAGACAAAATCCACCAAAGTGCATCAAATCAACCAAGTATTTTAATTCTCAATTTGCAAGCATACGTCATAATAGCCATGTTATATGGATGCAACGCGGTGCATCATAATTAAGCATTTTGAACCATGAGACATAATGAATATACCATAACCAACTCGTCTTGACCATCCAATAAGATCGACTAAACATAGTCAAATGTATAAGGCACATGCCTTTACAAATACTCGGAAAAGTATTCGGACCTATAGTCATACGAACTATAATCGAGGTCAACGAATTCATGTACTTAACGCAATATGCCATTGCTTTACATGTTAAAATTCATGAGAATTACTTGTACATTCTTCCATATATCATATTGCAAGGAGACAATACATGTCTACACCCACATGCAATATTTTATTTTAATAGGATGAAAGATGGAGTTTTCCAAGTATGAGATTGGGTCAAGACCAACGTGATGGTCGCTCAATTCATCGTGACAAATCCATCACAAATCGATTTTAACCACGACATATCCGTCGCAATCGATGTTTGTCCCATTTGTACGTCACAATTCCGTGACTAATCATGAACAAGTCATAACTTTACCATTACCGACAATATTCATTTTATTCAATTGTTGGTTTAAAATCGACAAAACGGCGACATCAAATTGCACCCAAAACGTGGTGTATGCAACAATCACAAATATCGACTTTCAACAATTATCCGTGACTCCCCCAGGACCGTCACACAGTTTACTTCGACATACGAGAGTGATACCACCTCTCATAGTCTCATCCACCGCAAAGTAGCGTGGGAGATAAAGAACCCAAATACCCAATTCCCCCAAAAAAAAATTTTCCCAAAAGAGAGGAATTGAAAAACGAGAACTTTAATAAAGTCTTACGGGTACTTGGTTCCATATATGCTTTGATCCTTGAACGGGAGATTCTCTCCATATGAGCAACATATTTTCGTGGGTACTCCGTTCTATATTTACTTTGATCCTTGAACGGGATAAATATGGTTTTTTCTCCATAGCGTGCACATCATCATGAGCGACGTATTTTCCTATATACACGTAAAATATAAACATGTAAGATTCATAAGTGTACAAATTAATGAACAAATGAATCATTAATTAGGAAAAGATGGAGAGTTGAGAAACGCCCGGATAGGGCTACTGGGCTCGATAATTCGGCCAAAAAAGGACTCGGGCGCGGCGGTGCAGCAGCTCGGTATTGGATGAGGTCGGATCTCCAAATTTTCTCGTAAAAATCTGCTTCTGTTCGGCAGCAGATTCAGTAATCAATATTACTCAGAATCCGATCTCCACCGTTGAATATATAGATATTTGTGTTGGAAAGTTGCTGTCAAAATTTCACACCGATCCGACGGTTAACGAATTGGGAAACGTAATTTTCGTACGACTGCGCTGTGCAGAAAATTCACGCGCGGAAATTCTCGTCTCTCGTTTTTTTCTTTCGCGTACAGTTTCATCGAGAAATACTGCTCCGATTCAGATCGTCACCATTAAATTTGTACTTATTGCTACACGGGTGAGAGGGTAAAAAAAATCTGATTTGTTGGCTGTCGGGTCGGCAGGTTGCAACTGGGCCGGGACAGCACTAGAACCGGGCCAGACTGAGGTAGCAGCGGGTAAAAAAAAAATCTGATTTTTTTTTTTTCAAAAAATAGGAAAAAAATAAATTTGCTCAGCTGGGAACTACGTGCTGATAACGTGTTTGAGGAGAAAGTAAAAGACAACAAATCAATTGTATTGATAACAATGAATAGAGGGGCCTTTATATAGGCATTACAAAGAGAGTCTTTCCATACATAGGATTCCTAGTTAAGGTAAGACATCTAACAGGATCCAACTACTTATGGAAGAGTCCAGAACCTTCCATAACTCTTATCCCCCTACAACTAGTATTAGGTAAGACACCAATACGGGAAGGATTTCCCGGAACAGGTATAAATTTTTGTAATTGTCTTTTATAATAGCGGAGAGGGTCTCAAGCATGGGAGAGACTGTCACGGTTTGTTGGAGCTGGAAGAAGGCTCCTGGGTCAGCGGCGGAATTGGCAGAGAGGGCTGAGCTGGAAGGGTTGCTGAACGATTGCGCCTTGACGACTGGCAAAGATAGGTGGGTTTGGAACGATAACAAATGTATAGTGTTTACGGTTGCAGGGGTCAAAAGATGGCTGAAGGAGCCGAGTACTAACGTGGAGTCTTTTGACTTCAAGTGGTGTAAATGGTTACCTAGCAAATGTAACATCTTTATGTGGAGAGCGTTTCTAGATCGGCTTCCGATAAAGCTAGCATTGAGGAAGAGAAACGTTCAAGTGGAAGATTCCGTGCATGTGTGTGTTGTGCGGTGGTAATGTCGAGACAACGGAACATGTGTTTACTGGATGCGGTTTTGCGGCAGGTGTATGGAATGGTATTTCGGTGTGGTGTCGAATGCCGCAAATTTATGCATTTTCTGTGAAGGACTTGGTTAACATATTCGATCAATGTGGTTATTCGGAGATAAAGAAGAAGGTAATTCAAGGCGTCATCATCATCACTTCGTGGAGATTGTGGAAAGCAAGGAATGAGAGGATTTTTACGAACAAGGTTTCAAAAGTGGCGGATATTGTTTCGGACGTGAAGGTTTTGGGTTTTCTATGGTATAAGAATAGGGCGAAATGGGGAACGGTGGATTGGGAGAAATGGTGTAATTTTGATATAATGTAATTTGTTCGTTCGTTTTTGGGCTCGTATTCCATCTTGGTATACTAGCCTTTTGTTTGTTTGAATGAAAGTCGATTCTTCAAAAAAAAAAAAAAAGGAAAATCTATATATAGTCAAAGTTCTAACCCTATGGAGTAGTATATTAGCGTAAATTTCGGCGGTGCATTAAATTGGAAAACAGAATGGCCTGTGCAGGGTCAGTGGTAGGGCTGTAAACGGACCGAACTATACCGAACTATAGAACGTTTGAATGTATGTTTGAAAATGTCGAACCTTAGGTTCGAACACGTTTGAAAGTGTCGAATCTTAGAATTTAACGTTTGGATATACGTTTGAACACCTCGAATCGAGCCGAACTTTTGCGAATCGAGCCGAACCGTTTGACTAAACATTTCAAATTTTTACGAGTGAATGAATTAAATGGTTGAGAGTTGCTGAGATATGAAAAAATGAGATAATGATGATAAATTTGTATCTTTATCAGATTTTAAACATAGGTTTACATCATATCTAAGGCATGAAGCAAAAATATTACATGAAGCATCCACAAATTGGACTAGGGCTGTGGTTTTTGCTTAAATGGACTGATAGAATTAATTAGTTGGGCTGGGGAGAGTTATTTTTAAAGGGTTTCTGCTACAGTAACCGAGCTGAGTCGAACCGTTTGGTTCGGTTTGCGAACCCCAAATATTAGGGTTTGGCTCTAAGTTTGAGGGGCGGAATCGAGCCTCGGATCGAGCTTTTTCGAGCCGAATATCTCGAACCGGATCGAGCTTTCAGGTTCGTTTACAACCCTATTTAGTGATCTTCCATGGCCCTTTCGCCTTCACCATGGCTGAGCACTATTGTTTAGTTTACTGCTCCAGTTTTTCCTGCCCGGATATCTGTACTTTCTTCCTGTAATGAACATTATGTGAATCTGTCTGAGTCTGACACACTATTATCAATCAATGCATCCATTTTTCTCTCATTGTCACTCAATTTTATTTCTATAGTATATTCTTCTAATTTAGTTAGTTCCTTGAAATCAGTCCCATGTGTCTCTCATAATATTTACATAGTGCAATCTAGCAGGCTGAGCTACTACCGCGCAGGACCGGGCCGGAATGTCGGAATGGCCGAGTCGAAACTTCTTTTATTACATAAAAATGTATTCACCGGAAACAACATTAATATTATCAATAAAATATACTCCATCCTTCTCAATTTAAATAAATTTTATTATTTTTTAATTCCCAAAATAAGTTTATTATTGGGATATTATTCATTTTTTTTTGATATCGAGGTTCCAAGCTTACACCTGACTAATCATCGGGATAACAGCCCGGCCCCACAGTACTGCTACCAGTTAAATCGCGAGATGTGTATCTGGCTCCCAGGTTCTTAAATATCCTCAACTACCGCGCACAAGTAGTCGTCCCCCCAAGTGATTGCTCCATGCTGGACCCCTTCAAATCCAACCGCAGGATCCCACCGAGATCAGATCTCCCACACTGCCGCTTAAAGCCCTCAATATTTAATTGTTCCACCAGCGTACCTCAAAGGGCAAAGACCTAACCCTTAATCAAAGACTAAGAGATTATTGGGCCTTCAGAAATTCAATTCCAAAGTGTTGCCACTAGGAATTGAACCTCTGACCTCCAACTATTGAAGGTGAGGTGGCCAATTGCGCCAAGGCAGTTGGTTGGGTATTATTCATTTTTATACTCAAGTTATCCCTACTAGTGTTTGACCCCGTGCGATGCATGGGAAAAAAATGTAAAATGGTGGAATTTAAATGAAATAATATTTCTGCAGCTAACATGTAAAAAAATTGATTTAATAGCAAAACAAAGCTAAACTATTATGCGCAACAATCTATATTTACCGATCATATAAATTAGGGATGGGCATGGGACGGGCTTGGGTCATTCCACGTCCCGTCCCGTGTTATAACAAGCGGGACGGGACGGGACGAGATTGGTGATTTCAAAATTTCATCCCGCGCGGATCTTATCTGTAATATCCGTGATTTTTCTATTTTTAGCAGTTTTCATTTTTGGTGTATGTCTATTTTTATCGACTCGCTTGTAACCGTTTCGACATTTTGAATCTATTTTGTTCTTGGAGTTTTTCCATTTGGACGAGTTTTGATGATGTTTTCACGTAATTTCATTTTATGACATGTTTTGCCGTATGAACGTTCGATTCTTGTAAAACTCGTTCATTTTCGTTGTTTCTTGATTTGTACAAGTTCGTATGGTTGAGTTGGTCATGTGGAGACTTTCGGTTTGTAAATCCGACGTCGTTTCGTGATTTTCGGGCACTTGGGCCATTTTTGTAATTTCCTAATAGTTTAGGGAATCTTAGTTTCGTTGTCGCATTACGGACCCTCCGGTGGTCGGAATTGTATTTTCTTTCAGCGCTTAGTTCCGTCGTCTTGTATGCTTCGCGTCTATGTTCCTGGATTCTGGTCTCGTGTGACGTTTCGTGTTTTATGCCCTCGGCAGACTTCATCTGGTGTGACATCAGCGATCTTTGACTGCATGTAGGTAGCGACGCTACCCTGTTCCCTGCGTGCGCTACCGATAAGCGATTAGCGACGCTAACCCCCTATTGTTAGCGTACGCTAACGAATGGTGGCGAGCCATCGGACTGCCACGGCCCCGTTAGCGCACGCTACATATGGCGATTAGCGTGCGCTAACTTCAATATATAAGCCCAGTGCGATTTTGAAGCGGCAGCTTTATTCTTTTCCCTTCGTTTCTTCGACGTGCGACCTCGAGGCGATTTCCATCGGTCCTGATCGGCGTTCTATTCACATTCCATCACCGTAGAGTCGTGCTAACATATTATCATCAGCATAATCGTCATCCATCATCCGAAATCAAGGTATTTTCGTCTAGAACCCTAACTCGTCAAATTTGGGGGTTTTTCCGGGTTTTGCTAATTGAAACCGAATTATCCCAGTATGTTATGATATTCTTCACCGATTGTGATTATTGAATGATTCAAAATCCAATTTCCTTTATTTTAATCCGCGAATTATCAATACGGAGAGATTTTGCGTAAACCCTCGCCCGTATCAATTGATCGTCTATTGTCGTATATTGTAACCGGGGTTATGGGTGTATTCCAATAGACTATTGTTGTCCGTTGGGACTGAACTGTGTTGATCCTTCGTTTAGGAACCGTCGTTTTCCACCCGGACCGTTCGTAGTCGTGTTTCATCTCTGTTTCTTCAAGAATGTCTCAAAGGCAAGTACTTTACATTTGTTTACATGTTCTAGTATTTGAATTATGACTGTATCGTGGTTGTTGTGGATGGATATATGTATGTTCACCTAGGGACGGTCCGACGGGGCCTCTAGGGATACGTATTGCCCTGAGTGTGTGTATCGTGAACTGTGGTTAACCACCCAGGGATGTCCGACGGGGCTCTGCGGGGTACGGTGGCCGTGAGTCTCGTACCAACGGTTAACTTTGAATTGTGATTTGTTGGAGATAATGTGTTTTGCGATTGTACATTGTAAATATTCCGGAATATAAAACGTTTTCAAAAATGATTTTTGGTGCATTATTCATCTGATTAGAATGTAGTTCAAATGGATTGTACTTTCACTAGCAGTTGTCGCTAACCCCTTAAATGGGGGAAATACTTTTTGTATTTCAGGTATTGATCGTGGGGACAAGCGAGCACCCGAGCGGTATGAGGATGATGGGCAAGCATGATATTGTCCAGAAGTTGATTATTGGTGTTCTGTCTGTCCATTATTATTGATGTCTGATTTTGGGATTTTGTATTATAAAATTGGTTTAAGTACTCGAGTACTTCCGGTTTGAGTTTGTTAATGTTGTGTTCCCGATTTGGGGAAATGGATTTGATGTCAGAATTTTATTTGTCGGTTATAGTCTTTTATTTAACTTGTCGTTTTATTTATGATGGTTTGTCGTTGTCGAATGTCTTGTTTGGTACGTTAGCCTGGTGGATTCCACAGTGTGGGGTCCACAGCGTTGTAATATGCCCTGAATGTCTTGGGGGTGTTACAGAATATGGTATCAGAGCTTAGGTTTATGGATACCTAGGCTGTCGGTTATTTGGGTCTAGTTAAGTGTTGTTTTTGGGACAGTATCACTGCTATGCCATCATCTCAGTACGCCGGTGCTCGTAAGTTTTCCTAACTTGACTCGTTTCACCGCTCGTTTCTATTCTGTCTTAGTATCTTTTGCGTTTTGCGTTTGAATTGTACTTACCCGTTGCTTCATCGAATTCCTGTTGGTAGAGGACGCGACGCGGCCGCGTGACGCGGTAGGGGACGTGGCGCAATGGTGGGGCGACCATGTCCGATCACTCGGGAACCGATTCGGCGATGCCTTCCTTGTCGAACAATGTTCCCCTAGTTAGAGGTCACAGGACGACCGCTAGCTCCTAGAATGCTCATGAGAATGTTGGAGTGGCCAACATTTTACAGCAGTAGCGAACGATTGGCCTTGACGCTCGACTCAGCCGTTACAGTCGGCCATGCTAATGCCAACCCGGTTCCGCCTACCGGGTCCGGCAATGATAAGCTACTTCGGACGTGATTCGTATGCGTCCTCCGCAGATTTGATGGTGCTTGAGCCCTTCGGTTGGGAGAATTGGCGCTCGAGATGGAGAAAGTGTTTGAGGTCGCTAATTGCCCCGAGGAGAGGAAAGTACCCATTGCTCAAGACTTCCTCGCCAAGGAGGCGCGACGTGGTGGCAAGCGGTGAAACCGCGTGGCCGGCGACTACGTGGACGAGTTAGGGATCGATGGAAGACGCAGTGCATCGTGGCTGAAAGAGGGGAGGATCCGAGCCTTCTTTGAGGCTAAGCCCCAAGATGTACCTATATCTCAAGCCATCAAAGACTACAATCAACAGTGCATTATGTGAGAAACCAAGTCCGAGATGAGCTTGATAAGATCCGCCACTTTGACATGCGGATGAAACGAGGGTGCGCCACTACATGTCCAGTGCAGGGTGCACGACTTTGAAGGAATATCGAGAATAAAGCTATGGCTTATGAGATGTCGTTTCTGCGACGAGACGGCAACCGAAGGAAAGAAGCGAAGACCTCGGCCGGGCCGGAGGCAAGTCGAGGGTATCCGAAGGCCCAGCCGGTTTGCGAGTCTTGGGAGTCGGTCGCCATCGGTTGGTCGAGGAAACGGTTCTAGGTGCGCTCCTGCTGGTTCCGTTCGTGGTCCTACGTGCTTCAACTGCAGTCGTCCGGGCCACATGATGAGTGAGTGTGATAGGCCTCCGATTCAGTGTCTTGCTTGTGGTCGTATGGGTCATCGTGCTAAGTTTTGTACGGATGCAGCTCGGGCTCCAGTTACTCGGATATCGGCCCACCGCGGAGAGCCGAGTGTGAATCAGGCACCGCAGTTCCTCGGCCGCAATAGAGTTTTGGTAGAGGTCGAGGTCGTGGTCACCTTCTAGAGGGGAGCTTCTAGTGCGGTCTGCATTCCGCCTCGTGTGTACGAGATGAGACGAGCAGAGATCCCGACGCGACGGTGGCCACAGTGCACCGTCCCACATCCTTGATCATCCTGTTTCCGTATTGTTCGATTAAGTGCTACGCATTCTTTTATATCTATGGATTGTGTGCGTAAATGCCTGCATGTTGATTGCCTTGTTGCTTGTGAGCCTTTTGTTGTTAAACTTCCTAGTGGGGATAGCATCGTGGGGGATCGTGAGGTTATAGATTTTCCAGTGAGTATCGCGGGGAGGGTTTGGCCATCTAATCTGATTGCGGTAGATATTAGAGATGAGGATTTGATTCTGGGTGAGGATTGGCTGGACCGTCATGGGGCGATCATGAATTATAGAACGAGGACGGTTTCGATGTTAGCCTCTGATGGTACCGAGAATTCTTTTGTGGGGCGTAAGCGGAGTAGCCAGAGATTACTGATCAGCGCCTTAAAGGCGGTGAGACTTCTTCGAGGAGGTTGCACAGGTTATTGGTGTTACGCTTTGAGATCGGAAGAAGGGGGAGTCGAGCTCTCGTCTATTCCGGTAGTGTGTGAGTATCCTGATGTCTTTCCAGACGAGTTGCCGGGTTTACCTCCGGACCGAGAAGTTGAGTTTACCGTCGATTTAGAGCCGGTGGCAAGACCGATCTCTAAGACGCCATACCGTATGGCGCCCGCCGAGATCCGGAGTCAAGAAACAGTTGGGAGAGTTTCTAGACATGGGATATATTCGACCGAGCGCTTCGCCTTGGGGCGCACCGGTCCTATTCGTAAAGAAGAAGGATGGGCCACTTCGTTTGTGTATCGACTACCGAGAGTTGAACAAAGTGACCATCAAAAACACGTATCCGCTTAGAGGATTGATGATTTGTTTGATCGATTGCAAGGGGCAACTGTATTTTCGAAGATTGATTTGAGATCGGGGTATTATCGGCTCCGAGTGAAGGATACCGACATTAGAAGACGGCCTTTCGGACGAGATACGGTCACTACGAGTTTGTGGTTATGCCTTTTGGGCTAACTAATGCACCGGCCGTGTTCATGCGGCTTATGAACAAAGTCTTTATCGAGTACCTCGATAAGTGTGTAGTTGTTTTTATCGACGACATCTGATTTACTCGAGGAGCGAGGAGGAGCACGCCCGTCATTTGCATATTGTGTTAGATATTTTGAGAACTCAGCATCTTTTTGCGAAGTTCTCAAAGTGCGAGTTTTGGTTACGGGAGGTTATGTTTCTCGGTCCTGGGATCTCGGCCGAGGGTGTTCGTGTGGACCCACATAAGGTAGAGGCGGTGGATTGGGCGCCGCCCAAGAACGTGAAGGAGGTCCGCAGTTTTCTGGGATTAGCCGGGTATTACCGCAGATTCGTCGAGGGGTTCTCTAAGCTCGCTCGACCGCTGACTCAGTTGTTACAGAAGTCGGAGAAGTTTGTGTGGACCGATGAGAGGCAGAATAGTTTTGAGGAGTTGAAGAAGCGGTTGACGACCGCTCCCGTGTTGGCTTTACCGAGTGGTAATGATGGTTTCTCCGTTTATAGTGATGCTTCGGCGTGACGATTGCCTATGCTTCCCGTCAGTTGAAACCGTATGAATTGAATTACCCTACGCACGATCTTGAGTTGGCCGCAGTTGTGTTTGCGTTGTCATTACTTGTATGGCTCGTCATGTCAGATTTTCACCGATCACAAGAGCCTGAAGTACATTTTCACGCAGAAGGAGCTTAATATGAGACAGAGGAGATGGTTGGAATTGATTAAGGATTACGATCTCGAGATCCTTTATCATCCGGGCAAGGCTAATGTGGTAGCAGATGCCTTGAGCCAGAAATTGGTATCGCTTCGGGCGCTTGAGTTACTCACGGCCCAGTCGGGACTTCAGCGAGAGTTTATGAGGTTGAGCATTGAGATTGTACTACCAGGGAGTTCCGGGCAGTTACGTACTCTTGAGATTTCTTCATCTCTGGTCAAGGACATTAAGTCGGGACAGTTAGAGGATCCGATGTTTATTCAGCTTCGAGAGAGTGTAGGAAAGGGGAAAGCCCCGGGATTCGTTATTTATGAGGATGGTGTGTTGAGATTCCGAGGTCGGTTGTGTGTTCCGAACGACTCGGAATTGAGACAGAGCATTATGCGAGAGGCTCATGCGTCACCATACTCAGTCCATCCGGGCTCGAGTAAAATGTATAAAGATCTGAGGAAGAATTTCTGGTGGAACGATATGAAGAAGGAGGTAGTTCAGTTTGTAGCTAAGTGTTTGACTTGTCAGCAAGTCACGATTGAGCATCAGCGGCCAGCCGGATTATTGAAACCACTTCCCGTTCCGGAATGGAAGTGGGAGGACATCTCTATGGATTTTTTCACGAGTTTACCGAGGACGAAGACTGGTATGAATATGGTATGGGTGATTGTAGACCGACTGACTAAGTCGGCACATTTTCTGGGCATCAAGGATACTTGGGGTCCAGAAAAGTTGGCTCGTATTTTTATCACTCAGATAGTGAGGCTTCATGGTACGCCGAGGACCATTATTTCAGACAGAGATGGCCGATTTGTATCGCATTTTTGGCAGGCAGTGCATAAGGCATTGGGGACTCAGCTATGTTTGAACACTTCGTTCCATCCCCAGACCGATGGGCAGTCTGAACGTACCATTCAGATGTTCGAGGATTTGTTGCGCGCGTGTGCGTTAGACTGGAGTAGTAACTGGGAGGATCATTTGGCCTTGATTGAGTTTACTTATAATAATAGCTGGCACGCGTCGATTAAGATGGCACCGTATGAGGCACTTTATGGCCGACGTTTCCGATCACCGATATGTTGGGATGAGCCGTCCGATTTGGTTGGCACCGAGCCGGACCTTGTGTTGGAGACGAGGGAGAAAGTCGAATTGATTAGAAAGAGGATGTTGGCTGCTCAGAGTCGACAAAAGTCTTACGCGGATGTTAGGCGTAGACCTTTGGAGTTTGAGGTGGGAGATCATGTTCTGTTGAGAGTGTCTCCGACGAAGGGAGTTTTCCGTTTTGGGAAGAAGGGGAAACTCAGTCCGAGATATATTGGACCTTTCGAGGTATTGGAGAGAGTCGGTGAGTTAGCGTACCGTTTGGCTTTACCTCCGTCGCTGAGTCATGTACATAGCGTATTTCACGTTTCCCAGTTGAGGAAGTACGTTCCGGAACCGTCCCACATTATTGACTTTGGGGACGTGGAGATCGAGAAGGATGTTACGTTTGAAGAGAGGCCCGTCAGAATTTTGGAGCGTCGTGACAAACAGTTAAGGCACAAAACCATTCCTTTGGTTAAGGTGCAATGGTCGAGACACGGAGTAGAAGAAGCGACGTGGGAGCTAGAGGAGGATATGCGTTCGAAGTACCCCGAGCTTTTTGATTCTTAAGTTTCGGGACGAAACTTTATTTTAGAGGGGGAGAATGTAATATCCGTGATTTTTCTATTTTTAGCAGTTTCCATTTTTGGTGTATGTCTATTTTTATCGACTCGCTTGTAACCGTTTCGACATTTTAAATCTATTTTGTTCTTGGAGTTTTTCCATTTGGACGAGTTTTGATGATGTTTTCACGTAATTTCATTTTATGACATGTTTTGCCGTATGAACATTCGATTCTTGTAAAACTCGTTCGTTTTCGTTGTTTCTTGGTTTGTACAAGTTCGTATGGTTGAGTTGGTCATGTGGAGACTTTCGGTTTGTAAATACGACGTCGTTTCGTGATTTTCGGGCACTTGGGCCATTTTTGTAATTTCCTAATAGTTTAGGGAATCTTAGTTTCGTTGTCGCATTACGGACCCTCCGGTGGTCGGAATTGTATTTTCTTTCAGCGCTTAGTTCCGTCGTCTTGTATGCTTCGCGTCTATGTTCCTGGATTCTGGTCTCGTAAACGCTTTCGTGTTTTATGCCCTCGGCACAGACTTCTGGCTGGTGTGACATCAGCGATCTTTGAATCGCATGTAGGTAGCGACGCTACCCTGTTCCCTTGCGTGCGCTACCGATAAGCGATTAGCGTACGCTAACCCCTATTGTTAGCGACGCTAACGAATGGTGGCGAGCCATCGGATCCACGGCCCGTTAGCGCACGCTACATATGGCAGTTAGCGTGCGCTAACTTCACAGTATATAAGCCCAGCGGGCAGTTTTCAGAGCAGCAGTTTTATTCTTTTCCCTTCGTTTCTTCGACGTGCGACCTCAGAGGCGATTTCCATCGGTCCTGATCGGCGTTCTATTCACATTCCATCACCGTAGAGTCGTGCTAACATATTATCATCAGCATAATCATCATCCATCATCCGAAATCAAGGTATTTTCGTCTAGAACCCTAACTCGTCAAATTTGGGGGTTTTTCCGGGTTTTGCTAATTGAAACCGAATTATCCCAGTATGTTATGATATTCTTCACCGATTGTGATTATTGAATGATTCAAAATCCAATTTCCTTGATTTTAATCCGCGAATTATCAATACGGAGAGATTTTGCGTAAACCCTCGCCCGTATCAATTGATCGTCTATTGTCGTATATTGTAACCGGGGTTATGGGTGTATTCCAATAGAGTATTGTTGTCCGTTGGGACTGAACTGTGTTGATCCTTCGTTTAGGAACCGTCGTTTTCCACCCGGACCGTTCGTAGTCGTGTTTCATCTCCGTTTCTTCAAGAATGTCTCAAAGGCAAGTACTTTACATTTGTTTACATGTTCTAGTATTTGAATTATGGCTGTATCGTGGTTGTTGTGGATGGATATATGTATGTTCACCTAGGGACGGTCCGACGAGGCCTCTAGGGATACGTATTGCTGTGAGTGTGCGTATCGTGAACTGTGGTTAACCACCCAGGGATGTCCGACGGGGCTCTGCGGGGTACGGTGGCCGTGAGTCTCGTACCAACGGTTAACTTTGAATTGTGATTTGTTGGAGATAATGTGTTTTGCGATTGTACATTGTAAATATTTCGGAATATAAAACGTTTTCAAAAATGATTTTTGGCGCATTATTCATCTGATTAGAATGTAGTTCAAATGGATTGTACTTGCACTAGCAGTTGTCGCTAACCCCTTAAATGGGGGAAATACTTTTTGTATTTCAGGTATTGATCGTGGGGACAAGCGAGCACCCGAGCGGTATGAGGATGATGGGCAAGCATGATATTGTCCAGAAGTTGATTATTGGTGTTCTGTCTGTCCATTATTATTGATGTCTGATTTTGGGATTCTGTATTATAAAATTGGTTTAAGTACTCGAGTACTTCCGGTTTGAGTTTGTTAATGTTGTGTTCCCGATTTGGGGAAATGGATTTGATGTCAGAATTTTAATTGTCGGTTATAGTCTTTTATTTAACTTGTCGTTTTATTTATGATGGTTTGTCGTTGTCGAATGTCTTGTTTGGTACGTTAGCCTGGTGGATTCCACAGTGTGGGGTCCACGGCGCTGTAATATGCCCTGAATGTCTTGGGGGTGTTACATTATCCCGGTTGGGACGGGACAGAATGAAACGAGACGAGTTTAGTCCCGCATAAAAAAGTTCAAAATATAAATTAGAATAGAGTAAGAAAATCTATAATTTTATACATCTAAATTCGGGAAAATATCCAATAAACTAATTTAATAGCCTAAATTAAACTTTTAAAATATCAATTATTAACATTGAATAGAACATATCCATTTTTTTTTTTGAAAAAATATCAGTTACTAACTTTATATCGGTTGAATAGGTTTGTGTATAATTATAATATACAGATAAGATAAAATAAAAATAGTTTATTATTAAAAATTAATTAAAAAAGGGTTACAAATAATAAAAATATATGGTTTTAAAAAGGGTTAAAAACTTAGCGGGACGGGACGGGGTTAAAAATATTTTAATGTATCGATATTTTGATGCATATATTGCATATTTTAATGTATTGAAATTTTGATGCACGAAATGCATATATTTCATGCATAATTAGTACAAAACTCATGTATAAATTAGTACTGTAAAGTACTGCATCTAATATTGATATGTATAGAACGCGCCCATATATATATATATATATATAGATGTTAATGATATTATTCTTCAGGGATTAATATGTTTATCATCGAGGTCCTGTTAGTGTGATGTCTATAAATTGTGTTGCTCCCCCGAGTTGTCTCGACTATGTCGGTTGCATGGTCACAACCCTACCAATAACATATGTACAGTAACAAAATAATTAGGATGCAGACATTCCCAAATAAAATTACACAAGGGAAATAAATTGAAATAATTATATTGCATATTTGAACTCACCAAAAAGCAATGTCGCATCCATCTGGTCCACATCTAACCAAATCTTTGAAACTTTAAGTAATACATGATCTTTGGGAATAATTTATCAAACATTTCAAATATATGTGCTTTCCCATGAAATAAGATTTATATTTTGTTATAGTTTTAGACTTTTCAGTCACATAAGCAACTAAAAAATCCTTTATGGCGTAATATTCCCTTCAGATAACGCTTTTATATACTGTCCAATATGCATCTTTCGTATATTCCGTGAATCCTATCGCCCTGCAGTAAAGTGTTTTATTCAATAGTTAGTAAAAATTTAAATGATAAAAAAATCTAACAAACTGTAATTAAAAAAAATCACCTCAGAATCGTGAAAAACACATTTGAGACTCTTGATTTTATTTCAGTCTTTATATGCAGGCTTCTCATACAGTCGGACCAGACACAACTTCAGCGCTCGCTATGTTTTTGTCATGTTGATATCCTTGATAAGAGTCATCACTAGTGCCATAATAATGTGAATAAGCTATGCTTATTGTGCAGCAAAAAGTTTGCAGCAGGGAAGTGGGTTATAATTGATCTTGATCCTAATATTTATCGGGGAAGTGGGTTATAATTGATCTTGATCCTAATATTTATCGGACCTAAATCGACTTAATTAAGACGCTTTTTTATTATATTAACAAAATATTCCGAAAATCTATATCCAAACAACAGTATGGAAAAATATCATTTTATTTAGTTATTCTTTATTTTTCGTATATTTCGGTTTTGAAATTGTTTTGTATGTCATAATAATATATCACAATAACATGTCATCTATTGTATCATAATTAGTAAAATACCATAATTATTTGTTTATTATCATAAATTTTATACATCTTAATTAGTGTCTTGATGAATCGGAGTTATTGTATTTTACTATCATATAGATATACGCCATTATGGTAATCGAATTTGTCGCAATATCTTGTTCTATATACACACTTATTCATGGTATGATTATAATTTGCCTACAACTAATTATCATATATTAGTGTTGTATTTTATACATACATATATAGATAGGGATTGACTATGGTGGAAACACCTTTAATGGTGAAATCTAGAAACCAATTGCATTATTGAGTAATTTTATTGCATATTTGTTATTATTTGTTGCATCAAGCTGGTCGCTAGTATATGCAACAAATAATGCAATTAAAAAATACATAAATGCATATAATTCTACTCATCTACAACCGTTAGATCACTAATATCAATGGCCTACAAAAGTTTCTAAATTTCACAAGGTAATTAGTTTTCATATGATCTATTTCCTATATAGATATATCTATTGCCATAAAAATATATATTCGAACATATCTCCCCTATATACTAATGCAGAATACGCTGAGCCTAATGTTAGGAATACCTATTAGATTTTGATGATGTCATCCCTGTATTGATTCAAATGTATGTTTAAAGAACTTGGCAAAATGTAAAGAAGAACCAAATGAGTATCTCTATAGGCCTTAAGCTTTTAGGCTTAGTATTATTGATCAGTTGTAAAATCGACTAAGAACAGAACAGAAAACTTTATTTCGAAGAAGCTCAGATCAGAGAAGTTCACTTCAGAGCAGAGAAGATCATCTCAGAGAAGTTCAAGTCAGAGAACTTCATCTCAGAGAAGTTCAGGTCAGAGAACCTCAAAGGGCCTCACATCAGAGAACTTTACATCAGATAAAGTTGACTGCACTTCAGGCAGCTTTTACCAAGTTATTTCAGACAGGTTTTCAGTTCAGCTAAGATACTCAGTCCACGTCAGCAAGAGTTGAAAGTCAACAATCATGGGAAGTCACATACGGACGAAGGAGACAAATTGAAAAGATTCCCGGAAAGCAAGGAATTAAATATTCACCAAGATCCGCGCTCTGAAGACTTTATACTTATTCTAATCAAAGAATAATGGCACTAAATGAAGAAAGTCTTACAACGGTCGGAATTGAAAAGGGAACCAAAGCCTTGCAATGGATTGATAAGATAAACAAAGAAGTCCACTCTCCAACGGACGGATTTATTACAGTAGTGCAACGGCTATGAAGGAAGCTCAAGGATCGTACTATATATCTGAAGATATGAATTGAACGAGATACGATGCGAACTACAGTGCGAACAAAACTTACAAGCAATCATAGCATTCAAGCAATCAAAAGCATACTATAGCGTCGTGAAAGAGCAAGCTTAAGAGATCATATCCAAAGAATCTTTTTGTTAGATAAGACAACACTCCTGTTTAAAAACTTGAGTACGGGGTTGCTTTCTTGAACGAGGTTCTTGAAAGTAAAGAGACTGTAAACGCATCCACGGGTTCTTGATTGGAAGGTGATAGACAACTCTAGCATTGTTGAGGCACCCAAAGGTTTTGAATCAGGAGGTGCTAGGCAGTCAAGGGAGTTGCAACGGCCACGGGTTTCCACTGGTTGGAAGCTGTTGTAACTAAGCAAAATTCATTGTAACCTTTATCATTGGTTGACAGTTATAGTGAATTTATCTCCAACTGGTTTGGAGAGAAGTGGATTAGTAGAGGATTACCCTGTAATACCCGAATTTTCAGTATGAATTTTTCGCGTTATTTTATCTAAGATATACTGGATGGCTTGGTGTCTATAGAGTATGGATAAAATAAATTGAGAACTGAGACAGTTGTATTTGTACTCGTATAACTGTCGTAGTGGTTCGACAATTATTTTGAGGATACCGTGTATCAGGTTATCGTACTTTTGATATTGGATATATCGTATGATGATGTTATTGGATTCAGTACATGTATTCAGTATGCAGTATGTTTGTATTTTGATATGTCGAGACAGATGAGGAGAATTGGAAAATGGCTAAGTATAGCCTGATTAGCGCGCGCTAATGTTCAAGTATAGCGCACGCTATCATTCATGGTTAGCGCACGCTAGAGGCGGAATGTAGCGCACGCTAAATGCAGTCAGATCGGAAGGAATCTGCGTGTGGACCCTACGCCGGCGCACGTTCTCGTAAGTCAACGGTTGTTGTCCTGAAGTATCAGCGCACGCTAAAGCATGAGGCTTAGCGCACGCTAATTGTAGATCGATCAAAGGGAATCTTATCCTTGTTAGATCGGCATGTGGGGGCACATGCGGTACGTAGACTGTAGCAAGTCAACTGATATTAGCGCACGCTAAATGTAAGGACTTGCGTATGCTAAACAGTGTGAAATACGTACGCTAATGCATGGGCATTACGTACGTAAGCTCATGTTCGAGGCAAGACAGTGGCCTCTGGGCTGCGATAGCGCACGCTAACAAAGTCGGTTAGTGCACGCTAAGGCCGTAGCGCACGCCAAACATAAGGTTTAGCGCACGCTAGTAATACACTTTATAAAAAGGGGACAGACGGGTGTTATGAAGCATTCTCATCCATTTCTTTCCTTTCACTCGATAGAGAGAGCTTTGGGAGGTACTTGAGTTCCTAAAACACTCTGAGATGATGATGTTTAACGAGATTAAGATAGAGAGCATGGATTCAAAGCTTTGTTCTTGAAATTATTAATGAGTCTTGGAATGGAGTTCATAGAGAGAGTCTTGAGGTTCCAAATCTTTGGATTATGATGGAGTTGAGCGTCCTTATCAACATTTGGAGCTTGGAAATGATTGGGAACGGATTCAACCTTGATAATCCATCCTTTTCTTCAAAGAGGTAATTAATCTTCACTTTGGATTTCGTTTTGGGGATTGAATATTGGTGTTCTTGAGTTGATACTTATCATATTAATGAGTTGATAAGTATGATTTCGAGATGGCTTAGCGGGTAACGTTGATGTTATTGTTGGTATGCGGATATTGATATGTTTTGTATGGTTTTGAATGGTGTTCAGGAGATATGTCGATTTATGTCTCCCTTCATTTCGGATTTGATGTTAAGATGATATACGGATATATATGACTTAGGTGATTAATTACATGTTAGCATATCGGATTATGATGGTTGTCATGAACGTGATTATGGAATCATGGTACTTTTAGTGTTCTTGGTATATATATCATCAAAGAGGAAGGATATATGTTGGTTTGATTATTAACATGGATAAGATAATTGAAACTAAACATTATGTTGATTGTAGTGATTGAGTTCGTATGATAAGATATGGATCATGATGATGAGTTTTGATCTGGAAAGTTATTGTTAATCTTGGAGTAAGATTTCCTTTTCATTCGAATTCGTAGTCGCAAGGTGTTAGTCGATGCTTGGAATGCATGCCACTGTACAGCATTAGCGCACGCTAAGCTTACTGGATAGCGCACGCTAACTGGAACAACTTAGCGCACGCTACGTTATGCGTTTAACGCGCGCTAAGTAGGCAGACAGTGTAGTATTTTTGTATTGTGATTATGAATTCGTGATGGGTTGAATTGGATTGTTTAAGACTGTGTTTAATCTAGATATTGTGGAACTGTTGGGTTATTGATCGATTATTGATTGATAATTATGATTTATCGAATTTCAGCTTGTATTGTTGATATGAGTTCGTAATTGTTTGAGTTGTATTGTTCGGTTTTGTAAATGATCGAGGTATTGTTGAACCGTTGAGTTTGATTGGTTGGTTATACCGGTTATTGATTATTATCGGATGTGTTGTCATTTGATTATTGCATTAGGTCGCGATAATTGAGCGTTGATTATGGTCGTTGTGTTGCGGTCAAGGTTGGAGAGTTCGTAGGTTGCTTTTGGTCGGGGCTGAGGAGCTCGGAGACGAAGGCAATGGATTCGTAATGACTTCGTGGTATCGGTATCGAGTCAAGTTTATACTTGTTCAGTTTATAATATTTGATGAATGGTATCGTTTTCATTTCATTTATAATTCGTATGGCGATGTTGTTAGAAAGGTAAGTTGTCGGTTAACGAGTTGTATATCGTGCTCTGGCTTGTATTAAATCATAAGGTATATGATTTAATTATGTTCAAGGAAGACGTGAGTTATCTTTGGTCAAGGGTATAGTATATCGGATATCGAGGATAGTTAACGTGATGACATAAGTATCGGGATAAAGGTTTATTGGTATTGAATGGATGGTACCTTATTTGAGATTATTTGAATACCTGTGTATTCGTTCAGGGATGTTGCTCGTGGAAAGAATATTGTCTTCGGCTTTGAGGTAATTCTAGTATTATTCAGTTATGAGGATAATTGTTCTGAGGAATTATTGTATATATGTTGATCGTGTTGATTATTTGTCGGGGATGATGATCCCAGGATTATTGTCTTGAATATTGATTAGTCGTGTCGACTTTTCACTGTCAGTCTGTTGTTTCACTTCGGTGAGTCTTTTGATCCTTATTGGATATGTGATTCTTTGAGTTTCGTTGTCATGTTGCATCGTGACATATCTGGAATCATATCTGCGTTCCGATTGGTTATTTTGTAGGATTTTTAGCCAGGCGCATGATGGTTATGCGTGGATATTATTTCCGCATTGAACCGTGCACACGAGACGTAGTTCGTGAGGCTAATTAGGTACAAGACCGCACGTGTATTTGATCGATACCCCTGGTTGGCTTGTGCACGGACACATTCGGATCGGGCGTCTTGTGATGTCCATCTTTGAGCCATACCGTTTGGTCGTTCATACTTCCATGTATGATTGGATATGTTCGATGGTTTGCATTTGGTTGTTCATACGCCAGGGTATGTTCGGCGACGAGTTATTTTCTTTGAGATCCATTATTGTTGATCATTTGGAGTCTACCTTGTTGAGGGTATTCTCGGTTATTGTTGGTCCTTTGTTGATCATTTGGAGTCTACCTTGTTGAGGGTATTCTCGGTTATTGTTGGTCTTTGTTGATCATTTGGAGTCTACCTTATTGAGGGTATTCTCGGTTATTGTTGGTCCTTTGTTGATCATTTGGAGTTTACCTGGTTGTGGAATTCTCGGTTATTGTTGGTCCTTTGTTGATCATTTGGAGTTTACCTCGTTGAGGGAATTCTCGGTTATTGTTGATCTTTGTTGATCGTGTTTGGAGTTTACCATGTTGAGGGTATTCTCGGTTATTGTTGATCCTTGTCGATCGTATTGGAATTCATCATGTTGATGATAATTTCGGTTGTACTTTGACCTTGGGTTGGTCATATTGGAACTCATCATATCGATGATATTCTCAGTGATGTATTGGTTGATCATTGTTATTAATTGTATGAGCATTCGGATGCGTCGATGTTCGGGATTTGTTATCATTATCATGTGGTAGTTGATCTACGAATCGTTGTGTATTATTGGTTTATCTAGGTTGAGATTTGATTGTGTAATCCGGCGGACAGGATTTGGCACAGATTGGATTATTTTCGCACTTATGAGTTATGAGGACGATTTGAGGACACTTGGTATTGTTTGAATACAATACAGTATAATTGTTGTTGAGTTCTTTTCGTCATTTGAGAATGCGAAATGTGAATTATGGTAAGGATCGATTTGGTATGGATTGCCATGGATTGGTAAGGTTATGACGGTAAGTTTACATTGGTAGTATTCTTACAGTATTATTACATTGGTATGTAATTATTTATGATGATGTGATCGTTATCATTATCGAGTATTGTGGCTGACCCCGTCGTGAGCTTTATTTTTAGGTACTCGGAGATCGAGCTAGTAGCGGTCGTGAAGGGATGAGCTTCCCGATGTGATACTGGCGGTGGCATGTTTTGGAGTATCGAGTATTTCTTTTCTGGTTATTCATTTCCGCTGCAAATGTGTATTTTGAACTGTGTTTTTATCCGCTGCGTGTGTATATTTTCAAAATGGCATTTTGGGCAATTTACGAACTTGGGTTATTTTCGTCAAACTCTTTTTCCCAAATTATTTTATCGGTACGTTTAAGTGGTAGCTTAACGTATATTTTGAACTATCGAGAATTGACACTTCGCCTTGTATTTTCAAATGGTATTTTATGACGGTATTTGAGAACTATGCTTTTGAAAATATTTGAGTATTTAAAATATTACCGTCATCAGCCTTTTGGTGTTTTTGAATTGGTTTTGTAAATAATTTTTAGCTTTGGTGGGTTCGTGGCAGGACCACAGTGTGTAATATCCGGATGGTTTTGGGGGTGTTACGAGAAGATGGTATCGAGCTTGGGTTTTGTGAAACACAGGCGTGTGTGTCATGTGGCTCTACCGGGACGGTAGTAGCGTGACTTTGAAAATGATTTTTTTCTGACTTTTGAGTCAAACCGATTTTGGAGTTTCCAAAATTTTTGAGATTTTTCCAATTGTTATTTGTGATATTGGCGTGTGTTGGTATTGTTTTGAGACTTCGTGTGGGAGTCGTGTGCTAGTATCACGGGAGATCATCGGCTTCACTTTTGTAAGTATATTGGTTTGGTTATTTGCTTGTGGCGACACTTGATTGTTTTGTGATGAGTTGGAAAGTTTTGGATTTATCTGTTGTTGGTGGCAGGTTGCAAGTTTCGAGGACGAAACTTATTTTAAGGGGGGTAGTATGTAATACCCGAATTTTCAGTATGAATTTTTCGTGTTATTTTATCTAAGATATACTAGATGGCTTGGTGTCTATACAGTATGGATAAAATAAATTGAGAACTGAGACAGTTGTATTTGTACTCGTATAACTGTCGTAGTGGTTCGACAATTATTTTGAGGATACCGTGTATCAGGTTATCGTACTTTTGATATTGGATATTGTTGGCCACTTAAGTATACTGGATACAGTTTGGAAAATAGTTTAAACAACAAACTGTATGGAATCTAAATCTGAGTGCGTAGCGGAAGTCTTGGATACAGTAGGTTGCCGTGGATACAGCAACAAAGTGTATGATGTATACTTAATATATCACAGTAAATTAAAACAGTAAAAGCTGAAGGTAAACGACACAGTAATTTAAGTGGTTCGAGGTAAACCCCTCTACGTCCACTGGTCCTCCACACAGGAGTAAAAAGTTTATTATAATTGCTGCGTACACAACTACGTAATTATAAACAAACCTATCCTTGTATCGTTCACACAGATTGATACAAAGAATGTCGCTTTCAACCGTTCACACAGATTGGTTAAAGCTTCCTTCTTGACTAGCTTCTTCACAACAGTTCCAATGCTTCGTCCTTATTCGTCCCACACAGGTCAGAATAACTTGTTGAGTTCACACAGAGCTCGGTTTTTACACAGAGGTAAAAGGTAGGTAACTGAGTAAGAGCAGTGACTTTGAATATGAAGTTCTTGGTGATGATGGTGTTCTTGGTGTTGAGCACTGAAAATCTCTTTTGTTCTTATTTGCATTATACTTTGGTGATATGTTTGCTCTGATGTTAACTTTGTTAGCTTTGAGAGTTTGGTTACTTCGGTAACTGTTGTTCTTTGTCTTCTTAGGTTATATATAGTCTCTGAAGTAAGTATCCGTTGAGATGTATCCGTTTGAATAAGATTTCCTTCAACGGGAATATGACATGATCCAGTTTCGCGGGATTACGAAGATCGAAGGCGCGGTATTTAAATACTTTATCCTTGAGTATTTAAATACTTCTTTGTTCAACGGGACTTGACTTGTGTTCCTTCTTGTCCTTTTGTGAAGCTGTATGGAAGATAAGCGTATTTTGAGCATCGAGACGGTTTCCATACTTGGTCTTTTACAAGTCTTCTTGTCATCTTGACGAGCTTCACTTATCTTGATTCGAGGCGGGTCTTGATCTGAGGATAAAGCCTTAAAGCCTCGATACGATTTCCTTTCTTGTATTTGGCATATATGTCAAAACCTCTAAATAACATTCGATCTGAGGATTGAGTATCATTGTTTCGATACAGGGTGTTTGTTTTTCCCAACAATTTCCCCCTTTTTGACAATTTGCCAAGACTAACTTACTTAACTCTTCAAGTCTTCTTGATGATGCCAAAACCTTCTTTATGAAGCATTCTTCTTTGATGACTTCTGGCAGATTTCTTGGTCTTTCGTCAAAAGGTCTGACTTAGTGACTTAGTCTACAATAATGAACTGCTCGCAGGCACGTTCGATACAGTTTTGAGATTTATTACAACTTAAGCCTATGATTGACGCGCAGGCACAATCTTACAATGTATTCTAAGTTTACAACTGAAATTATGAACTTTTCGTAGACTAGTTCGTACAGCTTATTTTTCAATCAAGTTTATCTAACTTGAGATTCCTATCAAACAATTTTAAGTAATCATACATAAACGCAGTAGATTACGAGTTGTAATCTTTCAAGACAAACAAACGGTTTTTATTGATGTTCAAAATGATTGAGTACAGAGTTTGCTGTTTCGAATAGAAATTACAAAAAAAATACATAGATTTCATCTCCTCATCTATAATCCGCATGCCTCCATGGTCTTTTTCTGGGTTCGTTCTCGGTGCCGCGCCACCAGTTTTGAAGTGAATCATTGCCTCGATCCTGGTAAATCGCTCTTCCTTCATATGATCGATCAAAGGCAAGTATCCAATCTTCTGGATGGGTGACCCGATCTCCTCTTCTATGTTTGGATTTCATTTCGATTTGGAGAGGGAGTTTACCTTCTTCTAGCATCTTCGTAAATTTATCTGCCGCTTCCGCTAACGTTTTATAATTTTTAAAGATGGCGGATTCCCTGATGAGTCTGACAAAATATCTCATCAGTTCGTTCTTCCTCCAGTGCTTCACTTCGTCGGCAGTTGGGTTGCGGTTGGTCGTGACGAATTTAGAAGGTCTCGAATAAGAGTTTGCCAAGGGACATTAGGATCATGAAATTCGGTCTGGAGCCCGAAATTTTAAAACTTTGGGATTGAGGTGCTAGCTTGTTCAATTCGGCGGTAATCTTACGAGCACCTCAAATTCCCTTTCTTGTTGCGACCTTATTCTCCTTGCGACTTCTCGTGCCTCTTCCCCTTTTTGGCTTAATCAAGACTTTGCAGGATTTCAAGAGTGGCGTCTGTTTGGTCTCGATCTTGGTCATTCTTTCAACAAGGGAGGAAAGAGTCTGCGACATTTCACGAATGCATTTGTCATGAGCACGCAGTTGAGAGTCATTCTCAATCATTGCACAAGCGGTCTTGGCCCGGCAATCCTAGTCTTTGTAGCTTCCTCCTTGAGCTTGCTCTGCTTCTCTTCCATGATCTTCAAGGCTTGCTTGAAAACTTACGGCAAAAGAATGAATGCGTCGACAACTCGAGATACTTCGTGTTGAAGAGTGGTCATTTCTTCGACGGCAGAGGTGTGCATCGGTCGATGCCTTTTCAACGGAAGATAGAGCGTTCTTGCATCTTGGATAAATACGTCGAAGGCCAAGAGCTCGCAGTGCTCTTTTCGTGCGGCAGAGATCGGAGAGTCTGGTTGGCGAAGTCTGCGGCGCCCGTTCAACCTTCTTACATTCACGGATGGACGTGAAGTAAGTTGGACATCCTCGGGTTGATCGTCCTCGGATTCCATTGTTGAAGGCGGGAGCGGCTTCACGTGGTTCGGACGATTGGTGGAGAAGCTTCTATTGCGAAGACTCTTGACAATCATGGATGCGGGAGAGGTGAATCCTCTGTTGGCTTGCGGGAATAGCTTCTTGGTCGCAGAGGCTCGGGTGCCTGTTCCAAAACTTCTTGAAGTTCCTCGATGGAGGCCCGATTCCTCTTGGTCGGTAATGTTCTCGGGATGTGGCGAAGGGGATTGGCTTGGGTAGAAGGCCCTTCGTCATTTCCGGGGTGGAGAGGCGTCTCGAGCTTGACCTCTTCACGACTCATTCTCGGACACCTTGTAAAGCGTCGTAAATCGTCGAGTCATGATCGTCGTCATCTTTTGGATTAATGGGAGAATCCTCGACTTCTTCTTTCCTTTCCTCCCGGCGTCGATTGTGCAGTAGGTGTCTTTCAATTAGATCCTTGCAAGAGGCGTTGTCCCATCGGCGGGGCCTCAATTTCAGTTGAGTCTGTTACTTCGGAGACGAATCTCTCTTCGTGGCTCCATTCACTCCAGTTGTACAGTGTATCGTACGGAGCTAGCCTATAGCCTTTCCATTGCAGGAATCTTTCGTACGCGTGTTCAATTTGAACCGAAAGAAGTGTTTGATTTATGATCGAGTCAGGGGAGGGACTTCGAATAACGTCTGGAGACGCTGTTTCGAGGATTCTGTCAGTATGGGATCTGACGGAAGATGGACTCCTTGCAGGGGATGGTGCCCTGAAGGAAATTGGATCCTGTACGGGTGTGGGATCCCGCAGAGGAGAAGTAGCTTTTGGATCCGAATGGGCAGCCGACTCGCTAAAGTCTTGAGCGTTGGCAGATGTCTCTATATCCGTCGTAGCCGCCAAAGGCTCGGGATCTACTGTCGATGCAGTAGGAGACACCTCTTCCACAGGGGTTGGGCCCTGGGGTTCTTCATCAGTGGGTTGCGCCACGGGCGAGACATCCTTGGAGTGCTTGGCTTTGATTTTTGAGAGCCTCCTGAGTCTCTTCTTGGACTTCTCACCAGCAGAGTGTTTCTTGCTGTGAGATCGCTTTCGCTTCTTTGAAGATTCCATTTCTGGGACCTTCACGGTTTCATCTCTTGGGTTGGCAGAAATAGGCATGTGCCTGGTTCTCGGGTGGTTGCAATGCATGGTGCTCTGGTTATACGCAGTGGGCTTGACGCCTCCTAAGTATATCCTCGAGCTATTTTTCTTCGCATCGGCAGATTGCATCAGTCCGCACTTCGTCAGAATGTAGTTCAGCATTAAACCAAAGGATTTCTTTTGGGTGGCAGGTTTGCACACCTCTTCTTGAAGACGTTTCAGAATGATTTGGCACCAATTGACCTTTTCACAGGTCAAAATAGCTACCATCATCCTGAACCTTAAATTCGTGCACATCTCGAACGCACCAGTTCGGTTTTCAATGATCCTGGAGCAAAAGTCATGAAGATAGACAAAATGAAGAAGAAAATTTTTCTTGTGACAACTAGTTGTCACCATATCAACCACTCTGGACCCTGTAAATAGTCCATAAAACTTAGTAATAAGCTCTTGAGACCCGAACGTCTCAAGTTGGTCCATGGTCAGGCCATCGGCGGGCAGCCTGTAGATTCTCTGGAGTAGATCGCGATTGATGCAGATTTCCACTCCCTGGACTGTTGCAGTGATGTCAGCAACATGACCTCCACGGGCGTGTGAGAAACGGACGGCGGCGTTGAGGTAGAATTCCTCAACCGGATGGGCGTCGTATTTGTCGGCGGTCTTGCTCCGGCGATAGAGACCTTGTTGTTCAAGACGAGTAATGATATACTCCATCGGTTATGAATCGTTGGTTTCCGAGAGAATACGCTCGATGATGACAGGTTTGGAGAAGATCCGGCCATCAATGATGTTGGAGGATTTCTTCAGAACAGGGGAAGAAGATTGACTAGCCATTGATGTTTTCTTAAAACAAAGGTGGAAGAAAACAATAAATTCGCAGTGAATATGCGAGAAAAATATGTAGTTTGTTTGCTTGAGAACTCTTGTAATTGCAGAAAGCGTAAAGAGTCTCTAATGGCGAATCTGATCCTTTTATACTTGGGCGGCGAAATAGGGTTTTGCAGAGTACGAATGGTCAGATTTTAAGGGATGGGAACCGGTTTTGAAATCAACGGTCAAGATGGATTGAGTGTAACTGGTACGCTAATCCAATAAAAGGTTTTAAAATACAGCGGGTCCCACTTCTGACATAGGTTGATACCCTAAATGCCTAAAACGGCGGTTTAAAAATAATAAACAATTTAAAAACATCGCGGCTTTTGAGATTCAGTTGTCCATATGTCGTGTAAGGCATTTAATGAACATGACGTTTGGCAAAAAAACAAGGCACGTGGACAAAAATTATTTTAAAAGGAAATAATATTATATTATATACTGAATCGAAATCCTATAGCATGTGCTGTTCTCCGCGTCGATACAGCGTTCCCCCTTAAAAAGGTACTAATAGGTTTTGAATTCCATACGGCAATATTTGGATTAATCCGTATTCATGGGTCCTACAAGATTCCCTTAATTATTGCACACACCAGCTGTAGGATTCATATGCCTTCGTTCGCTACAGTACTGTATTGATGATTCTGAGTGTACAGATAATTAATGTTGGATACTGTATTCACGGGTCTTACAGCATTCCCCCTCAATTGTTGAGTAAAAACAGTAAATTACTTACAGGGAGTCTGGCTGTAGTATTCCCAATTCTTGTCTGAGCATGTTGAATCTTGCTGTGTCGAGAGGCTTGGTGAAGATGTCGGCCAGCTGAACGTCTGTATGGACTTTTTCCAGGCGAACATCCTTGTTCTCGACATGATTCCTGATAAAATGATGCTTCATGTTGATATGCTTAGTGCGCGAGTGCAGAACAGGATTGTGCGTGATTGCGATTGCACTCGTGCTATCACACATGATTGGAGTCTCTCTAGCATCGATTCCATAGTCTGACAGTTGTTGCTGCATCCAAAGGATCTGCATACAGCAGCTACCAGCAGCATAGTACTCTGATTCAGCCGTGGAAAGAGAGTTAGCCAATTGCTTCTTACTGAACCAAGAAACGAGTCTAGGTCCGAGAAAGTGACAAGTTCCACTTGTACTCTTCCTATCTAGCTTGCAGCCTCCGAGATCCGAGTCGCTGTATCCAACTAAATCGAATCCGCCTTCCTTAGGATACCACACCCTGCATCGACTTGTTCCTTTAATGTACTTCAGATTCGTTTAGTGTATTGAAGTGTGATTCCTTAGGTGCAACTTGGTATCTCGCACACACTCCAACAAAGATATCTTGGATATCGGGCTGCTAGCCGTTAGGTACAGGAGCGAACCAATGAGCTTCTGTAGAGTGATTGGTCAAACGGCTTTCGGCTTCATCAAGACTAATTTGCACGGAAGTGCTCATGGGGTTAGCGAGGATTTGGAATTGTTCATTCCAAATTTGTTGAGAAGTTCCTTGTGTATTTCTCTGGTTGATGAATATACTTGTAGGCAAATTGCTTTACACGCAAACCTAGGAAATAACTAAGTTCCCCATCATACTCATTTCAAATTTGCTTTGCATGAGATGTGAGAACCTTTGACATAGAGCAAGGTTAGTAGAACAAAAAAAAATATCATCGACATAGATTTGTACAATAAGAAGTTCATCACCTTCCAGTATCTTCAACAAGGTTTTGTCCATGCACCTTTCTCAAATCCGTTGTTGGTGAGATATTGGGACAGGGTTTCGTACTGTGCTCTAGGGCTTGTTTAAGTCCGCATGCCGCTTTCCTTAGCTTCGTAAACTAGATCGATACCGTCTGTGTTGGCAAACCCTGGTGGTTGTTCAACATAAACTTCTTCTGCAAGTTCTCCATTCAGGAAAGCACTCTTGACGTCCATTTGGTATACGATAAAACTTTTATGGGCGGCAAAGGCTAAAAATATCCTAATGGCTTCTAGTCTCGCAACAGGGGCGAAGGTTTCATCATAGTCGATTCCTTCTTCCTGACAATAGCCTTGTGCTACTAGTCTGGATTTGTTCCTTATGATAAGTCCATTTCGATCCTTTTTGTTTCGAAATACCCATTTGGTTCCTATAACCGATTGGTGTGTCGGTCTGGGTACAAGATACCATACATTGTTTCTTTCGAAACCGTTAAGCTCTTCTTCCATAGATGTTATCCAATTAGAGTTGTTAAGAGCGTCTATGGTCGAAACAGGTTCGGATTGGGCTAAAAATACAGCGATAGTGCACATATTGAGTCTCCTAAGTTCGGATTGAGATTTCCATTCAAGAAATTGTGAAACCTCAGCATTAGATTCTTCTTGTGCACAAAGTACATTTCCTTGTGTACTCTGTATTCTCCTACGAGTAGAAACACCAGCATTAATGTTTCCAATGATCAGCTCTTGCGGGTGATCTCTCAACCATCTTCGGTCGGGTTCTAGTTCAGGATCCCGTACTGTATCGAAAGTTTACGTAAGTCGGCTTGACTTGTACAGTCGGCTTCATCCACATTGATTCTTACAGTGCGGGGTTGATTTCTAAATCAACTACAGGTTCTATGGGTGTAGGTGGATCCAAGATAGATAGATGGTGAATGTCCTGAGTGATATCATCTACTCCTGTAGGGTCATGGTGTGGTTCGTCGAACACTACATGAACTGATTCCTCGATCATCAGCTTCCTTTTATTGAAGATTCTGAAAGCTTTGCTGACGGAGGAGTATCCTACGAATATTCCTTCATCTGATTTTTCATCAAAGGTTCTAAGTTGGTCCTTCCCATTGTTCAATACATAACACCTGCATCCAAAAATGTGAAAATACGAAACTAATGGAGTTTTATTATTCCATACCTCATAAGCTGTTTTGTTGTGGTGCTTGTTGACGATACAGCGGTTTTGAGTGTAGCACGCTGTATTGGTTGCTTCACCCCAGAAACGCTGTGGCAATTTGCTTGCGGCAATCATTGTCCTTGTTGCTTCCTTCAACGTCCTATTCTTTCGCTCGGCAACACCATTTTGTTAAGGTGTACGGGCGGTGAGTATTCGTCTTTGTATTCCATTCTCCGAACAGTATTGCTCTATAAAGCGGTTAGTAAATTCGGTACCTCGGAACGAATGCACACGATACTCGACGCTTTTTCATTTTGCAACTTCCTCAGGAGCTCGGGCAGCCTTGATGTTGTTTCCTTCTTCTTGCTAAGAAAGATCGTCCAAGAATACCTGGAATAATCATCAACAACAACCATGCAATATTTCTTACCTCCCAAACTTACTGGGTCTACAGGACCGTAGAGATCCATGTGTAGCATTTCCAACACTCTTTGGGTTGAAAGGTAGGATTTGCTTTTCAGGGTTGACTTGATTTGCTTGCCTTTCTGGCATGGTCCGCAGACGCTGTCCTTCTTGAATGACACATCTGGCAAACCTCTAACCATACCTGTCTTGAAAGCTTGTTGATAGTCTTGAAGTTGACGTGAGACATCCTCTTGTGCCATAGCGCCTAAGATCTGCAGTGCCTTTGGCAACAAAACATGGAATTGAGGAGCTCATAGGCTTCGATCGGCAATGAATGTACATATTACTCGATCTGCTTCCTGTAAGCACAACTTCCTTGGTTTGGGTGTTCTTGACTCTACAGTGATCTATATAGAACTTCACCGAGAACTGTTTATCACAGGCGGCTAATACTAAGTAGATTATACTGTAAGCCTTCAACATATGCAACATCGGTGACCTTGAATTTCCCGACAAGTAGGTTTCCTTTTCCTCTTGTTCTTCCTTTAGACTTATCACCAAAGCGAACTTTTGGACCGCGACCTTCTACAAAATCAGATAGCTTGCTCCTATCTCCGGTCATGTGACGAGAGCATCCACTATCGAAGTACCAGGTATCCTCCTCTAGAATGTCCTGTAACAAAGAAATTAGGTAGATTTAGGTCCCCTTTGATTTTTGGGTCCATATATGTTAGTTCCTTTAGGTACCCAAACTTTCTGACAAAGAATTGGTTTATCGTAGGATGTACTCAGACAAGATTGCGATATCTACGGGGGGCATATCCGTAGTTGTTATAATCATGATAATTACTATGCATGTAAAATTCAGGGTTATTATTATTATTCCAGTACGAGTGCCGTCTAGGAGGTGGAGCCATTTTCCTAGGCCTAACTACTTGTCTTCGGGTCTCCAGTTGGATTCCCAATCCGTTGTTGATCTTGAACTAGCATCTGCTGTCTTGAGGGATAACGGGGCTCGTATCAATACCTAGGCGCACTGCATCGAGGGTACTTCGTGCGGGCCTTTGGTGGTTGGATACCGCCTTCTTCTGAATGACTGTCGGCTTTGATGATATGCTTGTGGAGCATCTTTGTAGATTACGCCTTCGAGTGGTTGTTGGTTCCACTGTCTCGAATAGTAGAGTTGTGGGGCGGAATTGCCTTCGGTTTTCTGCACGACAGGTTCCTTTATGGGACTAGGAGTATCTTCCGATTCTGGAATGTGTTCCACACTCTTGACGAACACAGTACTAGATTTCCCTTTGTTCGAACATGAGCTGTATCCTAAGCCACTTTTATCATGAGCATGTTGCCCAGTGCTTAGAATTTCTTCCATTCTTTTGGACGATTTTTCAAAAGACTTCAGAATGGTCTCAAGTTCAGTTTCTCGCTTTTCGAGAGTTGTAATTTTGGTTTATAGTAGAACCAAATCATTTGTCTTGCTCTCATTGTGGGTTTTCACCTCATTTAGTTCATGAGCAAGTTGATGATTGCTCTCCATGAGTTTTTCAAAATCGACCTTGCTGGTTTCACAATCAAGAGACATATTTTCATAATTTATTTTCAGTAAGTCATTTTCATCTTTCAGCTCTAGATTTGTTAATTGAAGCTGTATATTCTCAGTTTTTAGAGTCTCATGGGCTTTTTGAATGTTTTTAAATTCATTCATCATATTTTCGAAAGTATGAGATGCATTAGGTGGAATAACTGAGGTTGAACTTACCTCATCGTCGCTGTCTTCACCTTCTGGAACATCTTTGGCCATAAAGCACATGTATGCTTTATCATCGAACTCATCGTCAGATGAATCACTTTCATGACCACTGAAGACATTCTGCAGATTTGGATGGTGTGGGGAGGCTTTTGATTCTCCAATCGGGGCCTTGAGCTTGTCTTTCCAAGCACGTCTTCTTTCATCTCTCTCTTGTTGCTCGGCCTCGGGCAATCTTTGGACTTTGGGATGAGGACATTTGTTTGCATAATGGGTGGTTTCGCAGATTATAGCACGAGTTAGCATCACTGATGATGTTTCGTGATTACCTTGTTGATGTGTTTGGGCTGTAGGGAGTCTTTCAGCATCGCTTTGATGAACTTTTGAATTTATGCATTAGAAGCGCCATTTCATCTTGGGGATGTGATGTCGTCCACATCATCGGCATTCTTGTGACCAGCTTGATTTAGCTAGGCATCTTGTGTCGACGGTTCGATACGGCGGCGAGAGCTATGACCTTTGAAGGAGATTCTTGACTTTCTCTCTTCTCACAATGTCATACTCAAAAGCTTTAAGGTCAGAGAAGAGATCAAAAGTGGATATTTCATTAAGATTACAGGATACACGCATAGTTGTGGTCTTAATGTCCCATCGGGCTGGGAGAGATCTGAAAATTTTTAAGTTCTTCTCCTTTTGGGTGTAAATCTTGCCCAACGCTTCAAGTTCACCAACAATACCAGTAAATCTGAGGTCAAGTTCCTCAAGTGTTTCCGTTGGTTTCATTTCAAAAGATTCAAATTCCTGAGTAAGTTTTGAAATCTTGTTTTCTTTTGAGAGCTCGGTTCCCTCACAAATTAACTTGAGTTTATCCTGATTTCTTTGGCTGTTTTGCAGCTCTTTACCTTTGAGAACGTGCCTTTGTCAAGAGTGACAAATAACGCGTTCTTAGCCACGTTGTCGAGATTGGCTCGCTTCCTTTCATCTGTTGTCCATTGCTCGCGTTCTTTCTCGAGCATTTCAGCATGGGCTTGGCCCTCAATCCTTGCGGCCGGATTGACCTTCATGATCTTGATCGGACCATCCTGTATAACAAAAATCATCTCTTCGTGCATTGCTGCAAGATGAGCTTCCATTCTAATTCTCCAGTCGTCAAATTCGTTAATAGAGAACATAGGGACTTTGTTAATCATAGAAGTATCCATACTGATAATATAGGAATGAAAGAGACTGTTTTGAAAATAAGTGATTTGAATCTGATTCGGTTAAAAAGAAATACGACTGATTCTTTTTAGAATCAACCTCTCCGATACCACTTGTTGGTTACTTAAGTATACTGGATACAGTTTGGAAAATAGTTTAAACAACAAACTGTATGGAATCAAAATCTGAGTGCGTAGCGGAAGTTTTGGATACAGTAGGTTGCCGTGGATACAACAACGAAGTGTATGATGTATACTTAATATATCACAGTAAATTAAAACAGTAAAAGCTGAAGGTAAACGACACAGTAATTTAAGTGGTTCGAGGTAAACCCCTCTACGTCCACTGGTCCTCCACACAGGAGTAAAAAGTTTATTATAATTACTGCGTACACAACTACGTAATTATAAACAAACCTATCCTTGTATCGTTCACACAGATTGATACAAAGAATGTCGCTTTCAACCGTTCACACAGATTGGTTAAAGCTTCCTTCTTGACTAGCTTCTTCACACACAGTTCCAATGCTTCATCCTTATTCGTCCCACACAGGTCAGAATAACTTGTTGAGTTCACACAGAGCTCGGTTTTTACACAGAGGTAAAAGGTAGGTAACCAGGTAAGAACAACAGCTTTGAATATGAAGTTCTTGAGCTGATGATGGTTGTTCTTGGTGTTGAGCACTGTATATCTCTTTTGTTCTTAATTGCAGTATGCTTTGGAGATATGTTTGCTCAGATGATAACTTTGATAGCTTTGAGAGTTAGGTTACTTCGGTAACTGATCTTCAATGTCTTCATAGGATATATATAGTCTCTGAAGAAAGTATCCGTTGAGATGTATCCGTTTGAATAAGATTTCCTTCAACGGGAATATGACATGATCCGGATTTCGCGGGATTACGAAGATCGAAGGCGCGGTATTTAAATACTTTATCCTTGAGTATTTAAATACTTCTTTGTTCAACGGGACTTGACTTGTGTTCCTTCTTGTCCTTTTGTGAACTATATGGAAGATAACTGTATTTTGAGCATCGAGACAGTTTCCATACTTGGTCTTTTACAAGTCTTCTTGCTTTGTCTTGTGAGCTTCACTTATGCTGATTCGAGGCAGGTCTTCGATACAGGATAAAGCCTTAAAGCCTCGATACAGTTTCCTTTACTGTATTTGGCATATATGTCAAAACCTCTAAATAACATTTGATACAGAGATTCGAGTATCCCGGCTGTTTCGATACAGGATGTTTGTTTTTCCCAACAGATATATCGTATGATGATGTTATTGGATTCAGTACATGTATTCAGTATGCAGTATGTTCGTATTTTGATATGTCGAGACGGACGAGGAGAATTGGAAAATGGCTATGTATAGCCTGATTAGCGCGCGCTAATGTTCAAGTATAGCGCACACTATCGTTCATGGTTAGCGCACGCTAGAGGCGGAATGTAGCGCACGGTAAATGCAGTCAGATCGGAAGGAATCTGCGTGTGGACCTGGCTGCTTTCGGCGCACGTTCTCGTAAGTCAACGGTTGTTGTCCTGAAGTATCAGCGCACGCTAAAGCATGAGGCTTAGCGCACGCTAATTGTAGATCGGTCAAAGGGAATCTTATCCTTGTTAGATCGGCATGTGGGGGCACATGCGGTACGTAGACTGTAGCAAGTCAACTGATATTAACGCACGCTAAATGTAAGGACTTGCGTACGCTAAACAGTGTGAAATACGTACGCTAATGCATGGGCATTACGTACGTAAGCTCATGTTCGAGGCAAGACAGTGGCCTCTGGGCTGCGATAACGCACGCTAACAAAGTCGGTTAGTGCACGCTAAGGCCGTAGCGCACGCCAAACATAAGGTTTAGCGCACGCTAGTAATACACTTTATAAAAAGGGGACAGACGGGTGTTATGAAGCATTCTCGTCCATTTATTTCCTTTCACTCGATAGAGAGAGCTTTGGGAGGTACTTGAGTTCCTAAAACACTCTGAGATGATGATGTTTAACGAGATTAAGATGGAGAGCATGGATTCAAAGCTTTGTTCTTGAAATTATTAATGAGTCTTGGAATGGAGTTCATAGAGAGAGTCTTGAGGTTCCAAATACTGGATTATGATGGAGTTGAGCGTCCTTATCAACATTTGGAGCTTGGAAATGATTGGGAACGGATTCAACCTTGATAATCCATCATTTTCTTCAAAGAGGTAATTAATCTTCACTTTGGATTTCGTTTTGGGGATTGAATATTGGTGTTCTTGAGTTGATACTTATCATATTAATGAGTTGATAAGTATGATTTGAGATGGCTTCGGGTAACATTGATGTTATTGTTGGTATGCGGATATTGATATGTTTTGTATGGTTTTGAATGGTGTTCAGGAGATATGTCGATTTATGTCTCCCTTCATTTCGGATTTGATGTTAAGATGATATACGGATATATATGACTTAGGTGATTAATTACATGTTAGCATATCGGATTATGATGGTTGTCATGAACGTGATTATGGAATCATGGTACTTTTAGTGTTCTTGGTATATATATCATCAAAGAGGAAGGATATATGTTGGTTTGATTATTAACATGGATAAGATAATTGAAACTAAACATTATGTTGATTGTAGTGATTGAGTTCGTATGATAAGATATGGATCATGATGATGAGTTTTGATCTGGAAAGTTATTGTTAATCTTGGAGTAAGATTTCCTTTTCATTCGAATTCGTAGTCGCAAGGTGTTAGTCGATGCTTGGAATGCATGCCATGCGGACATTAGCGCACGCTAAGCTTACTGGATAGCGCACGCTAACGGGAACAACTTAGCGCACGCTACGTTATGCGTTTAACGCGCGCTAAGTAGGCAGACAGTGTAGTATTTTCGTGTTGTGATTATGAATTCGTGATGGGTTGAATTGGATTGTTTAAGACTGTGTTTAATCGAGATATTGTGGAAGCTTGGGTTATTGATCGGTTATTGATTGATAATTATGATTTATCGGATTTCGGCTTGTATTGTTGATATGAGTTCGTAAATGTTTGAGTTGTATTGTTCGGTTTTGTAAATGATCGAGGTATTGTTGAGCCGTTGAGTTTGATTGGTTGGTTATACCGGTTATTGATTATTATCGGATGTGTTGTCATTTGATTATTGCATTAGGTCGCGATAATTGAGCGTTGATTATGGTCGTTGTGTTGCGGTCAAGGTTGGAGAGTTCGTAGGTTGCTTTTGGTCGGGGCTGAGGAGCTCGGAGACGAAGGCAATGGATTCTGGTAACAGCTTCGTGGTATCGGTATCGAGGCAAGTTTATACTTGTTCAGTTTATAATATTTGATGAATGGTATCGTTTTCATTTCATTTATAATTCGTATGGCGATGTTGTTAGAAAGGTAAGTTGTCGGTTAACGAGTTGTATATCGTGTTTCTGGCTTGTATTAAATCATAAGGTATATGATTTAATTATGTTCAAGGAAGACGTGAGTTATCTTTGGTCAAGGGTATAGTATATCGGATATCGAGGATAGTTAACGTGATGACATAAGTATCGGGATAAAGGTTTATTGGTATTGAATGGATGGTACCTTATTTGAGATTATTTGAATAACTGTGTATTCGTTCAGGGATGTTGCTCGTGGAAAGAATATTGTCTTCGGCTTTGAGGTAATTCTAGTATTATTCAGTTATGAGGATAATTGTTCTGAGGAATTATTGTATATATGTTGATCGTGTTGATTATTTGTCGGGGATGATGATCCCAGTATTATTGTCTTGAATATTGATTAGTCGTGTCGACTTTTCACTGTCAGTCTGTTGTTTCACTTCGGTGAGTCTTTTGATCCTTATTGGATATGTGATTCTTTGAGTTTCATTGTCATGTTGCATCGTGACATATCTGGAATCATATCTGCGTTCCGATTGGTTATTGTGTAGGATTTTTAGCCAGGCGCATGATGGTTATGCGTGGATATTATTTCCGCATTGAACCGTGCACACGAGACGTAGTTCGTGAGGCTAATTAGGTACAAGACCGCACGTGTATTTGATCGATACCCGGGGTGGCTTGTGCACGGACACATTTCCGGATCGGGCGTACTGTGATGTCCATCTTTGAGCCATACCGTTTGGTCGTTCATACTTCCATGTATGATTGGATATGTTCGACGGTTTGCGACTGGTTGTTCATACGCCCGAGGGGTATGTTCGACAGCCAGAGTTATTTTCTTTGAGATCCATTATTGTTGATCATTTGGAGTCTACCTTGTTGAGGGTATTCTCGGTTATTGTTGGTCCTTTGTTGATCATTTGGAGTCTACCTTGTTGAGGGTATTCTCGGTTATTGTTGGTCTTTGTTGATCATTTGGAGTCTACCTTATTGAGGGTATTCTCGGTTATTGTTGGTCCTTTGTTGATCATTTGGAGTTTACCTCGTTGAGGGAATTCTCGGTTATTGTTGGTCCTTTGTTGATCATTTGGAGTTTACCTCGTTGAGGGAATTCTCGGTTATTGTTGATCTTTGTTGATCGTGTTTGGAGTTTACCATGTTGAGGGTATTCTCGGTTATTGTTGATCCTTGTCGATCGTATTGGAATTCATAATGTTGATGATAATTCCGGTTGTACTTTGACCTTGGATTGGTCATATTGGAACTCATCATATCGATGATATTCTCAGTGATGTATTGGTTGATCATTGTTATTAATTGTATGAGCATTCGGACTGTACGTCGATGTTCGGGATTTGTTATCATTATCATGTGGTAGTTGATCTACAGATATGTTGTGTATTATTGGTTTATCTAGATTGATATTTGATTGTGTAATCCGGCAGACAGGATTTGGCACAGATTGGATTATTTTCGCACTTATGAGTTATGAGGACGATTTGAGGACACTTGGTATTGTTTGAATACAGTACAGTATAATTGTTGTTGAGTTCTTTTCGTCATTTGAGAATGCGAAATGTGAATTATGGTAAGGATCGATTTGGTATGGATTGCCATGGATTGGTAAGGTTATGACGGTAAGTTTACATTGGTAGTATTCTTACAGTATTATTACATTGGTATGTAATTATTTATGATGATGTGATCGTTATCATTATCGAGTATTGTGGTGACCCGTCGTGGGCTTTATTTTTAGGTACTCGGAGATCGAGCTAGTAGCGGTCGTGAAGGGATGAGCTTCCCGATGTGATACTGGCGGTGGCATGTTTTGGAGTATCGAGTATTTCTTTTCTGGTTATTCATTTCCGCTGCAAATGTGTATTTTGAACTGTGTTTTTATCCGCTGCGTGTGTATATTTTCAAAATGGCATTTTGGGCAATTTACGAACTTGGGTTATTTTCGTCAAACTCTTTTTCCCAAATTATTTTATCGGTACGTTTAAGTGGTAGCTTAACGTACATTTTGAACTATCGAGAATTGACACTTCGCCTTGTATTTTCAAATGGTATTTTATGACGGTATTTGAGAACTATGCTTTTGAAAATATTTGAGTATTTAAAATATTACCGTCATCAGCCTTTTGGCGTTTTTGAATTGGTTTTGTAAATGATTTTTAGCCTGGTGGGTTCCGGCGCGGGACCCACGGCGCTGTAATATCCTGGATGGTTTTGGGGGTTTTACATACCCCACCTCTTAAACCACTATAAGTGCCTGCATGTTTTACTACATTGAACATCATACTTACCTGCTGCATACATATTTATTGTTCCATTAGTTAGTTATCTGCAGAGAACATTAAGTTACCTGCTATCATCATCAGCCGTCTTCCGCATATCTTGTCTGCAGACGACTTTAAGTCATCTGTACTTATCACAGCTGAGAAAACTCATATGAATTTCGAGAAATAGTTTCAATAAGTCTATTCACCCCTCCTCTAGACTTATTCCTTACGACTTGTGACCTACATGTGGTATCGGATAGGTTGATTCAATTTTACAGAACCAGATCCATATATCAGAGAATATATATTTTAATCTCTCATTTAGAATGGAACACATGCAACACATGCACTCTAGGTTACCTGTATTTTCTATTGATGAATATGACCTTTGGAAGATAAGAATGCAGGCACACTTATCATCCATCCATGACGACATGTGGTGCATCATTGAAGACGGTCCTTTCATCTTTGAGAAGGACAACTCATCTGAAGAAATTACAGCTGGAAAGCCAGAGAAGATTCCCAAGAAGAGGACGGAGCTGACCCCTGAAGAAAGGAAGCTGGCCAATCTTGACAACCGGGCCAGAGATGTGCTGTACCAGACTCTTGACAAATCAACCATGGTCAAGATCAAGAATTGCAAAAATGCCAAAGAAATTTGGGACACATTAGCTGTAATGTGTGAGGGAACCGAGCTGGTAAAAGAAAATAAATTGTCAATTGCTACTCAGAAGTTTGACAACTTCAAAATGAAGAATGGTGAATTAATTGACCAAGTGGACATAAGATTCACTGAGATCATAAATGAAATTAACTCCCTTGGAAAGACATATGGCAACAGGGAGATGGCCCTTAAAGTTCTAAGATCCCTCAACCCCGAATGGAGCATGAAGGCTGTGGCTATGAGAGAGTCAAAGGATCTCAACAAGATAAAGATCCAGTAGCTGTTCTCTGATCTGAAGGCTTATGAGTTCGAGCTTCCATGTTCATCATCAACTGAGCCAACAGAGAAGGGAATAACATTTGCAGCAGAGTCCCCTGCCAAGACCATATCTGATGTCAAACCTCCAAACCATCTAGATTTTGAGGAAGAGATGGCATTCATAATGCAAGATCCAGCAACTTCCGAAAAAGCTACTCCAAGTACAAGAAGAATTACAAAGACAACCCAAGGAGGAATCAAAAGGCTGAAAACTGGAAGGTTGAATGCTACAACTGTCATAAGACAGGACATATACAATTTGACTGTCCTGATCTTAAGAAGGATGAAATCAAGAAGGACGTGAGCAGAAAGGAGGACAAGAGGAAAGCCCTCATCATTGAAGATCAGATCGAAGAGAGAGTAGAATCAAGCGGTGGATTCTTCTCTGATGATGATGATGATGAATACAGCTGTCTGATGGCCAACCTAGCTGAGGAAGAGGTAACTTCTAAACCTGAAAATACTGAAGGTTTCAGCTCTGACATATCTGAAGACATGGATCTTCATAAATCTGTTAATCAATTGCTAAAAGATTTTGAAACCTTAAAATCATCTGACCAGACTATCACAACTGAGAATGAACAGCTGAAATATGAGAGAGTCCAGCTGAAAAATGATTTTGACAAGCTCAGTCAAGAGTCAGCAAAATTTAAAAACACTATAGCTGAGCTTGAAAAACAATCTGAAAATTCTTTGAAAACCTCAGCTGAAAATAATGCAGCTGAGATCCATAAGCTAACTGTTTTAAATAGTGAAAAGTTAGCTGCACTTGCTCATGTTAAAGCTGAACTATCCAAGGTGAAACAGTTAAATAGTACACAGGCTAAAGAGATAACATCTCTAAAGGCATCTATAACCCTGGATGAACTGTGTATGAACAAAAGGCTACTTTATTCCAGATCAGGCCTTGTATATGACCTTAACACTCCATCTAGCTCAAAAAATACTTTCATCAAGGGAGAAACACTTGTCCCGACTGCTGAGCCTACTTATAAACCCGTATTTCAAAATAGGCAGCAGCCAAGTCAAAGGTTTAGGCAGCAGCCAAGGTTCACAAGGCAGCCACCTAGACAAGAGACTAGGTAATGGCCAAGGCAAAAGCAGCAGCCAAGACATTATGCCAACTTTTATCAAAGGCTCCCTAAAAACAGATTTCAAAATGGGAGAGGTAAATGGAAACCTCAAGTTTATCCAAGTTTTCAAAATGAACAGGTGTGGAGACCCCAACAATTTAATAAATGGTCTCATCCAAGATTTAGAAATGGCCCACACCACAGATTTTATGAGGCATATCCAGTATACAATCCTAACCGAGGATATAGGCCTAGACAACACACACCTTTTAGGGGAAACCAACATAACTTCAATAATCCAAGGAGAAATCATTTCTCCAAGAAACCTACTAACCCCCGAGGACCCACACAGATTTGGGTACCTAAATCTCTGCTTGTTTGATTGCAGAAAAGGTGGAAGGACTACTACCACATCTCCTCAAACACAACAATGGGAGGAGAAGAATGGTTTGTAGATTCTGGATGCTCAAGGCACATGACTGGGAATAATAAGGTGCTATCAAAATATATCAAAGAAAGAGGCTCAGATGTAACCTTTGGAGATAGCTCTAGAGGACAGACAAAAGGATTTGGAGAGCTGCACAGAGGAAATATAACCATATCCAAAGTTCATTATGTCAAAGGGCTTAAATACAACCTTTTGAGCATAAGTCAGTTCTGTGATGAGAAGAACCTAGTAGTCTTCACCATTTGTAAATGCATGGTGATTGATATCCTATCAGGGGAAGTGAAGCTACAAGGATTCAGAAGGAGAGATGTCTACATGATAAATTGAAATACAAGCACTCCCAACACCTGTTTTCTATTCAAGACAATTGCTGAAAATGGATGGTTGTGGCACAAAAGATTATGTCACCTGAACTTCAAAGCCATCAACAAGATTAGCTCTCAAAAGATGGTAAGAAGACTTCCAGAAAAAGTATTCAAGAAGGAAGCTCTTTGTGATGCATGTCAGAAAGGGAAGCAAACCAGAGCATCCTTCAAACCAGTTCAGCCTACCACTCTCACCACAAGAGTTCTAGATCTACTTCATATGGATCTCTTTGGCCCCATCAAGCCAAGGACATTGAGTGGAAGGAAGCATGGTCTAGTAGTAATAGATGACTACTCAAGATACACATGGGTTGCTTTTCTCTATAAAAAGAGTGGAACACTGATAAAGCTATCTGGGCCGCTAAGGAAGATCCAGAATGAGAAATCCCTCTCAATCATCAAGATCAGATCAGATAGAGGAGGCGAATTTCTCAACAAGGCAATCACTGAGTACAGTGATCAGAATGGGATCCAGCATGAAGTCTCTGCAGCAAGAACTCCACAGCAGAATGGTGTTGCTGAAAGAAGGAATAGAACCTTGAAGGAACAGTACTATCTTTAAAAACATTCGAAGACTTAATAAAATTCGATTATCAAAACCGTCGTAAAAATCTCATTTGAAACCACAAGGCCCGAAATGCCAAGACTCAACAGTTTAAAAACATACGTTAAGCCATCGCTTACATGTACCGTCAAAATAGTTTAGAAAACGATTTACAAAGTAACTTAAGTTACCATATACCAAAAAGGCCATTTGAAAAATACTCACGCAGTGGAAAAAGACAAACAATTGAAATACTCTAGCAGCGGAATGCAACAACTAATCAGAAACTCAATACACAAATACATGCCCTAGCCAGTATCCTCCGGGAAGCTCATCTCTCCACGACCGCTACAAGCTTGATATTCCAAGAACCTAAAAAGAAAGCCCACGACGGGGTCAGCCATAATATCCAACAATGGTAACCATCACATCACATCAATAATTACATACCAATTAAATTACTAAGTAAGAATACGACCAATGTAATCTTACCGCCATAACTTTACCAACTCGTGATAATAATCACCAAAGTTCACATCTCGTATCCTTTCAACAACACAACAAGCTCATACCGTAATATCTGTATTGTATCTCAACAATACCCAAGGTTCTCAAAACATTATCATAACTCACTGTTACGAAATCTACTAACTCTGTCCAACCCAATCCATCGGGTAACATCATCACATCTCAACACGATAATCGATTGTTCATCAAAGACAAGTACCAAAGGAAATACGAAACATACCTCAAGATATGAAATGCCATGACGAAATCACGTCAGTATAATCCAAGATCAGATCAACACAACATACGGACACGGTCCTAGCACAAGACCTACAAATGCATACTCATATGACAACGTTAAATATGCTCACATCAATAACAACAATGTATACTTATGGAAATCCGATGATCCAGCGAACACAGCATAGATCCCAAGATGACCCTGAAAGATCAACACGAGGTGGATAACCTATAATATACATATGCACAACAACAACACATGGGTAATCCGATGATCCAGCGTTCACTGCCTAGAGCCCAAGATGATCCCGTCGGACCAACATGAGGTGAAAAACCCTTCCAATGATCTAGAGCACGCTAGCATAGATCCCAAGATGATCCCGTCACGAGGTGGATATACGAAAACAATGCACGAATGCATATTAACAACAATACACAAATGCATGACAATGATAATACACAATGTATCACAACATGATCGACACAAAATGACAAAAATGATTAGAGTATTGCCCTGAGTCCTTCGAGAGCAATCTCGACATCTAAAACATCACGAACCATTATCCTCAATACTCGACGATCCAAAATATCACGGACGGTAGATAATTCATGTCTTCGTCTATACCACAATGTATCCTCGATACCAAGCATACCAATAACAAATGTAAATCATATACATTATGATTTAATTCTCAAAACTCGAATACAACTTATAATCTCAAATCTCCTGTGATTACGATTATAAACATTGCTATACGAATTATAAACGAATGAAAACCATTCATTAAATATTATAAACTGTGCAAGTAATAACTTGCCTCGATATTGATGAAGCCGTTACTAATTCCTTGCCATCGTCTGCGAACTCCTCAGCCCCGACCAAAGCAATCTACGAACATTCTCGAGTACGACCGCAAAGCATGGTTCTAATCACCGATCAATAATCTCAACCTATTACAGTAATTGATAAACAACAAGTTCGATAACAATCAACAATTGATATAACCAATTCACAAACCCAACAGCTCAACAATATCTCGATTAACCACAAGTCTGATCAATCCAACTTAGACGATCACAAATTCATAACCGAAACAGGATATACTACACTGCCTGTTGACTTAGCGCACGTTAATCACTTAACGTAGCGTGCGCTAAGTCGCTCCCGTTAGCGTGCACTAGCCAGTAACACTAGCATGCGCTAATGACATGCAGTTGCATGCATTTCAGATACCGATCAACATATGGCAATTATCAAGAACACTAAGTGATTCTAAACCATGTTCATAGCTATCAAAACAATGAAATCCGATATCCTTTAACATATAGGTAATCATCCAATTCTTAATCCAATTCATATATTCACATATCATCTTCTTCCTCAAATATCAACATCATGAACACCAAGAATCCTAACAACACTTCCCTAATCTAACATTACATAGATTAATCATCAACAATGACATCAACATCCGCAAAGGAGAAGAAGGATTAACCAACTTATCTCAAGAAGACGAACTACATAATTCAGACCACACAAATCATATTAATATCATCATACTCCGGTAATCCATCTCATAATCATGCTTGTCAACTTGTTTATGTAATAATCATCAACTCAAGAATATCAACATTCAATCCAAAATGAAATCCAAAGATGAAGAGTAATTACCTTTTTGAAGGAATGGATTGAATCCCAAGTTTGAATTCGTTTCCAATCGATTCCCAGCTTAATATTGTTATGGATGATTAACTCCACCATAATCTAGTGTTTGGAACTTCAAAAATCTCTCAAAGAACTCTCTATATCGGTTGGAAGGAGATAATGGACAAAATGAAGAATAATAGCCAACTGCACATATATATACTGACTATTATTAGCGTGCGCTAACCGTCTTTGTTAGCGCGCGGTATCGCAGTCCAGAGGCTACTGCCTTACTGCATACAATGAGTTACGTACGAAATGTCCATGAAATAGCGTACGTAATTTCCTCTATCTAGCGTACGCTAGTGCCTGATAATAGCGTGTGCTACTCATAGTTGACTCGTTTGTCTGTATGTTCCGAAGACGGCTCTACACGCCGATAGCTCTGACAAGGATAAGATTCTCTTTGGACCAATCTGATGTTAGCGTGCACTAACAATATGCATTAGCGTGCGCTAACCCTTCACAACAAACATTCGTTGACCTTGTTGGCACATGTGCCGAAAGTGACCGGGTCCACACATAGATTCCTTTCGATCTGGTCTGTACTAGCGTGCACTATCCTTTACCATTAGCGTGCGCTAAACCTGCACGATAGTATGCGCTAGGCATGTATATTAGCGTGCGCTAATAATGCTACACTTAGCCATTTTCAGCTATTCTTGTCCAACGTCTCGACATACAGAATACGAACATACGGCATACCGGATACATATACTACTTCCAATAATATTCTCATACGGTACATATATCCTCAACTGCAATTGTCGACAAAGTACAGTAATTATACCAATATAGATGTCTCAGTCCTTCAATTGTTTTATCCATACTGTATAGATTCCACGCTGTACAATATAACTCGGATAAAATAATATTAAACAACAGTAGTAGAAATTCCGGATATTACAGATTCTACCCTTAGGAACGATTTGTCGGACACTACCTGGGCGCAAATTGATCATAATCGACCAACGATGGAATCACGGAATTTCAGTCCACAAAACGACAGAGAAAACCAAAGATTACTAGCATACAATCATAATATAACAACAATATAGGCTAATTCGATTCAGAATTACGAAATCATCCTAAAACCCCCAAAATCCCAAAACTAGGATTCTACGAAGGATACCTTAATCTGGACAATGAAAGGTGATTGGATGTTGCTTAATCCGTACTAGAGACTCCAAATTATGAATGAGTGATGATGTCTGGTCGGAATCCACACAACTTAGTCTATAATCGCCGGAAATTGCCGAATTTAACTGTTGTTGTACTATTTATGCTGGCAATGATTAGTGTACACTATGGACATGCTTAGTGTACGCTATCCTGGGTAATGCGCAGTCCAGAGGCTTCTGTACTCCACGTTAGCGTACGTTAATGTCGACTTAGCGTGCACTAATGTTCGTGTTAGCGTACGTTAACTTCTGTGTTAGCGTACGCTACCTGGTTCAGTCTGGAATCACTAAACCTTCTGTCCAATTCTAGAATATTCTGCCCATACGCTTTAGCGTACGCAAAAAAAATGATAACATACGTTAATCGACTCACTAACGTACGCAATGGTCTATAACGTACGCTAAACAACTCATTCCAGATGTCAGGACCTACTGTCCAGCCTGATTAGTGCACGTCACACCTGGGCTTAGCGTGCCTAGAAATACCACCTTAGCGCGCGCTAAATACCCCGTTAGCGTGTGCTAACTGTTTTGAAACAGTAACACAATGGTGAATTCCGATCAGGATATACGCGTCTCGGAAGATATAAAGCTCGATAGTTACCAACGAATAACAAAGCATTAATAAGAAACAACAACATACAAGCTCACTCTCCCATCAGAACACATGATTCCATCCATTCGATGAAACGGACAACAATTCCAATAATGGTACCAAAAATTATGAAAAATTACAAAACAGCCCAGACCCTCGAGAATCACGATTCGAGGTCAACTAAAAATCTCAGAAGGTCGTAACTTATCCAAAAATATTAAAGGAACTTGCAGAAGTAGCCAAACGTCAGTTTAGAACGAGATTTACGAGAATCGAGCCTAAACGCGAAAAAGTTACTCAATATGTAAATTCTTGTAAAACAATTCTGAAACTCATTCGGATGGCCATGCATGCAGAACAAAATAGTTTCATAATACCAAAATAGTTAGAAGCCAGTCGTCCGAAATGAAAATACACTAAAAATAGGAATTACTAAAAATAGAAAGTGCGGATATTACATTCTCTCCCTCTAAAAAGAAGTTTCGTTCCGAAACTTACAATGTTAATAACTCGGGATATCTCGCCTTCATATTATCCTCCGTTTTCCATGTCGCTCCTTTGATCCGTGTTTTGACCATTGCACTTTAACCAAAAGAATGGTTTTTTTGCCTAAGTTGCTTTACCCGACGCTCCAAAATCTGAATCGGTCTCTCTTCAAATGTGATGTCAGGTACCAGTTCAATCTATCCAGAATCAATAATATAGCTAGGATCCGACACGTATTTTTTTAGCTGGGAGACATGAAATACGTTATATATGTGACTCAAAGACGGCGGTAAACCCAACCGATGTGCAATATCTCCCACTCGCTCTAAAACCTCAAAAGGTCCAATGTACCTCGAACTAAGCTTGCTCTTCCGACCAAAGTGGTAAACTCCCGAGTCGGTGATACCTTAAGTAATACATGATCCCCAACCTCAAACTTTAACGAGCGGCGATGCGTGTCGGCATAGGACTTCTGTCAACTCTGAGCTGTCAACAGCCTATTACGAATCAAAACAATCTTCTCTCTCATCTCAACTAGTAAATCCGGTTCAGATCATCCCAACACAGTGGCGATCTTCACCTCCTTCCGTACAAAGCCTCAAATGGTGCCATTTTGATCGAGTCGTGCCAACTATTGTTGTACGTAAACTCAATCAACGGCAGGTGCGGCTCCCAATCATCTTTCCAGTCTAAAGTACAGGCTCTCAACATATCTTCTAATGTCTGTATCGTCCGATCTGACTGTCCGTCTGTCTGAGGGTGGTAGGATGTACTGAGTCTCAACTCGGTCCCCAAAGCTCGATGAACAGCCTTCCAAAAATGTGATACAAATCGACCATCTCGATCAGAAACAATACTCTTGGGAGTCCCATGCAACCTCACGATTTCTGTAATGAACACCCGGGCTAGTCTCTACGGTCCCCAAGTATCCTTAATACCCAGAAAATGAGCATATTTGGTTAGTCTATCGACAATGACCCAAATCATGTTCATTACGGTCCGAGTCCTAGGCATATTGATAATGAAATCCATAGAAATATCCTCCGACTTCCACTCCAGAATAGGAAGTGGTCGCAATAACCTTGCGGGTCGCTGACGCTCAATCTTAACCTCCTGACAGGTCAAACACTTCGATACAAACTCGCTAACGTCCACCTTCAAGTTGCTCCACCAAAAATTACTCCTTAGATCCTTGTACATTTTACTTGCACCAGGATGTATGGAATATGGTATGAGCTTCCCTCAAAATCTTCTGTCTCAACTCGACATCGCATGGTATGCACAATCTGCCTCGGAATCTCAAAATTCCATCCTCCTGCATTACAAATCCAGGGGCTTTCCCTTTCTTCACATCCTCCCTCAACTGAACTAAAAATGGGTCATCAAACTGCCTCGCGTTGATATCATCAATCAAAGACAAAGTGATTTCTAACGCACACAACTGACCCTAAACTCTATGAAGCTAAACTTCGATATTCTGACCAATCAGATCCGGTTGGATCTTGATTTGAGGCGTAAGTACTTCTAACATCTGAAGAGCCATTGGCTTACGGCTCAACGCATCTCCTACTACATTGGCCTTGCCCGGACGATAAAGATTCTCAAGATCATAGTCCTTAATTAATTCTAGCCATCTACGTTGCCTCATGTTCAATTCCTTCTGGATTAAGATATACTTCAGACTCTTGTGGTCCGTGTAAATCTTACCGATGACCCGTAGAGATAATGCCTCTAAATTTTCAAAGCGAAAACGACTGCAGCTAACTCTAAATCATTTGTAGGGTAATTTGCTTCATATGGTTTCAACTGTCGAGACGCATAAGCAATAACCCTATCTTTCTGCATCAAAATACATCCAAGTCCGAGTCCCGAAGCGCCACTATAAACCACAAATTCATCATTCCCATGTGGCAAGGCTAGAACGGGTGCGGTAGTCAAACGTCTCTTCAACTTAGCAAAGCTATTCTTTCTATCTGCGTTCCACTCGAACTTCTGAGTATTCTGAAGTAAATGAGTGAGTGGTCGAGCAATCTTGTAAAACCCTTCAACAAATCTATAGTAATAACCTGCAAGTCCTAGGAAACTTCTCACTTCTTTCATATTTTTAGGTGGTTCCCATGCCATTACCGCCTCGATCTTCTGTGGGTCAACCCTAGCCCCTCCTACTGAAATCACATGCCTGGAGAATGTTACTTCATGGATCTAAAACTCACATTTCGAAAATTTTGCATATAACTGTTCAACTCTCAAAATATCTAACATAATACGAAGGTGCTCAGCGTGTTCCTCCTGGCTCCGGGAATAGATAAGGATATCGACGATAAAAACTACTATGAATTTGTCCAGATATTCGATAAAGACCTTATTTATCAACTACATGAACACTGCTGGGGCATTGGTTATCCCGAAAGGCATAACCACAAACTCGTAATGGCCATATCTCGTCCGAAAGGCAGATTTCGGTATGTCACTATCCCGAATCCTCAACTGATAGTAACCCGATCGTATATCAATCTTCGAGAAGACTGTCGCTCCCTAAAGATGATCAAACAAGTCATCAATCTGGGGCAAAGGGTATTTATTTTTGATGGTTAGCTTGTTTATTTCTCGATAGTCGATGCATAAACAAAGCGATCCACCCTTCTTTTTAACAAAAAGCACAAGCGCACCCCAAGGTGATGCGATTGGTCGAATATGCCCTTTATCTAGCAATTACCCCAACTGTTTCTTTAACTCTAATATTTCTGACGGTGCCATGCGATACGGTGCCCGAGAAACAGGAGCTGCATTTGCTCTAACTCAATAGGGAACTCGACCTCCCGCTGCGGTGGTAATCCTGGTAAGTCGTCCATAAATACATCGGGATATTCACTAACGACTGGAATCGATGACATCTCAACTCCGCTATTTTCTGCCTTCAAAGCGTAGCACCAATAGCCTACGTAATCCTGGTTCAGGAGTTTCATCGCCTTCAAGGCGTTGATCACACTCCCCGATTACCTAGTTTACAACCTACAAGTGTATGTTCTGTGCCATCCTCAGACACTATCGAGATTGTACGAGTTCGATAGTCTATGATAGCACCGTGACGATTTAGTCAGTTGTCCCCGAGGATCAAATCCTCACCCTTTAAGTCTACAACAATGAGGTTCGAGGGCCAATATTGGTTCCCGATCCTCACTAGGTAGTCTCTAACTTCCCGGTTCCCAACCATATGATCCCCACTAGGCATACCCACTACAAACGGCTCACACTCAAATAGACAGTCAATACCGATACGACAAACACAGTCCCATGCAATAAAAGAATGAGTAGCACCCGAATCAAAAAGCACCGAAACTGGATGAGAAAGGATCTGAGTGGTACCGATGCCACTGGAGTATCTGTCTTCTCTCTGTGTCTCATATGATATAAACAGGGGTGTACAGATCCTGAACTCGACACTGCACGACGGTCATGCTGACCCCGACCTATACCTCGACCTGAACTCTGAGGACCCTGTGAAACTGGAGCCTTCTGACTGACACTAGGTTCTCACTGCGCTGCAGTTACCATCGGAGATCTGACTATTCTGGCAACTGCCTCGCAATGAGCCGCACGATGACCACTTTGTCCGCATGTGAAACATGTAACCAGTGGAAACGGTCAATCTTTCACCAAGTGCTCACTCTGACTACAGTTAAAACACACTCTACTACTAGGGATAGAGGACTGAACCGGATGGTTACTCTGGGACCCTCCAACCTGATGAAACAATCTCATTCCCGATGCGAGATCAGACGATGACTTAGGAAACCGATTCCCCTTTTCGGCTAAGAAGTTACCCATAGTCTTCTGTTTTTTAGCCTCGGAACCAGACTCTGACTCCGGAACTGCCATCTCAATCGCTAGAGCGCGGTCCTGGTATTCAATGTGCCATACATGAGTGGTGCCATGCTCTGTTGGAACATTTTGTTCCATACATGCTTAATAGTGTTTTGATGATTAAAGTTGTTACACAAAACAAAACAACAAAAAGACGAAGCAAAGCATCGAAGAAGATGAAGTCGCAAAAAGGTGTTCTGAACATGTATAACGTACGCAACAGAATGATCATAACGTACGTAAAATGTTAAGCCTAACGTGCGTAATATGTAGTTGATAACGTACGTAATGCGAAGGTTCTGAGTTCAAACAAGATGAACGTTGGAGATGACGTCATGGCATAGGTCAGCAAGCAACGGACATATTGACCTTATATAACGTACGTAATGGATTGTCGATAACGTACGTAAGGAAAGAAACGAAGGCTACTAGACTAAAACTGGTATGTGCTAATGTACGTAAACATTGTTAGTTAACGTACGTAACAGGTGCAGCGTACGTAACACAGCGATGATAGCAGCCGTAATCAAGTCTGAAGGTGCAATGGCTAGTTTGGGTGATGAAGCCTATAAATACCATTCATTTGGTATTATTCCATACAACAACTTCAAGAAAACATCTCATTGATCAGATATTCATTTTTTTATTATTGTTGTTGTGATATTGAGCTTATATTGTTAGTTTGAGTGTTTATACATTCAACATCATACACGAGAGGTAAAAGAAAAGATACGATTGGATTCGGTGTTATTAGGATCAAGGATCCGGCATTATTAGAATCGCAATCGCTATCTAATAGAAGACGTGATTGTAACGGTTATCCCTCGACCGATAGAAGAGAGGTGCAAAGGTTTTTATCTTGAACCTATAGAAAAAGATACCAAGAGAGGACGTAGGCTCGTTTATAGTCGAACCTCTATATCTGTGTATCGTTTAATTTCCGCACATTTAATTTACGCTTCTGAAACACGGCGCATATTCCGATCTTGCTCCAACAATTGGTATCGGAGCAGTACCTCTAATACACGGCTTAACATCCGAGGAGTTGATCCAAATGACATTTCAATTTGCTCCAGTCGAAGGCCTTACTCTTAACCGACCACCATTTTTTGATGGCGCAAATTTCATGACATGGAAGAAAAAGATGTCTATCTTCATTCGTGCCTATGATATAGAAATTTGGAAGATCATTTGTCTTGTCCCGAAAGTTCCAATCAAATCCGACGGATCTCTCAAGAGTTTCGAAGAATATAATGACGAGGATTGGAAGAACGACCATCTAAATTGTAAGGCTACCCAAATCCTATATTGTGCCTTAAATCCGGAAGAGGTCAATCGAATCTCATCGTGTGAAAGTGCTAAAGAGATATGAAAAATTCTTGAAATCACACACGAAGGGACAACTCAAGTCAAGGATATGAAGATCAATATGCTTCTTCATGACTACGAGTTATTCATGATGAAAGGTGACGAGTCCATCACCAACATGCTTGACCGATTCTCGGTCATCACCAATGAGCTAGCTTCATTTGGAAAACCATTATCTAGTAGTGAAAAAGTCAAGAAAATTTTACAGTCACTACCTAGCGAATGGGACGGCACCGTGACTGCGATCATGGAATCTAAAGATCTCAATACACTTGATTTTAGCACCCTCGTTGGTTCGCTAATTAATTATGAGATAGTGTTAAAATCACGAAGTGTCAAGCCAAAGCCGAAGGAACGATCAATAGCCTTGAAGGCTAAGATGTCAAAAAGAGAAATCCCGGTGGACGAAAGCGACGAAGAATCGGCATACTATGCCAAGAATATTAATATGTTCCAAACCTTATTAAACCGGAGAAAGAAAGACATCTCAGGCGAATCTAAGAAATTCGACAACTCTTTTCGATTATGTGGAAAACCAGGCCACTTTGTGAAAAATTGCCGAGCTAAACCCAAGAAGGAGGTCCTCGTTGCAACATAGAGCGATGATGACGAAGATGATGATTTTATCAATCAAAATAATCTCGCTCTCATGGCCCGAAGTTTATACGACGATAGCAACGTCGAAAGCCAAGTAAGTAATTCTCACGATGAATTATTTGAAGCATTTGAATTACTACATACCGATTTCCAAAATGCTTTAAAAGAAATCAAATCCCTTCAAACTAAAAATAAATCATTGGAAAATGAAATTTCCAAAATTCTTGAAAAGGGAAAATCTGTTGAGATCGATCATTCAAAATGCGTTGAAAACAAAAATATTTTAAAGGATGATCTTGTTAAAACTCAAACCGAGCTAAAAAATTTAACAAAAATTTTTTCTCTCGGAAACAGGAAATTTAAAAATATGCTCTCGGTTCAAAAGTTTACTTTAAATAAAGAGGGGTTAGGATTCAAACAACATTTTAAAAACGAATCCGTAAATTTAAAGATACCCCATTGCGAAAAATGTTTGAAAATTGGGCATCACATTTCTAACTGTAAAAGCCCACGCCGGACGATTAAAATTAAAAAGATTTGGGTTTCTAATGGAATAAATATTTCAAATATCGTCTATGTTTCAAATGAAAAACCAACTCTCGGTTGGATCCCCAAAAATTGATTCTTTATGAAAATATTTTACTTAGGGGGAGTAAAAATTAATTTTTAAGGGAGATAATATTTTCAGGGGGAGTTATACCCTATTCGTGCATATTTTTTATATTCATCATTTAGTATCATGCATATTTTTTTGGTATCGTTATACTTATTTTTTTTACACTTTTTGATGAAAACAAAAAGGGGGAGAGAAAGGAGAATGGGATTAACCCTGAAAGGGGGAGAAAATTCGGAGAATAGTCGAAAAGTTGAAAGGAGAAAGGAGAAGAAATTCGAAAAGATGAAGTTGAAAAGAAAAATGAAGAGACGTCGAAAAGATGATGAAAATTTGAAAATTCGAAAAGAAAAAGAAAAGGAATAAAGGAGTCGAAGAAAAAGAAATGGGAGAAGAAACTAACGAAACGGACAAAGTCGAAAACTTTGGTCTGTACACATATACATATATTTGTATTTTTTGCAGGTACGTCCCATTGATAAAATGTTATTTTGTAATAATCAAAAAGGGGGAGATTGTTGGAACATTTTGTTCCATACATGCTTGTTGGAATATTTATTCCATATATTCATAAATAGTGTTTTGATGATTAAGTTGCTAAACAAAGCAAAACAACATCGAGGCGAAGCAAAACATCGAAGCAGATGAAGACGCAAAAAGATGGACAAAATACAAAGCTAGCGCACGCTAGATATACAGGTTAGTGCACGCGAACGGGTCCCGGCTGCAGATCAGACGAGTTCGACGTAACCTGAAGTGAAGTTACCTGATGAGGATAGGCGCACGCTACACCATGTTTACTAATGCACGCAATCGAGCCTATATTACCATTGTGAAGAGAATTCAAACACAGAATGATGTATGCAATGAAGTCAGCCTAGCGCATGCAACAAGTGATATTTAGCGCACGCTAAATATCAAGTTTGAATCAAGTTAATTAATCCGTTGGGGAGAATCTACTACAAGTCAAAAAGTATAAACGGATATATGACGCATGCAATGATACAAGATTAGCGCACGCTACAAGGAAGTATTAGCGCACGCTAATAGTTAGAGACAGTAGCCACTGGACTGAAACTGGAAGACGTTAACGTACATAACATGCAGTACATAACGTACGTTAAGGAAATATATGTGATAGCGCACGCTAAGGGAAGAAGCCTAGCGTACGCTAATAAATAATTGGCAGTAACGGCTAGTTTGTGGAAGAAGGCTATAAATACCAAATGAGTTGGTATCATTCCACACAACAACATTGAGCAATTCATATACACTTGAGATATCATTGTAAACATTATAGTTGTTGTTCTTGAGCTTAAATTAGAGTGATTGAGTGTCATACAGAAAATCATACACGAGTGAGAAAAAGAAAAGATACGATTGGATTCAGTGTTATTAGAATCAAGGATCCGGCATTGTTAGAATCACAATCGCTATCTTATTGAGGTTTATCTAGTACCAATAGAAAGCTATAGTGGTTGATTCCTTGTCCAATAGAAAAGGAAAATGGTTTTACTCGGACCGATAGAAGACGAGCTTGTAACGGTAATCCCTCGACCGATAGAAGAGAGGTGCAGAGGTTTTGATCTTTCGCCTATTGAAAAAGATACATCGAGAGAGGACGTAGGCACGTTTGGCCGAACCTCTATAAATCCGCGTGTCATTTAATTTCCGCATTTAATTTACGCTTCCGCACAAATGGCGCAAATACCGATAATACTCCAACAATTGGTATTAGAGCAGTACTTCTTTAAGCGGCTTTACATCCAAGGAGAGAAGATCCAATGGCTCTCCAATTTGCTCCAATCGAAGGTCTTGCGCTAAACCGACCTCCATTCTTTGATGGATAGAACTTCATGACTTGGAAGAAAAAGATGTTGGTATTCATTCGAGCTTACGACATCGAGCTTTGGAAGATGATCTGTCTTGGTCCGAAAATTCCGACGAATTCCAACGGTACACTTAAAACTTTCGAAGAATATGACGATTCCGATTGGAAAAATGACCACTATAATTGTAAGGCAACTCGACTTCTTTATTGTGCCTTAAATCCGGAAGAACACAACCGGATATCATCGTGTGATAGTGCTAAAGAAATTTGGAAAATGCTTGAGGTAACACACGAAGGTACGTCTCAAGTCAAGGAGACGAAAATTAACATGCTTCTTCACGAGTACGAATTATTCCAAATGAAGGACGATGAATCCATCACGATAATGCTTGAACGCTTTTCGGTTATCACTAATGGATTAGCATGTTTCAGGAAACCACTTCGAGTAGTGAGAAAGTAAAGAAAATTCTCCGATCACTACCTCGAGAATGGGACGGTACAGTAATGGCAATAATGGAGTCTAAAGATTTAAATACTCTTGATTTTAATGCTCTCATTGGTCCTCTTATCAACTACGAGATTGTTCTAAAATCTCAAAATGCCAAACCAAAACCGAAGGAAAGATCGATAGCCATGAAGGCTAAGATGTCAAGAAAGAAAGAAGAAATCCCCGTGGACGAAAGCGATGAAGAATCGCCATATTATGCCAAGAATATTAATAAGTTCCAACACTTATTAAATCGGAGGAAGCAGGACATCCAAAAGGGCGAATCTAAGAAATTCGACAACACTTGTCGATTATGTGGTAAACCAGGCCACTTTGCTAAGAATTGTCGGGTTAAACCCAAGGAGGTTTTAGTTTCAACTTGGAGTGACGAAGATCCTGATGAAGACTTCATCGATCAAAATAACCTTGCATTTATGGCCCGGAGTTCATTCGACGATAGCGACGTCGAAAGCCATGTAAGTGATTCTTATGATGATTTTTTTGAAGCATTCGAGTTATTACATACCGATTATCAAAATGCTTTAAATGAGATTAAATCTCTTAAATCTAAATATAAATCTTTGGAAATTGAAAATTCCAAAATTCTTGAAAAGGGAAAATTTGTCGAGATCGATCATTGAAAATGTCTTGAAAACGAAAATGCTTTAAAGAATGATCTTGTTAAAGTCCAAACCGAGCTCAAAAACTTAACGAATAAATTTTCTCTCGGAAACGAGAAATTTGAAAATATGCTCTCGGTTCAAAAATACACGTTAAACAAAGAGGGGTTAGGATTCAAACCACGTTTTAAAAATGAATTGGTAAATTTCAAGATACCCCAGTGTGAAAAATGTTTGAAAATTGGGCATCACATTTCGAATTTCAAAAGCCCAAGACGGACGATTAAAGCTAAGAAAATTTGGGTTCCTAAAGGAACAATTGTTTCAAACATCGTCTACGTCTCGAAAGAGAAACCAACTATAGGTTGGATCCCCAAAATTAATTTTTGATATTTTACAAAGGGGGAGATAATATTTTCAGGGGGAGATATTTCCTCGTATTGTATAATTTTATACTATTGCATATTTTTTATTCATGCATATTTTTTATAATCGATTATTGGTATCCTCTATATTTTTTTTACACTTTTTGGTGAATACAAAAAGGGGGAGAAGAAGTTGAATCGGATAAAAGCGTCATGAAAGATATGACGAGAAAAATAAAAAGTAAAAAGGAGGAGAAAATAATAAAAATCGAAGAAGTCGAAAAGGAGAGGAAAACATACAAAAAGGAGGAGAAACGAAGGAGTTAAAAAATGAAAAACGAAGAAGTCGAAAATAAGAAAAAGAAAAGAAAATGGGTGAAACTAACGAAACGATCAAAGTCGAAAACTTTGAAACGTACATATATATATATATAATTTTATTTTGCCGGCTTTATCCAATTCAAAGAGTTGTTTTGTAATCATCAAAAATGGGGAGATTGTTGGAATATTTATTCCGCATATTCATAAATAGTGTTTTGATGATTAAGTTGCTAAACAAAGTAAAACAACATCGAGGCGAAGCAAAACATCGAAGCAGACGAAGACGCAAAAAGCTGGACAAAATACAAAGCTAGCGCACGCTAGATATACAGGTTAACGCATGCTAACGGGTCCCGGCTGCAGATCAGACGAGTTCGAAGTAACCTAAAGTGAAGTTACCTGATGAGGATAGCGCACGCTACACAATGTTTACTAACGCACGCTATCGAGCCTATATTACCGTTGTGAAGAGAATTCAAACACAGAATGACGTATGCAATGAAGTCAGCCTAGCGCACGCAACAAGTGATATTTAGCGCACGCTAAATATCAAGTTTGAATCAAGTCAATCAATCCGTTGGGGAGAATCTGATACAAGTCAAAAAGTATAAACGGATATATGACGCATGCAATGATGCAAGATTAGCGCACGTTACAAGGAAGTATTAGCGCACGCTAATAGTTAGAAACAGTAGCCACTGGACTGAAACTGGAAGACGTTAACGTATGTAACATCCAGTACATAACATACGCTAAGGAAATATACGCGATAGCGCACGCTAAGGGAAGAAGCCTAGCGCACGCAAATAAACAACTGGCAGTAACGGCTAGTTTGTGGAAGAAGGCTATAAATACCAAATGAGTTGGTATCATTCCACACAACAACATTGAGAAATTCATATACACTTGAGATTTCATTGTAAACATTATAGTTGTTGTTCTTGAGCTTAAATTAGAGTGATTGAGTGTCATACAGAAAATCATACACGAGTGAGAAAAAGAAAAGATACGATTGGATTCGGTGTTATTAGGATCAAGGATCCGGAATTGTTAGAATCAAAATCGCTATCTTAGTGAGGTTTATATAGTACCAATAGAAAGCTAGAGTGGTTGATTCCTTGTCCAATAGAAAAGGAAAATGGTTTTACTCGGACCGATAGAAGACGAGCTTGTAACGGTAATCCCTCGACCGGTAGAAGAGAGGTGCAGAGGTTTTGATTTTTAGCCTATTGAAAAAGATACATCAAGAGAGGAGGTAGGCACGTTTGGCCGAACCTCCATAAATCCGTGTGTCATTTAATTTCCGCATTTAATTTACGCTTCCGCATAAACGGCGCAAATACCAATATTACTCCAACAATGCTTAATAGTGTTTTGATGATTAAAGTTGTTACACAAAACAAAACAACAAAAAGACGAAGCAAAGCATCGAAGAAGACGAAGTTGCAAAAAGATGTTCTGAACATGTATAACGTACGCAACAGAATGATCATAACGTACGTAAAATGCTAAGCCTAACGTACGTAATATGTAGTTGATAACGTACGTAATGCCAAGGTTCTGAGTTCAAACAAGATGAACGTTGGAGATGACGTCATGGCATAGGTCAGCAAGCAACGGACATATTAACCTTATATAACGTACATAATGGATTGTTGATAACGTACGTAAGAAAAGGAACGAAGGCTAGTGGACTAAAACTAGTACGCGCTAACGTACGTAAACATTGTTAGTTAACGTACGTAACATGTGTAGCGTACGTAACACAGTGATGATAGCGACCGTAATCAAGTCTGAAGGTGCAACGGCTAGTTTGGGTGACGAAGCCTATAAATACCATTCCTTTAGTATTATTCCATACAACAACTTCAAGCAAACATCTGATTGATCAGATATTCATTTTGATATTATTGTTGTTGTGATATTGAGCTTATATTGTTAGTTTGAGTGTTTATACATTCAACATCATACACGAGAGGTAAAAGAAAAGATACGATTGGATTCGGTGCTATTAGGATCAAGGATCTGGCATTATTAGAATCACAATCGCTATCTAAGTGAGGTTTATCTAGTACCCATAGAAAGCTAGAGCGGTTGATTCCTTGTCCGATAGAAAAGGAAAACGGTTTAACTTGGACCGACACAAAGACAAGTACGAGTGGTTTATCACGGACCAATAGAAGACATGATTGTAATGGTTATCCCTCGACCGATAGAAGAGATGTGCAGAGGTTTTTATCTTGAACCTATAGAATAAGATACCGAGACAGGACGTAGGCTCGTTTATAGCCGAACCTCTATAAATCTGTGTGTCGTTTAATTTCTGCACATTTAATTTATGCTTTCGCAACACGACGCATATTCCGATCTTGCTCCAACATGCTCTATGCGGCTTCATGCGCATATTGAAGTAGCGAATCTTATAGGCCTCGGTTCTCACTTGATATTTCACGTATCCCAACAGTTGGTTATAAGTGATAATGGCCTGGGATATCAGTACATCATGAGGCGTAGCTGTAAAGAACTACATCCTACGCTCCCGAACCGGTGGTGGACAGTACTCCGCCTCCATGGCGGTCTTGAACTCATCCCAAGTGGCTGCACGATCTCTGGGCGCCACTGCCTCCCACCACTCCGAAGCTTCCTTATACAGGAGGTATTGGGCAATAGCCCAGATAATTATTATGTATTTTACCTGTATTCGAACTTGTAATATTCGATTATGCGATATTATTAATCGAAGTGTGGGTTCCCGTATTCGTATTCCTGCGTTTTTGAATTTCCTACATTTATGCATGCATGTATTTGTACGTCATAACGTACGTTAGGCGTTGAGCGTAACGTACGTTATCATTGTAACGTAATGTACGTAACCTTCAGTCAATTTGAGATCGGACAAGGTCGGCGTGTGGGGGCCGGAAGAAGATTCGTTGATAATGCTCTGCGTGAACCTGGACGGCTTTCCAACCAAGCAAGTAAACGAGGCTTAACGTACGTTAGGTATGATTGTTAACGTACGCTAAGTACATGGTTTTATGTACATAAACGTGTTCTGATAACGTACGTAAGCGAAGCCAGAATCTAGGCAGTGAGCTATTTCCAGACGTTAACGTACGCTAAGGTTTGAGAATAGCGTACGCTAAGGCTTTAACGTACGTAAAGGATTGCCGATAACGTACGTAATGTTTAAAGTTATATTTATAGCCCTCAACCTCTATTTCATTTCCTCCTCAATACTTGGTCTATTTTTGCAATATGAAAACTCCCCAGCACCATATGTCTCTCATATCATCATCCTAGCTCGATTTTGAAGATCATAGACCCTTGTGGATTGGTGTTCAAGCTTCCGGTGTTGAGTTTCATCAAGTCTTTCATTTTTTTCACTATATTGAGGTATGTGATCCTTCACCAACTTGATTACGTGTTCTTGGTGATGTTTTGAACATGTTTTTGAGATTACCAAGTCAGTTATTATCATGAGGAGTCGAGCACCATGTTTTTAGAAGAATAATTTTGGTTATGCTTTGGTTCTCCTTCGTTGATAAGAATATTAATCGAACCTTATAGTGTTAGGGCTCTTGAAAGTAGTGTCCTGAAATTATGAACCTGATTATAGCAAGTTTACTGAGATTATCGAGTTCTCACGTATTATATGATCGAATAATGCGTATAAGGGAACTTAATGGATTAAACTTAGGGATTTTTCCTTGAAGAAGAAGATGTTAATCATGTTGAACCTAGTGAATAAGTTCTTATGGTGTTTGTCGAGGTATTTTCGATATCTTGTAGCTTTCGATTAATGAAGAGTATGATTAGGATCCTTGTAAGACGAATTATCATGAGGTATAAATGAAGAATCCGACCGAAGGGTGTATTGAATCTTAAATGGAATACTATGAGCTTTTTGTTCGGTTAAGTAGCATAGTGTTGATTCAACTAGTGAGGTTTGGGGCAGATTAGTACGCTTGTATGATTCGGTAAAACATGCCTTTTGATGTTCGTATGTTGTCTAGAACGATTATCCGGAACCGTTAGTTATACCGGTGTTATTGATTCGATGAAGGTTTGGATTTTGGTGAATTGATCGAGTAAGAGTTCTTCGAGCGGGTCGAAGGTTATTCGTATTAGCAATCCTTGTCGCCATTTCTGAGGCAAGTATCGTATTTTGAATATTGATTTAATGTTGAATATTTTGGTCACGCATATTGTTATTCGTGTTGTTGAACATGAGATCATTCCAGTTGAATTGGCATATTATCGTATTGATTCATTTGTATGTTCATGTTGATGGAAATATATATCGATCTTGCATATGTGTATGCATAGTTGTGTTATATATGTTGTACTGATCCGAAGGGACCGTATGATCTTTGCTGAGGGCGCTAGATCAGATGTCCACCTCGTGTTGTTCCGATGGGATCATCTTGGGATCTATGCTGAGGGCGCTGGATCATTGGACGGGTTTTCCACCTCGTGTTGGTCCGACAGGATCATCTTGGGATCTATGCTGAGGGCGCTGGATCATTGGATTACCCTGTGTTGTATTGATGGAATCATGTGGATTTGCATCATTGGATTCCGGTAGAGGAAGTCTGTGATTTGTATTTTGCTATGCATCGTTGTTGCATATTTGATTTTGTATATTATAATACTTGTACTATCATCGTTTTGCTAACCCTGTGGGGGTGGACATTTATTTTGATGTTCAGGTAGATGAGGAGCGTGGAAGCAACCACAGTACCTACATGATGACGAGGGGGCTCAGTGATGTTATCCGATGTGTTGTTTTATTATTCTGGTTTGATTTTCAGTACTCGAGTACGTGTGTCCTGTTGATGATTTGAGATGTTTGTAATAATTGGATTGATTTGAGTTGTTTGAACCGATTACCGAATTACTCAACTTCTAGTAGTACTTTTGTATTATTCAGCATTTCTTTAATTAGCCTTGTAAATTCTTATATAAAGGGTTTATGACGCTGTAATTATTCCGAATATCTCGGGCTGTTACAGAATATGGTATCGGAGCTAAGATTCATGGATATCTTGGCAGTTAGGTTTAGTTGGGTCTGTTATGTCATTTGATTTATTGGTCGCTTATAACATCACTGCACAGCCAGCGTCATTATGTGGACCATGGTTGTAAGTTTCCTAATCTCATATACTACCATTTTCATTATTTCATGTTTTGTGGATACTGACGAATTTTTAGAAGATTTTGCTCTCGATATTGAGTAATTGTGTTTACAGTATGTTGAGAGGAGGCCGTGGATGCGGACGTGGTCGTGGACGCGGACGTGGAAATGCGAGACAAGAAGATTTGTCGTCTACCCCAGATTTGTTGGCTAATCGAGCTGATTCCCGTTCTGGCGAACAACAGGAATCGGTAAATAATGATCGAGCACGAACTATGGAGGAAGACGTAAATCCTAACATGCCGGGAGTGCTTCAACAAGTGGTCACTCAGATGACCCAATTTGCTCAGGTGGTTGACCGTATGCAAGTAACGATGGGCCAACAGCGTAACGAAGACAATCGGGGAGACAAGTGGCTTTCAGAAGTGGTCAAATTACACCCACCGAAATTTGACGGTTCTTCAGAGATGCCTACTTGGGACCACTGGCTGAAGGAATTGGAAGATATTTGCGGGAATTAATTGTCCCGATGACCGAAAATTCTGATCGCTCAGTATTTTCTGACCAGGGAAGCTTTCGACTAGTGGGAGGCCATTCGACTTGAGGATCATCATGCTGACTGGACAGAATTCAAGTTAATGATGGAAGCACAATATTTCCCTCGTCCAGTTAGAGAGGCTAGAGTCCGAGAGTTTTTCTCACCGCAAAATATGGAGGCATCTGTGACAGACATGATTAAGACTTTTAATCACCAGCTGACCTGTGTGCGACATTTGGTCAGGACCGATGCAGAAAAGATTTTTCACTTCGACATGCGGATGAAGCCGGAGATCCAGCAATATATGTCCAGATTTTAATGTATTACCCTTCGGCAGTATCAGGACAAAGCACTGGCTTACGAGATGAAAGAGACAACAGTGGAGAAATTTGCGGAAGCAAAGAAGCAAAAAGTGTCTGGCAACTTCACCGAGAGCAAGAGTGGTGGGCCCGCAAGGGCCAGTCCTCATTCCATTCATCCAGAAGGCCTCCATATCCTTCTCGAGGCAGAAAGAAGTTCAGAGTAGCATCAACGACTACCGATGCAGCGAAGAAGGGTTATAACTTTGGACGATCAGGGCATGTTCGGCGTGATTGCTCCGCTCCTTCTGTGACCTGTTTTGAATGTGGGCAGGAAGGGCATCGAGCGACTTTTTATGGAAATGCGACTAGATCGTTTGGAACTCGTACTCTAGCACAGGTTCCGAAAGATACGAGTGTGAACCCGACACATCAGAGTCTTCAACAGCAGAATTTCGGGAAAAGAGAAGCATCCATTGTTGGGTCCGTTCCTCCGCGCCTTTATGAGATTCAGAACACTGTTGTTGCATCAGGTACGATTCAGATTCTTTTGCAACCAGTTAGTGTCTTGTTCGATTCAGGAGCTATGCATTATTTCATATCTTTGAACTGTGTTAATCGTTTGGAAATCTCGTGTTTACATGATTGTGAACCTTATATAATGAGTCTGCCGAGTGGAGAGAGAATGGTGGGAACTTTAGAAACTAGAGATTTTCCTGTGTCTATAGGAGGGAGAAATTGGCCGTCGAATCTTATTGTGGTCGACATCCAAGGTGATGATTTAATTCTTGGAGACGATTGGCGCGACCGTTATGGGGCTATTTTCAATTACCGGAAGAGAGTTATCTCGATTATTGCTGATGACGGATCTGAACACTTATTCAAAGGATGGAGACCAGGGAGCTCGGGAAAAGTGATCAAAGCCATGCAAGCGATTAAATTGCTAAAACAGGGTTGTCACGGATTTTGGTGTTATGCCATGAAGAAGGAAGAAGGAGTAGAGCTCTCATCTATTCCAGTTGTGAACGAATTCTCAGACGTATTCCCTGACGAACTACCTGGGTTACCTCCGCGAAGAGATGTAGAGTTTAATATCGAATTGAAGCCTGGAGCCGCACCTATTTCCAGAGCACCATACCGTATGGCGCCAACCGAGATGTATGAGTTAAAGAAACATCTTGAGGAATTGTTGTATAAGGGTTACATTCAACCTAGCATTTCTCCTTGGGGATCACCCGTTCTCTTTGTCCGTAAGAAAGACGGATCCCTCCGATTGTGTATTGATTACATGGTGCTTAACAAGGTGACGATCAAGAATAAATACCCATTGCCTCAGATGGACAATTTATTTGACCAACTGTAGGGGGCGACGATATTCTCAACGATCGACTTGAGATCAGGATACCATCAATTGAGGATTAAGGAATCCGATATACCGAAATCTGCTTTCATATCCCGGTACGGGCACTAAGAGTTTGTGGTAATGCCATTTGGACTTACAAATGCTCCTGCGGTGTTTATGCAATTGATGAATCGGGTATTCTTAGAATACTTGGATAAATTCGTGGTCGTTTTCATTGATGACATCTTGATCTATTCGAAAGATCCAGAAGAGCATGCAGAACATTTGCGTATCGTTTTGAATACTTTGAGGAATGAACAACTTTATGCAAAACTTTCCAAATGTGAGTTCTAGCTTAAGGAAGTAATGTTCCTTGGGCAAGTGATATCAACCGACAGAGTTCAGGTGGACCCGAAGAAAGTTGAGGCAAGTTTAGAGTGGGAATCTCCTAAGAACGTAAAGGAAGTCCGAAGTTTCTTAGGACTTGCTGGATATTAACGTCGTTTTGTGGAAGGATTTTCCAAAATTGCCCGTCCGCTTACTCAGCTGTTACAGAAGGCTCAGAAATTTGCGTGGGACGAGAAATGTCAGACTAGTTTTGATGAACTTAAGATAAGACTGACAACGGTGCCAATACTAGCACTACCAGATGGAACCGATGGGTTCATGGTTTACAGCCATGCGTCGAATTAGGGTTTGGGTTGCGTGTTGATGCAGAAGGATTGGGTGATTGCCTATGCCTCTCGACAGTTGAAACCGTATGAGGTTAACTACCCGACACATGATTTAAAGTTAGCATCTGTTGTCCTTGCCCTGAAGATTTGGCGACATTATTTGTACGACACTCATTGTCAGATCTTCACAGATCATAAGAGTCTCAACTATATTTTCAGTCAGAAGGAATTAAACATGATACAGAGGATATGGTTGGAATTGATCAAAGATTATGACCTGGAAATTCTTTATCATCCAGGCAAAGCGAACGTGGTAGCTGATGCACTGAGCCGCAAACCTGTTTCCATTCGAATGTTGGAAGCACTTACGGCCCAGTCCAGCATTCAACGAGAACTGATTCGCGAAGTAATTGAAGTATGGTCGCAAGGAGTCCAAGGGAAACTGTGTATGATGGAATTAACTTCGTTGTTAATCGAAGAAATCAAATCTAAGCAATTGAATGATTCTATGATTTTTCGGTTACATGATGAAGTAAACAAGGGAAAGACCCCAGGATTTGTGATACAAGATGATGGAGTTCTGAGATTTCAGATTCGACTTTGCGTCCCTGAAGACGATGTTTTGAAATAGACGATCATGAAGGAAGCTCACAGCGTGCCCTATTCTATTCATCCGGGCACCAGTAAAATGTATAAGGATTTAAAGCAGAATTTCTGGTGGGGAAATATGAAGAAGGACATAGCGGAATACGTCTCGAAGTGTTTAACTTGTCAATAGGTTAAGATCGAACATCAACAACCTGCAGGAATGTTGAAACCACTCCTGATTCCTAAATGGAAGTGGGAGGATATATCGATGGACTTTATCACCAATATGCCAAGTACCAGAATGGGGATGAATATGATTTTGGTGATAGTTGATCGTCTAACCAAGTCGGCTCATTTTCTAGGTATTAAGGATACTTGGGGACCAGAAAAGTTGGCACGAGTGTTTATTTCGGAGATAATCCGATTGCACGGTACGCCGAAGACCATTATTTCGGATCGGGATGGTCACTTTGTGTCACACTTTTGGAAAGCGGTTCATCGAGATTTGGGAACCGAGCTAAACTTTAGCACAACTTATCATCCTCAAACGTACAGACAGTCCAAAAGGACTATTCAAAAAGTAGAAGATATGCTAAGAGCTTGTGCCTTAGATTGGTCGACTGATTGGGAGGTCCATTTGCCGTTGATTGAATTCACCTACAACAATAGTTGGCATGCTTCCATTAAGATGGCACCATTTGAAGCGTTGTATGAGAGAAGGTGCAGATCGCCCCTGTGTTGGGATGATTCTTCTGACTTGATCGAGACGGAACCAGAGTTGATAGTTCAGACTCAAGAGAAGGTAGCTCTGATTCGTGAAGGCTGTTGACCGCCCATAGTCGACAGAAGTCTTATGCAGACGTACGTCGTCGCCCGTTAGAGTTTGTAATGGGGACCACGTGCTATTGAAGGTTTCTCCTACTCGGGGAATTTTCCATTTTGGGAAGAAATGGAAGCTGAGTCCGAGATATATCGGACCATTCGAGATCCTTGAAAGAGTTGGGGAGTTGGCGTATAGGTTGGCCTTACCGCCATCGCTGTGTCACTTTCATAATGTGTTCCACGTATCCCAATTACGGAAATATGTACCGGATCCCAGTCATATCATCGATTTTGGCGAGATTAAAGTGGCTAATGATGGCACGTTCGAAGAAAATCCAATCAAGATACTCGAGAGTCGAGTCAAGTAATTGAGGAGTAAACCAATCTCCCTGGTTAAAGTTCAGTGGTCTCGACATGGAGTCGAAGAATCAACTTGGGAAACTGAGGATAGTATGAAGTCGAGATACCCGAATTTGTTTTCGTCTAAAGTTTTGGGACGAAACTTCTTTTTAGAGAGGTAGTATGTAATGCCCAAATAATTATTATGTATTTTACCTATATTCGAACTTGTAATATTCGATTATGCGATATTATTAATCGAAGTGTGGGTTCCCGTATTCATATTCTTGTATTTTTGAATTTCCTACATTTATGCATACATGTATCTGCACGTCATAACATACGCTAGGTGTTGAGCGTAACATACGCTACGAGTTGAATATAACGTATGTTATCATTGTAACGTAATGTACGTAACCTTCACTCAATTTGAGATCAGACAAGGTCGGCGTGTGGGGGCCGGAAGAAGATTCGTTGATAATGCTCCGCGTGAACCTGGACGGCTTTACAACTAAGCAAGTCAACGAGGCTTAACGTACGTTAGGTAGGATTGTTAACATACGCTAAGTACATGGTTTTACGTACGTAAACGTGTTCTGATAACGTACGTAAACGAAGCCAGAATTGAGGCAGTGAGCTATTTCCAGACGTTAACGTACGCTAAGGTTTGAATTAGTGTACACTAAGGCTTTAACGTAGGTAAAGGATTGCCGATAACGTACGTAATGTTTAAAGTTCTATTTATAGCCCTCAACCTCCATTTCATTTCCTCCTCATTCCTTGGCCTATTTTTGTAATCTAAGAACTCCCCAGCACCATATGTATCTCATATAATCATCCTAGCTCGATCTTGAAGATCATAGACCCTTGTGGATTGGTGTTCAAGCTTCCGGTGTTGAGTTTCATCAAGTCTTTCATTGTTCTTCACTATATTGAGGTATTTGATCCTTCACCAACTTGATTACGTGTTCTTGGTGATGTTTTGAACCTGTTTTTGAGATTACCAAGTCAGTTATTATCATGAGGAGTCGAGCACCATGTTTTTAGAAGAATAATTTTGGTTATGCTTCGGTTATCCTTCGTTGTTAAGAATATTAATCGATACTTGTAGTGTTAGGGCTCTTGAATGTAGTGTCCTAAAATTATGAACCTGATTATAGCAAGTTTACTGAGATTATCGAGTTCTTACATATTATATGATCGAACAATGCGTATAAGGGAACTTAATGGATTAAACTTAGGGATTTTTCCTTGAAGAAGAAGATGTTAATCATGTTGAACCTAGTGAATATGTTCTTATGGTGTTCGTCGAGGTATTTCCGATATCTTGTTGCTTTGTATTAATGAAGAGTATGATTAGGATCCTTGTAAGACGAATTATCATGAGGTATAAATGAAGAATCCGACCTAAGGGTGTATTGAATCTTGAATGGAATACTATGAGCTTTTTATTCAGTTAAGTAGCATAGTGTTGATTCAACCGGTGAGGTTTGGGTCAGATTAGTACGCTTGTATGATTGGGTAAAACATGCCTTTTGATGTTCGTATGATGTTTAGAACGATATCCGGAACCGTTAGTTATACCGGTGTTATTGATTCGATGAAGGTTCGGATTTTGGTGAATTGATCGAGTAAGAGTTCTTTTAGCGGGTCGAAGGTTATTCGTAGTAGAAATCCTTGTCGTCATTTCTGAGGCAAGTATCGTATTTTGAATATTGATTTAATATTGAAGATTTTGATCACGCATATTGTTATTCATGTTGTTGAACATGAGATCATTCCAGTTGAATTGGCATATTATCGTATTGATTCATTTATATGTTCATGTTGATGGACATATCGATCTTTGCATATATGTATGCATAGTTGTGTTGTATATGTTGTATTGATCCGAAGGGATCGTGTGATCTATGCTGAGGGCGCTGGATCAGATGTCCACCTCGTGTTGGTCCGACGGGATCATCTTGGGATCTATGCTGAGGGCACTGGATAATTGGACGGGTTTTCCACCTCGTTTTGGTCTGACGGGATCATCTTGGGATCTATGCTGAGGGCACTGGATCATTGGATTACCCTGTGTTGTGTTGATGGAATCATGTGGATTCGCATCGTTGGATTCCGGTAGAGGAAGTCCGTGATTTGTATTTTGCTATGCATAGTTGTTGCATATTTGATTTTTTATATTATGATACTTGTACTAGCATCGTTTTGCTAACCCTTACGGGGGTGGACATTTGTTTTGATGTTCAGGTAGCCGAAGAGCGGGGAAGCAACCACATGACGAGGGGGCTCAGTGATGTTATCCATTGTGTTGTTTTATTATTCTGGTTTGATTTTCACTACTCGAGTACGTGTTGTTAGATTGGTACCGCCACTAGAAGGGGGGTTGAATAGTGCAGATAAGAGTTTTGAACTCTTTTTGTGCGGAAGCTAAAATATCGGAGTAAGTAAAATGCGGAAAAGAAAGAACACAAGAAATTGTTCGAGAGGTTCGACTATTAACGAAGCCTACATCCCCTACCTAGTTTTACCGACTATGACTTTTCTTAGAAAATTAGAATGCACTTTCTAGTTTAGTGCCAACTCTTACAATTTCTTGATTTCCGGCCTCAAGAACAACCTCACTAAAACTCTCTTGTTTTTCCGGGTACAAGACAACCTTACAATAAAACAATTGCGAGTAGGAACTCGACTTTACAAGATATATCGCTCTTTGATACAAGAATACAGATAAGAAATAATAGAGCAAATTTTCTCGTATCACAATATGGAATGTGTATATCTCTCGAAATATTTGCTTGAAATAGCTTGAGTATGATTGTAAGCTCACATAACTTGTGTGTCTTCCAAATCTTTGAAAGGTGCTATTTATAGCCTTCATGAGCTGAGTTTCCCGTTGGAGCAGTAGCACCCTTAACGTACGTTATGTAGGCTTGTTTACGTACGTTACTAATATTACGTACGTTACAGAACTTTAGTAACGACCGTAATGAACTCCCAAAAATAGTCCAGTGACATTTGGTGAATCTCCTTACGTACGTTATGGAATCGATGATTACGTACGTTATCTTTTAGTCAAAGATCCGTTGGATGTGAAGATTAGGTGTAACGGCTAATGACTTTTTCGTGTTGACTAGCAACAGGCAGAATTTCGAACCTTACGTACGTTATGCATAATACATTACGTATGTTACCTGCATAAAAATACTTGCCAAACTTTGTGAGTGTTACATACGTTATATGTGAATAGTTACGTACGTTAAATATAGAAAAATATGTAAAATAAATTTTGGTTAAATAACTCCTCATCAAAATGTATAAAATAGTTTATTAAAAATATTGTACCAACAATCTCCCCCTTTTTGATTATGACAAAATTTATATGGGAGTTTTTGAAAAAGACGAGTTTTGGAGAATCAAAAGATTTTAAGAAAAAACTCCCCCCTGAATAATACTCCCCCAGAAACGAACAAGGGATATTTCAAAAACAAAACATATTTTTCTCCCTCTTTTTGTCATTAACAAAAAGACAAGAGAACCTGTAAGAGCAAGTCAATGAAACACAAAATAGGCAACGAATATCAACGAAATAGCAACGAATAGTAATAGATAGCAAAGAAAATCGTCAATACGAAAAAAACACATTCATTCAATACAAAGGTAGTAAGAGTTTATGACAATAAACATAAAGAAATGCATGGAATGTTGGTCTTTAACAAAATAGAATCATCATCATAGGAAAGAAGATCCGCTAATCAAGGTCGGCTTCCGGAGGTGTAGGAGGGATCCCGAAATGAGTACATATACTTTTAACCATAATTTTGATCTCGCTCATTTCTTTTTAAAGTTTATCCATACGAGCTACCATCTTGGACGAGGAACTCTCCTGTCTCGGGCGAGAAGGGCCGGGATGAGAAGAAATACAAGGCTCGGGATGTGATCGTCTCCTCCAGTCGCGGTAGCATACCACCCTCGAATAAACGATCGTCGTCCTTAAGGTAGGCGAAGTACACCCATCCACGGTTTCGCGTTTGAAGATATCTCATGGTCCGGATGGTACCCTCGTGTACTAGGCTCCCCCTCGGGATGGCAACCCCGTGTAGCCCTGTGAGATCAACTCCAGCACTCTCAAATATCTCCGTCAAAATGGAACCGAAAGGCATTCCGGACTTTCGCTTACAGTCGACCTTGCCATAGCTCTTTTTATGGAAAATCATTCCTTTTTCCACAAACAATCGTAGGACAATCGAAGCAAAGTTGACTTGGTGATCTTTGCAAACATGGTATATGATTTTCATGTCTATATTTACTAGACGCTGCTGAGCATTGACCTTCGGCATTAGGCATATAGTAATAGCATCATGAAGTAAACGAATATTGATTCCAAAGTCATTGTTCTCAAATCGACCCGTATATACTTCAATCACAGCTTCGTCCGATAAGAAATCACGAACTTTAGATTCATGAACACCATAGCTTTCATCATCCGAAAAGTTATCAATCACTTCATCCGGAGCGGAAAATTGACCTTTGCAACAAAATCCCTCATTAGGGATACCAAATATCTCAGATAATTTTGCAGCGTCAAACATGATAGGTTTTCCATGGACAATAGAATTAACAATGGCTAATCCATCAGAATTATAAGTCACAAGAAAATTTGCGTAAAATTCACGTATGCAATCCACAAAAATCGGACGAGCGAGACTTACGAAATGGTTGATACCGAGCATATCAAAAAATTCTTCTATTCCAATACCAATTGAGTTCAAAGATTCAAAGTCAAAATGGTGACTCGGAGTTACCTCTTCGTCGACTAACACTTCTTTGAAGATCTTTGCGGCTTGGGCATTCCTCAAAATCGGCTCTCCAGGGGTTGAAGAAGAGGATTGAGATGTCTCTCCTCTGCGTTTCTTGTTTGTCCTAGTAGCCATTTGATGGAGTCGGCCAGAATTTTGAGAAATAGGACGGATTATGTGGAGTTTTGAGTAGGGTTCGACGGGAGACGATTTGGGATTAGGGAAAGAATAAAGGGAAAAGTGTCGATCGGGGTATTTAAGTAACAGGGTCAAAAGGCTTTACGTACGTTATAGGCTATAGGTAACGTACGTAATGAGAAATCTAAAACTCACTGGACTAAAAACTGGGATCCGTTACGTACGTAGTCCAAAGCACCATTACGTACGTAATGTCCTCTTACGTACGTAATATCCCTTCTGTTATGGCCGTAAGCCGCACCAAATGAACAGTGAACTTCTTTCGATGATATCCCGTTTTTAATGACCATTTAATGTAAATATGATGAATATGCAAAACTTAAAAATGATCAACATGTCCCATTCCTAAATTTATTCGAATAAAATTGAAAGCATCTTCGGGTAATGGTTTTGTAAAAATATCTGCCAATTGTTCATTTGTACCAACAAATTGGAGACGTACATTCCCGTTTTGGACATGGTCACGAATAAAATGGTGACAAATTTCTATATGTTTTGTCCTACTATGCAATATGGGGTTTTTGCTGAGATTAATGGCACTTGTATTGTCACAAAAGATAGGTGTATTTTTAAGCTCGATGCCATAATCTAGTAGTTGATTTTTGATCCAAAGGACTTGTGCACATGCACTTCCCGCAGCCACATATTCTGCTTCAGCTGTGGAAATAGCGACACTAGTCTGTTTCTTACTCCCCCACGAAATTAAACATGAACTCATAAAATGACAAGTTCAGGTGGTGCTTTTTCTATCAATTTTACATCCATCGAAATCAGCATCACTATATGCAAAAAGTTGAAAATCAATGCTCGATGGATACCATAGGCCTAAGCCAGCAGTATATTTTAAATAACGAAAAATCCTTTTGCATGCAATGAGATGGGATTCTTTAAGATTCGCTTGAAAACGAGCACATAAGCAAGTAGCAAACATTATATCGGGTCTAGATGTAGTTAAATAAAGTAAAGAGCCGATCATACCTCGATACTGTTTTTGGTCAACAGACTTACCTTTTTCATCTTTGTCGAGCTTAAGAGTGGAATACATAGGAGTAGATATTTCTTTGCAATCTTGCATCTTAAATTTCTTTAGGAGCTCATTGACGTACTTGGATTGGTGAATGAATATTCCGTCATTGAGCTGCCTAATTTGGAGTCCGAGAAAGTTTTTCAACTCTCCCATCATGCTCATTTCGAATTCTCCCTTCATAAGATTTGAAAATTCTTGGGACGGATATTCGTTAGTTGCACCAAAAACAATGTCGTCCACATAAATTTGGCAAATAAGCATATCATCACCTAAATTCTTAATAAATAGGGTATTATCAACATTACCTCTTTTATACCCATTTGAAATAAGAAAAGTGCTTAAACGATCATACCATGTTCTCGGAGCTTGTTTTAATCATAGAGAGCTTTATGGAGCTTGTACACATGATCTGGATGATCATAGCCTTCAAAACCCAGCGGTTGCTTGACATACACCTCCTCCTGGATGATTCCATTTAGGAACGCACTTTTTACATCCATTTGATGGAGTTTGATTTTTTTGTATGCGGCAAAGGCACAGAGAAGACGAATTGCCTCAAGACGAGCAACAGGAGCAAATGTTTCCTCATAATCCAAGCCTTCTTCTTGATTATAACCTTGGGCGACCAATCTCGATTTATTTTTAATTGGGAGACCATCATCATCGGTTTTAATTTTATGAACCCATTTAGTACAAATGATTGATTTGTCTACCGAAGCCGGAACCAATTCCCAAACATTATTTCTTTCGAATTGGTTTAGCTCTTCTTGCATAGCAATAGCCCAATTCTCATCATTTATGGCTTCATCGATATTCTTTGGTTCTGTAAGAGAAATAAACGCAATATTGTTAATACAATCATTTATATTTCTCCTAGTTCGTACACCTTCATCGATTTTTCTGAGAATTTGTTCCATCGGATGGTCTTTCACATTTGCCCAATCTTTAGGAAGGTTGTAAGTATTCTCCTCCTACTTGTCCGAGCTTAAGTCGAGCTTCTCCAACTCCTTTGATGCTTCTGACACTTCTTTAGCCGGAACCATACCTGCATCATTATCAAAAACAACCTTTCTCGGGGGTAAAATTGTATCATCGAATTTTACATGAATTGACTCTTCCACCGAGCCTCTTCTACAATTAAATACACGATACGCTTTACTGTTAGTTGAATAACCAAGAAATATTCCAATATCCGATTTTGAATCAAATTTTCCCAAATTATCCTTACCATTATTATGAATAAATACTTTACAACCAAATGGATGGAATTAAGATAAATTGGGTTTTTCACCTTTAAATATCTCATATGGAGTCATCATTTTATTCCTCCGGAGATGGACTCGATTAATAACATAACAAGCGGTGTTAACGGCTTCGGCCCAGAAATATTTAGGAAGACCATATTCATTGAGCATTGTTCGGATCATTTCTTCTAGAGAGCCATTCTTCCTCTCGACAACTCCATTTTGTTGAGGTGTCCGAGGTGCCGAAAAATTATGCCCAATACCATAATTATAGGACCAATCTTCAAAAATATTTGAATCAAATTCTCCACCATGATCCGCTCGGATGGCGATAATTGGTAACTCTTTTTCCTTCTGGGTAACCTTACACCACTTAACAAACTCGTTAAATGCATCATTTTTATTTGTCAAGAATTTTACCCAAGTAAATCTCGAAAAATCATCAACAAGAACTAAAGTATATAGTTTACCTGTTAAGCTAGCATGCCGAGATGGACCAATCAAGTCCATATGAATTAATTCAAGAATGCGACTAGTGAAAATTTTCATTTTTGGTTTAAACGAGCCTCTAGCATGTTTACCTTTAATACAGGCCTCACAAATGTGGTCTTTTCTGAAATTTAATTTTGGTAGACCTCGGACAATATCGTTTTTGGCCAATTTCGAAAGAAGTGGTTAAGAGGCATGACCCAATTTTTGGTGCCAAATAACGGCATTTTCATCGTATGAAAGTAAACATTTTTCATTGAAAGAAGATTCATCTTGAAGATCAACAATATAAATATTTCCATATCGTAATCCAATAAAAACAACTAGGTCTTTTATCATCGCAGTGCAATGCGTACTTTCAAAAATTAATTTAAGACCAGTGTCACAAAGTTGGGAAGCACTTAAAAGATTATGGCAAAGACCATCAACAAATAGAACATTTTCAATAGTGGGTAAATGTTTCTTACCTATTTTACCTATCCCTTTAATTTGGCCCTTTTTATTATCGCCAAATGTTACACATCCACGATCTTCCTTTTTCAGCTCCGTGAAGAGATGTTCATTTCCACTCATGTGATTTGAACATCCACTATCAACATACCATTTAATTGATACTGTTGTCTTCCTTGCTTGTACCTACAAAAATAATTTTCTTCCGTTTTATAGGTACCCAGGCTAATTTGGGTCCTGTGGAGTTAGATATAAAAACTTAGTTTTGAACAATGGTCACTTTAGGTACCCAAATTTGTTTGAATTTTATAGTTCGTCTAGAACTTCTACAGTAAGTTTCGGTATGTCCTGGTTTTAAACATTTTGGACATGATGGAATTCCTGTTTTTAAAGTGTCCGAATCTTTCGTGGTAATTTCTAAGGAATTTTTCATTGGAAATGAATTATATCTGAGTCCTTGTTTTGAAAGAGAAAATTTTTGACCAAATAAGAGTTGCTCAAATAAGTCATTACCACACGAGAATTTTCTAACGTAAAGTTTCAATTCTTTCTGAGTTTTGTGTAAATCATCTCTCAGAATTTTCTCGATTTCCAGACAATTTGTATGATCAATCGATACATCCTTGTTTTTCAATAATTTTGAATTTTCACTTTCAAGAGATTTTATTTTCTTTTTCAAATCTTTATTACTATTGCAAACCTTTTTGTATTCATTGTTTAAAGATTCGAAAGCATCAAAAAGTTCTTCATGAGAAGAATCACTAACCTCGACTTCTTCGTCGTTATCTTCGGATATGCGGGCCATTAGAGCAAGATTGGTTTGAACTTGAGGTTCATCATCCTCATCATCATGGATCCATGTAGCGACATACACTTCCTTCTTTTTGAACTTTTCGTGAGGTGGTTTAGATGAACTCATTGGAGCAGCATCACGACAATTTTTAGCAAAATGGCCTGGAACGCTGCACCTTCGACAAGTATTGTCGAACCTTTTATTTTGTGGGAAGTGAGCCTTTTTGGATTCATCTCTCGGTTCTTGTTTGATGTCCCTCCGGCGCCTTTGAAGAAGATTTTTGAATTTCTTTATGTTTTTGGCATAAAAGGCGGTTTCTTCATCCTCTTCTTCGATAGGTTCATCTTCTAGATCGCTATCTTCTTTGGCTTTGAAGGCGATCGTCCTTTCTCTCTCTTTGGGCATTGGTTTCGAACTTCGAGATTTAATAACAATCTCGTAATTGATGAGAGATCCAATGAGAGCGCTGAATTCAATGGTATTGAGATCTTTCGACTCTGTGATAGCCGTAACAGTAGCGTCCCATTCTCTTGGTAGAGATCGAAGGATTTTCTAGGCTTTATCACTACTTGATATAGGTTTCCCGAAGGAAGCTAGCCCATTTGTGGTATCCGAGAAGCGGTCAAGCATAATAGTAATGCCTTCTTCTTCTTTCATAGTGAAGAGTTCATAATCGTGAAGAACCATATTGATTTTTGTTTCCTTCACTTGACTCGTACCTTCATGGGTAATTTCGAGCATTTTCCAGATCTCTTTGGCCGTCTCGCATAAAGATATTCTGTTGTGATCCTCTGAGTTGAGAGCACAGTAAAGCAGTTGAGTAGCTTTACTATTGAAGTGATCGTTTTTCCAGTCGGCATCGCCGTATTCTTCAAAGCTTTTGATCGAGCCATTTTGGCTTCTTAGGAATGGTAGTCCAAGAGCAATGACCTTCAGAATTTCCATATCGTGAGCTCGGATGAAGATAGACATTTTCTTATTCCATGTCATAAAGTTTGAACCATCGAAGAAAGGAGGGCGATTGAGAGCGTTGCCTTCAAGAGAAGAGTGGATAAAGGCCATTTCTGGATCTTTTCTCTAGCGGGTGTTAATCCGGTGAAAAAGAGACTGATCCGATACCAATTGTTAGATTGGTACCGCCACTAGAAGGGGGGTTGAATAGTGCGGATAAGAGTTTTGAACTCTTTTTGTGCGGAAGCTAAAATATCGGAGTAAGTGAAATGCGGAAAAGAAAGAACATAAGAAATTGTTCGAGAGGTTCGGCTATTAACGAAGCCTACGTCCTCTACCTAGTTTTACCGACTAGGACTTTTCTTAGAAACTTAGAATGCACTTTCTAGTTTAGTGCCAACTCTTACAATTTCTTGATTTCCGGGCTCAAGAACAACCTCACTAAAACTCTCTTGTTTTTCCGGGTACAAGACAACCTTACAATAAAATAATTGCGAGTAGGAACTCGACTTTACAAGATATATCTCTCTTTGATACAAGAATATATATAAGAAATAATAGAGCAAATATTCTCGTATCACAATATGGAATGTGTATATCTCTCGAAATATTTGCTTGAAATAGCTTGAGTATGCTTGTAAGCTCAGATAACTTGTGTGTCTTCCAAATCCTTAAAAGGTGCTATTTATAGCCTTCATGAGCTGAGTTTCCCGTTGGAGCATTGGCACCCTTAATGTACGTTATGTAGGCTTGGTTACGTACGTTATTAATACTACGTACGTTACAGAACTTTAGTAACGACCGTAATGAACTCCCAAAAACAGTCCAGTGATATTTGGTGAAACTCCTTACGTACATTATGGAATCGATGATTACGTACATTGTCTTTTAGTCAAAGATCCGTTGGATGTGAAGACTAGGTGTAACGGCTAATGACTTTTTCGTGTTGACTAGCAACGGGCAGAATTTCGAACCTTACGTACGTTATGCATAATACATTACGAACGTTACGTGCATAAAAATACTTGCCAAACTTTGTGAGTGTTACCTACGTTATATGTGAATAGTTACGTACGTTAAATGTAGAAAAATATGTAAAATAAATTTTGGTTAAATAACTCATCATCAAAATGTATAAAATGGTTTATTAAAAATATTGTACCAACACGTGTGTCATGTTGATGATTTGAGATGTTTGTAATAATTGGATTGATTTGAGTTGTTTGAACCGGTTACCGAATTACTCAACTTCTAGTAGTACTTTTGTATTATTCAGCATTTCTTTAATTAGCCTTGTAAATTCTTATATAAAGGGTTTACGTCGCTGTAATTATTCCGAATTTTTATAATTACCACCCCAAGTATAACAATTAAGACTCAATAATTTACAACAACGCCACTCTATAATTGTTACACCAGATAACATTCGACTTTTTGTTGCCTATTCCCTCTACTACTTTCTCTTTTTAGAATTATCACCACAAATAATGAGTATAAACATTCCACCGTGTACACTACTTTATTTCTTATAGAATAACCACTTATAATTCTTTTGGCCCACTTTGTATCTCTTGAGTTATAATCCCAATTAATCTATACCACAACCACCATCCTCACCCCACTACCACCAAACAACCACCATTTTCCCACCACCACCACCACCACCATTTCATACCTCGCTAAATACTATTACATACCCAAGTTAGTGTTATAACGATTGTAAGAAAGAATTATGAAAGGCAATAAGAACACAAATAAATTACGTGGTTCACTAGCGATGAGTTAGTTATGTCCACGGGCAGAAGAGAGTAACGATTATTATTACTGCTAGGAGATTACAACGATTGATATTGTGATATTTCGGCTAGATTACAAACCATCATTATATAGACAAGAATCCTAACCCTAATCAGATAGGCCAAAAATAGGCCCAAAACTACAAACGAAGCCCACAGAAAGACCCTCGTACCAACTCTGCGTACTGGGAGTTCAAGACATCCCAACAGTTATGTTGTTACTTACATAATAATATCACCACGATAAATTAGTACCTAATCGAAATAATCATATTATTTTCCGCGGTAACATTATTACCTACCCCAATATTTATACTACCATCCCCGATAACAATTTTACCTATTGGATATTCATAATGAAGTGTTATACATTTCAGTAATAAAGACTTGTATTAATCACGACATATTTATTAACTTACAAAAACTCCTCAGATATAGATTCACAAAAGTCCACATAAACAAGAACTACATGAAGAAAGAAGTGAAAATTTAAGCAATAACTTATCTTGTCATAGGCGGACACACCCTTTGCATGGTGGTGCACGTGCACCACCAAAAATTTTGCCCCAAGACCAAAACGACGTCGTTTTGGTTTTTACACAAAATGACGTCGTTATGTGTTTGAACGACGTGTCCTGTCCTTAGGCAAAACGACGTTTTTTTATTTTGTCGGCTGTTGTTACCCAAAATATTATCCGGAGATAATATTGCTGGAATGATCGAGTAACAAACAAATGCGAGAACACTTCCGTGGGAAAATAAATAACACAAGATTTGCCGGGGTTTTTAATCCCGGGCTTGAACAACCTGAAGGGGCTCAAAAGCTAGATTTATCTGCTCTCGCGAGATGTTATTAATATAGATACTTTGGAGTACAAATATTAATGTTAGAATCTATTACAATAAGTGTAAGACTTCTAGTTATCTAAGCTGCAGAGCGTGTAGATTGCCGAAAGAACCAGATATGAAGCTTTGTGAGTTCTTGCTTTTGACATTCTGTAAGTGTGTGAGAATGTATATTTCTCTCTGTATTCACGCTGATGATGATTGTCTCTTTTGGACACTGATGTAAGCCTCCTATTTATAGGAGGCAAGGTTGCTGGGACCTCCCCGGCGATCGCGGGCGACCGCCGTTTTCTATATTATAATAAGGTGGGCGATCGTCCCGTCACGTGAGGCTGTTTCCTTAAAGTCCGAGGCTGCTGCTGGCAGCTAGCTGTGCGAGCCAGTGGGAAGCTTGCACGCGTCCTGAGTCGCTGTCCGGGGAGGACCCACTTTGCACCTTTCGGCGGGCCTGTCGGTAGGTGAGGTAGGTGATAGGCTGGGGTCAAAGGTCTTATCTTCCCGGCGCCTTTTGTGGATCTGCACGTGGGTCACCGTCCAAGATTTGGTCTTCGACGACTTTGACGGATGTTGGATTCATACGTGGCACGAGACGATCGTCTTTGGTCGGACATCATAGATGATCGCCAGATACCAAAAGACGATCGCCGTGGGTGCCGACTGCGGGGTGTTTGCCCAGAGTATGTCTTCTATGGTTGGCTCTCAGATCATTACGCTGATCGCCATCGAGGCGTATTAATCGCCGTACAACAATTGCCCCCCAGCTCGCTTCGATGTTGAAAACACGGGGTGAGGTGGCACTGTTGGCGATCGCCAGTGTTTAGACGATTGGCTCGTTTGTTTATGACAAGGACGATCGTCAGGACGATCTGATTTCAAATTTGGACGATCTCCTTTTGCGCTGGAATCAGCGGGAAGTGAAGGCGGGCTCTCGAAACGTTGCAAGAACACGCGTCGCGCTATCATTGGGGGAATTCGACGGTTTGTCAGACTTGTCGCCTGGCGTGCCCTCGAAAAGACGCGTATGCGGGATTCGAGGGTTGTATTTAATGTGTCCCCCCCGACAGTTGCACTCCAGCCCTCGGAATTTCGCCTATTTGCACGGAAACCCCTGCTCCCGCCTATAAAAGGGGCTAGGGCTACTTCATTTCCACTCTTCACGCACCCTTGCTATTTAGTCGAGACTCTGCAGAATTTTTCGAAGATCTGTGTGCCGACCGTCCTTCTTTCTAGGTAAGAACACCAATCTTCTCTTCCCCTTTACTTTCTAAGAACATGTCTGGAGGATCTAAAACATTCGAGGCCGGTAGCTCCTCCGCCGCCGCGGCTTTGCCTGACCGGGAGGAAATTCCCGTTGGTCTACATATGGAAACGGCCGTCGAGGCCATTCGTGCGGGGATTGCGCCAGCGGAACTTGAAGAGCTCTTCAATGAAGCTGACGTGGCGAGGTCGGCGGCGGCAGTGCTGAGGGACTCACCGGTGGACGAGGATGAGGAGGTGAGGTTGGGTTGGGAGCGGAACAGTGTGTTTGGACCCACCTATTTAGATTTTTCCAAACTTATAGAGATGATCGTCGGACCATGTCCCGAGTTTGACTTCCAATCCTATTCTGCCGCCCATCCCTATGAGCCCGTGAAATGGACGGCGTTTCGGGCTGCTGACCCTTCTCAGTGGACTCTTGGTCAGATTTGGAGCACGGCGACCAAGAAAGACTTCAGTCGCTGGAGGGCGAAATTCCATGTTCCCTCTGACGTCTCGCTGCACGTGCCCTCGGAAAATGAATGTGCCGATCAACCTCCCGAGGGTCTGGTGGCCGTTAATGAAATGATTATGGAGGTCGGCCTGCGGTTCCCCTTGCCGTTCGCCGTATCCTATTTGTTGACTGCCTGGAATTTGGCGCCGCTCCAGCTGACTCCGAACGCCTGGCTACAGATCATCAACACTTTGACACTTTTCGGCGGTCACCGGTTGTTCCGTCTCCGTTCTGCGACGGAAATGAACTATCTCTTCAAATTGACTGCGCCAAAGTGGTCGGTCGGCGGTTGTCACATTCAAGGTCGAATGGGAAGAGTGGTCCTCGGGGTGACGAACAAGACTCAGGGAGACCTGGCAAAATGGTGCTGGGTCGGCGGAGCATGGAGGTCGGCGTCGAGTGACAGGCCGGAGGAAGAGTTGGAGATCCCCACCAATTTTCCGGAGAGGAATTCGAGTAAGGGTTTCAACTCTCCCTTTATTTGGATACATTTTGAACTAATCTAATTTGGTTTTCTTTTTGCAGGATCCCTTGTCCCAGCGATCGGCGATCTCCCATTTGATTTCTTGATCATCTCGGAGCGAATTCGCGCCTTGTCGGACTCCTACATTGACGTTCGATCTCTCGGTCACGAACTCCATCGGCTGGGGGCTCGATTGTTTCGCTTCCCTCGTCGTCTGAAAACTCCAGGTAAAATTTTTACTTCCTTTCCTTGCTTGACGATCGTCTGATTGAAGTAGATGTCTAACTTATCTGAATTTCTTCTTTGACAGAGATTCATTTTCCTCGCTACACCGAGCCACCGCAAGAGATCGCGATGTCGAACCCTGGACTCTTGGGTCGTCTTCACCAGACAAAGAAAATGGGCCGTGCCCCTGCGACGACGTCTCGTCCCGTCCCTGCGGTGAGGCCTGCTACTGTTCCGGTCGTCGAGCCGGAAGTTCAGGAGGAAGAGCAACTCCAACGCAACCGTAAGAGGCGGAGTCTGGAGGAGTCCTTGCCGACTGCTGAGGCGGACGTATCTATTTTGGAGTCGCCGGTTGTCGCGGCTGCTATCTCCGCTGTTCCGATGGTGGAGGGATCCAGCTCCAGGTCCTCGACCGGCTTCCTGAAAAAGGCGGCGATCGCCGAAGCTGAAACTTCTCGGGGCAAACCCTATTTTGGCCGCAACCCCGAGTTAGTCAACAGGTAAGACCGGTTTGGCCTTTTCTGAGTTGGGCTTATTTGTGCAAGGCATATGCTGACTCCTTTGCTTCTTTTTGTTTGTGTTGCAGGGTCCGCCTTGCTGATCCGGACGTCTCGCCGATGGTGCTATATTTCTTGGCGAATAAATCTCCGCGCCAGTCTCTCGACGCCCCTTCGTACGTCTCCCGGGCCATAACCTCTATGCCTAAGGCCTGGACGACCGACCTCGACGCAATTGCTCGTCGGCGGTCTGGGGATGCCATGCAGGCGACGCTTGCCCTGACTCTCCAGGCGGCGACGATGGCCACCCAAGCCGTTATGGACTACGAGGGGCGACCCTCTAACGCTCGCCTTCATAAAGATCTCGAGGCCGCTCGGAATAAAAACGTCGACTTCGCCAACCGGATCCAGGCCATGGAGAAGGAATACTTGGAGACGGCCAAACGAGCCAAGCAGGACCTCGATCGGATGAAGCAGGAGCTTAGCCGGTCCAAGGAGGTGGTCGATAAGTTCCGAGACCAGGTGACGGAAGCTCGCCGGATGCATTCGGCCTCGCAAGAGGAGATGGCCGGGTTGAAGGCGATGGTGGATCGGCTCAATAGCGAGCTGGAGACGGCGAAGGGAGAGCTGGAGAAAGCAAAGGGAGAACTAGCCGCCAAGGTGGTCGAGCTATCGGATGCTGAGAAGACGACTTCGAATTTGAAGGGCCAGATAAAGGCGATCGATACCGATCCCTACCTTAACGTGGCATATGTCGGCGAGTTCGCCTACTATATGGCTTATGCCGACGCTGTCCGAGCCGCTAAGAAGGTAGGGATCGAGGTCGGTCCTTTGCATCCGGAATTTTCCCTGCCGATCCTCGACCTCACTGACTTGGGGATCGATTTGAGTTGGTATCCTTTCCCGGATAAACTCATTTATCCTGGGGCCGATGAGGGAGCACGTGCCGATCCGCCACCTGGGGGCGAAGACCAGCCGGGGGGAGCATGAGTGATTTTTGTTTTCCTTCGCTTTGTAATTTTCTGCTTTTTCTTTGTATTGCCTTCGGGCTTTGTATTGTACGAACTCCTTGTCATGAATAAAATACTACTTTTTCGCATCTGATTCTTTGTAAGCACGATCGCCTTTGAATGTTTGCATGCGAATTTTATACAAGTGTGTATATAATTACTTCCAATGCTTTGTTCGCCTGATCGATTTTTTGAATGTTGAATGTATTGACATGCTTGAAAATTCTTACTTGTAAATATTGTTGAACGAAACCGATCAGGTACGGTCCCTTATTTCCGATCGCCTTTAGGATTAGCTCCCCTTCTCTGCCCCTTGTTTTTGTTTACTTATTGTAAGTAAGGGAACAAAAATAGTATGATTGGTGAGCTATCTTCAGTTTTGCCGATTATGAGGAACCGTGCACGGTCGGGGGGTTCGATGGACCGACCTCCGCAACCGTGTCTTTGTGTGCGAGGGGCATTCCCGCGACTCACTTTATTGTGAGGGTCCTCCGTTAGGCTGCGCCCGCCTTGTATTTAAACGAATGGTGGGTGATCTTGGTCTGGAGGAGTCCTTGCACGGGGCGTAGTCGGTTTATTCGACTCCACGTCCGCGGCTTTGTTAGCACTTTTCTACCTCAGGTCGGCATGTTAGATGGAGACCCTCGATGGTATACATTGTGATGGGGTAGGGACGCGCCGCCTTGTCCGGGCACATCATGTTAGATGATGTACTTTAAGGGCGTGCGGACGTATCCACAGATTAGTTTGGAGGGTCCTTCGGCTATGCCGACCTCATATTTAAACGAAGGGCGGGTGATCTCAGCCCAAAGAAACCTTGCATGGGCGAATTTGTCGGTTCCATCGACCTCCAGGACCATGGCTGCATTGTTTCTACCTCGGATCGCCATGTTTGAACGACGATCCTCGACGGTATACGATATGCCTGGTGGGGCGATCGCTAGAATAGATGGGATAGGAAGAAATCTCATTATATTCCTTGTACATAGGGTATTTGAAACTGAATACAAAGTTTTCACTGGTAGTATTTCTTCAAATATATGGCGTTCCACGGATATTGGTCTGGAGTGCCGTCAGGGTGTTCAAGTTCGTAGGCTCCCCTAGTTAGCCACTTAGATGTCCTGAAGGGGCCTTCCCAATTCGGGCCAAAAACCCCTGTGTGGGTCTGGACCTTTTTGAGGACTAGGTCGCCTACTTGGAACCTTCTTTCCTTGACCTTCGAATTGAAGAACTTCTCGGACCTCCTTTTGTGGATTGTGTTCTTCATTTCTGAGGTGAGTCGTCGTTCTTCGAGTATGTCAAGGTCTATCCGCCGGGCCACATCATTGTATGTCGTCATCTCTTCTTCGGTTCGGTGGCTGAGGACGGCGATCTCCGAGGGAATCACCGCTTCTGTCCCGAAGGCGAGGGCGAATGGGGTTTCGCCGGTTGAATTTCGGGTCGTCGTTCGATAAGACCACAAAACGTGTGGGAGCTCGCTCGCCCATCGCCCTTGCCTGGACTCGAGTCGTGCTTTAATCGTGTGCTTGAGGATTTTATTTACGGCTTCCACCTACCCGTTCGTCTGAGGGTGGTAGGGGGCCGAGAATAATTTTTTGATTCCCCACTTCTCGCAGAATTGCATGACTTCTAAGCCGTCGAACTACTTTCCGTTGTCGGAGATTATAGCTTGGGGTAGCCCGAACCGGCATATGATATTCTTCCATATGAACTTAAGTACTTGCTCTTGGCCGATTTTATTGAGCGGCTCGGCCTCAGCCTATTTTGTGAAATAATCGACCCCTACGATGGCAAACTTACAGCCCCCTGGCGCCGTCGACAAGGGACCTATAAGGTCGATGCCCCATTAGGCGAATGACCACGGGCTGTACATTGAAGTGAGCTGCTCGGGGGAGAGGTTGATGTTTGGGCCCATCACTTGACACCTATGACACGATCTGGCGTAGGCGATCGCATATTTCTGAAGCGAAGGCCAGAAAAAACCTTGCCTGGTTGTTTTGTGGATGAGAGCTCGGCCTCCAGCATGATTTCCACAGATCCCGTCATGGATCTCGGCTAAAACGAGCTGGCCTTCCTCCGGCGTAATGCACTTGAGGAGGGGAAGGCTGAAAGCTCGCCTGTAAATCCGGTCGTCCAGTAGGGTGTATATAGTTGCACGGAGCTGAAGTTGGCGAGCTTTGATACGATCGTCGGGGACCGTCCCGTCCTTTAAGTATTTAATGAACGGAGTCATCCAGTTTTCCTCGGCAATGGCAACTGTGGTAACTAGGTTTCTGTCGATCGCCGGCTTTGCTGATTTTGTGATTTGGATATTAGAGAAATCGGTTGCCCCATCCGAAGATGCTAGCTTGGATAGGGCATCAGCTTGGGAGTTGTGCTCTCTCGGGACTTGTTCGTTTAGCACTTCCTCAAATTTCGTGCACATTTCGGCGACTAATTCTTGGTATTTGACCATCTGTTCGCCGCGCGCCTCATATTCTCCCTTGACTTGGTTCACGACCAAGAGGGAGTCCATGAAGATATGGAGGCGACGAACATCTAGGGCGAGGGCTAGATCGAGCCCGCCTACCAAGGCTTCGTATTCGGCTTCATTGTTGGTCAACCGAAACCCGAAACGTACAGCATTCGTGAAACTTTGGCTATCAGGGCTGATGAGTACAATCCCTGCCCCTGCTCGCGAGTTGGTTGCCGAGCCATCCACATACAGCTTCCAAGCAGGGCGGCCGACCTGGGTCGGACTGTGAGGGAATGTTAATTCCACCACGAAGTCCGCCAGGGCCTGGCCTTTGATCGCTGTGCGAGGAGCGTATGTGATACCGTATTGGGCGATCTCCAGTGACCACTTGAGGAGTCGCCCGTTGGTGTCCGGTCGGTGTAGAGCGTGCCTTAGAGGGAGAGTTGTCAGAACCTCCACTTGATGTTCGAAGAAGTAGGCTTTCATCTTGCGAACACTCATGACTAGAGCGTAGGCGATCTTCTCCAGAGGTGTGTATCGCGTTTCCGCGTCGTGGAGTGCTTGACTAACATAGTAGATCGGCAAGTGAACTTGTCCCTCCGCTCGCACCAGAACGGCACTCAGTGCGACTTCCGAGGCCGTCAGGTAAAGGAATAGTTTTTCGCCGGGGATCGGCTTTGCCAGGATCTGGGGGTTAGATAGATATTCCTTGATCTTGGAGAACGCTACTCGACTCTCCTTCGTCCATGCAAACTTCTTGTTCTTTATGGTTGTGAAGAAAGGCTTGCTTTTATCACCGAGCCGAGATATGAAACGGTTGAGGGCGGGTAGACAACCGGTGAAATCGATGCATAACCTCCAGGAGCTGTTCGGCTTTTTGATGAGCACCGCGTTGGCGACCCACTGTGGTTCGTCTGTAGCTACTCTGATAAGTTTGTTATCGAGCAGCTTTTTGACTTCTATGTCGAGTGCTGCGTACTTCTCAGGACCGAATTTCCTACGTTTCTGGTGAACAGGCTTCCTTGCCGGGTCGATCTTTAGATAGTGGCAGACGTGTTATGCCAACCATATCTTGATGTGACCAGGCAAAGACTCCGATGTTCTTACGTATAAAATCGATCAGAACCCTATCTTTCTGCATCAAAACACATCCAAGTCCGAGTCCCGAAGCGCCACTATAAACCATAAATTCATCATTCCCATGTGGCAAGGCTAGAACTGGTGCGGTAGTCAAACATCTCTTCAACTTAGCAAAGCTATTCTTTCTATCTACGTTCCACTCGAACTTCTGAGTATTCTGAAGTAAATGCGTGAGTGGTCGAGCAATCTTGTAAAACCCTTTAACAAATCTATAGTAATAACCCGCAAGTCCTAGGAAACTTCTCACTTCTTTCATATTTTTAGGTGGTTCCCATGCCAGTACCACCTCGATCTTCTGTGGGTCAACCCTAGCCCCTCCTACTGAAATCACATGCCCGGAGAATGTTACTTCATGGATCTAAAACTCACATTTTGAAAATTTTTCATATAACTGTTCAACTCTCAAAATATCTAACATAATACGAAGGTGCTCAGCGTGTTCCTCCTGGCTCCGGGAATAGATAAGGATAACGACGATAAAAACGACTATGAATTTGTCCATATATTCGATAAAGATCTTATTCATCAACTACATGAACACTGCTGGGGCATTGGTTATCCCGAAAGGCATAACCATAAACTCGTAATGGCCATATCTCGTCCGAAAGGCAGATTTCGGTATGTCACTATCCCGAATCCTCAACTGATAGTAACCCGATCGTATATCAATCTTCGAGAAGACTGTCGCTCCCTAAAGATGATCAAACAAGTCATCAATCCGGGGCAAAGGGTATTTATTTTTTATAGTTAGCTTGTTTATTTCTCGATAGTCGATGCATAAACAAAGCGATCCACCCTTCTTTTAACAAAAAGCACAAGCTCACCCCAAGGTGATGCGATTGGTCGAGTATGCCCTTTATCTAGCAATTCCCCCAACTGTTTCTTTAACTCTAATATTTCTGACGGTGCCATGCGATACGGTGCCCGAGAAACAGGAGCTGCATTTGCTCTAACTCAATAGGGAACTCGACCTCCCGATGCGGTGGTAATCCTGGTAAGTCGTCGAGAAATACATCGGGATATTCACTAACGACTGGAATCGATGACATCTCAACTCCGCTATTTTCTGCCTTCAAAGCGTAGCACCAATAGCCTACGTAATCCTGGTTCAGGAGTTTCATCGCCTTCAAGGCGTTGATCACACTCCTCGATTACCCGGTTTACAACCTACAAGTGTATGTTCTGTGCCATCCTCAGACACTATCGAGATTGTACGAGTCCGATAGTCCATGATAGCACCGTGACGATTTAGTCAGTTGTCCCCAAGGATCAAATCCTCACCCTTTAAGTCTACAATAATGAGGTTCGAGGGCCAATATCGGTTCCCGATCCTCACTGGGTAGTCTCTAACTTCCCAGTTCCCAACCATATGATCCCCACTAGGCATACCCACTACAAACGGCTCACACTCAAATAGACAGTCAATATCGATACGACAAACACAATCCCATGCAATAAAAGAATGAGTAGAACCCGAATCAAAAAGCACCGAAACTGGATGAGAAAGGATCTGAGTGGTACCGATGCAACTGGAGTATCTGTCTCCTCTCTGTGTCTCATATGATATAAACGGGGGTGTACAGATCCCGAACTCGACACTGCACGATGGTCATGCTGACCCCGACCTATACCTCGACCTGAACTCTGAGGACCCTGTGAAACTGGAGCCTTCTGACTGACACTAGGTTCTCACTGCGCTGCAGTTACCATCAGAGATCTGACTGTTCTGGCAACTGCCTCGCAATGAGCCGCACGATGACCACTCCGTCCGCATGAGAAACATGTAACCAGTGGAAACGGTCAATCTTTCACCAAGTGCTCACTCTGACTGCAGTTAAAACACACTCTACTACTAGGGATAGAGGACTGAACCAGATGGTTACTCTGGGAGCCTCCAACCTGATGAAACAATCTCATTCCCGATGCGAGATCAGACGATGACTTAGGAAACCGATTCCCTTTTTCGGCTGAGAAGTTACCCATAGTCTTCTGTTTCTTAGCCTCGGATCCAGACTCTGACTCCGGAACTGCCATCTCAATCGCTAGAGCGCGGTCCTAGTATTCAATGTGCCATACATGAGTGGTGCCATGCTCTATTGGAACATTTTGTTCCATACATGCTTAATAGTGTTTTGATGATTAAAGTTGTTACACAAAACAAAACAACAAAAAGACGAAGCAAAGCATCGAAGAAGACGAAGTCGCAAAAAGGTGTTCTGAACATGTATAACGTACGCAACAGAATGATCATAACGTACGTAAAATGCTAAGCCTAACGTACGTAATATGTAGTTGATAACGTACGTAATGCGAAGGTTCTGAGTTCAAACAAGATGAACGTTGGAGATGACATCATGGCACAGGTCAGCAAACAACGGACATATTGACCTTATATAACGTACGTAATGGATTGTTGATAACGTACGTAAGGAAAGAAACGAAGGCTACTGGACTAAAACTGGTATGTGCTAACGTACGTAAACATTGTTAGTTAACGTACGTAACAGGTGTAGCGTAAGTAACACAATGATGATAGCGGCCGTAATCAAGTCTGAAGGTGCAATGGCTAGTTTGGATGATGAAGCCTATAAATACCATTCCTTTGGTATTATTCCATACAACAACTTCAAGAAAACATCTCATTGATCAGATATTCATATTGATATTATTGTTGTTGTGATATTGGGCTTATATTGTTAGTTTGAGTGTTTATACATTCAACATCATACACGAGAGGTAAAAGAAAAGATACGATTGGATTCGGTGTTATTAGGATCAAGGATCCGGCATTATTAGAATCGCAATCGCTATCTAATAGAAGACGTGATTGTAACGGTTATCCCTCGACCGATAGAAGAGAGGTGCAGAGGTTTTTATCTTGAACCTATAGAAAAAGATACCGAGAGAGGACGTAGGCTCGTTTATAGTCGAACCTCTATAAATCTGTGTGTCGTTTAATTTCCGCACATTTAATTTACGCTTCTGAAACACGGCGCATATTCCGATCTTGCTCTAACAATTGGTATCGGAGCAGTACCTCCAATACACGGCTTAACATCCGAGGAGTTGATCCAAATGGCATTTCAATTTGCTCCAGTCGAAGGTCTTACTCTTAACCGACCACCATTTTTTGATGGCGCAAATTTCATGACATGGAAGAAAAAAATGTCTATCTTCATTCGTGCCTATGATATAGAAATTTGGAAGATCATTTGTCTTGGCCCGAAAGTTCCAATCAAATCCGACGGATCTCTCAAGAGTTTCGAAGAATATAATGACGAGGATTGGAAGAACGACCATCTAAATTGTAAGGCTACCCAACTCCTATATTGTGCCTTAAATCCGAAAGAGGTCAATCGAATCTCATCGTGTGGAAGTGCTAAAGAGATATGGAAAATTCTTGAAATCACACACGAAGGGACAACTCAAGTCAAGGAGACGAAGATCAATATGCTTCTTCATGACTACGAGTTATTCATGATGAAAGGTGATGAGTCCATCACCAACATGCTTGGCCGATTCTCGGCCATCACCAATGGGCTAGCTTCATTTGGAAAACCATTATCTAGTAGTGAAAAAGTCAAGAAAATTTTTCAATCACTACCTAGCGAATGGGACGGCACCGTGACTGCGATCATGGAATCTAAAGATCTCAATACACTTGATTTTAGTGCCCTCGTTGGTTCGCTAATTAATTATGAGATAGTGTTAAAATCACGAAGTGTCAAGCCAAAGCCGAAGGAACGATCAATAGCCTTGAAGGCTAAGATGTCAAAAAGAGAAATCCCGGTGGATGAAAGCGACGAAGAATCGGCATACTATGCCAAGAATATTAATATGTTCCAAACCTTATTAAACCGGAGAAAGAAAGACATCTCAGGCGAATCTAAGAAATTCGACGACTCTTGTCGATTATGTGGAAAACCAGGCCACTTTGCGAAAAATTGCTGAGCTAAACCCAAGAAGGAGGTCCTCGTTGCAACATAGAGCGATGATGACGAAGATGATGATTTTATCAATCAAAATAATCTCGCTCTCATGGCCCGAAGTTCATACGACGATAGCGACGTCGAAAGCCAAGTAAGTAATTATCACGATGAATTATTTGAAGCATTTGAATTACTGCATACCGATTTCCAAAATGCTTTAAAAGAAATTAAATCCCTTCAAACTAAAAATAAATCATTGGAAAATGAAATTTCCAAAATTCTTGAAAAGGGAAAATCTGTTGAGATCGATCATTCAAAATGCGTTGAAAACGAAAATATTTTAAAGGATGATCTTGTTAAAATTCAAACCGAGCTAAAAAATTTAACAAAAAAATTTTCTCTCAGAAACGAGAAATTTAAAAATATGCTCTCGGTTCAAAAGTTTACTTTAAATAAAGAGGGATTAGGATTCAAACCACATTTTAAAAACGAATCCGTAAATTTAAAGATACCCCATTGCGAAAAATGTTTGAAAATTGGGCATCACATTTCTAACTGTAAAAGCCCACGCCGGATGATTAAAATTAAAAAGATTTGGGTTCCTAATGGAACAAATATTTCAAATATCGTCTATGTTTCAAATGAAAAACCAACTCTCGGTTGGATCCCCAAAAATTGATTCTTTATCAAAATATTTTACTTAGGGGGAGTAAAAATTAATTTTTAAGGGAGATAATATTTTCAGAGGGAGTTATACCCTATTCGTGCATATTTGTTATATTCATCATTTAGTATCATGCATATTTTTTTTTGGTATCGTTATACTTATTTTTTTTACAATTTTTGATGAAAACAAAAAGGGGGAGAGAAAGGAGAATGGGATTAACTTTGAAAGGGGGAGAAAATTCGGAGAATAGTCGAAAAGTTGAAAGGAGAAAGGAGAAGAAAAGTCGAAAAGATGAAGTTGAAAATAAAAATGAAGAGACGTCGAAAAGATGATGAAAATTTGAAAATTCGAAAAGAAAAAGAAAAGGAATGAAGGAGTCGAAGAAAAAGAAATGGAAGAAGAAACTAACGAAACGGACAAAGTCAAAAACTTTGGTCTGTACACATATACATATATTTGTATTTTTTGCAGGTACATCCCATTGATAAAATGTTATTTTGTAATAATCAAAAAGGGGGAGATTGTTGGAACATTTTGTTCCATACATGCTTGTTGGAATATTTATTCCACATATTCATAAATAGTGTTTTGATGATTAAGTTGCTAAACAAAGTAAAACAACATCGAGGCGAAGCAAAACATCGAAGCAGATGAAGACGCAAAAAGCTGGACAAAATACAAAGCTAGCGCACGCTAGATATACAGGTTAGTGCACGCTAACGGGTCCCGGCTGCAGATCAGACGAGTTCGACGTAACCTGAAGTGAAGTTACCTGATGAGGATAGGCGCACGCTACACCATGTTTACTAATGCACGCAATCGAGCCTATATTACCGTTGTGAAGAGAATTCAAGCACAGAATGATGTATGCAATGAAGTCAGCCTAGCGCACGCAACAAGTGATATTTAGCGGACGCTAAATATCAAGTTTGAATCAAGTCGATCAATCCGTTGGGAAGAATATGCTACAAGTCAAAAAGTATAAACGGATATATGACGCATGCAATGATACAAGATTAGCGCACGCTACAAGGAAGTATTAGCGCACGCTAATAGTTAGAGACAGTAGCCACTGGACTGAAACTGGAAGACGTTAACATACATAACATGCAGTACATAACGTATGTTAAGGAAATATATGCGATAGCGCACGCTAAGGGAAGAAGCCTAGCGCACGCTAATAAACAACTGGCAGTAACGGCTAGTTTGTGGAAGAAGGCTATAAATACCAAATGAGTTGGTATCATTCCACACAACAACATTGAGAAATTCATATACACTTGAGATATCATTGTAAACATTATAGTTGTTGTTCTTGAGCTTAAATTAGAGTGATTGAGTGTCATACAGAAAATCATACACGAGTGAGAAAAAGAAAAGATATGATTGGATTCGGTGTTATTAGAATCAAGGATCCGGCATTGTTAGAATCACAATCGCTATCTTATTGAGGTTTATCTAGTACCAATAGAAAGCTATAGTGGTTTATTCCTTGTCCAATAGAAAAGGAAAACGGTTTTACTCGGACCGATAGAAGACGAGCTTGTAACGGTAATCCCTCGACCGATAGAAGAGAGGTGCAGAGGTTTTGATCTTTAGCCTATTGAAAAAGATACATCGAGAGAGGACGTAGGCACGTTTGGCCGAACCTCTATAAATTCGCGTGTCATTTAATTTCCGCATTTAATTTACGCTTCCGCACAAATGGCGCAAATACCGATATTACTCCAACAATTGGTATTAGAGCAGTACTCCTATAAGCGGCTTTACATCCAAGGAGAAAAGATCCAATGGCTCTCCAATTTGCTCCAATAGAAGGTCTTGCGCTAAACCGACCTCCATTCTTTGATGGATCGAACTTCATGACTTGGAAGAAAAAGATGTTGGTATTCATTCGAGCTTATGACATCGAGCTTTGGAAGATGATCTGTCTTGGTCCGAAAATTCCGACGAATTCCAACGGTATGCTTAAAACTTTCGAAGAATATGACGATTCCGATTGGAAAAATGACCACTATAATTGTAAGGCAATTCAACTTCTTTATTGTGCCTTAAATCCGGAAGAACACAACCGGATATCATCGTGTGATAGTGCCAAAGAAATTTGGAAAATGCTTGAGGTAACACACGAAGGTACGTCTCAAGTCAAGGAGACGAAAATTAACATGCTTCTTCACGAGTACGAATTATTCCAAATGAAGAACGATGAATCCATCACTATAATGCTTGACTGCTTTTCAGTTATCACTAATGGATTAGCATGTTTCGGGAAACCACTTTCGAGTAGTGAGAAAGTAAAGAAAATTCTCCGATCACTACCTCGAGAATGGGACGGTACGGTAACGGAAATAATGGAGTCTAAAGATTTAAATACTCTTGATTTTAGTGCTCTCGTTGGTCCTCTTATCAACTACGAGATTGTTCTAAAATCTCGAAATGCCAAACCAAAACCGAAGGAAAGATCGATAGCCATGAAGGCTAAGATGTCAAGAAAGAAAGAAGAAATCCTTGTGGACGAAAGCGATGAAGAATCGCCATATTATGCCAAGAATATTAATAAGTTCCAACACTTATTAAACCGGAGGAAGCAGGACATCCAAAAGAGCGAATCTAAGAAATTCGACAACACTTGTCGATTATGTGGTAAACCAGGCCACTTTGCTAAGAATTGTCGGGTTAAACCCAAGGAGGTTTTAGTTGCAACTTGGAGTGACGAAGATCCTGATGAAGACTTCATCGATCAAAATAACCTTGCATTTATGGCCCGGAGTTCATTCAACGATAGCGACGTCGAAAGCCATGTAAGTGATTCTTATGACAATTTTTTTGTAGCATTCGAGTTATTACATACCGATTATCAAAATGCTTTAAGATCGAACATTAACAACCTGCAGGAATGTTGAAACCACTCCTGATTCCTGAATGGAAGTGGGAGGATATATCGATGGACTTTATCACCAATATGCCAAGGACCAGAACGGGGATGAATATGATTTTGGTGATAGTTGATCGTCTAACCAAGTCGGCTCATTTTATGGGTATTAAGGATACTTGGGGACCAGAAAAGTTGGCACGAGTGTTTATTTCGGAGATAATCCGATTGCACGGTACGACGAAGACCATTATTTCGGATCGGGATGGTCACTTTGTGTCACACTTTTGGAAAGCGGTTCATCGAGATTTGGGAACCGAGCTGAACTTTAGCACAGCTTATCATCCTCAAACGTACAGACAGTCCGAAAGGACTATTCAGAAAGTAGAAGATATGCTAAGAGCTTGTGCCTTAGATTGGTCGACTGATTGGGAGGTCCATTTGCCGTTGATTGAATTCACCTACAACAATAGTTGGCATGCTTCCATTAAGATGGCACCATTTGAAGCGTTGTATGGGAGAAGGTGCAGATCGCCCCTGTGTGGGGATGATTCTTCTGACTTGATCGGGACGGAACCAGAGTTGATAGTTCAGACTCAAGAGAAGGTAGCTCTGATTCGTGAAGGCTGTTGACCGCCCATAGTCGACAGAAGTCTTATGCAGACGTACGTCGTCGCCCGTTAGAGTTTGTAATTAGGGACCACGTGCTATTGAAGGTTTCTCCTACTCGGGGAATTTTCCATTTTGGGAAGAAAGGGAAGCTGAGTCCGAGAAATATCGGACCATTCGAGATCCTTGAAAGAGTTGGGGAGTTGGTGTATAGGTTGGCCTTACCGCCATCGCTGAGTCACTTTCATAATGTGTTCCACGTATCCCAATTACGGAAATATGTACTGGATCCCAGTCATATCATCGATTTTGGCGAGATTGAAGTGGCTAATGATGGCACGTTCGAAGAAAATCCAATCAAGATACTCGAGAGTCGAGTCAAGCAATTGAGGAGTAAACCAATCTCCTTGGTTAAAGTTCAGTGGTCTCGACATGGAGTCGAAGAATCAACTTGGGAAACTGAGGATAGTATGAAGTCGAGATACCCGAATTTATTTTCGTCTAAAGTTTCGGGACGAAACTTCTTTTTAGAGAGGTAGTATGTAATGCCCAAATAATTATTATGTATTTTACCTATATTCGAACTTGTAATATTCGATTATGCGATATTATTAATCGAAGTGTGGGTTCCCGTATTCATATTCCTGCATTTTTGAATTTCCTACATTTATGCATACATGTATCTGCACGTCATAACGTATGCTAGGTGTTGAGCGTAACATACGCTACGAGTTGAATATAACGTACGTTATCATTATAACGTAACGTACGTAACCTTCAGTCAATTTGAGATCAGACAAGGTCGGCGTGTGGGGGCCGGAAGAAGATTCGTTGATAATGCTCCGCGTGAACCTGGACGGCTTTACAACTAAGCAAGTCAACGAGGCTTAACGTGCGTTAGGTAGGATTGTTAATGTACGCTAAGTACATGGTTTTACGTACGTAAACGTGTTCTGATAACGTACGTAAACGAAGCCAGAATCGAGGCAGTGAGCTATTGCCAGACGTTAATGTACGCTAAGGTTTGAATTAGCGTACGCTAAGGCTTTATCGTAGGTAAAGGATTGCCGATAATGTACGTAATGTTTAAAGTTCTATTTATAGCCCTCAACCTCCATTTCATTTCCTCCTCATTCCTTGGCCTATTTTTGTAATCTAAGAACTCCCCAGCACCATCACTACGCCATAAGTGCTCATAGGCAATGCTTTTAGCTAGTGTTGCCACCAAAGCATTTCAATAGATTGCTGATTTTTGATCTTTTGAAACACTACTGAAATAGTATTGCACTAGATATACATTTGGTGTTGCAAGATAAAAATGGTGTTGCGCGACGTGCAACACCTGTGATGGTGTTGCGTTATATCTAATTTTTAATAATTTTTTCAAGTTATTGTCAAAAACAAACACAATGAAATGAAATTTAAATTTTGATAATTTTTTACTCTTAAAGTTTGATATATATAACATATGATAAATTTGATTTAAATTATTTATATCTATTATATATACTTATCATATTTTTTAATATTGTAATTAAAAATTATAAATATTTTTTATAATTTTAAAGTTTAAAATATTATCAATATATAATGAAATTTAAATTACGATATATGTTTTATTTTTAAAGTTTGATATATAATGTAATATAAATTATATCTTATATATATTTAAATTATTTAATATAAATACACATTATAAATTTTAATATTAACATTTCAAAATTTTAAATTACAAAAAATAATACAATCCTTTTTTAAAATACTTATATAACATTTAATTAGGAAGCGCTATGTAAGAGTACACTTACATGGTAATTTAAAAAAATGCTGTGATAGGTTTCGTATTTTAAGTAATATTTCTTTAATTCTCGACCCGTCAATTAAAAAGATATGTTGAACTTTTTATTTTGGATTTGATTTGAAGGATTAAATTCTTTTTTTGTTTAAATCTGAATGACTGCTCAAGGGTTTTCATATTTTTTTCCCTTGATTGATTGCTAAGTGTATTATACTGGTGTGGTTATATTATGTTATCAGTTTTGTTATAATATTTTGCCCCTACCCGATCCGTTATAATATTTTTATTATCCCAACCCGAACCCGGCCCAAAGCTCATGACAGCCTTTTCTAGTGGGAGTCGTCCGATTGATAATATTAATCTCTTCTTCATCAGGACCGTCCGATCTCCCCCTTATAACCCCCTAACCCTACTCCCTCTTCTCACCGCCTCCCTCATTCTCTCGTTTCTCTCTCTCTCTCTCTCCCTCTTTTTTGTTTCTTCTCTCTTCACAACAGCATTCATGCCTTATCCATTCTCACGCAAGGGTTCGTCCGTCGTCCGCCGCGAGATACACACCATTCTCACTCATAGGTAAAACCCCCCAATCTCAATACCTAAATACTTTCTCCCTGGAATATTTATTTTTTCCTTTGGCTTTAATCTGCGTCCGAAATTGCAGGACAAGATAAGGGAATAGTAGTAGTAGAGAAGCCACCTAGACCAGTAGAAGGAAGATGGGAAGCCAAGGTGTGCCATTAGACTGTATACCATCCATGGACATTATGACCGAACTTCTCTGGCGGATGAAGTGCGCTTCCAAGCCTGACAAACGCCTTATTTTCATCGGTATCACTCAAATTCTATATGAATCTGACTATATATAGGGTTCTCGCGTTAGATTCCGAAACAACTTGTTTGCTATTATAGTTCAGATGTTTTGTCCAGAGTTTTGTATAGTGCTCTTTGTGCAAAAAATTTTTCTTTCACCAAGATTATTGGTGCAGCTTGTTATAACGTGTATAGATCTAGAGTTTGTCAATGTTTTTGCGAATCAAGGGGATTCAGGGCTAGTTTGTCAATGTTTTTACCCCAACTCAAATGTTGATCAGGACAATATGTGGTGAATTTAATAGATTAAGACTCAATGACGTATTATATAATATTTACTATGAAAATTGATGTACTTTCTTCACGCAAATATGATATATTTAAATTCCATTTTCTTACACGAAGGATGAAGGTGAGGGATAATTCGTGACCCGGCCCAACCATGTCCCAAGACTCTCAACCCAAATAATGTTAAAAGAATATAGAAAATAAAGAAATTAGTTTATTTGTATGAATTTGAAAAAGAAAAAGAAAAATTGGCCCAGTATATTTTGTCATGCTCGCCTGTTGCCCCCCCCCCCCCCTCATTCTCAAATACTGGCTCGACCCCTGCATAATAGTCAAATTATAAATGACACCACATTCTTCATTTTGACGTGCAGCTATATCAGCCAGGTTATACTGCCCCTCCTCGACCTCCATCTGATGAGACTAGCATCGATATTGGGTAAGTATTGGTTTCTGCATGTTAGCATCACTGGATCAGTTTTGTAGTAGGTAGTAGCTATGCTACAAAACTTTTATTTTCGAAATAAAAAGAAAGGAAACAGGTTCACTAACAATTTTGAAAGTTCTATAGTTATTACTCGTCAGTTTTTTATTTAATGACCCAAATATCAGTGAACATCACAGTTGTCATGATTGGTAGGGGTAGTTCAAGTAGGAAAAAAAGAAAAAAAAAACTAAGTCTTTGGCTACTTACAATTTTTCTTTTTTTGTTAAAAATTACAAAGGTCCCTTGACTTTTGAATTTTTATTATATTTTACATCCTTGATAAGCAAAAAAACATTTTAAACACCCCTTTGAGTTTGTAAGAATATTACAATTAGATACAACCACACCTACCCCCCCCCCCCCCCCCCCCGGGAGCAAGTAGCTCAAACCTTTTTTTTTGGTAATTATCCTTAATTTTGTTTTAATATGTTTCAGGGGAGTTTGGCAGATCTAAGGGGGCCCAGTCGATATGCATTATTCTCGGCTTATGGCGCTTGCTGAGGCCGAACGCCAGCTTTTTGAAGCTGACTATGATGATTATAATAAGAATAAAGAAGGGCACCGCTTTTGCCGTTCAACTGCTCTTATCGTAAGCTTCTCAATTCAGTATTGTCACTTGTTGTAATTGTAGCCTTGAAAGGAAGTCCCGTAGAAGAAAATGACGTGTCTTTCAAGGTCTGAAATGTTGCTATCACACTCTAACTAATTTTTACTGGAACTTAAATGCGTGATATGGCTGATAGAATATTACAAATAACCACAAGATTTCAGCCTGCATTTTACATTTACATCAACCCCCCTGTTTACATCACCCTCCCACAGTTTTTCTAAATATTATATAAAGTTGAGGCTATTTTAGTATTTTGAGAAGTTGTGGGTGTAAATGTAAAAGAATTTTTGATAGCACATTCCATCAGGTCAACTAACAATTTGGGCCAAGATGTGAGACGGAAACAGACCTCAGTGGTGGTTTGTCATTTTTCAGTCTTAGCTGGGTTCTTTTGTAAATACTGCAAACCTCAGGGATAGTGTTTTGTAATTATTCCTATATATCTTTAATAATTTCAGGATGGATTGGTTTCAAACTTGCAAAAACTACCCTTAAGGTTTGACCTTATTACAGAAAGAGTTAGCGAACTTTCAAATTACTAAAATACCCCTGATATTTTATTTTGTCTTATATTTACCCCTCACAAGTAAAAAAACATTTCAAAACCACCCTTCACAGTCACAGCTGGCCCCTTAATTTTATCACTTAATCTAACCTCCCTGTATTTTTTTTTGTAATGTTGAAAGTTACCTTTTTTTTTAATTAGGTCAAACCTCCAGGGTACGTTTTTTATTACCCCTTTCTAAATTGAATGTTTATTATGTGTGATATGTATTGCTTTGGATTGGCAGTTGATGGCTCTTTTGCTATTGAGGCATGCACTTTCCATCATTGGTTTCAACATGACTTTTCTGTTGAAAAAATTGGGAGAAGCTAATCTTGACCTCAACTTGGATATAGGAGAATTTTATGCCACGATATCAAGTGATCAAGATGATAATGGTACTCATATGACTCAAGGCGGCACCACCTCTTAGTTATTTTAATATGTAACTTTCGATAACTTGTATTTAGACGTGGTACTTCCGTACTTTTGAAGTTAGATTATTGGTGTTTGCTTGGTTTTGGTACTTTAGAAGTTAAATTGGTGGTTTGCTTGGTTTTGATACTTTAGAAGTTAAATTGGTGGTTTGCTGTTTATTTTGTATTGAAATTGGTGGTTTGCTGTTTATTTTGTATTGGCAGACTTGGATGGTTATTAGCAGCGTTGCTTGGTTTTAAATTCAGACTTTATTTTGGATGGGTTGATTTAAAAACCAAATGGCCATTTCAAAATATTTTGAAGCAGTGTTGCATTTTGCTTTAGTTGCTGTTGCATTTTAGAAAAAACCTAGCGTAGCCTTACAAAAATTGGTGTTGCCTAAAATTAAAAACTAATGTTGCAAAACAAAATGTGGGACCCACTGACATGGCACTAGTGTGGGATCTATTGCTGCCGTGGCAACAATGTGGGACCCATTGATGAAGTGGCACCAACGTGGGACCCCATTGATGCCGACACCAATGTGGGCCCCACTGATGATGTGGCAACATGTGGGCCCATGTTTTATTGCTTTTATGCAATCTTAGGCAATACCGTTTCTTGTTGCCTTACTTGGTTATGTTGTTGCATTATATGCATAATGCAATACTTTTGTTCCGTTGCAGTAGAGAGAAAAAATGCTGCCTTAGGGTTCAAAGGCAACGGCCGTATTGGCAACAAGGGTTTGGTGTTGCCTTTTACCTAAGGCAACACTTTTCATGTCTTCTGCAACAATAAACAGGGCTTTCCTATGAGCACTTATGGCGTAGTGCATGTCTCTCATATAATCATCCTAGATCGATCTTGAAGATCATAGACCCTTGTGGATTGGTGTTCAAGCTTCCGGTGTTGAGTTTCATCAAGTCTCTCATTGTTCTTCACTATATTGAGGTATTTGATCCTTCACCAACTTGATTACGTGTTCTTGGTGATGTTTTGAACCTGTTTTTGAGATTACCAAGTCAGTTATTATCATGAGGAGTCGAGCACTATGTTTTTAGAAGAATAATTTTGGTTATGCTTCGGTTATCCTTCGTTGTTAAGAATATTAATCGAACCTTGTAGTGTTAGGGCTCTTGAATGTAGTGTCCTAAAATTATGAACCTGATTATAGCAAGTTTACTGAGATTATCGAGTTCTTACGTATTATATGATCGAACAATGCGTATAAGGGAACTTAATGGATTAAACTTAGGGATTTTCCTTGAAGAAGAAGATGTTAATCATGTTGAACCTAGTGAATATGTTCTTATGGTGTTCGTCGAGGTATTTCCGATATCTTGTTGCTTTGTATTAATGAAGAGTATGATTAGGATTCTTGTAAGACGAATTATCATGAGGTATAAATGAAGAATCCGACCTAAGGGTGTATTGAATCTTGAATGGAATACTATGAGCTTTTTGTTCAGTTAAGTAGCATAGTGTTGATTCAACCGGTGAGGTTTGGGTCAGATTAGTACGCTTGTATGATTGGGTAAAACATGCCTTTTGATGTTCGTATGATGTTTAGAACGATATCCGGAACCGTTAGTTATACCGGTGTTATTGATTCGATGAAGGTTCGGATTTTGGTGAATTGATCGAGTAAGAGTTCTTTTAGCGGGTCGAAGGTTATTCGTAGTAGAAATCCTTGTCGTCATTTCTGAGGCAAGTATCATATTTTGAATATTGATTTAATGTTGAAGATTTTGATCACACATATTGTTATTCATGTTGTTGAACATGAGATCATTCCAGTTGAATTGGCATATTATCGTATTGATTCATTTATATGTTCATGTTGATGGACATATCGATCTTTGCATATATGTATGCATAGTTGTGTTGTATATGTTGTATTGATCCGAAGGGATCGTGTGATCTATGCTGAGGGCGCTGGATCAGATGTCCACCTCGTTTTGGTCCGACGGGATCATCTTGGGATCTATGCTGAGGGCACTGGATCATTGGACGGGTTTTCCACCTCGTTTTGGTCTGATGGGATCATCTTGGGATCTATGCTGAGGGCACTGGATCATTGGATTACCCTGTGTTGTGTTGATGGAATCATGTGGATTCGCATCATTGGATTCCGGTAGAGGAAGTCCGTGATTTGTATTTTGCTATGCATAGTTGTTGCATATTTGAGTTTGTATATTATGATACTTGTACTAGCATCGTTTTGCTAACCCTTACGGGGGTGGACATTTGTTTTGATGTTCAGGTAGCCGAAGAGCGGGGAAGCAACTACAGTACCGACATGATGACGAGGGGGCTCAGTGATGTTATCCGTTGTGTTGTTTTATTATTCTGGTTTGATTTTCAGTACTCGAGTACGTGTTGTTAGATTGGTACCGCCACTAGAAGGGGGGTTGAATAGTGCGGATAAGAGTTTTGAACTCTTTTTGTGCGGAAGCTAAAATATCGGAGTAAGTAAAATGCGGAAAAGAAAGAACACAAGAAATTGTTCGAGAGGTTCGACTATTAACGAAGCCTACGTCCTCTACCTAGCTTTACCGACTATGACTTTTCTTAGAAACTTAGAATGCACTTTCTAGTTTAGTGCCAACTCTTACAATTTATTGATTTCCGGGCTCAAGAACAACCTCACTAAAACTCTCTTATTTTTCCGGGTACAAGACAACCTTACAATAAAACAATTGCGAGTAGGAACTCGACTTTATAAGATATATCGCTCTTTGATACAAGAATACAGATAAGAAATAATAGAGCAAATCTTCTCGTATCACAATATGGAATGTGTATATCTCTCGAAATATTTGCTTGAAATAGCTTGAGTATGCTTGTAAGCTCAGATAACTTGTGTGTCTTCCAAATCCTTGAAAGGTGCTATTTATAGCCTTCATGAGCTGAGTTTCCCGTTGGAGCAGTGGCACCCTTAACGTACGTTATGTAGGCTTGGTTACGTACGTTACTAATATTTCGTACATTATAGAACTTTAGTAACGGCCGTAATGAACTCCCAAAAACAGTCCAGTGACATTTGGTGAATCTCCTTACGTACGTTATGGAATCGATGATTACGTACGTTATCTTTTAGTCAAAGATTCGTTGGATGTGAAGATTAGGTGTAACGGCTAATGACTTTTTCGTGTTGACTAGCAACAGGCAGAATTTCGAACCTTACGTACGTTATGCATAATACATTACGTATGTTACCTGCATAAAAATACTTGCCAAACTTTGTGAGTGTTACGTACGTTATATGTGAATAGTTACGTACGTTAAATATTGAAAAATATGTAAAATAAATTTTGGTTAAATAACTCCTCATCAAAATGTATAAAATGGTTTATTAAAAATATTGTACCAACAATCTCCCCCTTTTGATTATGACAAAATTTATATGGGAGTTTTTGAAAAAGACGAGTTTTGGAGAATCAAAAGATTTTAAGAAACCCCCCCCCCCTGAATAATACTCCCCCTGAAGCGAACAAGGGATATTTCAAAACAAAACATATTTTTCTCCCCCTTTTTGTCATTAACAAAAAGACAAGAGAACCTGTAAGAGCAAGTCAATGAAACACAAAATAGTCAATGAATATCAACGAAATAGCAACGAATAGTAATAGATAGCAAATAAAATCGTCAATACGAAAAAAAACACATTCATTCAAAACAAAGGTAGTAAGAGTTTATGACAATAAACATAGAGAAATGCATGGAATGTTGGTCTTTAACAAAATAGAATCATCATCATAGGAAAGAAGATCCGCTAATCAAGGTCGGCTTCCGGAGGTGTAGGAGGGATCCCGAAATGAGTACATATACTTTTAACCATAATTTTGATCTTGCTCATTTCTTTTTCCAGTTTATCCATGCGAGCTATCATCTTGGACGAGGAACTCTCCTGTCTCGGGCGAGAAGGGTCGGGATGAGAAGAAAGACGAGGCCTATTATGAGCAAGGCCTCAGGATGTGATCGTCTCCTCCAGTCGAGGTAGCATACCACCCTCGACTAAACGATCGTCGTCCTTAAGGTAGGCGAAGTACACCCATCCACGGTTTCGCGTTTGAAAATATCTCATGGTCCGGATGGTACCCTCGTGTACTAGGCTCCCCCTCGGGATGGAAACCCCGTGTAGCCCTGTGAGATCAACTCCAGCACTCTCAAATATCTCCGTCAAAATGGAACCGAAAAGCATTCCGGACTTTCGCTTACAGTCGACCTTGCCATAGCTCTTTTTGTGGAAAATCACTCCTTTTTCCACAAACCATCGTAGGACAATCGAAGCAAAGTTGACTTGGTGATCTTTCCAAACATGGTATATGATTTCCATGTCGATATTTACTAGACGCTGCTGAGCATTGACCTTCAGCATTAGGCATATAGTAATAGCATCATGAAGTAAACGAATATTGATTCCAAAGTCATCGTTCTCAAATCGACCCGTATTTACTTCAATCACAGCTTTGTCCGATAAGAAATCACGAACTTTAGATTCATGAACACCATAGCTTTCATCATCCGAAAAGTTATCAATCACTTCATCCGGAGCGGAAAATTGACCCTTGCAACAAAATCCCTCATTAGGGATACCAAATATATCAGATAATTTTGCAGCGTCAAACATGATAGGTTTTCCACGGACAATAGAGTTAACAACGGCTAATCCATCAGAATCATAAGTCACAAGAAAATTTGCATAGAATTCACGTACGCAATCCACAAAAATCGGACGAGCGAGACTTACGAAACGGTTGATACCGAGCATATAAAAAAATTCTTCTATTCCAATACCAATTGAGTTCAAAGATTCAAAGTCAAAATGGTGACTCGGAGTTACCTCTTCATCGACTAACACTTCTTTGAAGATCTTTGCGGCTTGGGCATTCCTGAAAATCGGCTCTCCAGGGGTTGAAGAAGAGGATTGACATGTCTCTCCTCTGTGTTTCTTGTTCGTCCTAGTAGGCATTTGATGGAGTCGGCCGGAATTTTGAGAAATAGGATGGATTATGTGGAGTTTTGAGTAGGGTTCGACGGGAGACGATTTGGGATTAGGGAAAGAATAAAGGGAAAAGTGTCGATCGGGGTATTTAAGTAACAGGGTCAAAAGGCTTTACGTACGTTATAGGCTATAGGTAACGTACGTAATGATAAATCTAAAACTCACTGGACTAAAAACTGGGATCCATTACGTACGTAGTCCAAAGCACCATTACGTATGTAATGTCCTCTTACGTACGTAATATCCCTTCTGTTATGGCCGTAAGCCGCACCAAATGAACAGTGAACTTCTTTCGATGATATCCCGTTTTTAATGACCATTTAATGTAAATATGATGAATATGCAAAACTTAAAAATGATCAACATGTCCCATTCCTTAATTTATTCGAATAAAATTGAAAGCATCTCCGGGTAATGGTTTTGTAAAAATATCCGCCAATTGTTCATTTGTACCAACAAATTGGAGACGTACATTCCCGTTTTGGACATGGTCACGAATAAAATGGTGACAAATTTTTATATGTTTTGTCCTACTATGCAATATGGGGTTTTTGCTGAGATTAATGGCACTTGTATTGTCACAAAAGATAGGTGTATTTTTAAGCTCGATGCCATAATCTAGTAGTTGATTTTTGATCCAAATGACTTGTGCACATGCACTTCCCGCAGCCACATATTCTGCTTCAGCTGTGGAAGTAGCGACACTAGTCTGTTTCTTACTCCCCCACGAAATTAAACATGAACTCATAAAATGACAAGTTCCGGTGGTGCTTTTTCTATCAATTTTGCATCCATCGAAATCAGCATCACTATATGCAAAAAGTTGAAAATCAATGCTCGATGGATACCATAGGCCTAACCCAGCAGTATATTTTAAATAACGAAAAATCCTTTTGCATGCAATGAGATGGGATTCTTTAGGATTCGCTTGAAAACGAGCACATAAGCAAGTAGCAAACATTATATTGGGTCTAGATGCAGTTAAATAAAGTAAAGAGCCGATCATACCTCGATACTGTTTTTGGTCAACAGACTTACCTTTTTCATTTTTGTCGAGCTTAAGAGTGGAATACATAGGAGTAGATATTTCTTTGCAATCTTGCATCTTAAATTTTTTAGGAGCTCATTGACGTACTTGGATTGGTGAATGAATATTCCGTCATTGAGTTGCCTAATTTGGAGTCCGAGAAAGTTTTTCAACTCTCCCATCATGCTCATTTCGAATTCTCCCTTCATAAGATTTGAAAATTCTTGGGACAGAGATTCGTTAGTTGCACCAAAAACAATGTCGTCCACATAAATTTGGCAAATAAGCATATCATCACCTAAATTCTTAATAAATAGGGTATTATAAACATTACCTCTTTTATACCCATTTGAAATAAGAAAAGTGCTTAAACGATCATACCATGTTCTCGGAGCTTGTTTTAATCATAGAGAGCTTTATGGAGCTTGTACATATGATCTGGATGATCATAGCCTTCAAAACCCAGCGGTTGCTTGACATACACCTCCTCCTGGATGATTCCATTTAGGAACGCACTTTTTACATCCATTTGATGGAGTTTGATTTTTTTGTATGCGGCAAAGGCACAGAGAAGACGAATTGCCTCAAGACGAGCAACAGGAGCAAATGTTTCCTCATAATCCAAGCCTTCTTCTTGATTATAACCTTGGGCGACCAATCTCGATTTATTTTTAATTGGGAGACCATCATCATCGGTTTTAATTTTATGAACCCATTTAGTACAAATGATTGATTTGTCTACCGGTGCCGGAACCAATTCCCAAACATTATTTCTTTCGAATTAGTTTAGCTCTTCTTGCATAGCAATAGCCCAATTCTCATCATTTATGGCTTCATCGATATTCTTTGGTTCTGTAAGAGAAATAAACGCAATATTGTTAATACAATCATTTATATTTCTCCTAGTTCGTACACCTTCATCGATTTTTCTGAGAATTTGTTCCATCAGATGGTCTTTCACATTTGCCCAATCTTTAGGAAGGTTGTAAGTATTCTCCTCCTGCTTGTCCGAGCTTAAGTCGAGCTTCTCCAACTCCTTTGATGCTTCTGACACTTCTTTAGCCGGAACCATACCTGCATCATTATCAAAAACAACCTTTCTCGGGGGTAAAATTGTATCATCGAATTTTACATGAATTGACTCTTCCACCGAGCCTCTTCTACAATTAAATACACGATACGCTTTACTGTTAGTTGAATAACCAAGAAATATTCCAATATCCGATTTTGAATCAAATTTTCCCAAATTAACCTTACCATTATTATGAATAAATACTTTACAACCAAATGGATGGAAATAAGATAAATTGGGCTTTTCACCTTTAAATATCTCATATGGAGTCATCATTTTATTCCTCCGGAGATGGACTCGATAAATAACATAACAAGCGGTGTTAACGGCTTCGGCCCAGAAATATTTAGGAAGACCATATTCATTGAGCATTGTTCGGATCATTTCTTCTAGAGAGCCATTCTTCCTCTCGACAACTCCATTTTGTTGAGGTGTCCGAGGTGCCGAAAAATTATGCCCAATACCATAATTATAGCACCAATCTTCAAAAATATTTGAATCAAATTCTCCACCATGATCCGCTCGGATGGCGATAATTGGTAACTCTTTTTCCTTCTGGGTAACCTTACACCACTTAACAAACTCGTTAAATGCATCATTTTTATTTGTCAAGAATTTTACCCAAGTAAATCTCGAAAAATCATCAACAAGAACTAAAGTATATAGTTTACCTGTTAAGCTAGCATGCCGAGATGGACCAATCAAGTCCATATGAATTAATTCAAGAATGCGACTAGTGAAAATTTTCATTTTTGGTTTAAACGAGCCTCTAGCATGTTTACCTTTAATACAGGCCTCACAAATGTGGTCTTTTCTGAAATTTAATTTTGGTAGACCTCGGACAATATCGTTTTTGGCCAATTTCGAAAGAAGTGGTTAAGAGGCATGACCCAATTTTTTGTGCCAAATAACGGCATTTTCATCGTATGAAAGTAAACATTTTTCATTGAAAGAAGATTCATCTTGAAGATCAACAATATAAATATTTCCATATCGTAATCCAATAAAAACAACTAGGTCTTTTATCATCGCAGTGCAATGTGTACTTTCAAAAATTAATTTAAGAGCAGTGTCACAAAGTTGGGAAGCACTTAAAAGATTATGGCAAAGACCATCAACAAATAGAACATTTTCAATAGTGGGTAAATGTTTCTTACCTATTTTACCTATCCCTTTAATTTGGCTCTTTTTATTATCGCCAAATGTTACACATCCACGATCTTCCTTTTTCAGCTCCGTGAAGAGATGTTCATTTCCACTCATGTGATTTGAACATCCACTATCAACATACCATTTAATTGATACTGTTGTCTACCTTGCTTGTACCTACAAAAATAATTTTCTTCCGTTTTATAGGTACCCAGGCTAATTTGGGTCCTGTGGAGTTAGATATAAAAACTTAGTTTTGAACAATGGTCACTTTAGGTACCCAAATTTGTTTGAATTTTATAGTTCGTCTAGAACTTCTACAGTAAGTTTCGGTATGTCCTGGTTTTAAACGTTTTGGACATGATGGGATTCCTGTTTTTAAAGTGTCCGAATCTTTCGTGGTAATTTCTAAGGAATTTTTCATTGGAAATGAATTATATCTGAGTCCTTGTTTTGAAAGAGAAAATTTTTGACCAAATAAGAGTTGCTCAAATTTGTCATTACCACACAAGAATTTTCTAACGTAAAGTTTCAATTCTTTCTGAATTTTGTGTAAATCATCTCTCAAAATTTTCTCGATTTCCAGACAATTTGTATGATCAATCGATACATCCTTGTTTTTCAATAATTTTGAATTTTGACTTTCAAGAGATTTTATTTTCTTTTTCAAATCTTTATTACTATTGCAAACCTTTTTGTATTCATTGTTTAAAGATTCGAAAGCATCAAAAAGTTCTTCATGAGAAGAATCACCAACCTCGACTTCTTCGTCGCTATCTTCGGATATGCGGGCCATTAGAGCAAGATTGGTTTGAACTTGAGGTTCATCATCCTCATCATCATGGCTCCATGTAGCGACATACACTTCCTTCTTTTTGAACTTTTCGTGAGGTGGTTTAGATGAACTCATTGGAGCAGCATCACGACATTTTTTAGCAAAATGGCCTGGAATGCTGCACCTTCGACAAGTATTGTCGAACCTTTTATTTTGTGGGAAGTGAGCCTTTTTGGATTCATATCTCGGTTCTTGTTTGATGTCCCTTCGGCGCCTTTGAAGAAGATTTTTGAATTTCTTTATGTTTTTGGCATAAAAGGCGGTTTCTTCATCCTCTTCTTCGATAGGTTCATCTTCTAGATCGCTATCTTCTTTGGCTTTGAAGGCGATCGTCCTTTCTCTCTCTTTGGGCTTTGGTTTCGAACTTCGAGATTTAATAACAATCTTGTAATTGATGAGAGATCCAATGAGAGCGCTGAATTCAATGGTATTGAGATCTTTCGACTCCGTGATAACCGTAACAGTAGCGTCCCATTCTCTTGGTAGAGATCAAAGGATTTTCTAGGCTTTATCACTACTTGATATAGGTTTCCCGAAGGAAGCTAGCCCATTTGTGGTATCCGAGAAGCGGTCAAGCATAATAGTAATGCCTTCTTCTTCTTTCATAGTGAAGAGTTCATAATCGTGAAGAAGCATATTGATTTTTGTTTCCTTCACTTGACTCGTACCTTCATGGGTAATTTCGAGCATTTTCCAGATCTATTTGTCCCTCTCGCATAAAGATATTCTGTTGTGATCCTCTGAGTTGAGAGCACAGTAAAGCAGTTGAGTAGCTTTACTATTGAAGTGATCGTTTTTCCAGTCGGCATCGCCGTATTCTTCAAATCTTTTGATCGAGCCATTTTGGCTTCTTAGGAATGGTAGTCCAAGAGCAATGACCTTCAGAATTTCAATATCGTGAGCTCGGATAAAGATAGACATTTTCTTCTTCCATGTCATAAATTTTGAACCATCGAAGAAAGGAGGGCGATTGAGAGTGTTGCCTTCAAGAGAAGAGTGGATAAAGGCCATTTCTGGATCTTTTCTCTAGCGGGTGTTAATCCGGTGAAAAAGAGACTGCTCCGATACCAATTGTTAGATTGTTACCGCCACTATAAGTGGGGTTGAATAGTGCGGATAAGAGTTTTGAACTCTTTTTGTGCGGAAGCTAAAATAACGGAGTAAGTGAAATGCGGAAAAGAAAGAACACAAGAAATTGTTCGAGAGGTTCGGCTATTAACGAAGCCTACGTCCTCTACCTAGTTTACCGACTAGGACTTTTCTTAGAAACTTAGAATGCACTTTCTAGTTTAGTGCCAACTCTTACAATTTCTTGATTTCCGGGCTCAAGAACAACCTCACTAAAACTCTCTTGTTTTTCCAGGTACAAGACAACCTTACAATAAAATAATTGCGAGTAGGAACTCGACTTTACAAGATATATCTCTCTTTGATACAAGAATATATATAAGAAATAATAGAGCAAATATTCTCGTATCACAATATGGAATGTGTATATCTCTCGAAATATTTGCTTGAAATAGCTTGAGTATGCTTGTAAGCTCAGATAACTTGTGTGTCTTCCAAATCCTTAAAAGGTGCTATTTATAGCCTTCATGAGCTGAGTTTCCCGTTGGAGCAGTGGCACCCTTAATGTACGTTATGTAGGCTTGGTTACGTACGTTATTAATATTACGTACGTTACAGAACTTTAGTAACGGCCGTAATGAACTCCCAAAAACAGTCCAGTGATATTTGGTGAAACTCCTTACGTACATTATGGAATCGATGATTACGTACATTATCTTTTAGTCAAAGATCCGTTGGATGTGAAGACTAGGTGTAACGGCTAATGACTTTTTCGTGTTGGCGAACGCTACTTGACTTTCCTTCGTCCATGCGAACTTCTTGTTCTTTATGGTTGTGAAGAAAGGCTTGCTTTTATTGCCGAGCCGAGATATGAAACGGTTGAGGGCGGGTAGACAACCTGTGAGTCGTTGCACTTGCTTGACATTCTGTGGCTCCTGCATGTCGAGGATCGCCTGGATCTTGGTGGGGTTCGCCTCTATCCCCCTTTGGCTCACGATGTGCCCCAGGAATTTTCCGGAGCTCACCCCAAAGTTGCATTTCTTGGGGTTCAGCTTCATGTTGAACTTCTCGAGGATGGCAAACGTCTCGGCAAGGTCATTGAGGTGGTCTTACTTCTTAAGGCTTTTGACCACGATGTCATCAATGTAGACCTCCATGGTCTTGCTGATCTGATTGGCGAACATCCCGTTGACTAGTCGCTGGTAGGTTGCCCCCGCGTTCTTCAAGCCGAATGGCATTCAGACCCAAAAGTATAAGTCTTTTTCTGTGTGGAAAGATGTGTGCTTTATGTCTTTCTCCGCCATTGGGATCTGATGGTATCCGGCGAAGGCATCCATGAACGACATCATTTCGCAACCTGCTGTACTATCAACCAAGTGATCAATATGAGGCATCGCAAAGTGATCTTTTGGGCATGCCGCGTTGAGGTCGGTGAAGTCGATGCATAACCTCCAGGAGTTGTTCGGCTTTTTGACGAGCACCACGTTGGCGACCCACTGTGGTTCGTCTGTAGCTACTCCGATAAGTTTGTTATAGAGCAGCTTTTTGACTTCTATGTCGAGTGCTGCGTACTTCTCAGGACCGAATTTCCTACGTTTCTGGTGAATAGGCTTCCTTGCCGGGTCGATCTTTAGATAGTGGCAGGCGTGTTCCGGACTTATGCCAACCATATCTTGATGCGACCAGGTAAAGACTCCGATGTTCTTACGTAATGAATCGATTAGATCCTCTTTTAATTTGAGGTCGACGCTTGTGCCGATCTGTACTTCCCACTCCGGGCGAGCCGGATCTATCGTTACACTTTCCAACTCTTCAATGGGGACGGTCGCTTCTCGTTTGGAACGATTCCCATACTCGATCCTTGGATCGATGTCGAGGCTTGGCTCGAAACCGATCCTTGGCTCGATGTCGTCCGTTAATTGACGTGAGATGGCGTCCTCTGAGTCGGGTTGGTACGACGTGCTTGGCTCGTCGATCTCCATCGGTTGATTGTCGATCGTCTCAATGTTACACACAGCATGGGAAGTATTGAAAGAAGTTACAACATAGGAGTAATTCAAACATTTCTTTGCCATTAGCTGATCTCATTTTACAGTACCGACCGACCCATCGGCAGTGGGGAATTTGATACAGTAAAAGAAAGAAGAGGCGACCGCCTCAAAGGTTTCTAGAAATGGACGACCTAGGAACCCATTATAGATGCTGGGCCTATCTATGATTACAAAATTTAGGTTCCTAGTAATCCTAACCTTGGCATCGTAGTAGCATATTAGCTCGACAGAGAGCTTGATCCTTCCATAAGCTTGGACTGTGTTGTCGCCGAACCCTTGAATCACGGTGTCGAATGGCTTGATGAACTTGGTTAGGTTGCCGAGCTGGTCAATAGCCGATTTGAATATGATATTGCAAAAGCTCCCATTGTCAACCAGCACGCGATCGACCATTTTCCCAAGGATACATGCAGAGATCACCAATGCATCCTCTTTGGGGCACTGCACCCCCTCCCTATCCTTGTTGGAGAAGGTGATGAGCGCGTCTTTGGAGATGGTCGGCTCCGGTGGGACCACGACATGGACCCCGGCGAATGCCCTTAGTTCGGCCTTTCGCTTTCTGTTCGACATGGTGGAAACCGGGGAAAGGCCCCCGAGGTTTCCGCCTCCTGCCTGAAGCATATTGATCCGGCCGCCCGGGTTGATCGGAGGAATTGATTCATCATAGTACTCCGGCTCATTTTGCTCGATCCTGGTGACCGGATTGGGAGGGATTCCATCGTTTTGTCGGCGCTCGCGCCCTCCGGTCCTCTCTGTCCGTGGTTCTGGCTTGGTGACCAAGTTGTCCAATTTGCCTTCCTCAAACAGTCGCCAGAGTTGTTTGAGGAGGTCGCGGCACTGGCTGGTGTTGTGGCCGGGACTCTTGTGGTAGGCACAGAATTTACTGCGGTCTAGATGACCGTGGTCCCTTATCGGCTTTGGCTTGTTAAGCTATTCCGCCCCTTGATGGCGTTAAAGATGTGGGCCGGAGATAAGTTGAGGTTGTGGAGGAGGTGAACCTCCACATCCTCGAAGGCTTTGAACTCACCAGGCGGTTTTGCGACCACCTTTCTGGGCTTGGCGACCGCCTTCTTATGGATGTGGGTCGGCGCCTTCCCTTCTCCGGAGGATCCCTCGCCTAAGCGGAGGGTGAGCATCCTCTGCCTGGCCAGGAATTCAGCGGCCCTGACGCGGAAGACCGAGTAGGTCGGGGGGATGTCTTTTGTGAGGTGCCTGAACATGGGTGAGTGGCCGTAGAATCCCCCCAGGACTGAGTAGAGAGCGAGATCGTCGCTAATGGGCTCGCCGGTGAGGACTATCTCGTCTACTCGGTCAATGTAATCTTCATCTGACTCGTCCTTCCCCTGCCTGATTTTCATCATGCGGTGGGGGCCTTCTGGGCGAGCAACTTTGGCGGCGAAGTACGACGTGAAGTCGCTCGCCAGCTTCTCAAAGCAGTTGATTGAGCGAGGTGGTAGTGAGATGTACCACCTGTGGGCGAGGTCGACCAGAGTTAATGGGAACACCCGACACTTCATCGCATCTGATGCTCCGCATCGGGTCATGTAAATCCGGAATTTGCTCAAATGGGTCTCCGGATCCGATCTCCCGTCATATAGAGGTGTTTGTGGGGGATCGGTCTGGGCCGGAATGAGATTTCTGGCAGATCGCAGGGTGGATCTTTTGGAAGTCGTGGAAGATGTCATGTTTCTGAAGGCCTTTCTTTGAAGAACAGTGAGTGTTGTAATATCCGCATTTTTTCTTTCCCTTGTATCTTTATTTTTTGGTGTATTCCTCGATCGTAATGACCCTCGTGTACCTTTCAGTGTGTCCTTCCTGGCAACTGTTGAACTGTATACTCGTTATTGTTGTACGGAACCGCCGTTTCGGGGTTGCCGTGGATCCATTTCGTGTTATTGGTTCCCAAATATTGATTCCTATCGTTTTTATCCTCTTTCCGGATCATTTTTATCATTTTGGGACCCAAAAGGGGTGTGGGCCGCGGCACAAGGTGTGTGCGCCGCGGCACACAAATTTCTCCAATTGTTGGTCGAGTAAATCAGACTGTGCCGCGGCACACCCATCCGATGCCGCGGCACAGTCGAGTCGGGCCGCGGCACACCGTCCGGTGCCGCGGCACACCAGTGTGACATCTGCGACCAAAACCCGATCAGGTGCCGCGGCAAGCAGTCTGTGGCTGCACACCGCCAAAACACAGGAGTAAATTTTGGCACGTGCCGCGGCACACTTAATTCTGTTAGGAATACTTGTTAGATTTTGATGATGTCATTAATTTAGAATCAAATGTTTATTAATTGGCGAAATGTAAGGAAGAACCAAATGAGTATCTTCCATAGGCCAAAATGTGTTAAGTATAAAATTGGCAAAGTGTAAAGAAGAACCAAATGAGTGTCTTCTGTAGGCCAAAATTAGTTAGGCTGAAAATCGGCTAAGTACTAAAGTACAGTCTAGTCTATCAGAGAAGTACAACCGACTCCAATCAGAGTAGCCCTGGTCAACTAAAAATTGTCAAGAGTAGTTTGACCAGACTGCAGCCGAGGAACCTCAGGGAAGTCACCTGATCAGACAAATCTCAAACAGTATACAGCCGAGACGACCTACCTGCAGAGAAGTAAGCTGCACATCAGTCTACTCAACTACAGCCTAGTACTCCAAGTCCACGTCAGCATGCTTTGAAAAGTCAAATATTACGGAAAGCTCACATGCAACGTGAAGAGACAAATTGGAGTGATTCCCGCAAGAGATATGATTTATTTAAATCATCCTGACCCACCGTGAAGACTTTAATCCTTTTATATTCAAAAGATTCGGCGCTCACATGCAGAAGTCATCACAACGGTCGGAAGATGAAATTAAATAATGGGAATCCAGCCTTGCAACGTTCAGAAAAGATTAAACAATGAAGTCTCTCTCCAACGGACGGATTTGTTCAGATTTGCAACGGCTACAAGGAAGAAGCTCAGAGATCGTGATCTATATATATCCAGAGATTTGAAACTGAGCAACTACCGGTGCGAACTTATACTCTAAGCGATCAAAGCAAACAAAGCAATCCTAAGCAAACAAATAGCATCGAGAAAAAGAGCAGATCCAAAAGTTCATATTCAAGGAAGCTCTTTAGTTGGAGAAGACAAACACTCTTGTCTTTAAATCTTGAGTAAGGGGTACTTCACTGGTTGAAGTAGCAGACTGTAAAGGCATCCGAGGATCGAGGATCAAGAGGTGCAAGGCAGTCAAGTGTGTACAACGGCACGGAATTCCACTGGTTGGAAGCTGTTGTAGTGTGTAGTGAATCACTGTAATCTTTATCACTGGTTGACAATTATAGTGAATTCATCTCCAACTGGTTTGGAGAAAAGTGGATTAGTAGAGGATTACCCCACCTCTGAGACCACTATAACCGCCTGTGTTATTTACTGTTTTACTGCATCATACTCTAACTGCTGCATCCATTGTTAAAGTGTTTCATTAAGTTAATTTATATTCGTCATCAGCTGACTTCCGCACATATCCAAGAACAAACGATTCCTAGTCATTTGTTTGATCATCAGCTGAAGAAACTCACTCTTCGAGGAAAAGAGTTCAAGAGTTTCAACAAGTCTATTCACCCCCCCCCTCTAGACTTGTTTCTGGACGACTTGTGACCTACAAGTGGTATCGGAGAGGTTGGTTCATATTTTTTCCACGAACCAGATCTACTAGATATATCTTATCTCTCACGTTATAATGGAACACATGCACTCCAGACTACCTGTCTTTTCTGTTGACGAGTATGATCTCTGGAAGATAAGAATGCAGGCACACTTATCTTCAATCCATGACGACATGTGGTGCATCATTGAAGATGGTCCATTCATTTTCGAGAAAGACAACACACCCGAGGAGATCGCAGCTGGGAGGCCCGAAAAGATTCCTAAGAAGAGAACGGAGCCGACCGAAGAGAGAAAGGCGGCCAATCTTGACAACAGGGCCGGAGATGTGTCAGTACCAAACTCTTGACAAATCCACAATGGTCAAGATCAAAAATTGTAAGAATGCCAAAGAGATATGGGACACATTAGCTCTAATGTGCGAAGGAACGGAGTCGATCAAGGAGAACAAGTTGTCAATAGCCATCCAAAAGTTTGACAACTTTAAAATGAAGAATGGAGAATCTATAGACCAAGTGGACACAAGGTTCACGAAATTATCAACGAGATCAACTCCTGGGCAAAACATATGGCAACAGGAAATGGCACTCAAGGTCCTCGATCGCTCAATCCCGAATGGAGCATGAAGGTCAGAGCTATGAGAGAGTCCAAAGACCTGAATAAGATAAAGATTCAGAGCTGTTCTCGGATCTAAAGGCTTATGAGTTCGAGCTTCCAAGCTCATCCTCAATCGAGCTCGCAGAGAAGGGAATCGCATTTGCTGAGTCCTCGCTAAGAGCCTCGTCCGATGTGAAACCTCCAAATCCGCTAGACTTTGAGGAGGAAATGGCTTTCATTATGCAAAGATTCAAGAACTCAGGAAGAACTACTCCAAGTATAAGAAAAATTACAAGGAGAATCCTTAAGAAACTGGAAAATTGGAAGTCGGAAAGTTGAATGTTACAATCACACAAGATAGGACACATCCAAATGGATTGTCCCGAGCTCAAGAAGGATGAAACCAAAAGGAGGTGGCGTAAAGGAAGACGGAAGAAAAGCTCTCATCGGAGAAGACCAGGAGCATGTCGAATCAAGCGGCGGCTTCTTTTCTCGATGACGACGAGGAATATGATTGCACGATGGCAAACTTGGGCGATGAAGAGGTAACCTCTAAACCTACCGGTTCTAATAATAGCTCGGCCATGTCGCAAGATATGGATTTACATGAATCGGTAAATCAATTATTCAAAGATTTTGAAACACTTAAATCGCACATCAAGTCAGTATCACAGAGAAGACTAAGTCGCAAGATGAGAATAGGCGGTGAAAAATGATTTTGAAAAACTCAGTCTAGATTTAAATAAGACCGAGACAAATACGGTGATTTTAAAACTGTGCAAGTGCCAATACAAATTTGAGATAGACCGGCTAAATATTTTACTTAAAGAAAAGTCACCTGCACTTGCTCATGCCAAAGCCGAGTTCACTAAGCCAGCACAGATAAATAAAACTCAGGCGCAGGAAATAACCTCCTGAAAGCGTCGTTAACTCCGGGACGAATTGTGTACTAACAAAAGGCCACTATATTCCAGATCGGCCTTGATATGATCCCCACACTCCCTCTAGTTCTAAAACCACTTTCATCAAGGGAGAAACTATGGTCTCGATCACGAGCACGTGTATAAACCGATTTTCAAAAACAGCAAACTTGTCAAACGTCTCAGTCGAGCAATGTTACACTGCATACAGCCACCTAGACAGCGACTAGGCAAAGGGCCTGTGCAAAAGCGGCCTGCACAACATGCCCACTATTACCAACAACTCCCTAAAAATAGATTTCATAATGGGAGGGGCGATGGAAACCTCAAGGTTATCCAAATTACCAAAACGAACAAGTGTGGAGACCACAAAGGTTTAACAAATGGTCTCACCTAGATTTAGAAATGGCCCACACTATTTTGAGGAATATCCTATACAATCCAACCAGGAGATTTACACCTCGACCACAGGCACCGGATAAGCGTTATAATAATAAAAACAATTCCTATAAACCAAGGAGAAAACAATTCTCCAGAAACCCACTAACCCCAAAGGACCCACACAAATTTGGGTACCTAAATCTCTGCTTGTTTAATTGCGAAAAGGTGGAAGGACTACAACCACATCTCCTCAAGCTCAAATTTTGGAGGTGAAGAGTGGTTTGTAGACTCTGGATGCTCAAGGCACATGACCGGGAACAAGAAGATGCTGACCAAATATATCAAGGAAAGAGGTCCGATGTAACCTTTGGAGATAGCTCTAGAGGACAGACAAAAGGCTTTGGAGAGCTGCACCGAGGAAACATTGTCATATCCAAAGTCCATTATGTCAAAGGTCTCAAATACAACCTCCCGAGCATAAGCCGATTCGACGAGAAGAATCTAGTAGTCTTCACCATCTTGAAGTGTATGGTGATAGACATCTTATCTGGAGAGATAAAGCTACAAGGTTTCCGAAGAAGAGATGTATACATGATTGATTGGAACACAGAACACCTAACTCTGTTTTCTATCCAAGACTGTAGGCGAGAATGGATGGTTGTGGCACAAAAGACTATGTCACCCGAACTTCAAAGCCATCAACAAGATTAGCTCTCGAAGTCGGGTCGAGGACTTCCAAATGAAGAATTCAAGAAGGAAGCACTCTGTGATGCATGTCAGAAGGGAAAGCAGACCAAGGCGTCGTTCAAGCCAGTGCAGACTACAACGCTCACAACAAGGATCTTAGATCTACTCCACATGGATCTATTTGGTCCTATCAAGCCAAGGACTTTGAGCGGCAGAAAGCAGGCTCTTGTGATTGTAGATGATTATTCAAGGTACACTTGGATCATTTTTCTATTCAAGAAAAGTGAAACCTTGACCAAGTTACCCGAGCCGAGAAGGATCGAATGAGAAATCCCTCTCCATAATCAAGATCAGATCGAGAGGAGGAGAGTTTCTCAACAAGGCGATAATCGATTTCAGCGATCGTAATGGGATCCAAGATGAGCTCTGCGGCCTGTGACGCCCAGCAGAATGGTGTTCCGAAAGAAGGAACAGAACCGAAGGAAGCAAAGAAGGTCCATGATTGCGAAGCGGACCTACCTAAAAGGTTCAGGGTCAAGTCAACCAACACTGCCACACCTGCAGGAGTATGATAGTAGGGAGACATGGCAAAACTCCTATGAGGTTTGGAATAATAGAACTCCTACGTTGCTTACTTTCATGTTTTTGGTTGTAAGTGTTTCATCCACAACAACGGTAAAACACAACTAAATGCCTTTGATGCTAAAGCGATGATGGTCTATTTATGGGATATTCCCAAAGAAGCAAGGCATATAGAGTTTTCAACAAAAGAACCTTAGTTGTGGAAGAAACACCCCATGTTGTTTTTGATGAATCTCTTGTTGAGTACAGAAAGCACTTGAGCAAATTGAGAACAAGCTCAAGTCAAGAACCCTTGAAGAAGTCATTGTACATGACACTGGAATGGTGGACTCACTGCAGATCAGCTGATGACCCAACTGCGGTGATGAAGACCCAACTGCAGATCGACAGGATCACCAAACCTATCCGATCCGATTCTTCTGAAGAAGACCCGGCCAGAGCCGACAAAGACTCATCTCAGTTGTAACCAAGCTGCAGATGACAAGGCGGTAGCCGATCGATTGCGGACCAGAATCCAGCAGATGCAGACAACCACCGAGCAATCCAACAGGGGGAACAAACCCAGAAGAGGACGAGATCCCCAAATGGCTCAAGGATCATCCAATTCAGCAAATAATCGGAAGGTTGACTGATGGAGTCAAGACAAGACAGTCAACTCTACCAGCAGGAATGGCGATGTTCTCATGTTTCATGTCGCAAATTGAACCCAAGACGACAGAACAAGCCTTGGAAGATTATTCATGGATTAATGCCATGCAAGAGGAATTGGAGCAGATGGAGAGAAACAAAGTTTGGGAACTAACAGACATACCCAATCACAAGAAAGTTATTGGCACCAAATGGGTGTATAAAAACAAAAGTGATGAAGACGGAGCTGTTGTTAGGAATAAAGCCAGACTCGTAGCAAAAGGTTATGCACAGTGTGAGGGAATAGATTTTGATGAAACTTATGCACCTGTTGCAAGATTAGAAGCCATCGACTATTCCTCGCATATCTGCATTCAAGGATTTTGAAGTCTACCAGATGGATGTAAAAGTGCGTTTCGAATGGAATCCTAGAAGAAGAAGTCTATGTAGAGCAACCCCTGTGTTTTGTCAAAGGAGACAAAGTCTATAAGTCGTTGAAGGCTCTGTATGGACTCAAGCAAGCACCGAGAGCATGGTATGAAACACTGTCTGTGTTTCTTGAGAAAAATGGATTTTGCAAAGGAAAAGTGGACAAGACCCTATTCGAGTGGAGCACGAAGGCCACATATTAATAGTTGATTTATGTGGATGACATCATATTCGGTCAACCAATCCAGACTATGTGAGAAATTCTCCAACCTCATGCAAGGAGAATTTGAGATGAGTATGATGGGAAAGCTTAATTTCTTTCTCGGATTACAAGTTAGCGAGATGGAAAAAGGAATTTTCATCAACCGTGCAAAATATACCCGAGATCTCATCAAGAGATATGGAATGGAATCACCAAACCCGCAAGAATTCCAATGAGCACAAGCACTCACTGGATGCAGACGAGGCGGGAATATCGGTAGACTCAACCCACTACGAGAGGACTCATCGGATCTCTTACGTACCTAATCGCAAGGTGCCGGACATATCATATGCAGTTGGAGTGTGTGCAAGATTCCAGTCCAAGCCGAAGCAATCACACCTAGATGCAGCTAAGAGAATAATTAAGTACCTAAAGTCTACAATTAATGTTGGACTGTGGTACCCCAAAGATGACAACTTCGAGCTATCAGATACTCGATGCGGATATCGCCGAATGCAAAATCAATAGGAAGAGCACTAGTGGAACGTGTCAATTCCTAGGAACCAGACTGATATCCTGGTTTAGCAAGAAGCAGGTTTCTAACTCTATCTCCACTACAGAGTCAGAATACCTAGCTGCAGGTAGCTGTTGTGCACAGATCCTATGGATCAGACAACAATTAAGGGACTACAATATTATTGCCAACGAAGTTCCTATATGGTGTGACAACAATAGTGCTATTGCAATAACCAACAATCCGGTTTTGCACTCAAGGACGAAGCACATTGACGTTAAGCACCATTTCATTCGAGACCACGTGCTTAACAAAAGGGTTAGAGTTGAAAGAGTCAGCACAGACTACCAAATAGCTGACATCTTCACCAAACCCCTGCCAGAAGAAAGATTCCTAGAGCTGAGCAGAGATCTTGGATTACTAGATTGGGAATCTAGTTCTGAAGCAAGTTGAAGGAAGGACGAACCCCTAATCGGCTAAGCCGATGCAAAGTAGAAGACGAAGGCCAGTTGAAGCAACTTAGCTGTACAAAGTACCAGGCGAGAAGTCAAACTCACCTGTAGCAGAGCGGTCAACAGTCAACGAATCAGACCAGCTAAGTTCTCTAAACTAATTTCTAAATTTTTAATTATTATCTGTCATATTTATAATATTATTTTGGCTTAAGAAATAGCATTTAAAAAAATACATTTTATAAGCCAAGTGGCAATTTTAAATACACGCGTCACACGCCCATTTAATTAACCTCTACGGTGGCCAATCAGAATCAACCGTCAAATTTTAAATGGGGCCACCAATTCAAATTTGAAATTCAAAAGAATATGAAAAGGCGTACCACCGTTTAAACTTATAATAAACTAATCCAAACGTCATTTCATCTTCTTTATAAGGAAGAAAACCTTTTCACTTTCCTCTTTACGCTTTCAAGAAACCCTAGAACTTACAGAGCAAAATACACACTAAATCCTAAAATCTTTTTGCAGAAATGGCATCTTTTGACGGAGCAAACTTGAAGGCGATGAAGGACCAGGTCATCTTTTCCATGGTCGTCGATTTCGAAGGATTACTGGAAGCGAACCTAGAGGACTTTGATATGCTCGACTTAATCCGGGCGATGAAACTGAACGGAATCTACCCGTTTCTCGAAATCAACCCTCAACACTTGTTCAAGGAAGACGTGGTTGAATTTTACCGCAACGCTTACTCGAAAGACGGGATTGAGCACGGTCGGTGGAGTACCAGTCACCATAGATACAGAGAAGATTCGCTCTGTATTCGGGATGAAAAATCGCGGTTTGGCGGTCGAAGCACTCAAACAATCACCCGCCGAAACGTGGAAGACGATTAAGCTCGAAAATGTCCCTGAGAAGTTGAAGTTTACGGCGAAGAGAAATGAGTTGAAAAGAGTTTATCGAGTTGCTTTGGACATCACAAATAAGATAGTCATGGGAATGGCAGGAAGCTATGACCAACTATCATCCTCAAAATTCATGGTGTTGGGTGCGCTAATTCAACGAGAGGAAGTTGATTGGGCCGATTATATTTTCAGGCAACTTGTTCGCGAGGTGAACAAGGTTGAATGGCTCGAGGAAGAGAAGAAGTTCAAGACTAAGTTGGCGTTCGGAACGCATCTTAGTTGGTTCTTGGAGCAGACTGGCGTGGCCAAGGGAAACATTGACCCTTTCCACCCAAACAAGAGGTTAGGTCATATGGACCATGATAAGAAAAAGGTTGGAGTCACTGGGAGGGCAGCCCAGATATTGAAGGACTTACCAGACTCAAGCTATTGCCCAAGGTACGATCTATCAGACTCGGACCAACCTGCAGCTGAGGTCGGAACTGCAGTCGAGTCCGAGCATGAGTCTGATGATACTCCAATCGCCATCCGTTTCAAGAGAAGGGGACCAGCCCCAGAAGGACCTTCCAACTGCGGTCATCACACGAACCCTCTCCAAAGAGGCCAAGGAAGCTGCAGTTCGATGAAGGAGAGCAACACGAACAAAGATACCACCATCGATTAGTCTCCAGCTCACCTGCATCACCGCACTGCACACCGAAAACAGAATTGTACCTTTCATTACTCCTCCAGAATACATGACCGAAGAAGAGGAAGCAGGTCTTGTTATATCTATCCCTCAAGCAGATTACTCATTCAATCTATTGGAAAATAAAAATTTTAATCTTTCCATAGAACAACTTGACTTGTCAAGCCACAAGCAGAAAAACATTCTTTTGTCAATATTTTTAAGGAGTGGAAAACTCTTAAAACCATGTCCTTTTCAAATTTTCAAATTTTTATTGAAACTAGTGGTTGGGAATACCCCCAAGCCACGGAGGATGTTCTGACTGATTTTTGCAAGGAGTCAGATTTAACCTTACTCCTCCAGGATAACTGGTTCATGTCACACTTTGAGACTAACATGGACCATTTTATCCACTCTATAATGTTGAGTATTTTTGATGGTACTTTTGGAGAAGAGGAGGAAGAGGAGAAGGTAGAAAAGGAGATTAGGATAGAAGAAGTTGATGAAGAAAATGAAATTATCAATTTGGTTGAGGAGGATGAAGAAGCAAAAGAACCAGAAGAAAACATACCAGTTGAAAAGGAGACAGAGGAAATTGAAAAAAACAGAAGAAGTGGAAGATGAAGAAGATGAAGAAGAAGGAGAAGAAGTGGAGCAAGAAAAAGAAGAAGAAAATAAGGAGGATGAAGATGATGATGAAGGAGAGAAGGAAAAAGATGATGCTAAGGATGATGATGATGATGATGATGATCATGATGATGGAGGTGAAGGAGGAGCTGGTGTGGCGGCTGGAGAAGAAAAAGAAGAAGATAAGGAGAAAGAAAAAGAGAAATCTGGAGAAGAGAAAGAAAAAGATGAGGGGAAAGAAAAAGAGAAATCTGATGCAGAAGAAGGGAAAGAGGAAGAAAGAGAAAAGGAGCCAGAAAAGGAGCCAGAGCCTACCAACGAAGCTGCAGATAGGGTTGTTGTACCTCCCCGGTACACCAGCCTAGACGGCCGGGCAGAGGACTCAGTCGGGGACCCCGGAGAAGACTCTATCTGACTTACCTGCTGCAGACAGGAGCCTGCAGTCGAGTGGCTCCCATGCTGAAGGATCAGGAGAACACTCCCCATCAGCTCAGTTATCTCCCACCATGACTGAGCTGATCAAGCAGATTGTCAGAGACACCATTGGGGAGCTGCTGTCAACACAGGTCACTCCTGACCTTCAAACCATTAATGCCAAAATCGACACCCTGCTGCAGAGACAGATCCCTCAGCCTCCTCCTCCTACAAACAACAGAATGCCTTTTGGCATGTCTGACTGGATGAGCCGCATAGAGCAACAATTAACAACCCTCATTGATGCTGGCAAAAAGGGGGAAGAGAGGATTCAGGGGGAAGAGAGAGAATTCAGAAGTAAGAAAAAGCAGGATGTTCCCCAGCTTCAAGGACCATCTAGCCTGAAGAGGAAGGAACCTGTAGATTCAGAAGACAAGGCTGACCAGCCTGAAGGGAAGCGCAGAAGGACCAGAGGCGGCTTCGAACCTACTCTTGAGTGGGAAGGTCTGGAGCTGTGGTATGTTGAAGATTTTTGCCCACTTGAAGCTCTTGAAATGTGGGGAGCTGCTAGGAAGAAGTTCATCAGAGACTTTTATGTCTGGGAACTACTTCACGATGACAAACTCTCCCCACAGGAGATTTTCATAAACTGGATGGAAGAGGTTCATCCTAAGCTTTGGGCTGTTCTAAAGAAGCATGCAAAAGAGCAAAAAGCTTTTCCCATGATCCCTAAATTCAGAGCTGAAGAAGCACCAATCCGCATGGATGGTGAACTTGATGAGCTACAACTACAGGAGGAAATCAAGCGAGTCTGCCTTGAAAACAAATTCAGATCGCAGGAGGAGCAGGATTTCGCAGCTCTAGTGGTGAAAAGGAAGTATGGCCTTGCTCCAGTCAAGGTAAGACCCATTGGAGCCAAACCATTCAGACCTGCCAAGCAGCCTGTTCGAAGAGGCAGAGGAAGAGGCAGATGATTTTATATATTTTCTTTCTTGTAATTTTATTTTTCTGTACTTAAAACAATCTTGTATAATTTCAATGATAAAAGTCAGAAAATTTTATGAACAGTCTGTTGAATGACAATTTTCCAGTTGTCTCAATATTAGACTGATTTCAGTTTTGTCTTGCACTTAAGTGCAGACTTGGTCTTTTGATTTCTTACTTAGTTTTGCCATCATCAAAATAGGGGGAATTTGTTAGGAATACTTGTTAGATTTTGATGATGTCATTAATTTAGAATCAAATGTTTATTAATTGGCGAAATGTAAGGAAGAACCAAATGAGTATCTTCCATAGGCCAAAATGTGTTAAGTATAAAATTGGCAAAGTGTAAAGAAGAACCAAATGAGTGTCTTCTGTAGGCCAAAATTAGTTAGGCTGAAAATCGGCTAAGTACTAAAGTACAGTCTAGTCTATCAGAGAAGTACAGCCGACTCCAATCAGAGTAGCCCTGGTCAACTAAAAATTGTCAAGAGTAGTTTGACCAGTGCGGCCTGAGGAACCTCGGGGAAGTCACACGATCAGACAAATCTCAAACAAGATACTGATCGAGACGACCTACTGCAGAGAAGTAAGCCGCACATCAGTCTACTCAACTACTGACTAGTACTCCAAGTCCACGTCGGCATGCTTTGAAAAGTCAAATATTACGGAAAGCTCACATGCAACGTGAAGAGACAAATTGGAGTGATTCCCGCAAGAGATATGATTTATTTAAATCATCGACCCACCGTGAAGACTTTAATCCTTTTATATTCAAAAGATTCGGCGCTCACATGCGAAGTCATCACAACGGTCGGAAGATGAAATTAAATAATGGGAATCCAAATTTGCAACGTTCGTAAAAGATTAAACAATGAAGTCTCTCTCCAACGGACGGATTTGTTCAGATTTGCAACGGCTACAAGGAAGAAGCTCGAGAGATCGTGATCTATATATATCCAGAGATTTGAACGAGCAACTACTGGTGCGAACTTATACTCTAAGCGATCAAAGCAAACAAAGCAATCTAAGCAAACAAATAGCATCGAGAAAAGAGCATCCAAAAGTTCATATTCAAGGAAGCTCTTTAGTTGGAGAAGACAAACACTCTTGTCTTTAAATCTTGAGTAAGGGTACTTCTTTGGTTGAAGTAGCAGATCGTAAAGGCATCCGAGGATCGAGGATCAAGAGGTGCAAGGCAGTCAAGTGTGTACAACGGCACGGAATTCCACTGGTTGGAAGCTGTTGTAGTGTGTAGTGAATCACTGTAATCTTTATCACTGGTTGACAATTATAGTGAATTCATCTCCAACTGGTTTGGAGAAAAGTGGATTAGTAGAGGATTACCCCACCTCTGAGACCACTATAACCGCCTGTGTTATTTACTGTTTTACTGCATCATACTCTAACTGCTGCATCCATTGTTAAAGTGTTTTATTAAGTTAATTTATATTCGTCATCAGCTGACTTCCGCACATATCCAAGAACAAACGATTCCTAGTCATTTGTTTGATCATCAGCTGAAGAAACTCACTCTTCGAGGAAAAGAGTTCAAGAGTTTCAACAAGTCTATTCACCCCCCCCCCCTCTAGACTTGTTTCTGGACGACTTGTGACCTACAGTGCCGCGGCACACAAAGCGGTCAACTGTGCAATCTCATCCTTATTAGACGAGATCAGTCGTCTTCTCCTTCATTTCACCTGCACGAGAGAGAGAGGTCTAAGGGGGGAGAACTTCTCAAGCATTCTTCATTCGGGGGTCGATTTTCATAATCTTCCTTCGGTTGTAAGACTCGGATAATCAATCTAACGTGTGTTCTACGGATCTTAGTACTTGAATCTCCAAAGGTAATATTTCTAGAACCCTATTTTCGATTAATTTGGGGGTTTTGGGGTTTTCTTCCGATTAGTTCCGTTTTGTTGGTGGATTCATGATGTATACGATTAATATTGTTAGTATCTTTAGTTTTCCTACGGATTCATGGATATTTTGTGGATTTTTACGGAATCGAGAGGGTTTGGTTGTGGTCCGCCCTCGTTGTTATTTTTGGTACGAATATACATGAATCGTAGGCAGGTTTCCGGGTGTATTCCATTTCCGTAATCGTCTAGAGTTGGTTTTGATTGTGTTATTCGAATCGTTAGGTTCATTTTCGTCGGTTCCTCGCGGTCGTGCTTGATTCTTCCGTTCCGTTCGTGTCGCCGTCTATTCAATCGAGGCAAGTATCATTATGAACTTACAATCTTAACGTAGTAGTATTGCATGAGACTTGTGTGTGTGTGTATGCTCACTACGGGTTAGATCCGACGGGGTCTCGGTAGGGGTCCACGGAGGGGTGGATCCGCGAGCTTGCTTTTAACCACTACGGGTTAGATCCGACGGGGTCTCGGTAGGGGTCCACGGAGGGGTGGATCCATGGTTAATTGTGGTGCATTTTTACAAATGTGATTTGATTATGGCATTTCCGGAAATGAGTGTTTTGAAACTATGTTTTCTTGATTGCATGTATATACTATATGTGTAAGATGTAAGTCGTTCATTTGGTTACTTGTACTAGCGTAATTGCTAACCCCTCTGGGGACCCGTTTTGGGGAAATTCGTTTTATGAATTTCAGGTCAGGTTCATCGGGACGAGCGGGCGCTGGACCAGTACACGGATGATGGCCGTGCGTGATGATTGTGCTTAAGTGACGTCTTAATGTCTTTTTATCTTTTCATCTTTTGTGGTTTTGAACTAATAGTTGTACTCGAGTACTTAAGAGTTCTTGTTCGTCCGGATTGTATTGTTGCCTATTATGTTGTGTTGGATGATGATGTTATGTTGACCGGTTGAACCGGGTGGATTATTCTGTTTTGCGTCTTTATGACGAGGTGTTATTTTGTCGTTTCTGTGAGTCGTTGAGTATGATGTTGTTCAGCCTGGTGGGTCCCATATAGGGATTCACGGCACTGTAATATACCTCGAATATCTGGAGGGTGTTACAGAAAATGGTATCAGAGCACTAGGTTTATGGATACCTAGGCTTGTCGGTTTATTGGGTCTTGTTGTATTTTGTTTTGCACATCATCATCACGCTGCCATGATTCCGGTACTACCAGTGCCCGTAAGTTTTCCTTTCCTCTGTTCCTTATACTCTTGTATCGTACCTCTAGTTCTCGATTTGCGATCGTTCTTTTCTTGTACTTACCATCGTATGGCTTTTGCTACTTATTTAACTCCAGTATGGATGCTGGAAGAGGTCGTGGTCGCGGTCGTGGTCGTGGACACGGCCGGGGACGTGGGGCAGCCGGTGGGGCGGCCACGTCACAGTCTTCGGGAGCCGGCAGTACCGGCGACCGTCATAGCCATGCTTCTTCCCAGGAGCGTGCCGATCGTTATGCAGCAAATGGTGAATCAAATGGCGGCAATAGCTCAGGCGGTTCAGAACCCGGAACAAGCCCATGTTAATCGGGGCGGAGCAGACCGTTGGCTCCAAGATGTCATCAAGATGCATCCTCCTCAGTTTTCGGGAGCTTCCGACCCGAATGGCTGGGAAGGGTGGATCAAGGAGATATCTAAAGTCTTCACTGCTACCAACTGTCGCGAGGACCGTAAAGTCCCTATCGCTCAGTACTTTCTCACAGGGGACGCTACGGACTGGTGGGAGGCCGTTGGGCCCAAAGATCATGCTGCTTCGTGGGCTGAGTTTCAAGAATTGATGGAGACTGAATATTGTCCGTGGCCGGTCAGACAGGCTCGGGTACATGCTTTTAATGATGCTCAACCGCGGGATATCCCCGTATCTCAAGCTATTGCTGATTTTAACAAAGAGTTGGGTTATGTGAAGACCCAAGTTGTCGAGGAGAGCGACAAAATTTTCCATTTTTCCAGACGGATGAAATTGTCGATTCGGGACTATATGTCGGGGCTCGTCTGTACTACCTTGAAGGATTACCAGAGTAGGGCCCTTGCTTATGATATGTCTGTGACGGCAAGTGAGGCGGCCCGCGAGAGCAAGAAGCAGAAGTCTGCCGGGAATTTTTCGGGCCACAAAGGTGGGGTCACAGAAATTCGATCTGCTAACTTTTCCACGGTGGTGGCCCGGCTCGATCTCGGGTTTCCCAGGCGGCCAAGGCCCCTTCTCGAGAGGTTAAGTGTTTCAACTGTGGCCAGCCAGGCCACATCAGTCGTAATTGTCTGAGTCCTTTGTTGACATGTAATCAGTGTGGCCAACCGGGCCACAAGGCGGCTTTCTGTGCCGAGAGGGAGAGAATCGTAGGTGCCCGGACTTCCACTCCAGCGCCTAGGGAACCGAGTGTGAATCAAGGATCGTTTGCTTCTCAGTCCCCACCGAGTGCCAGTCGAGGGAGAGGTCGGGGTCAGACCGCCAGAGGGGGAGCTTCTAGTGTCGGCTCCGCCCATCCGCGGGTTTATGAGATGCGGAGAGCCGATGATCCAGCGGCTACCGTAGCGACAGGTACCGTTCATATTCTTTCTCATCCTGTCAGTGTGCTTTTTGATTCTGGTGCTACGCATTCGTTCATATCTCTGGATTGTGTGCGCCGTTTGAGTCTCGACCGTTTGACGCCTTGTGAGCCCTTCATCGTTAAGCTTCCTAGCGGTGATAGGATCGTTGGTGATCAGGAGGTTCGAGACTGTTCTGTGTTTATTTGTGAGAGGGCTTGGCCCTCTAATCTTATTGTCGTGGGTATTGAGGGTGAGGACTTAATTCTCGGGGATGATTGGCTCGAGCGGCATGGTGCAATCATGAACTACCGCACGAGAATCATCACCATGTTAGCCGATGATGGCACCGAGCACTCTTTCGCGAGGCGAAAGAGGGGGAACCAGAAATTCGTTATTAACGCCTTGAAGGCGATGAGACTCCTGCGAAAGGGGTGTACCGGCTATTGGTGCTACGCCTTGAAGGCGGAGAGTGGTGGAGTCGAGCTTTCGTCGATTCCAATCGTTAATGAATTTCCTGATGTTTTTCCTGACGAGTTACCGGGATTGCCACCGGATCGTGAGGTCGAGTTCGCTATAGAGTTAGAGCCGGGTGCGGCTCCTATTTCGAAGGCACCCTATCGCATGGCACCTTCAGAGATGTCCGAGTTGAAGAAGCAGTTGAGTGAGCTTCTTGAGTCGGGGTATGTTCGATTGAGCGCCTCGCCTTGGGGCGCACCGGTCCTGTTTGTGCGGAAGAAGGATGGTTCACTACGTTTGTGTATCGACTATCGCGAACTAAACAAGGTGACCATCAAAAACAAGTATCCTTTGCCGAGAATTGACGACTTGTTCGACCAGTTGCAGGGAGCTGCGGTATTCTCAAAGATTGATTTGAAATCGGGGTACTATCAGCTCCGTGTGAGAGAGTCCGATGTGCCGAAGACAGCTTTTCGGACGAGATACGGACATTATGAGTTTGTAGTTATGCCTTTCGGGTTAACTATGTAACACCCCCAGATTTAACCGGAAATATTACAGCGCCGTGGGCCCCGAGATGGAACCCACAAGGCTAAAAAGAAATTTTCACAAACATTTACAAATGCCCAAGAGGCCAACGACGGTACTAACTTTAAAAATTCACAAAGACTTATAAAATCCATTTATCAAAAACCGTCGTAAAACTCATTTGAAATCGCAAGGCCAAACAGCCGATACTCAAAAGTTTAGAAAACGATTTCCAAAGTAACCTCAGTTACCAGATACCAAAAGAGCGTCTCAAAATACTCACGCAGCGGAAAAAGACCAACCAAAACGATACTCTAGCAAATGGAAAACAAGAACCAATCAAGAAACTCAATGTACGTAACATGTCCTAGCGGTATCCTCAGGTAAGCTCATCTCTTCACGACCGCTACAAGCTCGATACTCCGAGAACCTAAAAGAAATCCCACGACGGGGTCAGCCATAATATCCAACAATGATAACTGTCACATCACATTAATAATAACATACCAATGAGAATACAACATAAGAATACGACCAATGTAATCTTACCGCCATAACTTTGCTTACTCAAGTGATTCTCATCAGAGTAGCCATTATCACATTTCACATCATGTACTCGATTTACCAATAAACTCGAACATAATATAAGTACTGTACCTCAAACAATACTCAAGGTTCTCAAACTGTCATAACCAACTCACGATACGGAAATATACCATTTCTGACCAATACGATCCATCGAATAACATCATCAAATCCCAAGAGGATAACCGATCGTCCATCAAGACAAATACCAAAGGAAAATACGGAACATACCTCGAGATATGAAGTGCCACGACAATCATACCAGTCTAATCCGAGATCAGATCAATGCAATACGGACAAGGTCCTAACACAAGACCTACAAATGCATACTCATATGACCACGTCAATATGATCACAACAATAACAATCATGTATACTCAATGGAAATCCGACGATCCAGCGCCTCGGATAGATCCCTTTGTTGATCCTATCGATCAACATATGGTGGATATCTAACAAAACACATGTGAACAACAACACATGATAAAATCAATGATGCGAATTCACCAGATTCCATCAACACAATCACAGTAATCCAACGATCCAGCGCCTCAAAGATAGATCCCCATGATGATCCCGTCGAACCAACGCATGGTGGAAAACTCCGTCCCAACGATCCGGCGCCCAAAGATAGATCCCCATGATGATCCGTCGAACCAACGCATGGTGGACATTCGATCCAGCGCCTCAAGATAGATCCTCATAATCCCATCGGATTATTTACACAACAAAAACAACACAATATGCATACACATATGCAAATCAACACGTTCATCCACATGAACAACATAACATGCACGACAACATGACAATATACTAGACTACTTCATGTTCAACAACATGAAAGAAAATGTACGAGACCAAAATAAATAACACTAAACCATAATCAATATGGAATACTTGCCCCGAGTCCTTCGGGAGCAACCTCGATGTCCAATCATCACCGACGATTATCCTCAATGCTCGGCGATCCAAACGTACAATGAACTATAGATACTCATATCTTCGTCTTTATTATAATGTAACCTCGATACTGAAGTTACCAATAATCGAGATAAAGCATATACATTATGATTTACCTCCCGAATCGAAAGAACGATATGCGATCCGAATATCCGAGTTCACAATAATAATCATCGCTATATGCATTATAAACGAAATGAAATCAAAACCATTCATTAAATATTATAATCGAGCAAGTAATAACTTGCCTCGATACCGATACCACGAAGGCTGCCGAACACATTGCCTTTGTCTACGAGCTCCTCGGCCGATCAAAAGCAATACAATGGACATACTCGAACACGACCGCAATATCCGGTTATAATCACCGATCAGCAATCTCAACCTATCGAAGAAATCAAATAACACATATCCGATAACAATCAACAACCGACAATACTAACCAATCGAACTCAACGGTTCAACACAACCTCGAATAAACACATCGAGAACCAACCAAGTCAAACCATCACGAATTCCTAATCAAAACACAAAAATATCGCATCGTCGCCTACTTAGCGCACGTTAATCACCTAACGTAGCGTGCGCTAAGTTGCTCCGTTAGCGTGCGCTAGCCAAGCAGCTTAGCGTGCGCTAATGTCGCATGGCATGCATTCCAAGCATCGACTAGCATCTTGCAACTACGAATCCGAATGAAGGGAGACATAAATCTCCATATCTCTTGAAGATAAACGACACCATAACTATCACAAGGATAATATCAATGTCCATATATCAATAATAACATCAACAATCAAACCGACTCGATAACAAGGATCATATCATATTCAATCCGGAATTCAACCTCGTATCATGATTTAACTCCTCTAAATCGATCAATATAATTAACAAGATTCAGAAATCCATCTTAGATCGGGTTAAACGAATCACCATCCTTATAGTAAGAAGAATCTTAACTAACATCCGAAACTCTTATCGAAATTCCATTGAATCTCATATAACATCATCATATGATTATCCAACATGCTCCTTACATGAAATCATCCAAGAAAAACGAACCATCATCAAGAGGATACGAAAATTACCTGGATTGGATGAACCAAGAATAAGAACACTAGACTCCATTCCAAGAATCATGAATAACTTGAAGAACGAGGCTTGAATCCATGCTCTCCATCTTAATCTTGTTAAAGATCATCATCTCTCAGTGTTTGGGACCTCAAACCTCTCTCTAAAAACTCTCTCTCGGTTACAAGGAAGGAATGGACGAAATGCTTCATAACACCCTTCTGTCCCTTTTTATAATATTCATTATTAGCGTGCGCTAACATCTCATGTTTAGCGTGCGCTACCGCCTTAGCGTGCGCTAAATGACTTTGTTAGCGTGCGCTATCGAAGCCCAAAGGCTACTGCCTTGCTTCGTAAACTAACTTACGTACGTAATGCCCATGCATTAACGTACGTAAAACATCCTGCTTAGCGTACGCAAGTCATTTATCTTAGCGTGCGCTATCCGAAGTTGACTTGCTACAGTGTTCACCCACCACCCGTCCCCATATTCCGACAGCATCTGGCAAGGATAAGATTCCTTGTTGACTGATACATAGTTAGCGTGCGCTAAGCCTAATATTTTAGCGTGCGCTAATACTTCAGGACAACAACCGTTGACTTACCAGAACGTGCGCCGAAAGCAGCCGGGTCCACACGCAGATTCCTTCCGATCTGTCTGCACTAGCGTACGCTAACCTATAAACGTAGCGTGCGCTAATCCTGCACGATAGCGTGCGTTATGCATGAATATCAGCGTGCGCTAATAAGGCTATACTTAGCCATTTTCCATGATTCTTGTCCAACGTCTCGACATACCAAAAGCGAACATAAGACACACTGAACACAAACACTGAATCCAATAATATCATCATACGATATACCCAATATCAAAAGTACGACAACCTGATACACAATATCCTCAAATGTAATTGTCGACCAAATACGACAATTATACCGATCTCGATATCTCGGTCCTTTATTTATTTTATCTCTCTGCATGATTCCACGCTGTACAATATAACTCGGATAAAATAATATTAAAAATCAGTAGTAGAAAATCAGGATATTACATTCTACACCCCTTAAAATAAGTTTCATCCTCGAAACTTGCAATCCATCATAAAACGAACAAACATACCGTTCAACTCAAAATATCCCAAAACCATCACGACAACGATTTATCATCATCATTACCGAATATCCAAAAGAGCATACTTCCAAATACGCAGGTCTACGATCTCCGAGATACTAGCCGCGTTCTCATGACAGCCTCAATACGCTTACGATCACAACTCCATTATTCTCAACAAAATATATAATATTCGGATCAAACAATCCGCCCGAATCAAATCCCGTCTGCTGATTACATAATCAAGTCTCAATCGATAAAGCGAATAATATCCGATGTATACGTGAAACAACCGCTCAATACAATGGCAACGAATCCGAAACATCGATAGACAATCAACGCCGGATGATCACCAACAATGATCAACAATCAACCGAATTAAACATCTACATGATAAAATCAAATCTGACCAACCAGAGGTCAAAACACAATCGAGAAAATCAACAACGTGATAAACACCAATACAACCAACGAACGATCAACGGAAATCGAGAATACCTTCACACGGTAAACTCCAAAACTAACAACACAGAACCACGAGAAGCGGATATACGAAAAAGCAAAATTCTCAAATCGACACTCCGATAACATAAAGTGTATCTAAATTAACATATCCGACTGGCGAACATACCCCTCGGCATATGAACAACCAATCACAAACTGACGAACATACCCAATCATACACGGAGTGGAAACGACCACTCACTATCTAAAACAACCAGTATGGGGTCACCATCCCCAAATCTACGCTTACAAGGAAATCATTCCAGAATCAGTAAGGTAAAATCGCGCCACTACCATACCAATGGTATCAAATATCACATATGTTCCGGTTTCAATAAATCCCAAGTTTCCGAAATAATATTATGTGCATGAATCTACAACACGCAACATATTTCTCTTATCTGATAACTCTACCTTTCATCACCGGATAATCAAACTAACATACGAAGTTCGAATTCCTTTTCCATCGTACCATCAATATGATATGCACTATGCACTAAATGCGTATGTATATCAATCACATTTTCAAAACCAGTTTGAAATCATATATTCTTGTCAAAAGACAAATTTTGAAAATTCTTTCAAGAGTTTGAAAACTCAAAACATAAATTTTGGTAAGACCACAAAATCAATTTTCGAAAAATTAACTTGGCTCGATGGTGCCAAGTATTTGATATGATTTCCTTGAATCCACACGATTTGAAGTTTTAAAATGAAAAGTATGCAAATGCTCGACTATATCCATACTCCCGTATACCACCCGGTTCGTCACCAATATCCACCGATATTCCATCGGAAAACCACACGATCGAGTTCCAAAATCTCAATATATAAATTCCGACTAAACTCCTTTTCCACACATGACTTGCAACGTCAGTCATTAACCCATCCTGGATCACCTTAAATATGATATGACAAAATATTGAAACAAATCCACACAGCGAAAGACTTCCCGAGAGGTTTAATTTGAACAAGTAAACCAAAGCCTCGAAAGGCGGAAATAACATAGGTAAACGATTGGTAAAGTGTTTTACAAGTCTCGGGAGTTTTAAGAAAACAGAAAAGCCGTTTGAAACATTAGGGTCTTAGCCCGTAACTCGTTCCGCATTACAAAAAGTTTAAAAAGGAGAAAACCCGATTTCGGACTTAAAGTCCTGAGTTATAAAACCATTTGAAAATCGATTGGGTCTCGTCCCAAAATCATTTTCCGTAAAAAATCCGTAAAATATTCATTTTGAAAAGTATCATTTTCAAATGCTCAAAACAGTTCATGTATCTCAAATGAATTAACATGCTACATGTTCTTCTCAACAATCCATAGTCCTTCTCGCGATTACACAATTCCGTTCCAAAATCTAGTGATATACTGATTTCCAAAATCATAACTTCTCAAGATCATCAATCTGTCCCAACTCTGTCACCTTATATTGAAATGCATAATATCTGCTGAATCTCAAAACATATCAACTTAGAGCTAAGAAATCTCAATGAAATTCAAAAATCCGAATACTTACGGATCGTGAAGCCGACGATTCCCGTGATCTTGGCACATGTCTAGACTCAAGAAAATACTCGACATGTATTTTCAAAACTCACGCTTTTGCAAACTCGGTGCAAATCAAGAACACAATATATCACGTAAACACCATTTGGAAAAGTTATAACAAGCCCGATGCGATCTTGGCAAATCCGATAACGCACAAGCCCGAGTGAACAACAAAGACTCACGGCTCTAGTATTTGTCAATCGACAACTCGAATGACGCAACAAAAACACGACCTAACTCGACCCAAATGCCTAGGTTTTCTCAACCTAAGCTCGATACCATATTCGTAACACCCTGCATTTAACCGAAATATTATAGCCTGGCCACGAGATGGAACCCACAAGGCTAAAAAGAAATTTTCACAAACATTTACAAATGCCCAAGAGGCCAACGACGGTACTAACTTTAAAAATTCACAAAGACTTATAAAATCCATTTATCAAAACCGTCGTAAAACTCATTTGAAATCGCAAGGCCAAACAAATGATACTCAAAAGTTTAGAAAGCGATTTCCAAAGTAACCTCGGTTACCAGATACCAAAAGAGCGTCTCAAAATACTCACGCAACGGAAAAAGACCAACCAAAACGATACTCTAGCGGCGGAAAACAAGAACCAATCAAGAAACTCAATGTACGAACATGTCCTAGCCGTATCCTCAGGAAGCTCATCTCTTCACGACCGCTACAAGCTCGATACTCCGAGAACCTAAAAGAAATCCCACGACGGGTCACCATAATATCCAACAATGATAATGTCACATCACATTAATAATAACATACCAATGAGAATACAACATAAGAATACGACCAATGTAATCTTACCGCCATAACTTTGCTTACTCAAGTGATTCTCATCGAGTAGCCATTATCACATTTCACATCATGTACTCGATTTACCAATAAACTCGAACATAATATAAGTACTGTACCTCAAACAATACTCAAGGTTCTCAAACTGTCATAACCAACTCACGATACGGAAATATACCATTTCGACCAATACGATCCATCGAATAACATCATCAAATCCCAAGAGGATAACCGATCGTCCATCAAGACAAATACCAAAGGAAAATACGGAACATACCTCGAGATATGAAGTGCCACGACAATCATACCGGTCTAATCCGAGATCGGATCAATGCAATACGGACAAGGTCCTAACACAAGACCTACAAATGCATACTCATATGACCACGTCAATATGATCACAACAATAACAATCATGTATACTCAATGGAAATCCGACGATCCAGCGCCTCAAAGATAGATCCCTTTGTTGATCTATCAGATCAACATAAGGTGGATAACTAACAATACACATGTGAACAACAACACATGATAAAATCAATGATGCGAATTCACGAGATTCCATCAACACAATACCGGTAATCCAACAATCCAGCGCCCTCGGCATAGATCCCCATGATGATCCCGTCGAACCAACGCATGGTGGAAAACATGTCCAACGATCCGGCGCCCTCGGATAGATCCCCATGATGATCTGTCGAACCAACGCATGGTGGACATTCGATCCGCCCTCAAGATAGATCCTCATAATCCCATCGGATTATTTACACAACAAAAACAACACAATATGCATACACATATGCAAATCAACACGTTCATCCACATGAACAACATAACATGCACGACAACATGACAATATACTAGGACTACTTCATGTTCAACAACATGAAAGAAAATGTACGAGACCAAAATAAATAACACTAAACCATAATCAATATGGAATACTTGCCCCGAGTCCTTCGGGAGCAACCTCGATGTCCAATCATCACCGACGATTATCCTCAATGCTCGGCGATCCAAACGCATAATGAACTATAGATACTCATATCTTCGTCTTTATTATAATGTAACCTCGATACTGGAAGTTACCAATAATCGAGATAAAGCATATACATTATGATTTACCTCCCGAATCGAAAGAACGATATGCGATCCGAATATCCGAGTTCACAATAATAATCATCGCTATATGCATTATAAGCGAAATGAAATCAAACCATTCATTAAATATTATAACCGAGCAAGTAATAACTTGCCTCGATACCGATACCACGAAGGCTTTGCCGAACACATTGCCTTTGTCTACGAGCTCCTCGGCCCGATCAAAAGCAATACAATGGACATACTCGAACACGACCGCAATATCCGGTTATAATCACCGATCGCAATCTCAACCTATCGAAGAAATCAAATAACACATATCCGATAACAATCAACAACCGACAATACTAACCAATCGAACTCAACGGTTCAACACAACCTCGAATAAACACGGTCAGAACCAACCAAGTCAAACCATCACGAATTCCTAATCAAAACACAAAAATATCGCATCGTACGCCTACTTAGCGCACGTTAATCACCTAACGTAGCGTGCGCTAAGTTGCTCCGTTAGCGTGCGCTAGCGGTAAGCTTAGCGTGCGCTAATGTCCGCATGATGGCATGCATTCCAAGCATCGACTAGCATCTTGCAACTACGAATCCGAATGAAGGGAGACATAAATCTCCATATCTCTTGAAGATAAACGACACCATAACTATCACAAGGATAATATCAATGTCCATATATCAATAATAACATCAACAATCAAACCGACTCGATAACAAGGATCATATCATATTCAATCCGAATTCAACCTCGTATCATGATTTAACTCCTCTAAATCGATCAATATAATTAACAAGATTCAAATCCATCTTAGATCGGGTTAAACGAATCACCATCCTTATAGTAAGAAGAATCTTAACTAACATCCGAAACTCTTATCGAAATTCCATTGAATCTCATATAACATCATCATATGATTATCCAACATGCTCCTTACATGAAATCATCCAAGAAAACGAACCATCATCAAGAGGATACGAAAATTACGGATTGGATGAACCAAGAATAAGAACACTAGACTCCATTCCAAGAATCATGAATAACTTGAAGAACGAGGCTTGAATCCATGCTCTCCATCTTAATCTTGTTAAAGATCATCATCTCTCGGTGTTTGGGACCTCAAACCTCTCTCTAAAACTCTCTCTCTCGATTACAAGGAAGGAATGGACGAAATGCTTCATAACACCCTTCTGTCCCTTTTTATAATATTCATTATTAGCGTGCGCTAACATCTCATGTTTAGCGTGCGCTACCGCCTTAGCGTGCGCTAAATGACTTTGTTAGCGTGCGCTATCGAAGCCCAAAGGCTACCGCCTTGCTTCAGAACTAACTTACGACGTAATGCCCATGCATTAACGCACGTAAAACATCTGCTTAGCGACGCAAGTCATTTATCTTAGCGTGCGCTATCCGAAGTTGACTTGCTACGGTGTTCACCCACCACTCGCCCCCATATTCGACTGACATCGGCAAGGATAAGATTCCTTGTTGGTGATACATAGTTAGCGTGCGCTAAGCCTAATATTTTAGCGTGCGCTAATACTTCAGGACAACAACCGTTGACTTACGAACGTGCGCCAAAGCAATGGGTCCACACGCAGATTCCTTCCGACCATGCGCACTAGCGACGCTAACCTATAAACGTAGCGTGCGCTAATCACGCACGATAGCGTGCGTTATGCATGAATATCGTGCGGCGCTAATAAGGCTATACTTAGCCATTTTCCGCAGATTCTTGTCCAACGTCTCGACATACCAAAAGCGAACATAAGACACACCGAACACAAACACCGAATCCAATAATATCATCATACGATATACCCAATATCAAAAGTACGACAACCGATACACAATATCCTCAAATGTAATTGTCGACCAAATACGACAATTATACCGATACATCGATATCTCGTCCTTTATTTATTTTATCTCTACTGCATGCATTCCACGCTGCATACAATATAACTCGGATAAAATAATATTAAACATCGATAGTAGAAATTAGGATATTACATTCTACACCCCTTAAAATAAGTTTCATCCTCGAAACTTGCAATCCATCATAAAGCGAACAAACATACCGTTCAACTCAAAATATCCCAAAACCATCACGTCAACGATTTATCATGTTCATTACCGTATATCCATAAGAGCATAGTTCCAAATACGCAGTCGACGATCTCCGGAGATACTAGCCGCGTTCACGGCATGATCTCAATACGCTACGATCACAACTCCCGATTCTCAACAAAATATATCATCTTCGGATCAAACAATGCCCGAATCAAATCCTGTCTGCTGATTACATAATCAAGTCTCAATCGATAAAGCGAATAATATCCGATGTATCCGTGAAACAAGCTGCTCAATACAATGGCAACGAATCCCGAAACATCGATAGACAATCAACGCTCGGATGATCACCAACAATGATCAACAATCAACCGAATTTATCATCGACATGATAAATTCCAATGACCAACCAGAGGTCAAAACACAATCGAGAATATCATCAACGTGATAAACTCCAATACAACCAACGAGCGATCAACGGAAATCGAGAATACCTTCACACGGTAAACTCCAACACTATCAACACGTAACCACGTAAATGTATATACGAAAAAGCAAAATTCTCAAAACGACACACCGATCACATACGGTGGATCTCAATAAACATATCCGATTGGCGAACATACCCCTCGGCATATGAACAACCAATCACAAACGACGAACATACCTAATCATACACGAGTGGAAACGACCACTCACTATCTAAAACAACCAAGATGGGGTCACCATCCCCAAATCTACGCTTACAAGGAAATCATTCCGAATCGGTAAGGTAAAATCGCGCCACTACCATACCAATGGAATCACATAGCACATATGTTCCGGTTTCAAAAATCCCAAGTTTCGAAATAATATTATGTGCATGAATCTACAACACGCAACATATTTCTCTTATCGATAACTCAACCGATCATCACCGGATAATCAAACTAACATACTGAAGTTCGAATTCCTTTTCCATCGTACCATCAATATGATATGCACTATGCACTAAATGCGTATGTATATCAATCACATTTTCAAAACCAGTTTGAAATCATATATTCTTGTCAAAAGACAAATTTTGAAAATTCTTTCAAGAGTTTGAAAACTCAAAACATAAATTTTGGTAAGACCACAAAATCAATTTTGAAAAATTAACTTGGCTCGATGGTGCCAAGTATTTGATATGATTTCCTTCGAATCCACACGATTTGAAGTTTTAAAATGAAAAGTATGCAAATGCTCGACTATATCCATACTCCCGTATACCAATTCGGTTCACCAATATCCACCGATATTCCATCGGAAAACCACACGATCGAGTTCCAAAATCTCAATATATAAATTCGACTAAACTCCTTTTCCACACATGACTTGCAACGTCGGTCATTAACCCATCTGGATCACCTTAAATATGATATGACAAAATATTGAAACAAATCCACACAATGAAAGACTTCCCGAGAGGTTTAATTTGAACAAGTAAACCAAAGCCTCGAAAGGCGGAAATAACATAGGTAAACGATTGGTAAAGTGTTTTACAAGTCTCGGGAGTTTTAAGAAAGCAAAAGCCGTTTGAAACATTAGGGTCTTAGCCCGTAACTCGTTCCGCATTACAAAAAGTTTAAAAAGTAGAAAACCCCTTTTCGGACTTCAAGTCTGAGTTATAAAACCATTTCAAAATCGATTGGGTCTCGCCCAAAATCATTTTCCGTAAAACATCCGTAAAATATTCATTTTGAAAAGTATCATTTTCAAATGCTCAAAAGCTTCATGTATCTCAAATGAATTAACATGCTACATGTTCTTCTCAACAATCCATAGTCCTTCTCCCGATTACACAATTCCGTTCCAAAATCTAGCCGATATACCGATTTCCAAAATCATAACTTCTCAAGATCATCAATCTGTCCCAACTCTGTCACCTTATATTGAAATGCATAATATCTCTGAATCTCAAAACATATCAACTTAGAACGGCGGTAAAACTCAATGAAATTCAAAAATCCGAATACTTACAGATCGTGAAGCCGACGATTCCCCGTGATACTGGCACATGTCTAGACTCAAGAAAATACTCGACACAGGTATTTTCAAAACTCACGTTTTGCAAACTCAGTGCAAATCAAGAACACAATATATCACGTAAACACCATTTGGAAAAGTTATAACAAGCCCAGTACGATACTGGCAAATCCGATAACGCACAAGCCTGAGTGAACAACAAAGACTCACGGCTCTAGTATTTGTCAATCGACAACTCGAATGACGCAACAAAAACACGACCCAACTCGACCCAAATGCCTAGGTTTTCTCAACCTAAGCTCTGATACCATATTATGTAACACCCCCAGATTTAACCGGAAATATTACAGCGCCGTGGGCCACGAGATGGAACCCACAAGGCTAAAAAGAAATTTTCACAAACATTTACAAATGCCCAAGAGGCCAACGACGGTACTAACTTTAAAAATTCACAAAGACTTATAAAATCCATTTATCAAAAACCGTCGTAAAACTCATTTGAAATCGCAAGGCCAAACAGCCGATACTCAAAAGTTTAGAAAACGATTTCCAAAGTAACCTCGCTACTGATACCAAAAGAGCGTCTCAAAATACTCACGCAATGAAAAAGACCAACCAAAACGATACTCTAGCAAATGAAAACAAGAACCAATCAAGAAACTCAATGTACGTAACATGTCCTAGCCAAGATCCTCAGGAAGCTCATCTCTTCACGACCGCTACAAGCTCGATACTCCGAGAACCTAAAAGAAATCCCACGACGGGTCACCATAATATCCAACAATGATAAGCTGTCACATCACATTAATAATAACATACCAATGAGAATACAACATAAGAATACGACCAATGTAATCTTACCGCCATAACTTTGCTTACTCAAGTGATTCTCATCGAGTAGCCATTATCACATTTCACATCATGTACTCGATTTACCAATAAACTCGAACATAATATAAGTACTGTACCTCAAACAATACTCAAGGTTCTCAAACTGTCATAACCAACTCACGATACGGAAATATACCATTTCGACCAATACGATCCATCGAATAACATCATCAAATCCCAAGAGGATAACCGATCGTCCATCAAGACAAATACCAAAGGAAAATACGGAACATACCTCGAGATATGAAGTGCCACGACAATCATACCAGTCTAATCCGAGATCGATCAATGCAATACGGACAAGGTCCTAACACAAGACCTACAAATGCATACTCATATGACCACGTCAATATGATCACAACAATAACAATCATGTATACTCAATGGAAATCCGACGATCCAGGCGCCTCAAAGATAGATCCCTTTGTTGATCTATCGATCAACATAAGGTGGATAACTAACAATACACATGTGAACAACAACACATGATAAAATCAATGATGCGAATTCACCGATTCCATCAACACAATACCGTAATCCAACAATCCAGCGCCTCAAAGATAGATCCCCATGATGATCCCGTCGAACCAACGCATGGTGGAAAACTCGTCCAACGATCCAGCGCCCTCAAAGATAGATCCCCATGATGATCTGTCGAACCAACGCATGGTGGACATTCGATCCAGCGCCCTCAGCATAGATCCTCATAATCCCATCGGATTATTTACACAACAAAAACAACACAATATGCATACACATATGCAAATCAACACGTTCATCCACATGAACAACATAACATGCACGACAACATGACAATATACTAGGACTACTTCATGTTCAACAACATGAAAGAAAATGTACGAGACCAAAATAAATAACACTAAACCATAATCAATATGGAATACTTGCCCGAGTCCTTCGGGAGCAACCTCGATGTCCAATCATCACCGACGATTATCCTCAATGCTCGGCGATCCAAACGTACAATGAACTATAGATACTCATATCTTCGTCTTTATTATAATGTAACCTCGATACTCGGTTACCAATAAGCGAGATAAAGCATATACATTATGATTTACCTCCCGTAATCGAAAGAACGATATGCGATCCGAATATCCGAGTTCACAATAATAATCATCGCTATATGCATTATAAACGAAATGAAATCAAACCATTCATTAAATATTATAACCGAGCAAGTAATAACTTGCCTCGATACCGATACCACGAAGTCATTGCCGAACACATTGCCTTTGTCTACGAGCTCCTCACCCGATCAAAAGCAATACAATGGACATACTCGAACACGACCGCAATATCCGGTTATAATCACCGATCAGCAATCTCAACCTATCGAAGAAATCAAATAACACATATCCGATAACAATCAACAACCGACAATACTAACTAATCGAACTCAACGGTTCAACACAACCTCGAATAAACACAAATGTAACCAACCAAGTCAAACCATCACGAATTCATAATCAAAACACAAAAATAATGAACTGTCTGCATACTTAGCGCACGTTAATCACCTAACGAAGCGTGCGCTAAGATGATCCCGATAGCGTGCGCTAGACCGTAAGCTTAGCGTGCGCTAATGTCGCATGGCATGCATTCCAAGCATCGACTATCATGTTGCAACTACGAATCCGAATGAAGGGAGACATAAATCTCCATATCTCTTGAAGATAAACGACACCATAACTATCACAAGGATAATATCAATTTCCATATATCAATAATAACATCAACAATCAAACCGACTCGATAACAAGGATCATATCAAATTCAATCCGAATTCAACCTCGTATCATGATTTAACTCCTCTAAATCGATCAATATAATTAACAAGATTCGTAAATCCATCTTAGATCGGGTTAAACGAATCACCATCCTTATAGTAAGAAGAATCTTAACTAACATCCGAAACTCTTATCGAAATTCCATTGAATCTCATATAACATCATCATATGATTATCCAACATGCTCCTTACATGAAATCATCCAAGAAAACGAACCATCATCAAGAGGATACGAAAATTACGGATTGGATGAACCAAGAATAAGAACACTAGACTCCATTCCAAGAATCATGAATAACTTGAAGAACGAGGCTTGAATCCATGCTCTCCATCTTAATCTTGTTAAAGATCATCATCTCTCAAAGGTTTGGGACCTCAAACCTCTCTCTAAAAACTCTCTCTCGATTACAAGGAAGGAATGGACGAAATGCTTCATAACACCCTTACGTCCCTTTTTATAATATTCATTATTAGCGTGCGCTAACATCTCATGTTTAGCGTGCGCTACCGCCTTTAGCGTGCGCTAAATGACTTTGTTAGCGTGCGCTATCGGCCCAAAGGCTACCGCCTTGCTTCAGAACTAACTTACGACGTAATGCCCATGCATTAACGCACGTAAAACATCTGCTTAGCGACGCAAGTCATTTATCTTAGCGTGCGCTATCCGAAGTTGACTTGCTACGGTGTTCACCCACCACTCGCCCCATATTCCGACAAAGATTCGGCAAGGATAAGATTCCTTGTTGATCGATACATAGTTAGCGTGCGCTAAGCCTAATATTTTAGCGTGCGCTAATACTTCGTGACAACAACCGTTGACTTACCGTAACGTGCGCCAAAGCACCGGGTCCACGCGCAGATTCCTTCCGACCACCGCACTAGCGACGCTAACCTATAAACGAAGCGTGCGCTAATCACGCACGATAGCGTGCGTTATGCATGAATATCGGCGGCGCTAATAAGGCTATACTTAGCCATTTTCCGCAGATTCTTGTCCAACGTCTCGACATACCAAAAGCGAACATAAGACACACCGAACACAAACATCGAATCCAATAATATCATCATACGATATACCCAATATCAAAAGTACGACAACCTGATACACAATATCCTCAAATGTAATTGTCGACCAAATACGACAATTATACCGATACTGATATCTCAGTCCTTTATTTATTTTATCTCTACTGTACAGATTCCACGCTGTACAATATAACTCGGATAAAATAATATTAAACATCAGTAGTAGAAATTTCGGATATTACATTCTACACCCCTTAAAATAAGTTTCATCCTCGAAACTTGCAATCCATCATAAAACGAACAAACATACCGTTCAACTCAAAATATCCCAAAACCATCACGACAACGATTTATCATCATCATTACCGAATATCCAAAAGAGCATACTTCCAAATACGCAGGTCGACGATCTCCGAGATACTAGCCGTTCTCACGATACAGATCTCAATACGCTACGATCACAACTCCCGATTCTCAACAAAATATATCATCTTCGGATCAAACAATGCCCGAATCAAATCCTCGTCTCGCTGATTACATAATCAAGTCTCAATCGATAAAACGAATAATATCCGATGTATCCGTGAAACAACCGCTCAATACAATGGCAACGAATCCTAAACATCGATAGACAATCAACGCCGATGATCACCAACAATGATCAACAATCAACCGAATTTATCATCGACATGATAAATTCCAATCACCAACCGCAGGTCAAAACACAATCGAGAATATCATCAACGTGATAAACTCCAATACAACCAACGAACGATCAACTAAATCGAGAATACCTTCACACGGTAAACTCCAACACTATCAACACGTAACCACGTAAATGTATATACGAAAAAGCAAAATTCTCAAAAGACACACCGATCACATACGGTGGATCTCAATAAACATATCCGACCGCGAACATACCCTCGGCATATGAACAACCAATCACAAACGACGAACATACCTAATCATACACGGAGTGGAAACGACCACTCACTATCTAAAACAACCAAGATGGGGTCACCATCCCCAAATCTACGCTTACAAGGAAATCATTCCGTAATCGCAAGGTAAAATCGCGCCACTACCATACCAATGGAATCACATAGCACATATGTTCCGGTTTCAAAAATCCCAAGTTTCGAAATAATATTATGTGCATGAATCTACAACACGCAACATATTTCTCTTATCGATAACTCAACCGATCATCACCGGATAATCAAACTAACATACCGAAGTTCGAATTCCTTTTCCATCGTACCATCAATATGATATGCACTATGCACTAAATGCGTATGTATATCAATCACATTTTCAAAACCAGTTTGAAATCATATATTCTTGTCAAAAGACAAATTTTCGAAAATTCTTTCAAGAGTTTGAAAACTCAAAACATAAATTTTGGTAAGACCACAAAATCAATTTTCGAAAAATTAACTTGGCTCGATGGTGCCAAGTATTTGATACAGTTTCCTTCGAATCCACACGATTTCAAGTTTTAAAATGAAAAGTATGCAAATGCTCGACTATATCCATACTCCCGTATACCAATTCGGTTCGTCACCAATATCCACCGATATTCCATCGGAAAACCACACGATCGAGTTCCAAAATCTCAATATATAAATTCCGACTAAACTCCTTTTCCACACATGACTTGCAACGTCACCATTAACCCATCTGGATCACCTTAAATATGATATGACAAAATATTGAAACAAATCCACACAATAAAGACTTCCCGAGAGGTTTAATTTGAACAAGTAAACCAAAGCCTCGAAAGGCGGAAATAACATAGGTAAACGATTGGTAAAGTGTTTTACAAGTCTCGGAGTTTTAAGAAAACAAAAGCCGTTGAAACATTAGGGTCTTAGCCCGTAACTCGCTCCGCATTACAAAAAGTTTAAAAGTAGAAAACCCCTTTTGGACTTCAAGTCCCGAGTTATAAAACCATTTCAAAATCGATTGGTCTCGCCCAAAATCATTTTCCGTAAAACATCCGTAAAATATTCATTTTGAAAAGTATCATTTTCAAATGCTCAAAACAGTTCATGTATCTCAAATGAATTAACATGCTACATGTTCTTCTCAACAATCCATAGTCCTTCTCCCGATTACACAATTCCGTTCCAAAATCTAGCTGATATACTGATTTCCAAAATCATAACTTCTCAAGATCATCAATCATGTCCCAACTCTGTCATCTTATATTGAAATGCATAATATCTGCTGAATCTCAAAACATATCAACTTAGAACGGCAGTAAATCTCAATGAAATTCAAAAATCCGAATACTTACAGATCGTGAAGCCGACGATTCCCCGTGATACTGGCACATGTCTAGACTCAAGAAAATACTCGACATGTATTTTCAAAACTCACGCTTTGCAAACTCGGCAACTCAAGAACACAATATATCACGTAAACACCATTTGGAAAAGTTATAACAAGCCCAAGATTTACATCGCAAATCCGATAACGCACAAGCCTGAGTGAACAACAAAGACTCACGGCTCTAGTATTTGTCAATCGACAACTCGAATGACGCAACAAAAACACGACCCAACTCGACCCAAATGCCTAGGTTTTCTCAACCTAAGCTCTGATACCATATCGTAACACCCTGCATTTAACCGGAAATATTACAATGGTGGCCACGAGATGGAACCCACAAGGCTAAAAAGAAATTTTCACAAACATTTACAAATGCCCAAGAGGCCAACGACGGTACTAACTTTAAAAATTCACAAAGACTTATAAAATCCATTTATCAAAAACCGTCAGAAACTCATTTGAAATCGCAAGGCCAAACAAATTGATACTCAAAAGTTTAGAAAACGATTTCCAAAGTAACCTCGGTTACTGATACCAAAAGAGCGTCTCAAAATACTCACGCAATGGAAAAAGACCAACCAAAACGATACTCTAGCAAATGGGAAAACAAGAACCAATCAAGAAACTCAATGTACGTAAACATGTCCTAGCCAAGATCCTCCGGGAAGCTCATCTCTTCACGACCGCTACAAGCTCGATACTCCGAGAACCTAAAAGAAATCCACGACGGGGTCACCATAATATCCAACAATGATAAGCTCACATCACATTAATAATAACATACCAATGAGAATACAACATAAGAATACGACCAATGTAATCTTACCGCCATAACTTTGCTTACTCAAGTGATTCTCATCAGAGTAGCCATTATCACATTTCACATCATGTACTCGATTTACCAATAAACTCGAACATAATATAAGTACTGTACCTCAAACAATACTCAAGGTTCTCAAACTGTCATAACCAACTCACGATACGGAAATATACCATTTCTGACCAATACGATCCATCGAATAACATCATCAAATCCCAAGAGGATAACCGATCGTCCATAAAGACAAATACCAAAGGAAAATACGGAACATACCTCGAGATATGAAGTGCCACGACAATCATACCAGTCTAATCCGAGATCAGATCAATGCAATACAGACAAGGTCCTAACACAAGACCTACAAATGCATACTCATATGACCACGTCAATATGATCACAACAATAACAATCATGTATACTCAATGGAAATCCGACGATCCAGCCTTCTCAAGATAGATCCCTTTGTAGATCATATCATATCAACATAAGTCGGATAACTAACAATACACATTTGAACAATAACAGAAGTTAAAATCAATGATTCGAATTCACAAGATGCCATCAACACAATATCGTAATCCAACGATCCAGCCCCTCAAAGATAGATCCCCATAATGATCCCCGAACCAACGCATGGTGGAAAACTCCGTCCAACGATCCAGCTTCTCAAGATAGATCCCCATGATGATCCCGTCGAACCAACGCATGGTGGACATTCGATCCAGCCCTCAAGATAGATCCTCATAATCCCATCGGATTATTTACACAACAAAAACAACACAAAATGCATACACCTATGCAAATCAACACGTTCATCCACATGAACAACATAACATGCACGACAACATGACAATATACTAGACTACTTCATGTTCAACAACATGAAAGAAAATGTACGAGACCAAAATAAATAACACTAAACCATAATCAATATGGAATACTTGCCCGAGTCCTTCGGGAGCAACCTCGATGTCCAATCATCACCGACGATTATCCTCAATGCTCGCGATCCAAACGCATACAATGAACTATAGATACTCATATCTTCGTCTTTATTATAATGTAACCTCGATACTGGTTACCAATAATCGAGATAAAGCATATACATTATGATTTACCTCCCGAATCGAAAGAACGATATGCGATCCGAATATCCAGAGTTCACAATAATAATCATCGCTATATGCATTATAAACGAAATGAAATCAAAACCATTCATTAAATATTATAATCGAGCAAGTAATAACTTGCCTCGATACCGATACCACGAAGTCATTGCCGAACACATTGCTTTGTCTACGAGCTCCTCACCCGATCAAAAGCAATACAATGGACATACTCGAACACGACCGCAATATCCGGTTATAATCACCGATCAACAATCTCAACCTATCAAGAAATCAAATAACACATATCCGATAACAATCAACAACCGACAATACTAACTAATCGAACTCAACGGTTCAACACAACCTCGAATAAACACAAATAACCAACCAAGTCAAACCATCACGAATTCCTAATCAAAACACAAAAATATCGCATCGTCGCCTACTTAGCGCACGTTAATCACCTAACGTAGCGTGCGCTAAGTTGCTCCGTTAGCGTGCGCTAGCCGTAAGCTTAGCGTGCGCTAATGCCGCATGATGGCATGCATTCCAAGCATCGACTAGCATCTTGCAACTACGAATCCGAATGAAGGGAGACATAAATCTCCATATCTCTTGAAGATAAACGACACCATAACTATCACAAGGATAATATCAATGTCCATATATCAATAATAACATCAACAATCAAACCGACTCGATAACAAGGATCATATCATATTCAATCCGAATTCAACCTCGTATCATGATTTAACTCTAAATCGATCAATATAATTAACAAGATTCGAAATCCATCTTAGATCGGGTTAAACGAATCACCATCCTTATAGTAAGAAGAATCTTAACTAACATCCGAAACTCTTATCGAAATTCCATCAATCTCATATAACATCATCATATGATTATCCAACATGCTCCTTACATGAAATCATCCAAGAAAACGAACCATCATCAAGAGGATACGAAAATTACCTGGATCGATGAACCAAGAATAAGAACACTAGACTCCATTCCAAGAATCATGAATAACTTGAAGAACGAGGCTTGAATCCATGCTCTCCATCTTAATCTTGTTAAAGATCATCATCTCTCAGTGTTTGGGACCTCAAACCTCTCTCTAAAAACTCTCTCTCGACATAAGGAAGGAATGGACGAAATGCTTCATAACACCCTTCGTCCCTTTTTATAATATTCATTATTAGCGTGCGCTAACATCTCATGTTTAGCGTGCGCTACCGCCTTAGCGTGCGCTAAATGACTTTGTTAGCGTGCGCTATCGAAGCCCAAAGGCTACCGCCTTGCTTCAGAACTAACTTACGACGTAATGCCCATGCATTAACGCACGTAAAACATCCCGCTTAGCGACGCAAGTCATTTATCTTAGCGTGCGCTATCCGAAGTTGACTTGCTACGTTGTTCACCCACCACTCGCCCCCATATTCCGACAAAGATCCGCAAGGATAAGATTCCTTGTTGATCGATACATAGTTAGCGTGCGCTAAGCCTAATATTTTAGCGTGCGCTAATACTTCGTGACAACAACCGCTGACTTACCGTAACGTGCGCCAAAGCGGCCGGTCCACACGCAGATTCCTTCCGATTCTGCGCACTAGCGCACGCTAACCTATAAACGTAGCGTGGCGCTAATCCCGCACGATAGCGTGCGTTATGCATGAATATCAGCGTGCGCTAATAAGGCTATACTTAGCCATTTTCCGCAGTTCTTGTCCAACGTCTCGACATACCAAAAGCGAACATAAGACACACTGAACACAAACACTGAATCCAATAATATCATCATACGATATACCCAATATCAAAAGTACGACAACCTGATACACAATATCTCAAATGTAATTGTCGACCAAATACGACAATTATACCGATATCGATATCTCGGTCCTTTATTTATTTTATCTCTACTGCATGCATTCCACGCTGCATAATATAACTCGGATAAAATAATATTAAACATCAGTAGTAGAAATTTCGGATATTACATTCTACACCCCTTAAAATAAGTTTCATCCTCGAAACTTGCAATCCATCATAAAACGAACAAACATACCGTTCAACTCAAAATATCCCAAAACCATCACGACAACGATTTATCATCATCATTACCGAATATCCAAAAGAGCATACTTCCAAATACGCAGGTCGACGATCTCCGGAGATACTAGCCGCGTTCTCACCAGCATGCCTCAATACGCTTACGATCACAACTCCCCGATTCTCAACAAAATTTATCATCTTCGGATCAAACAATCCGCCCGAATCAAATCCTCGTCTCGCTGATTACATAATCAAGTCTCACTCGATAAAACGAATAATATCCGATGTATCCGTGAAACAACCGCTCAATACAATGGCAACGAATCCCAAACATCGATAGACAATCAACGCCGATGATCACCAACAATGATCAACAATCAACCGAATTTATCATCGACATGATAAATTCCAATCGACCAACCAGAGGTCAAAACACAATCGAGAATATCATCAACGTGATAAACTCCAATACAACCAACGAACGATCAACTAAATCGAGAATACCTTCACACGGTAAACTCCAACACTATCAACACGTAACCACGTAAATGTATATACGAAAAAGCAAAATTCTCAAACGACACACCGATCACATACGGTGGATCTCAATAAACATATCCGACTGGCGAACATACCCCTCGGCATATGAACAACCAATCACAAACTGACGAACATACCCAATCATACACGGAGTGGAAACGACCACTCACTATCTAAAACAACCAGTATGGGGTCACCATCCCCAAATCTACGCTTACAAGGAAATCATTCCAGAATCAGTAAGGTAAAATCGCGCCACTACCATACCAATGGAATCACATAGCACATATGTTCCGGTTTCAAAAAATCCCAAGTTTCCGAAATAATATTATGTGCATGAATCTACAACACGCAACATATTTCTCTTATCTGATAACTCAACCGATCATCACCGGATAATCAAACTAACATACTGAAGTTCGAATTCCTTTTCCATCGTACCATCAATATGATATGCACTATGCACTAAATGCGTATGTATATCAATCACATTTTCAAAACCAGTTTGAAATCATATATTCTTGTCAAAAGACAAATTTTCGAAAATTCTTTCAAGAGTTTGAAAACTCAAAACATAAATTTTGGTAAGACCACAAAATCAATTTTCGAAAAATTAACTTGGCTCGATGGTGCCAAGTATTTGATAACAGCTTCTTCGAATCCACACGATTTCAAGTTTTAAAATGAAAAGTATGCAAATGCTCGACTATATCCATACTCCCGTATACCAATTCGGTTCGTCACCAATATCCACCGATATTCCATCGGAAAACCACACGATCGAGTTCCAAAATCTCAATATATAAATTCCGACTAAACTCCTTTTCCACACATGACTTGCAACGTCACCATTAACCCATCCCGGATCACCTTAAATATGATATGACAAAATATTGAAACAAATCCACACAATAAAGACTTCCCGAGAGGTTTAATTTGAAAAAGTAAACCAAAGCCTCGAAAGGCGGAAATAACATAGGTAAACGATTGGTAAAGTGTTTTACAAGTCTCGGGAGTTTTAAGAAAACAGAAAAGCCGTTTGAAACATTAGGGTCTTAGCCCGTAACTCGTTCCGCATTACAAAAAGTTTAAAAAGTAGAAAACCCCTTTTCGGACTTCAAGTCCTGAGTTATAAAACCATTTCAAAATCGATTGGGTCTCGGCCCAAAATCATTTTCCGTAAAACATCCGTAAAATATTCATTTTGAAAAGTATCATTTTCAAATGCTCAAAACAGTTCATGTATCTCAAATGAATTAACATGCTACATGTTCTTCTCAACAATCCATAGTCCTTCTCCCGATTACACAATTCCGTTCCAAAATCTAGCTGATATACTGATTTCCAAAATCATAACTTCTCAAGATCATCAATCATGTCCCAACTCTGTCATCTTATATTGAAATGCATAATATCTGCTGAATCTCAAAACATATCAACTTAGAACGGCAAAGAAATCTCAATGAAATTCAAAATCCGAATACTTACAGATCGTGAAGCCGACGATTCCCGTGATAATCGGCACATGTCTAGACTCAAGAAAATACTCGACATGTGTATTTTCAAAACTCACGCTTTGCAAACTCGGGCAACTCAAGAACACAATATATCACGTAAACACCATTTGGAAAAGTTATAACAAGCCCAAGACGACATCGGCAAATCCGATAACGCACAAGCCCGAGTGAACAACAAAGACTCACGGCTCTAGTATTTGTCAATCGACAACTCGAATGACGCAACAAAAACACGACCCAACTCGACCCAAATGCCTAGGTTTTCTCAACCTAAGCTCGATACCATATTCGTAACACCCCGCATTTAACCGGAATATTACGGCGCCGTGGCCACGAGATGGAACCCACAAGGCTAAAAAGAAATTTTCACAAACATTTACAAATGCCCAAGAGGCCAACGACGGTACTAACTTTAAAAATTCACAAAGACTTATAAAATCCATTTATCAAAAACCGTCAGAAAAACTCATTTGAAATCGCAAGGCCAAACAAATGATACTCAAAAGTTTAGAAAACGATTTCCAAAGTAACCTCGCCACTGAGATACCAAAAGAGCGTCTCAAAATACTCACGCAATGAAAAAGACCAACCAAAACGATACTCTAGCAAATGGAAAACAAGAACCAATCAAGAAACTCAATGTACGTAACATGTCCTAGCCAAGATCCTCCGAAGCTCATCTCTTCACGACCGCTACAAGCTCGATACTCCGAGAACCTAAAAGAAATCCACGACGGTCACCATAATATCCAACAATGATAATGTCACATCACATTAATAATAACATACCAATGAGAATACAACATAAGAATACGACCAATGTAATCTTACCGCCATAACTTTGCTTACTCAAGTGATTCTCATCGAGTAGCCATTATCACATTTCACATCATGTACTCGATTTACCAATAAACTCGAACATAATATAAGTACTGTACTCAAACAATACTCAAGGTTCTCAAACTGTCATAACCAACTCACGATACGGAAATATACCATTTCTGACCAATACGATCCATCGAATAACATAATCAAATCCCAAGATGATAACCGATCGTCCATAAAGACAAATACCAAAGGAAAATACGGAACATAACTAGAGATAAGAATTGACACTACAATCATACCATCTAATCCGAGATCGATCAATGCAATGCATAAGGTCCTAACACAAGACCTACAATGCATACTCATATGACCACGTCAATATGATCACAACAATAACAATCATGTATACTCAATGGAAATCCGACGATCCAGCGCCTCAAAGATAGATCCCTTTGTTGATCCTATCGATCAACATAAGGTGGATAACTAACAATACACATGTGAACAACAACACATGATAAAATCAATGATGCGAATTCACCAGATTCCATCAACACAATCACGGTAATCCAACGATCCAGCCCTCAAAGATAGATCCCCATAATGATCCCGTCGAACCAACGCATGGTGGAAAACTCCGTCCAACGATCCAGCGCCCAAGATAGATCCCCATGATGATCCGTCGAACCAACGCATGGTGGACATTCGATCCAGCGCCTCAAGATAGATCCTCATAATCCCATCGGATTATTTACACAACAAAAACAACACAATATGCATACACATATGCAAATCAACACGTTCATCCACATGAACAACATAACATGCACGACAACATGACAATATACTAGGACTACTTCATGTTCAACAACATGAAAGAAAATGTACGAGACCAAAATAAATAACACTAAACCATAATCAATATGGAATACTTGCCCCGAGTCCTTCAGAGCAACCTCGATGTCCAATCATCACCGACGATTATCCTCAATGCTCGGCGATCCAAACGCATAATGAACTATAGATACTCATATCTTCGTCTTTATTATAATGTAACCTCGATACTGAAGTTACCAATAATCGAGATAAAGCATATACATTATGATTTACCTCCAGAATCGAAAGAACGATATGCGATCCGAATATCGAGTTCACAATAATAATCATCGCTATATGCATTATAAACGAAATGAAATCGAAACCATTCATTAAATATTATAACCGAGCAAGTAATAACTTGCCTCGATACCGATACCACGAAGCCGCCGAACACATTGCCTTTGTCTACGAGCTCCTCGGCCCCGATCAAAAGCAATACAATGGACATACTCGAACACGACCGCAATATCCGGTTATAATCACCGATCAGCAATCTCAACCTATCGAAGAAATCAAATAACACATATCCGATAACAATCAACAATCGACAATACTAACTAATCGAACTCAACGGTTCAACACAACCTCGAATAAACACAAAGAACCAACAAAGTCAATCCATCACTATTTACTAATCAAAACACAACATTAACGCACTGTATGCATACTTAGCGCACGTTAATCACCTAACGTAGCGTGCTCTAAGTTGCTCGCGTTCGCGTGCGCTAGCCGTAAGCTTAGCGTGCGCTAATGTCGCATGATGGCATGCATTCCAAGCATCGACTAGCATCTTGCAACTACGAATCCGAATGAAGGGAGACATAAATCTCCATATCTCTTGAAGATAAACGACACCATAACTATCACAAGGATAATATCAATGTCCATATATCAATAATAACATCAACAATCAAACCGACTCGATAACAAGGATCATATCATATTCAATCCGAATTCAACCTCGTATCATGATTTAACTCCTCTAAATCGATCAATATAATTAACAAGATTCAAATCCATCTTAGATCGGGTTAAACGAATCACCATCCTTATAGTAAGAAGAATCTTAACTAACATCCGAAACTCTTATCGAAATTCCATCAATCTCATATAACATCATCATATGATTATCCAACATGCTCCTTACATGAAATCATCCAAGAAAAACGAACCATCATCAAGAGGATACGAAAATTACCTGGATTGGATGAACCAAGAATAAGAACACTAGACTCCATTCCAAGAATCATGAATAACTTGAAGAACGAGGCTTGAATCCATGCTCTCCATCTTAATCTTGTTAAAGATCATCATCTCTCAGTGTTTGGGACCTCAAACCTCTCTCTAAAAACTCTCTCTCTCGGTTACAAGGAAGGAATGGACGAAATGCTTCATAACACCCTTCTGTCCCTTTTTATAATATTCATTATTAGCGTGCGCTAACATCTCATGTTTAGCGTGCGCTACCGCCTTAGCGTGCGCTAAATGACTTTGTTAGCGTGCGCTATCGAAGCCCAAAGGCTACTGCCTTGCTTCGTAAACTAACTTACGTACATAATGCCCATGCATTAACGTACGTAAAACATCCTGCTTAGCGTACGCAAGTCATTTATCTTAGCGTGCGCTATCCGAAGTTGACTTGCTACAGTGTTCACCCACCACTCGCCCCCATATTCCGACAAAGATCCGGCAAGGATAAGATTCCTTGTTGATCGATACAGAGTTAGCGTGCGCTAAGCCTAATCTTTTAGCGTGCGCTAATACTTCAGACAACAACCGTTGACTTACCGTAACGTGCGCTAAAGCAAGGTCCACACGCAGATTCCTTCCGACCGTCTCGCACTAGCGACGCTAACCTATAAACGTAGCGTGTGCTAATCCTGCACGATAGCGTGCGTTATGCATGAATATCAGCGTGCGCTAATAAGGCTATACTTAGCCATTTTCCGCAGTTCTTGTCCAACGTCTCGACATACCAAAAGCGAACATAAGACACACTGAACACAAACACTGAATCCAATAATATCATCATACGATATACCCAATATCAAAAGTACGACAACCTGATACACAATATCCTCAAATGTAATTGTCGACCAAATACGACAATTATACCGATACTGATATCTCAGTCCTTTATTTATTTTATCTCTACTGTACAGATTCCACGCTGTACAATATAACTCGGATAAAATAATATTAAACATCAGTAGTAGAAATTCCGGATATTACAAACTAATGCGCCGGCGGTGTTCATGCAGTTGATGAACAAAGTCTTTATCGAGTATTTGGATAAGTGTGTCGTCGTCTTCATTGACGATATTCTTATTTATTCGAGGAACGAGGAAGAGCATGCCCATCATTTGCGGATAGTGTTAGACATTTTGAGGGCCGAGCAACTCTATGCGAAGTTCTCGAAATGTGAGTTCTGGCTGAAGGAAGTGATGTTTTTGGGTCACGTGATTTCAGCCGAGGGGGTTCGTGTAGATCCGCAGAAGATCGAGGCAGTGTTGGATTGGGCACCGCCCAAAAACGTGAGAGAGCTCTGTAGTTTCTTCGGTTTGGCTGGCTACTACCGTAGGTTCGTCGAGGGTTTCTCGAAACTGGCTCGACCACTTACACAGTTGCTCCAGAAATCCGAGAAGTTCGTCTGGAATGACGAGAGACGATTCGATTTTGAGGAGTCAAGAAGCGTCGACTTGACTCGGTTTTGGCGTTGCCATGTGGAAACGATGGATTCGCCGTTTATAGCGATGCTTCGGGTCAGGGTCTTGGGTGCGTATTAATGCAGCACGGAAAGACCATTGCCTTTGCGTCGAGACAGTTGAGGCCGTACGAGCTTAACTACCCTACCCATAATTTGGAGTTAGCGGCAGTCGTATTTGCGCTCAAGATTTGGCGTCACTATCTTTTCGGCTCTGCATGTCAGATTTTTACCGATCATAATAGTCTGAAATACATATTTACTCAGCGGGAGTTGAATATGAGGCAAAGGAGGTGGTTAGAACTGATTAAGGATTATGACCTCGAAATCCTTTATCATCCAGGCAAGGCGAACGTCGTGGCTGACGCCTTGAGTCGGAAACCGATTGCATTGCGATCGCTTGAGATCCTTACGTCTCAGTCCGAGCTTTGGCGAGCTTTAATCGAGTTAGATGTCGAAGTTTTGTTGCCGGGAACTGTCGGGCAATTTTGTGCTTTGGAAATTTCGTCGTCTTTGATCGATGAGATTAAGCTGAAGCAGTCAGAGGACCCGATGATTACTCAAATCCGAGAGAACGTTCTTAAAGGAAAGTCTCCTGGATTTGTGATTCACGAAGATGGTGTTTTGAGGTTTCGGGGTCGGCTTTGTGTGCCGAACGACTCAGAGTTGAGACAGAGTATTTTGCGGGAGGCCCATGCTACACCTTACTCCGTTCATCCTGGTTCGAGTAAGATGTACAAGGACTTGAGAAGGAACTTCTGGTGGAATGACATGAAGGAGGAGGTCGCGCAGTTTGTAGCAAGGTGTTTGACTTGCTGCCAAGTCAAAATCGAACATCGACCGGCCGGGCTTTGCAATACCTCGCTCCGAATGGAAATGGGAAGATATATCGATGGATTTCATTACGAGTCTGCCGAGATCGAGGTCGGGCATGAATATGGTATGGGTGATTGTTGATCGTCTGACCAAGTCGGCACATTTTCTGGGCGTCAAGGACACTTGGGGCCCGGAGAAGTTGGCTCGTGTGTTTATCGCGCAGATCGTGAGACTTCATGGTACCCCGAAGTCTATTATTTCGGATCGTGATGGCCGTTTTGTATCGCACTTCTGGCAGGCGGTGCATAAGGCGTTGGGTACCCGGTTGCGTTGAGTACCTCTTTTCATCCCCAGTCAGATGGACAGTCGGAACGCACTATCCAGACGTTCGAGGACTTGTTGCGTGCCTGTGCTCTCGATTGGAGTAGTGACTGGGAGGAACATTTGCCATTGATCGAATTCACGTATAACAATAGTTGGCACGCGTCGATTCGGATGGCACCGTACGAGGCACTTTATGGGCGGCGATGTCGATCACCGATTTGTTGGAATGAGGCGTCCGATTTGGTCGGGACCGAGCCGGATGTCATTTTAGAGACGAGGCGGAAGATAGAATTAATTCGGGAACGGATGTTGACTGCCCGTGAGTCGGCGAGTCGTATGCCGATGTCCGTCGTCGACCTTTGGAATTCGAGGTGGGAGACCACGTTTTGCTAAAGGTGTCGCCGACGAAGGGAGTTTTTCGTTTCGGGAAGAAAGGGAAGTTGAGTCCGAGATTTATCGGCCCCTTTGAGATCCTCGAGCGAGTCGGTGGGTTGGCATACCGTTTGGCGTTACCTCCGGCCTTGAGTCATGTTCATAGTGTTTTTCATGTTTCCTAGCTGAGGAAATATGTCCCGGATCCTAGTCACGTCATCGATTATGGCGAAATTGATATCGCTGAAGATATTACTTTTGAGGAGCGTCCTTTGAAGATTTTGGAGCATCGTGAGAAGCGACTGAGGCATAAGACCATCCCTTTGGTCAAAGTGCAGTGGTCGAGACACGGTGTCAAGGAGGCAACTTGGGAAACCGAGGATAGCATGCGTGCTAGGTACCCTGAGTTGTTTGTTTCTTAAGTTTCGGGACGAAACTTATTTTTAGAGGGGTAGAATGTAATATCCGCATTTTTCTTTCCCTTGTATCTTTATTTTTGGTGTATTCCTCGATCGTAATGACCCTCGTGTACCTTTCAGTGTGTCCTTCCTGGCAACTGTTGAACTGTATACTCGTTATTGTTGTGCGGAACCGCCGTTTCGGGGTTGCCGTGGATCCATTTCGTGTTATTGGTTCCCAAATATTGATTCCTATCGTTTTTATCCTCTTTCCGGATCATTTTTATCATTTTGGGACCCAAAAGGGGTGTGGGCCGCGGCACAAGGTGTGTGCGCCGCGGCACACAAATTTCTCCAATTGTTGGTCGAGTAAATCAGACTGTGTGCCGCGGCACACCCATCCGGTGCCGCGCACAATGCGAGTCGATGCTGCACACCCGTCCGTGCCGCGGCACACAGTGTGACATCTGCGACCAAAACCCGATGACGGTGCCGCGGCACAAGCAGTGTGCGGCTGACACCGCCAAACACAGGAGTAAATTTTGGCCTGTGCCGCGGCACACAAAGCGGTCAACTGTGTAATCTCATCCTTATTAGACGAGATCGGTCGTCTTCTCCTTCATTTCACTTGCACGAGAGAGAGAGAGGTCTAAGGGGGGAGAACTTCTCAAGCATTCTTCATTCGGGGGTCGATTTTCATCATCTTCCTTCGGTTGTAAGGCTCGGATAATCAATCTAACGCGTGTTCTACGGATCTTAGTACTTGAATCTCCAAAGGTAATATTTCTAGAACCCTATTTTCGATTAATTTGGGGGTTTTGGGATTTTCTTCCGATTAGTTCCGTTTTGTTGGTGGATTCATGATGTATACGATTAATATTGTTAGTATCTTTAGTTTTCCTACGGATTCATGGATATTTTGTGGATTTTTACGGAATCGAGAGGGTTTGGTTGTGGTCCACCCTCATTGTTATTTTTGGTACGAATATACATGAATCGTAGGCGGGTTTCCGGGTGTATTCCATTTCCGTAATCGTCTAGAGTTGGTTGTGATTGTGTTATTCGAATCGTTAGGTTCATTTTCGTCGGTTCCTCGCGGTCGTGCTTGATTCTTCCGTTCCGTTCGTGTCGCCGTCTATTCAATCGAGGCAAGTATCCTTATGAACTTACAATCTTAACGTAGTAGTATTGCATGAGACTTGTGTGTGTGTGTATGCTCACTACGGGTTAGATCCGACGGGGTCTCGGTAGGGGTCCACGGAGGGGTGGATCCGCGAGCTTGCTTTTAACCACTACGGGTTAGATCCGACGGGGTCTCGGTAGGGGTCCACGGAGGGGTGGATCCATGGTTAATTGTGGTGCATTTTTACAAATGTGATTTGATTATGGCATTTCCGGAAATGAGTGTTTTGAAACTATGTTTTCTTGATTGCATGTATATACTATATGTGTAAGATGTAAGTCGTTCATTTGGTTACTTGTACTAGCGTAATTGCTAACCCCTCTGGGGACCCGTTTTGGGGAAATTCGTTTTATGAATTTCAGGTCAGGTTCATCGGGACGAGCGGGCGCTGGACCAGTACACGGATGATGGCCGTGCGTGATGATTGTGCTTAAGTGACGTCTTAATGTCTTTTATCTTTTCATCTTTTGTGGTTTTTGAACTAATAGTTGTACTCGAGTACTTAAGCGTTCTTGTTCGTCCGGATTGTATTGTTGCCTATTATGTTGTGTTGGATGATGATGTTATGTTGACCGGTTGAACCGGGTGGATTATTCTGTTTTGCGTCTTTATGACGAGGTGTTATTTTGTCGTTTCTGTGAGTCGTTGAGTATGATGCTGTTCAGCCTGGTGGGTCCCATATAGGGATTCACGGCACTGTAATATACCTCGAATATCTGGAGGGTGTTACAAGTGTTTCTTCAAGTATATGTCCGGAGAACAGTGAGTGTTCTCCGAGATGGTAGGAATAAAAGTGAAGGTTATAGGTGCACCCCTTCTTCTAGCGCCAATTGTTGTTACCCAAAATATTATCCGGAGATAATATTGCTGGAATGATCGAGTAACAAACAAATGCGAGAACACTTCCGTGGGAAAAAAATAACACAATATTTGTCGGGGTTGTTAATCCCGGGATTGAATGCTCTCGCGAGATGTTATTAATATAGATACTTTGGAGTACAAATATTAATGTTAGAATCTATTACAATGAGTGTAAGACTTCTAGTTATCTAAGCTGCAGAGCATGTAGATTGCCGGAAGAACCAGATATGAAGCTATGTGAGTTCTTGCTTTTGACGTTCTGTAAGTGTATGAGAATGTATATTTCTCTCTGTATTCACGGTGATGATGATTGTCTCTTTTGGACACTTATGTAAGCCTCCTATTTATAGGAGACAAGGTTGCTGGGACCTCCCCGGCGATCGCGGGCGACCGCCGTTTTCTATATTATAATAAGGTGGGCGATCGTACCGTCACGTGGGGCTGTTTTCTTAAAGTCCGAGGCTGCTGCTGGAATCCAGCTGTGCGAGCTAATGGGAAGCCTGCACGCGTCCTGAGTCGCTGTCCGGGGAGGACCCACTTTGCACCTTTCGGCGGGCCTGTCAGTAGGTGAGGTAGGTGACAGGCTGGGGTCAAAGGTCTTATCTTGTCGGCGCCTTTTGTGGATCTTCACGTGGGTCACCGTCCAAGATTCGATCTTCGACGACTTTGATGGATGTTGGATTCATATGTGGCATGAGACGATCGTCTCTGGTCGGACATCATAGACGATCGCCAGATACCAAAAGACGATCGCCGTGGGTGCCGACTGCGGGGTGTTTGCCCAGAGTATGTCTTCTATGGTTGGCTCTCAGATCATTATGCCGATCTCAATCGAGGCGTATTAATCGCCGTACAACATCGGCTTTTACAAAAAAAATGAAAAAATAAAATAGGGTTAAACACAACGGCAACCTCTTCTTCAACGTGCCAACACTGAACTTTTACATTGTGTCGCATGTTTAAGTCCTTCATCATCATCTGTAGCTTTTGATGAGGATAAATTATTGAGGATGATTGAACTTTGTCCTGATGATTTTCTGGAATTCCCCGAAGTGATAGTTCGAAACAAGCTTCAAAGATCATATTAAAGTTGTTCGATACGATCCAGTTTTTTCAGGATTGAAAGGACTTTCAGATCTTTGTAGGCAGCTTGTGGAAACAAACAAGTGCACAACAAATCGTCTGGTGTATAAACTTGTAAAGTTGGCATTGATTTTGTCCGTAACAACTCCTAGTGTTGAAGGAGTCTTTTCAGCTGTGAATTATGTGAAGAGTGAGCTACGTAGTAAGACGGGTGATCAATAGTTAAATGATCGTCTTGTAACATTTATAGAAAGAGATTTATTTAAAATTATTAGTAATGATGTTATTTTATCACATTTTCCAAAAATGGACTCTAGGCGATTTTCTTTGTAAATGTATGGATATGTTTTACTAGTATGATTTCCTTTTATTATTTGTAATCTTGAATATAATTTTAGAACATATTTATTGCACAATACTTTTTTGTCTTCCGTACTTTTTTCTATGGTACGGCGATACACCAGTATTTCGAATGCTGGATCCACATATGTATCTCGTCATAAAAGAACATGAGAATTACTAGGTGTGACTAGGGCTGGGAATTTTCAACCCGAAACCCGTGGAACAGGTCGGAACCAGACCGAAATTTTTGGTTCGGTTCGGTTCCAGATGTTTAAAAATAATTGATTTTTGGAACCGAACCCAAAATTACAAATCCGGTTTGGGTTCGGGTACAATGAAAAATTAATAACAAAAACCCGAATTTACCAATACATACTTTTTTAAGATATTTTTTTATTATTAATTGCTTAATTTACAATAAATAAAGGAGGAAACCCTAAAAGTAAAACTACTACACAACTTGAATTACAATTGGGAGAGACCAAACCCTTCAGCCCGGCGAAAACTCAACCCAGATCTACAACTTCCTTGAATTCTCTTCTAAAACCCGCGGATTCCATTAATCTTCCTCCTAGATAAGACGCTTGGTTGTTCGGACTTCACTCCTAGAGACGAAAATAGAAGACGCTTTGTTGTCCTGTCACCATCGTGGAGCCGTCAGCAAGCTTCGCCGACCGCTAGTCACTCAACCAGTCATTGACGCTCCTGTTTCATCTTCAAGACTTCAAGAAATAACACTATAACTCTCAGTCCCTCACTCTTTGTACTTTTGTAATTCTATAGTTATGTAATTTGGTTATTTGAGTTAAACAATTTCTTGCTTTGTTGAGTTTATTCTACCTGTTGAAATTTGATTGAATTCGAAAGTGAAAAACAAGTGGTAGTAGCAGACTTGATTTTCGTCTGGAATTATGGAACTAAATATGATTGGTATTACTGTATACCTATATGGAATTAATTTGAATGGAATTAATTTGAATGTTGGTTTGATTTGATACCTATATTCAATTGTTGTAGTATTGGGTATTTTGTGGACTAGCATTGTGATGATAATCACATATTACTATATTAGGATTGGAATTTGATTAGACTTCTTTACATTTTACAAGTTGATTTTGTGCCTTCTTTAAACTCTTTTGGTTTTGAAATATAAATTGTGCTAAGCGTCAACTTTTCTAAATTGTGATTTTAGGTGAAATATGAGTTCCCCTGCATCTGATTCTGGCTCATTGAAGTCCAATTCAAGTCATACTGACTCCGCCAATCCAGGAGATGTTGTAGTTCAGCAATTGGGGGATGAAGTTAATCCGAAGACTACTGCTGCAACTGCTCAATATGTGAAGAGGAAGCAAAAAATAAAAGTTGAACCTACGGAGCCACGGAAGAGGGGCAGACCTGGTGGAAAAGAGAGGAAGAAGATGGATGAGAGGTCAATTGTATGGAAGTACTTCAACAAGTACTCTCAGCCACTATATGAGGTAAACAAAGAGACAGGAGAAAAAGTGCTTGTTGGCAGTGAGCAAAGAGGTCAGTGCAAGCATTGTCCTATTAATGTTAAGTGTGGTGCATCTAGTACGTCTGCCATGTTACAGCATTTAAGAAATGGAGTTTTTTGAAGCAATGAAAAAGGTACAACAATCTTTTAACTTTTTGATACTCATTTCTTTGTATATAAATCAGAATTCAATAATGGTCATTTTACTAATTTTTTGTCTTTTGTTTGGCTGATGGCAGAGTATGAAGATAAAGAAAGAGCTAAACATGTCAATACTAGTGCTAGTGTCGTAAATGCTTCAACTCCATCCATTCCATCCGTTGGGAACAATCAAACAATCGTCGAAGCCAAAAGGAGAAGAAAGGAAAGCAGGCAAAAGTTTCAAGCCCCTTAATAAAAAAGAATAAGGTATTAACTTCATTAGTTGTTTACTAGTACTATATATATTGCTTAAGTTGTTATATATATCTATTGCTTGCTGAAGCTGTGTTTAACTCAAGATAGGATTCATGCTGAACATATGTCTTACTATATCATACTTGTCTCTTAAATAGTTTTACTGACTTTTGATAACACTCATTTTTACACATATTTTTATAAGGTTTATCCGGATTTTAAGATCCTAAAATGTGTAGAATTGTGTCGTTTGTACTCATATTGTGGTTGTTGGACTCGATCACGCTTGGGTACGTTTTATTTGATTTTACAGGTGTTTTAAGGACATTATCAATCAAGAACGAAATCTCAATCCCCAATACATATCAAGCAATGCGTAAACGAGAGAACGAGGCCTAAAACGATAAAGATTGAAGCACTACCTGTCGTATTTTCTAATTTTTAGATTCATTACATCGAATCAGGACGTGTTCTATATATGTATGGATTCCTCATGAAATCAGATTCGCAACGGTATATCATACGCTAAATTCCGAGGTGTATTGAGGGAGATATGGCTTCTAGACCATGGCTTCACAGTCCAGACCGTACACGGGCCGTGTCACAGGACACGGCCGGGTCTGCTGTCCAGAGAGTTTTTGCATTTTCTGGGACAGTATGACACGGGCCGTGTCAGTGACACGGGCCGTGTCACTTTTCGGTGGAAAAATCACTTTTTGACATTTTTGCAAGATTTGAGCAAAGAAAATTGTATTTTTGGCTTTATAAAAAGGGATATTTGGCTAGACTTGAGAGATATTCTAAATATTGGAGAGATTAGAGAGAGAAAAACACAAGATTGATAGCTTTTCATCCAAAAAGAAGGAGATTTGAAGGGAATTCTTGAAGAACACTTCAAACATTTGAAGGCTTCAACCGGGATCAATCAAGACACCATCCGAGTTTTATCTTCTTCCTATCTTTTATTCATTTTGTTGTTTTATTTAGCATGAACATGATGAACATGATGATTATTAATCTTTTTTTCATTACCATGTCCGGCTAAACTCGTTAGATTCCGGGCATGGGAGTACGTTGATTTGCTATGGTTTTGAGGGATTGATGATTATATATATCTAGTGTGATTTCTTTATCAAATACTTGGTTTTAATTCATGTTTAGACACTTGATCAATGTTTTTACATGTTTAACTTAATTGCTCATAATTCGAGAGAAGAGGGCATTAATAGGTTTCGAGTATTTGACGTAGTAAATTACGAGATTGAAAAATCGGTGATGAGCTATGATGATATTTAAATCTTATGAATATTTTGGAGTTAGATAATTTATATTAAACGGAGACGTTGTTCTAGGTTGTTTAATCTACGTTTTAATGCATCTCGAGAGGGACTTTAGAATATTGTTGTGATTATCATTTTGGAAACGCACTTAGAACTTTTGGAACCAATCCCGACTAAACTTAGTGATCAACGGAAACCGAGTCTTGGAATCTTTCTTTCTAAACTCTTTAAATTCTCTTTAATTCGGATATTTTCATTTGTTTAAATTAATTGTCATCATTTTATTTTATTTCGTTAACCATCCATCCACCTTTCGATCGTCTAGATAAAACCGGGAATATTATAATCTAGTACTCAATACAATACGAATATTTAGTCTCTGTGGAATACGACCTTGCTCGCCGCTTTCTACACTTACTCCGTACACTTGCGGATTGTTTAAAAATATAGCGAACAAGTTTTTGGCGCCGTTGCCGGAGACTAATTTATTTTTGTTAGTATTGATATTACGATAAGTGTTTCCGGACTTACTTTAGACATATTTTTCTGTTTTATTTTATTTTTTTACTTCCGTATTGTGTAGGATGTACATGAACACCCGCTCCTCTCGAGAACCTTTGGAAAACTTTATTCCCGAAGTAGAGGCATTTGCTCGAAGAACAAGGGTTGCTACACGGAAATTACAAAGAGATCTATCTGACGAAATGGAAAGAACGGGAGACGCGATTGCCAACACGGGCAACGATAATATAATAGCCCACAATCCAAACAATGGAGGCGCGCGGGCTGAGCATCCCGTAGTTCGAATTCAATCGATTCGGGACGGATTTCGGCCGAGGCTTGACCAAAATTATGGGGGAATTTCTTATATTCCTATCAACGTCCTAAATTTTGAATTGAAGCTGTCATTAATATCGATGGTTCACCAGAATCAGTTTGGTGGATTTGCCACGGAGGATCCGCACGCCCATTCATTCCACTTTATTCAAATTTATGACACCATAAAAATGAATGGGGTGTCAAGCGACGAAATAAGATTGAAGTTATTTCCGTTCTCTTTGAGAGAGAAGGCTCGTAGTTGGCTTGGAACCCTTGCTTCCGGGAGCATACGTACATGGGACGAGTTGGGTGAAAAATTTCTATTCAAATTCTTCCCTCCCAACAAGACCATGAGATTGAAAAGTGAAATCATGCAATTCCGGAAAATGGATTCAGAAATGTTATATGAGGCGTGGGAACGCTTCAAAGATTTGTTAAGGTGATGTCCTCGTCATGGGTTTCCGGAAGACCAACAAATGTGTTTCTTTTATAAATGGTTGGCTGGAGAAACGAGAAATCTTGTTGATGCATCGGCCGGAGGAGCACTACTAGCCAAAAGCGCAGAGGAAGCATATGAATTGATCGAGGAGATGACCATGAATAGCTATCAATGGCCTACCGAGAGGGCTAATGTTCGTAGAGTGGTTGAAGTTTCAGACTCGGATCCTATAAAGGCCTTAACTGTACAAATGTCGATTTTGACCAACCATTTGGGAGTTCTGACGAAGAGTGCAAATTAAAAAATAACTCCAAAAGGAAGTGCACCACCATCGGACCCGTTGGAGAAAGCTCATTACATCAATAACCATAATTTCAATAACCATCGAAATAATCCTCATCCGGGGTTTTATCATCCTTCAAATAGGAATCACGAGAATCTTAGCTATGGGAATTCGATAAATGTGTTGCAACCACCGACGGAATTTAAAGTGTCGAATGGTGAAATAATCGAAGAGTCCAAGCCAAATTCTAATCTAGAGAATATTTTGGCTACTTTTATGATGGAAACAAAAAGTCGGTTTACCCAAGATGAAGAAAAGCTTGATCGGATTAAACATCATGTGACTCAATTAACAACCACCATTGGAGCTCAAATGAGAAACTTAGAAATGCAAATCGGTCAATTGGCTAAGATTGTGGGGAACCAACATCAAAATGGTCAATTTCCAAGCAACATCGAGGAAAATCCAAAAACACAATGCAATGCTATTTTTTCGTGCACCATGAATGAATAGCTACCGGAATCGGAGAATGAAAACGAAGATGCAACCGTGTTGTCTAATAAAGATGATTTGATAATTAATGAGGTGAAGGATCGGTCCGATATTGAGCATATCGAGGAGAAGAAGAAATTTGAGGTTTTCATGCAAGACATGGCGTCAAAGAAAAAAGAATTGGAGCGCCTACCGACTAAGCTTAAGGATCCAGGGAGTTTTTCAATTCCTTTCTCTATTTTGGGTTGTTCATTAAATGATGTATTTGTTGATCATGGTTCAAGTGTCAATATATTGCCTTTGTCTATTTTCAGGACACTTGGATTATGAGAGTTGAGACCATCTCCAGTGAGCTTACAATTTATAGATCGATCTTTAGCTTACCCAAAGGGAACTGTGAAGGATGTAATTTTAAAAATTGATAAGTTCTCCTTTCCCATTGATTTTATAGTGCTTGATGATGATGGGAAACAAGATGGTCTAGTAATACTTGGATGTCCGTTCTTAGCCACTGCACGAGCTTTAATTTATGTGGATCAAGGAGAATTAACGATTAGGACGCATAGTCAAAATGTTGTATTTTCAACGACCCCTCGATTTGATGGATTGACAAATGGAGAACCTCCCGATAAAATTGCGCATAAACCGGATTGTAAGAGCTCGTCGAATGATCCGGGATGAAGGAAACATGCGTTTGGCTGAAGACGTTAAATTTAGCGCTGGTTGGGAGGCAACCCAACACTTGCGTCCGGCTGAAGACGTTAAACTTAGCGCTAATTGGGAGGCAACCCAATTGTGTCCAATTCGCAGGAAAAAGATCCGGAGACCAGAAGCGCACTTTCCAGGCTAGTACGGGCCGTGTCATTTGACACGGTAGGGTCGGGCATACAGACGTTTTTTGAGTTTCTGGGCAAATATGACACGGGCCGTGTTGTTTGACACAGTTGGGTCAGGTGGGCAGACGATTTTTGACAAATCTAAGCAGGTATGATACGAGGCATGTTCAACAAGGCCACTTCCCTCCGCCTAATCAATATGACCGGTTGTAAGTATTTCTTGACCAAAAGTTGTTATTTTTTAAATACTATACCCCCTTTGTGTCTACATTCTTTAATTCAAGTTTGGGGGGAGATATTGTGTCAAGATATACTTATATTGTTTGTTTTTTTAACACCTTGTTTTGTTTGTTTATTTTATTGTTTGTTTGTTTCTATTTTTTTTGAATTTTGGTGTGAAGATTTGCTTGGATTTTGGTGTGAATTGTTGTTTTTGAACTTGGTGTGTTTTGAGTATCATGTACTTGAATGAAACTCGAAAGAATGAACTCTTGTCTTGGATACCTCGGGATTTATTTTGTTATTTTGATATGCAAATCGAGGATAATTTGAAGAGGAAAAATTGTAGAATAATCAGAAGGGTGTGAAATTGAATAAATAGTTTAATATCTTGGAAATATGAACAAATCTAACTTGTGAGCTTTTGAGCCTTCGTGCATTATTTATGCAAGTTTCATTGTCGAGTGTATCATTCATGTTTTAAGACTCTAGAACTTGCCTTGATATCTTATTCAAAACTACAAGCGTGTGTGCAAATTAGTGAAAGTGATTTTAGGCGATTTTTATTGGCAACCCTTCAAACCTTTTGGCCAACCCGAAAATTTATTTCCCTAGTTAGCCCGATTGAGCTTAAAGCCTATTTCTTGTTAGCCACATTATGAGCTTTCCGTTCCATTATAAACTTTTGTCCCTATACTTGAGCTTATTAGAACAAATTGGCAAAAGAATGAAAAGATGTGTGGAGGCGATTAGGAAGATTGTTGGTTCAATTGCAATGATTCATCAAAATAAATTTGAAGGAAGAATGTTGTGATTATAATGATGATGTTGTCCACCACATGAAAAGAAAAAAACAAAGAGTGGGCACAAAAAAAGAAGAAAAAAGGAAACGAGATTTATTGGAGCGATAAGGAGGAAATAAAATAAATGGAGCAATAAGGAGGAATAAGGTTGCGATTCTCACTTCAAAAGCGCTTAATGCGATTATATTAAAATCAAGGGGTTGAAGGAAGAAAATTCCAAGGAAAACAAAATTTTGAGCTTCTAATTGAGCGAAGTGATTATTGAGATGATGTTCTAATTTGCTCAAGTCAAGTCACTTTAAGCCATACTTATCCTACCCTGACCAAAAAGCCTACATTACAACCAATAAAGTCCTTTTTGATTCACCACATTTGCATGCACAAATAGTAGTAGAGATGTAGACGATTGGCAAGCCTATGGAGATTCTTATTTCATTGAATGAGTTTTGAGCGTCACTTATCCCATTATACACTTTGAGAGTGAGGAAATACACTTGACCGGTGAGGTTTATATTTTTCAAGTATTGATTATGATGTTAAGGAAGCACTCTAGAGATTTGAATACTTTTTAGAACTCGACTTATTTATTACTTGAGGCGTATTGATGAATTTTCATAATGATCATTTGAGGTGTGTTGAGGGATGAGTTTTCTTAAGAGTGGTTATTTTGAAGTGCATTGCTCGAGACGATAAACGTTTAAGTTTGGGGATTTTGATAACACTCATTTTTACACATATTTTTATAAGGTTTATCCGGATTTTAAGATCCTAAAATGTGTAGAATTGTGTCGTTTGTACTCATATTGTGTTTGTTGGACTCGATCACGCTTGGGTACGTTTTATTTGATTTTACAGGTGTTTTAAGGACATTATCAATCAAGAACGAAATCTCAATCCCCAATACATATCAAGCAATGCGTAAACGAGAGAACAAGGCCTAAAACGATAAAGATTGAAGCACTACCTGTCGTATTTTCTAATTTCCAGATTCATTACTTCGAATCAAGACGTGTTCTATATATGTATGGATTCCTCATGAAATTAGATTCGCAACGATATATCATACGCTAAATTCCGAGGTGTATTGAGGGAGATATGGCTTCTAGACCACGGCTTCACAGTCCAGACCGTACACGGGCAGTGTCACAAGACACGGCCGGGTCTGCTGTCCAGAGAGTTTTTGCATTTTCTGGGACAGTATGACACGGGCCGTGTCACTTTTCGGTGGAAAAATCACTTTTTGACATTTTTTACAAGATTTAAGCAAAGAAAATGGTATTTTTGGCTTTATAAAAAGGGATATTTGGCTAGACTTGAGAGATATTCTGAATATTGGAGAGATTAGAATAGAGATGCCCAAAACGACCCAACCCGCCGGGTCGACCCGCCGACCCGAACCCGGCTGACCCGTGCAAGACCCGGACCCGTGCGACCCGTCAACCCGGACCCATGGTATACACGGGTGGGGTCCGGGTCGAGCTTCCCCCAACCCGTCGACCCGCCAGGCCGTCGACCGTGGAAATTAAAAAAAAAAAAAATTCAAAAATGGCCGTTGGACGTGGTCGGACCCGTGACCCGGCGGGTCTAACGGCTAGTCCGATTTTTAAAAAAAAATAAAAAAATTCCTAACTATAAGTACCCCCCTCCCCAACACAATTTTTCCACACCTTCAATACTATCTATCTCTCAAACTTTCATTGTTAATTGCTATACTACTTAATCTCTCTCTTTTTTTTTCGCATTTTATCATTATGTCGAGTTCTGACAAGGGAAAGGGTATTGCTACATCTCCCAAAAAATCCAAAATGTCCAAGTTCGAGCAAATGGGTCTTTGGGGCAAATCGAAGAAACCATCTGGAATAATTATTCGGGAGCCCCAAAACCAAACTCCACCGGTTTTGAAAATGAAAGTCAAGAACACGAATATGATGTTACACATGAAAATATCTATTACGGTAGTACAACAACTACCAAGTGAAGAAGAAGTTGATCTCAGGATTTCGGCGTGTCCCGAATCGTCAACAAGCGCAAAACATCGAAGAAATGGACCATGAAATCGATGAAGCTATGTTAAATCAAACATATGCAACATTCGAGCGCACTCTTCATGGCGTACCAACTCCGACGCAAAAATCAAAGTCGAAGCGTCCTGCGGCAAGCCAAGCTGAAGAAGAACCTCCTTATGTTGAGGAGTTATCGTCCGAGGAGGAAGAAAATGTGAAAGGCAGAGGAAGCAAGAAAACTAAAGCAAGAAACAAGCCTGCCCCTGTTGCAGAAAGGAGACCGGTATCCGTACTTTTTTCAAAACACTTTAAGAAGGAAAAAATGCCGGATGGTTCGATTAAGGTATCTTGCAACTACTGCTCGAAAGAGTATCCGTATAAAGCCGGGGATGGATATGGAAATTTTAAAAGGCATTTTGAAAATAACCATGCCTCGGTCCACGGAGAACAAAAGTCACAAAGTCAACTCAACTTCCAACCTTCTACTGGAGCCGGGCCAGACGGCAATCAAGGTATGTCTGAATCTCAACTTTATAAATATAATGAAAAAATTGCTAGAGAACAAATGGCAAAATTATGTGCACAAGAATCTTTACCTTTTAATTTTGCGGATAGTACGGGTTGGGAATACAGGATGCAAAATGCCTATAATCCTGCTATTAAAAGAATTCCACGTACCACAATGACTAGACAAGTAGTATACTTAGCCAAACAACATAAACTTGCACTACGAGCTTATTTTAGATCTATAAATCATAGAGTTTCTTTAGCTGCAGATACTTGGGCAGATTTTAAACAAAAAAATGATTATATGGGAATAACTATACACTAGATTGATGAAAATTGGAACTTAAACAAAAGATTACTTGTGTTTAAAAAATTTAATTGTACACATAGTGCAGATAATATAGCTAGAGCAATTATTAAAATTTTAACTTTTTATTGCTTAAAAGATAAAATTTTCACAATTGGTTTTGATAATGCTAGTTCTAATACTGCAAGTGTACCAGCATTAATACAAGCTTGCAATCCTGTTTTAGCGGGTCGATTATTTCATACTAGATGTATATGTCATATTCTAAATTTATGTGTACAAGATGCATTAAAATTTGTAGATGAGGCAATAGAACCAATTAGAAAATGTGTCTTCTTTTTACATAATCGCACTAAGTTAGCTAGACAATGGGTAAAAATTTTAAAGTCAAAACAAATTCAACCCAAATTTTTTACTCCAGACGTCAAACATAGATGGAACTCAACTTATGAGATGTTAAATTCAACTAATGAATATAAAAAATTATTGTGTGAATTTTTTGATACGTATTTTCACGTAGAAGGATTTTATTTATTGCCAACGCATCGATGAAACTAAAGATTTAATAAAACTATTAAGGGTTTTTTAAAATGCATCTAAAGATTTAAGTTGTTATTATTATCACAATTCTCCTTAATTTTTATTTCATTGTTTTTTTATTGTATCTGAAATGGATGCTTGTAGTAAATCCGAAAGTTTATCGAATGCTATTTACAATATGTGTTTAAAATGGCTAAAATACTTTAATCGTATTCATGATGTTTTCTTGATTAGTCTTGTTTTATCTCCCGATTTGAATTTAGCTCAAGTAGAACAATTACTTGAAATATATTATAATATTCTTAAAAATGTGGGTTTTCCTAATATTGAGGATCTGTTGAAAGTCAAACTTTATTTGAAAATATTCTGACGTTGAACAAGTAAAAATTGATTTGAAAAATAGTTTAGAAACTGTTTTTTCGAATATTCTTCTAAATATGGTGATAAGATTCAAACTCAAAAACAAGAACTAAGACTACAAATACATTTAACATGGAATTGACAGAACTCCCACTAACCCATTTCAACAACAACTCTATAATATAGCAAGAAATAGGGGTGGTAGTAACGTCGGTCAAAGAAATGACCTTAGTAGATATTATGCAACTAGTTTTGTGCTGGAGGATGACAATGCAGTACCTTTGATCTGTTGGATTGGTGGAAAAGAAGGGGAACCGAATTTCCCATACTTTCCATTATGGCACAAGAAATTCTTGCAGTGCCCGCATCCATGATCCCGTTGAGAGTGCTTTTAGTGAAGGAGGCTATATCTGGACGAGCGGAGATCCCGAATGACGCCAAAAATCTCGAGGCTCAAATGATACTTAAAGACGCAACAAAAGCCGAGTTACGAGATCAAGAAAATAAATGGGATGACCTATTAGCGGACCAAGATGCCTATCAAGAAGGCACTACCGAAGGAGAGTCTAGTCAAATGAGTCAAACCGATGATCAAGACGACGACGACATCGACTTCGACTAAAGGTAAGTAAGGTAAGTCAGGTAAGTAAAGAACTACGTAGGGCTTTGATTCCTCACGAGGATACATAGGCAATTTAATTTTAAGTGAAAACTTAAAATTAAATACAAGCCCATTTTTTTAACTCTTCTCAAGTAAAAGAACTACGTGGAGCTTTGATTCCTCACGGGGATACGTAGGCAATTTAATTTTAAGTAAAAACTTAAAATTAAATACAAGCTAATTTTTTCAAATGATTTCCTTTTTCACTTATAGTTATTTTTCGTGTATAAAATGATAACAAATAAAAGTTTTATATACATTTAAAAAAAAAAAAAAATTAGACGGGTCGACCCGTGACCCGGCGGGTCGGACCCGGACCCGTGGCCGACCCGTCGACCCGCCAACCCGTACATTTCATATGTACGGGTGGGGTCCGGGTCCTGTCCTGCCGACCCGGCGACCCGGCGGGTCCGACTCGGACCCGGACCCGGACCCGTGGTTGGGCACCTCTAGATTAGAGAGAGAAAAACACAAGATTGAGAGCTTTTCATCCAAAAAGAAGGAGATTTGAAGGGAATTCTTGAAGAACACTTCAAGAACATTTGAAGGCTTCAACCGGGATCAATCAAAACACCATTCGAGTTTTATCTTCTTCCTATCTTTTATTCATTTTGTTGTTTTATTTAGCATGAACATGATGAACATGATGATTATTAATCTTTCTTTCATTACCATGTCCGGATAAACTCGTTAGATTCCGGGCATGAGAGTACGTTGATTTGCTATGGTTTTGAGGGATTGATGATTATATATATAGTGTGATTTCTTTATCAAATACTTGGTTTTAATTCATGTTTAGACACTTGATCAATGTTTTTACATGTTTAACTTAATTGCTTATAATTCGAGAGAAGAAGGCATTAATAGGTTTCGAGTATTTGACGTAGTAAATTACGAGATTGAGAAATTGTTGATGAGCTATGATGATATTTAAATTTTATGAACATTTTGGAGTTAGATAATTTATAGTAAACGGAGACGTTGTTATAGGTTGTTTAATCTACGTTTTAATGCATCTCGAGAGGGACTTTAGAATATTGTTGTGATTATCATTTTGGAAACGCACTTAGAACTTTTGGAACCAATCCCGACTAAACTTAGTGATCAACGGAAACCGAGTCTTGGAATCTTTCTTTCTAAACTCTTTAAATTCTCTTTAATTCGGATATTTTCATTTGTTTAAATTAATTGTCATCATTTTATTTTATTTCGTTAACCATCCATCCACCTTTCGATCGTCTAGATAAAACCGGGAATATTATAATCTAGTACTCAATACAGTACGAATATTTAGTCTCTGTGGAATACGACCTTGCTCGCCGCTTTCTACACTTACTCCGTACACTTGCGGATTGTTTAAAAATATAGCGAACAACTTATCATTCTTTGTCAACCAATTTCTTTTTTGGGCATATTGAAGATTGAAACTTTGAAACCTTGAGCTGTTGAGAAAGGAAGAAGATTCAAGATTTAAAGATTATGTTCAACTATTTTTGATCTTTTGATGCCGAGTTGATACCTTTGTGTGATTGAATCAACTTTATTATTGTATCTTGTTCAACTGTATTGTTGAATTGTTAACCTGTTGTTTGGAACTTTAACTTGGACGGTTGCTTTTAAATGGAACTTTAGTACTTAAGATAGTATATTTTCATTATAGATATTCGTAGAATTGAGTTTTTTGATTGAGAAACCGATGAAAAAAAAAGATCATATAAACATAAAAAACAAAATCGTAATATTGTCGGAACCGAACCGAAAATTTCGGTTCGGCTTGTGTTCGGTTCCCAGAAAAAAAAAATATGGAACCGAACTCGAAATACATAATTCGGTTCGGGTTCGTTCCTGACAAAAAAAAAAATCAAAACCGAAAATTCCCAACCCTAGGTGTGACTATGTGCACATAAAGTAAGAAATACACATTTTACTCGAACAAAATAATGCTGAAAAACCAGAAGATTTCTAATCGTTATTCCATCAGCAACAAAGGTAGAATTCTCCACTTTTCTTTTCTTTTCATAACCAATTCTTGGTTCATGCTCAACATCAAAATCGCATGCTTCAAGCCCAACTCACGAACAAATATTGTCAGCCAAAACGACGACCTGACCAAATCCAACAGGTCTCAAGCCCATCATCACAAACTCAGTCCACACAATTTACACAACAAAGCCCAGAGCCAAATTCCAGTGGTGGTTCTTGCCGCCTGTCATGTCACCATCGTCAACCACCAAATCACACAGAAACTTATAGTTGAACTCACAACTACATAACCATTGATGCTGAGCGGATGCCTGTATCCAGGGCCGGACCTTCGTTGGGCGGAAAAGTCCGTCGACTCGGGGCCGAATAAATAGCAATGTGAAGGATCTAAAATTTTAACCTATTTAATAGCAACTAACATTGTAAATATATTACTCCCTCCTTCCGAACTGAAGCACAATATTTTAAGTAAAATTCGTGTGTTTTGAGATAATGATTGAATATGATAGATATAAAAGTTTGACAAGTATTTGATGGTAATCGTGTGGTATAAATTAAAGTTTAGAAGGTATTGAAGGTGAATGCTTGATGTAGATTAAAAACCGACACCCGCCGCCTCCCCCCTCTATTTTAATTTTTTTCATTTTTTATCCTTTGTTTTACTTTTTAGTATTTTTTGTTTTTTATCAATTTTATCTTATTTTATTTTAATATATTTAACATTAATATTCTTTTTTTGTTATTATTAAAATTAGTAGTTTCTCATATTTAATATATTATTTTAAAATATATTGTTAGAAAATAAGATAAATAAAAAATATATATAAAAATACATTATAAGAAAATATAATATAAAAAATATAATATTTTTACATATATTATTAAAATTAATAACTATAATAAATTAATTTTTCCGTGCAATCGGCATCACTCAATCTAGCATATCATCTTTGCTTTGAAATATCTATACAAAAAAGTACATTAAAAGCAGTAATTAAAATGAAAAATATAAGACGCAATAAAAGATATTAAAATGACAATCTAATTGGTAGATAGTACAACTATTCTGTTAATATAAAAAATTAAAATGACAATTCAGTTTGAAAAGAAAAATCATGAAAATATGTAAAAAAAAATACATATGAGAGTAAAATTATAAAATATAAATATATTAAATTAAGATTACAACAAAAATAAAAATTTTATTTGTATTAAGTTGAAAATAAAATTAAAATAATGTATTGTTTTTTAATTGACAAGAAAAAACTTAAAAATATAAAAAAGGATAAAATTGGTCCCCCCCCCCTTATTTTGTCAACTTAGGGGGGTGCTAGTAAAAGGAGGGGGAAATAACAGACCCCTTAAAAAAGTATAAGGTACATATCTGATGTGATTTGAAGTATTTAATAAAATATTATCGGAAGTCTTGTTCAACCAATGTTCGGGGGCAAAAAACAATCGTCATAACATCTCGGGCCGAAATGGATAAAAATTAATATCCCCTATCGAAGACATTACAAAATTATGTCTCGGGATGAAACGAGTCGAATTAATAGGACAAAACAGTCGAAATTGACATCCTGGGACAAAATATGTAGAAATAACACTTTATGACAAAAAGAGTAAAAAATAATATACCGGGACGAAAATAGTCGAAAATGACGTACCACGACAAAAAGTGTGGAAAATAACACTTATGGCCAAAAATATTTGGGAATAATGGCTTGAGGAGTAAAAGTTGAAAGTAATGTCTCGGGCAAAAACAGCCGATGATGACATCATAGGACAAAGCAGGTCGAAAGAACATTTTGTAGTGAAGTAGGTGGAAAATGGTAATAATATGGCTTATTTTTTGAGGTACAATGATTTAGAAATATACATAATTTGAATATAAAGATAAATAATATCCGAGTCTAAAACTTATTTTGGATATTAAAAAAAATGAAAACCCTCAGCTTAAATCATAAAAAGTTACTAGAAACTTGAACATAGCAGGTTGGTATTACTAATAGATAGATCAGAAAGAGTATTGAAGTAAGAGTGTGACGCAGATACCGGAAGAGTGATACCGGCCTAAGGCGACCGAGATTTGACCAATACAGTCCATTAACAATGAGAAAAGCGCAGGTTTTGGAAGCACTTGAGGGTAAGATGAATAGGGTCATCGAGTGGCCTACATCTCGTTCTAATGGGCCTGCCCAGCCGAAATCCGAGCTTTATTGTTGATTCCACAATGATTATGGGCATAAAACAGATGAGAGCAAACACCTCAAATACGAGATCGAAAGGCTGGTCCGAGCGGGACATCTAATGGAGTTCACATATCAGTAGAGGAATGGAGGCCAGAGTAAACCACCCATGCCCCAAGGGGAGACGGGGATGAAAAGAGAATCCCCTCGGGCACCCGCTGCTCCCCCAGCTAAGAAAGGAGTGATCCATAGGATATCAGGAGGACCAACCGATGGAAATTCTAATTAGGCCAGGAAATATCACACGCAAAAGGCTAAGTGTCATCAGTTCGAAAAGGTCGCCTTTGTGAGCAGCGGGCCTGTCATTCAGTTCGGTCCTGTGGATTATAGCGGGATACATGCGCCCCATAATGACGTACTGGTCATCACCGCAGAGATTGCCAGTTATGATGTGCAAAGAGTATTCATCGATATAGGAAGCTCGGTGGACATCTTGTTCTATGATTGTTTCAAACAAATGAACCTTGAGGTGGAATTAAATAAGGTAGATACGGCACTTTATGGGTTCTGCATGACCGAGGTGCAACCGGTCGGAGAAGTGGTGCTTCCGGTAGCACTAGGTCGGATACCTCATCGGAAGGTCAATACGCTTAGGTTTTTAGTGGTGGACACCAAATCGGCCTATAACGTCATTCTAGGGCGACCGGGGCTCAACAAGTTCGAAGGTGGCATCTACCGCACACATGAAAGTAAAATTCCCCATAGGAGGCGGGGTAGGTGAGGTAGCCGAGAATCATTTTATATCCCGATCTTGTTACCAAACAACGGTAAAACAGGGAGTACAACGCGGTAATAGGACGTCCGAGCTAGGAGGCCCGGATCCAGAGTTTAAAAATAATAAAAAATCAAAAGCGCCCGAGGAGGCTAAGGAAGAAGGTGTCAAGCCTAATGAGGAGTTGATGGAGATAGAATTGGTTCCTGGAAAGCCAGAAACGAAAACTTGCGTGGGAAATCGATTGGACGGTGGGATAAATGAAAGCCTTATCTGCTTGCTAAGGAGATTTGTGGACATTTTCACGTTCACGACCGAGGATCTGGTGGGAATCAGCCCAGCAGTCGCCGAGCACAGATTAAACATCGACCCAACCGTAAGGCCAGTGAAGCAGAAGAGGAGGCATTTTGGGCCGGAGATGGATGGGATCATTGGGGAAGAAGTTGACAAGCTCCTCCGAGCTGGGCACATAATGGAGATCCAGTTTCCGGAGTGGTTATCCAACGCTGTCATGGTAGGGAAAAGCCAAGGGAAGTGGAGAATGTGTAGGGACTTCCGAGACCTAAATAAAGCATATCCAAAGGATCACTACCCATTACCCCGCATAGATCAACTAGTGGACTCAACATCGGGGTGCGAGTTGCTCAGCATGATGGATGCCTCTCAGGGATATCATCAGATTCCCCTCGCACCCGAAGATAGAAAGAGGGTTAGCTTTGTGGTATCAAAAGGGACTTTTTGTTATGTACGCATGCCTTTCGGGCTAAAAAATGCGGGAGTCACGTATCAAATGATGGTTGACAGAATCTTTAAATCCCAAATCGGCAGAAACATGGAAGTTTACGTGGATGATATGCTAGTAAAAAGCGCAAAAGCGGGAGAGCATATCAAAGATCTAGAGGAAACGTTCGAAAATCTGTGCACGTACGGAATGAAGCCCAACCCATCAAAGTGTTCTTTTGGAGTAAAATCGGGAAAATTTCTGGGATACGTAGTCACAGAGCAAGGAATTGAGGTCAACCCGGAAAAGGTCAAAGCAGTACTACAAATGAATCCTCCAAAAAATATCAAGGATATCCAGGTACTAACAGGAAGAATAGCGGGGCTGAGCCGGTTTATATCACGCTCAGCTGAGAAGGGATTCCCATTTTTTAGACTCTTAAGAAAAGGGAACAAATTCGAATGGACCTCCGAAGCACAAACAGCATTCGAAAAATTAAAAGAGTATTTAGCCGAGCTACCTCTGCTCACCAAACCAATACCAGGAGAGGAGTTCATACTCTACTTGTCCGTAGGAGAGGGGGCAGTTAGCTCGGTCTTGCTAAGAGAAGAAGTGAGCAAGCAAAAGCCTATCTATTATAGAAGCCGAATTTTGCAAGGGGTAGAACGAAACTACTCCGAGCTAGAGAAGGGAGCACTGGCATTAGTAGTTACCGCTCAGCGATTGAGGCCATATTTCCTAGCCCATCGAATAAAGCTGCGAACCAACTTGCCCTTAAGAGAAACACTAGGGTAACCTAATGCGTCAGGTCGCCTGGTGAAGTGGGCGGTAGAGATGGGGGAATATGACATGGAGTATGAGCCGAGAATGGCGATTAAAGCTCAGGCCCTAGCGGATTTCATCCAAGAGGGGGCCATGCCATCGCCGCTGGAAGGACAGTGGCTACTACATGTAGATGGATCGGCAACAACCAGTGGCTCTGGGTCAGGGATAGTCCTCACTACCCCGGAGGGCGAGCAGCTAGAGTATGCCGTAAAATTCGATTTCAATGCCTTTAACAACGAGGCCGAGTACGAAGCCCTGGATAAGGTAATGCAGCTGGGAATAGACTTGGGTGCACGACGACTCATAGCTTATTCTGATTCTTCGCTGGTCACACAGCAGGTAGGAGGAAAATTTGAGATAAATGAGGAGCGGATGAAGAAGTATGTCGAAGAAGTGAAAGAAGCTGTCCAAAAACTAGGGGAATGGAAGTTGATCTATATTCCTAGGGTGGAAAATGTAAAAGCTGACTACTTAGCCAAAATGGGAAGCTCTTTTGTGGATTGTCGCTCACGGATAGTAACGATTTTAGGAGCAGCCCGGAGTAGCATCACGAAACAGGTGATGGAGGTGAACGAGATAGTAGACTGGCGAACTCCTTTGTTGGCATACCTGAGAAGAGCAGAACTACCAAATGAAAGGCAAGAGAGAGCGAAAATTGTATGAAGGGCAACGAGGTTTTGTTGCATTAACGATGAATTATACAAAAGATCCTACCTCGGTCCATACCTGAGGTGCATCTCGGAAGAAGAAGGGCGGGGTATACTGGAAGAAATTCATGAAAGATGTTGTGGTGATCACACCAAAGGAAGGGCGCTAATTAGCAAAACACTAAGAGTTGGCTTGTTCTGGCCGACAATGAGCAAGAAGGCGGTGGAGATGGTTAAGCGGTGCCAAAAATGTCAAATACACGCACCCTTAATATACATCCCAGCTGAAGATATGATCACCATGGGAGCACCCTGCCCTTTCGCTAAATGGGGAATCGATGTCATGGGGCAGTTAACACCTGGCTCGGGAGGAAGGAAGTTTTTAGTAGTAGCCATAGACTACTTCAGCACGTGGGTAGAGGCCGAGCCCGTGGCCACCATTACCGAGCAAAGAATTATAAGTTTTCTGTTTAACAACATTTGCTGCAGGTACGGAGCGCCTAAAATACTTATCTTAGATAATGGAACTCAATTCAATGGGAAAAGAACCCAGTCCTGGTGCGAGGGGATGCATATCAAGCGAAGGTTTGCAGCGGTTGCTCATTCGCAGACCAATGGACAAGTAGAGGTAACTAACAGAATAATCTTGCAAGGGATCAAAACCCGCTTAGACAAGGCCGGAGGAGGATGGGTGGACGAACTTATCTCGGTGCTATGGCCATACCGAACCACACCTAGATCATCGACGGGGGAAACGCCCTACAGTATGGTATATGGGTCCGAAGCTGTCATCATATTAGACGTATTTTTATGCGTTTATTTATCATTATTTTATATCCATTTTCAAGTCTAAATCTGCATAAATGAGCTTTTAATGCACTATTCTTATATGTTTTGCAGGAAATTGGAGTCCGGAAGCCTAAACGACGAAAAACGGGCGAAAATGACGATTTCTGGTCACGAGCCGCGGCACAAGGAAAGCGGGTCGCGGCACACACACGACACACCAAGACGCCGAGCGCACTGTATCGGGGGCCGCAGCACGGACTTACTGAGCCGCAGCCCATGAAGAAAAACTGTGCCCAAGGCTGCGCGCTGAACATTAGGGGCCGCGGCACGCACTTACTGAGCCGCGGCCCGCGGGGCGGTTTTGATGTGTTTACCGCGTTTCTGAGCCGTTTCTGAAGCCCATTTTCGACCTAATCTACGGACGCGTTTTGGAGATGAATGATTGTTATAAATAGGGATTAAAGGTTATCAAAGAAGAGGATCGAGGAGGAGGAGAAAACACCAAGGAGCAGAGAGCGAAAGCTAGAGAACGGAGGAATCCGAGTTCTTCGACTGCGTTTGATTTCTTTTATGCTTTCTTTGATTCGTTTTGTATTCTTATTTTCTAGCATGTCAGGCTAGAACCCCATTCTAGGATTTTGATGAAACCGAGGTTGTGAGATAGGAATATACTGATAGGAATTACGTGGCCTTTCTGAAGATTTCATACTTTTTGCCTACTGTCGAATTAATTCACCTAGGAATAGAGTGTGTTATTCGCCTTAGAAGATTCTATTGACCTCGGGAGAGGCGGTAGAGTATTTTAGCAATCTTCGCCTTCAATAAATTGGGAAATCATTAAATTCATTTAATCAAGAGCAATTCGGATAAACCGAGGTGGATTCACAATCCTAGATTAATTCCCTATTTAATCATCTTTCTTCGAAAATCGATTTTATTATTTAGTTTAATCCTTTATTAGTTTTTCTTTATTATTACTTGCATCCCCTATTTCAATTGTTCAAATAAAATTAGAATACGCATAAATTGGTAATTAGTAAGTCAGTCCTCGAGGGAACGATATCTTACTTATCACTTTATTACTTGCTTACGATAACGTGCACTTGCGTTCACCGAATTTCGCAACAAGTTTTTGGCGCCGTTGCCGAGGATTGATTTCTTTATTAATATCGATTTCAGTATTTCTAGTCTTAATTTGAACATTATTTTATTTTTGTGTAATTTATTTGTTTTCCTTTCAGGAATTTCTAGTTAGTGCATGAGAAAATTCGGTAACGAAGGCCTATTACCTTTGGATACTGAACTCGAGCGCACTCTTCGGAAAATCAAGAAGGAAAAGCGTGAGATACCGGCAAAAGACAACATGGCCGATAATACAGAAAATCACGGAGGAGACAATCTTATGCAGCAAGCTCAACCGGCATTGGCACTCCGTGATTATGCAATGCCACAAATAAATGCAAACTTTTTAGGGATTCGGCGTCCGACCATCCAAGCGAACAACTTCGAGATTAAGCCGGCTATTATTCAGATGGTGCAAGCAAGCCAATTTTGTGGACTGGCAAACGATGACCCCAACGCACACATCGCTTCATTTCTCGAGATATGTGACACTTCAAGAATAACGGTGTTACCGATGATGCTATTCGTCTGCGGCTTTTCCCTTTCTCTCTAAGGGACAAAGCCAAATTTTGGTTGAATTCACTACCACCGGGCTTTATCACGACTTGGGCGGAATTAGCACAAGCCTTCCTGGCTAAGTTCTTTCCACCATCAAAGACAGTGAGACTTAGGAACGAGATAACTACCTTCGGGAAATTTGAGATGGAATCACTTCATGAAGCTTGGGAGCGATACAAGGATTTATTACGGAGGTGCCCACACCATGGCCTACCGGATTGGCTACAAATATAAACCTTTTATAACGGATTGAGTGCTTCTACACGCACTCTTGTTGATGCAGCCGCTGGAGGAGCGTTAATGGGAAAGACTATGGCGGAAGCTCATTCTCTATTGGAGGCGATGGCTGCAAATGCTTATCAGTGGCGTTCCGAACGAGTAAACCCAAAGCGAGTTATGGGAGTTTCCGACAATGATCCAATATCTACGCTATCGGCCCAAGTTGCCGCCTTGACTCAGCAACTTCAAGCTTTTTCACATGCTCCTTCTACCGTTACCACAGAATCATGTAATTGGTGTAATGGGTCTCATCTTAGTGCAGAGTGCCAAGTCGTAAATCCTTTCGAGCAACCTCCGATGGAACAAGCTCAGTTTGTGGGGAACGGGAATCGGCAGAACAATCCGTATTCCAACATATATAATACGGGGTGGCGAAATCACCCCAACTTTTCATGGAAAATGGACAAAATTCAAACCAACCTCATTTTTCTCAACACCAACAGCAACCCCCTCTTGCTCCAAAGATCTCTCTAGAGGAGGCAATGGCGAAATTAGCAGCAAATACGAGTCAGTTCATGACCTATACGGAAGCAACCTTGCAAAACCATTCCGCCTCTATTCGCAACTTGGAAGTACAATTGGGTCAAATAGGTGTTAACAGCCCGCCCTGAGGGTACCTTGCCAAGTACAACCGAGACGAACCCTAGAGAGAGTATAAATGCCATTGGTTTGAGAAGCGGGAAGGAAGTGTATGAGCAGCCCGGGCAGAACAAAAAGAGAGGTGATGATGAGGAGAAGAAAAATTTGGCGACTGAGGAATCACAAATGTCTAGACCCTCGAAATTGTTTCAAGATAATCCGACAGCCTATGTGTAATACCCGTAATTTTGATTTCTGGTAATTTTCTATTTTTGACGGAAGTCCGTTTTAACGACTCTGTTGGGACCGTTTCGTCATCCTGAGAATGATTAATTATACACTTTTTGACATCCGAGTTCGTTTCGGTATTCTTTTGTTGAGTTCCGTGTTTCTTAACGACTTTTCCGCACTCGAGTTCGATTCTTGTGAATCTCGTTTGAAATTACTGTTTCGAGTTTCCCATAAGTCTGTTTAACTTTGTTAGAAGTGTTGTGAACTTCGGTTTGGTTATTCGATCATGTATCGTGATTTTCGGATGTTTTGGGCCGTTTTCGTAATTTCCCAAAGTTTGGGGTAATTACTTCGGTTGTCGAATTTCGAGCCTTCGGGTGGTCGGAATCGTGTGTTCTCTTAACTTTTAGATTCGTCTTTGCGAGTACTTCGTAACCGTATCTTCGATTCGTATTCAGATTCGGGTTTCGGTGTCGTTTTCTTGAGTTCAGTGTTATTAAACGACTTTTCCAAGTCTGAGTTCGACTTTGTTAAATCACCATTAATTTTTGGAAACTCCAAAAATTCTGAATCTTTTCAATATTATAAAGCATCAAGTTAGATTTCCAATGGTTCAAACGGTGAGTCAATCGGAGTCCGGACGAGAGAGTTATGTTCGAAATAGCTCAGGCACTCATTTTCCAGTTTTGGCCGAGCAGTCTGTACCCTGTGCCGCGGCACACTTAGGCTGGGCCGCGGCACACAGGGCAGATTAGCCTATTTCTGCGGATTTTGTGAGATGAATGCTCATTTCATCTCTTCCTTCATTCCTCCTTCTCTTGGGCGATCTTGTGGGCGATTTTTGGGCGGTTTGGCATCATCAATCCCAGATAACTTCATATTCTTCAAGTTCTTGGTATGGATTAACAATACCAACAATTGTTCTTCATCATTAATCCAAGGTAAATTCTTGAAACCTTACTTTTGGGTGAATTGGGGGGTTTTGTTCGTTTTCTCCGATTTAACCGTAATAACTTAGATTTGTGATGTATTGATGATTATTTAGATGTATTCTATCATTTCCCTTGTTATTCCATGGTTGGATCGTTTCGATTCGTTGTTTTGGTCGAGTTCTTAGTCAACGCCTTGAAGGTGTCCGACAAAAGGTCTTAGAGGGGGGATTGGGTGTTGTATGATTATTATCCATCGTACGATTGTTGATTTATCATTGGTATGACTTAGGGACGAAATTCTTGTGAAGAACTCGAGTCGGAACCCTTCCGTTCGTTGTCTTCTTCGGGGTCCGAGCTTCCCGGTCGAACCGTGTTCTTCGGAGTATTCGGTAGCGGTTATTAAGGCAAGTATATATTTATGAATGTGCGTTTTCGACTTTGAAAGTATGAAATATTAATGGCATGATTATTTCTATCCACTCTGGGGCGGGCCGATGGGTCCCCTGAGGGTTTCGTAGCCTCTGGTGCGATTCCACGGATGATATGAATGAACCACTCTGGGGCGGGCCGATAGGTCCCCTGAGGGTTCCGTAACCTCTGGTGCGCTTCCATGGTATTCATATATGTATTGATGCGATGCCATGAGATTTAGTTATTCCGGAATACTAGTCTTGAATTGATGAATTGACGGTTACATTTACTTTATTGTCGAGAAGTATTGTAGTTCATACTTGATATACTTGCACTAGCTATTCGACGGCTAACCCCTTTATGGGGGAAATACTTTTCATGTATTTCAGGTTACAGGAGAGCGGACAGGCAGGTATCGGATCGGCATGAAGATGATGGGCAAGTGTGATACTGTGTCTTTCCTCTGGTTGTGTTTCGTGTTTCTCCATTCAGTGTTGTTGTACTGGGATGGTATTGAATACTCGAGTATTGTTTTTCAGTTTTCCTTGATGTTCCGGCCTATGTTGCCGAGGTATTGATTTGTGTGGTGATGTATATGGTTTCATTGGTTATGGTTTTGAATACCATTTGTATTGTCCTTCTTTTCATTGTATCTAGACCTTCTCGGTCAAGTTTTACAGTTCCGCGCATGAATAGCCTTGTGGGTCCCACGGCGGGGCTCACGGTGCTGTAATATACCCTGAATAACTTGGGGGTGTTACAGAATATGGTATCAGAGCTTAGGTTTATGGATACCTAGGTTGTCGGTCTTTTGGGTCGATTGAGTCATCATTTGCCAACAGTATCACTACTCTGCCATCATCACAGTGCGACCGGTACTTGTAAGTCCTCTCACTCTTCTTGTATTTTTCTTAATCGTTTCGTTTTTAGCTTGGTATCCTTGGGAATTGGTCACTTTGAGAATGTGCGATTTCGATTATACTTACGCACGTGTGTGCCCTTCAGAATGTTGGATGTAAAGAGGAGGAGTCGTGGCCGTGGTCACAGACGTGAACTCTTCCTTGAGATTTTGTCAAATTGCTAATTGCGATATTAGTGTGTATCGGTATTGTGTTGAGACCTTGCTTGGGAGTTGCATGCTAATATCACGGGAGATCATCGACTTAATGTACGTGTAAGTATACTGTTTTGGTTATTCGTGTAATATCCGTAATTTTTTTCTATTTTTAGCAGTTTCCATTTTTGGTGTATGTTTATTTTTATCGACTCGCTTGTAACCGTTTCGACATTTTGAATCTATTTTGTTCTTGGAGTTTTTCCATCTGGACGAGTTTTGATGGTGTTTTCACGTAATTTCATTTTATGACATGTTTTGCCGTATGAACGTTCGACTCTTGTAACACTCGTTCGTTTTCGTTGTTTCTTGGATTGTACAAGTTCGTATGGTTGAGTTGGTCATGTGGAGACTTTCGGTTTGTAAATCCGACGTCGTTTCGTGATTTTCGGGCACTTGGGCCATTTTTGTAATTTCCTAATAGTTTAGGGAATCTTAGTTTCGTTGTCGCATTACGGACCCTCCGGTGGTCGGAATTGTATTTTCTTTCAGCGCTTAGTTCCGTCGTCTTGTAGGCTTCGCATCTATGTTCCTGGATTCTGGTCTCGTCGTACGTTTCGTGTTTTATACCCTCCATGCCACTTACTGGCGATGTGACATCAGCGATCTTTGAAGCTCTGTGTAGGTAGCGCACGCTACCCTGTTGCCTTGCGTGCGCTACGAAGTGCGATTAGCGTCGCTAACCCCTATTGTTAGCGTCGCTAACGAATGGTGGCGATTGCCACCGGATCACCTGACCCGTTAGCGCACGCTGCATATGGCAGTTAGCGTGCGCTAACTTGACAATTATATAAGCCAGCGGGCAGTTTTCAGAGCAGCAGTTTCATTCTTTTTCCTTCGTTTCTTCGACGTGCGACCTCAGAGGCGATTTCCATCAGTCCTGATCGGCGTTCTATTCACATTCCATCACCGTAGAGTCGTGCTAACATATTATCATCAGCATAATCGTCATCCATCATCCGAAATCAAGGTATTTTCGTCTAGAACCCTAACTCGTCAAATTTGGGGGTTTTCCGGGTTTTGCTAATTGGAACCGAATTATTCCAGTATGTTATGATATTCTTCACCGATTGTGATTGTTGAATGATTCCAAATCCAAATTCCTTGATTTTAATCCGCGAATTATCGATACGGGGAGATTTTGCGTAAACCCTCGCCCGTATCAATTGACCGTCTATTGTCGTATATTGTAACCGGGGTTATGGGTGTATTCCAGTAGAATATTGTTGTCCGTTGGGACTGAACTGTATTGATCCTTCGTTTAGGAACCATCGCTTTCCACGCGGACCGTTCGTAGTCGTGTTTCATCTCCGTTTCTTCAAGAATGTCTCAAAGGCAAGTACTTTACATTTGTTTACATGTTCTAGTATTTGAATTATGGCTATATGTGGTTGTTGTGGGGAGATATGTGTATGTTCACCTAGGGACGGTCCGACGGGGCCTCTAGGGATACGTATTGCCGTGTGTGTGCGTATCACGAACTGTGGTTAGCCACCCAGGGATGTCCGACGGGGCTCTGCGGGGTACGGTGGCCGTGAGTCTCGTGCCAACGGTTAACTTTAAATTATGATTTGTTGGAGATAATGTGTTTTGTGTGTACATCATAAATATTCCAGAATATAAAATGTTTTCTAAAATGACTTTTTGGCGCATATATTCATCTGATTAGAATGTAGTTCAAATGGATTGTACTTGCACTAGCAGTTGTCGCTAACCCCTTAAATGGGGGAAATACTTTTTGTATTTCAGGTATTGATCGTGGGGACAAGCGAGCACTAGAGCCGTATGAGGATGATGGGCGAGCATGATCTCGTCTTAAGTTGATTATTGATGTTCTATATGTCGAATATTTGATATCTTGCTTTGGGGATTTTGTTTTATAAAAACTGGTTTAAGTACTCGAGTACTTCTTTTGCAAAATTGTTAATGTTGTGTTCCTGTTTGGGAAATGGATTAATGTTGGAATTTATTGTCGGATTGTAATCTTATTTGAATTGTCGTATTATTGATCATTGTTGTCGTTGTCGAATGTCTTGTTTGGTATGTTAGCCTGGTGGATTCCACAATGTGGGGTCCGCGGCGCTGTAATATGCCCTGAATGTCTTGGGGGTGTTACAGAATATGGTATCAGAGCCAGGTTTATGGATACCTAGGCTGTCGGTCATTTGGGTCTAGTTAAGTGTCGTTTTTGGGACAGTATCACTGTTATGCCATCATCTCAGTACGCCGGTGCTCGTAAGTTTTCCTAACTTGACTCGTTTCACCGTTCTGTTCTATTCCTGTCTTAGTATCTTTTGCGTTTTGCGTTTGAATTGTACTTACCCGTTGCTTCTTCAGAATTCCTGCTGGTAGAGGACGCGGACGCGGTAGGGGACGTGGCGCAGCCGGTGGGGCGGCCATGTCCGATCACTCGGGAACTGATTCGGCGATGCCTTCCTTGTCGAACAGTGTTCCCCCTAGTTCCGGAGGTTAGTAGGACCAGTCTGCTAGCTCCGGTAATGCTCATGAGAATGTTGGGGTGGCCAACATTTTACAGCAGGTAGCGAACCAGATGACGCTACTGACTCAGGCCGTTCTGGTCGGCCATGCTAATGCCAACCCGGTTCCGCCTACTGGGTCCAGCAATGATAAGCTACTTCAGGACGTGATTCGTATGCGTCCTCATGATTTGATGGTGCTTGAGCCCTTACGGTTGGGAGAATTGGGTATTCGAGATGGAGAAAGTGTTTGAGGTCGCTAATTGCCCCGAGGAGAGGAAAGTACCCATTGCTCGGTACTTCCTCGCCAAGGAGGCGGCGGCGTGGTGGCAAGCGGTGAAACCGCGTGGCCGGCGACTACGTGGACAGAGTTCCGGGATCTGATGGAAGACGAATTCTGTCCGTGGCCAGTGAAAGAGGGGAGGATCCGAGCCTTCTTTGAGGCTAAGCCCCAAGATGTACCTATATCTCAAGCCATCAAAGACTACAATCAACAACTGCATTATGTGAGAAACCAAGTCCGAGATGAGCTTGATAAGATCCGCCACTTTGACATGCGGATGAAACTGAGGGTGCGCCACTACATGTCTGGTCTGGGGTGCACGACTTTGAAAGAATATCAGAATAAAGCTATGGCTTATGAGATGTCGTTTTCTGCGACAGAGACGGCAACCGAAGGAAAGAAGCAGAAGACCTCCGGTCAGTTTTCGGGAGGCAAGTCAGGAGGGTATCCGAAGGCCCAGTCTGGTTCGCGAGTCTTCGGGAGTCAGTCGCCATCAGTTGGTCGAGGAAACGGTTCTAGGTCTGCTCCTGCTGGTTCCGTTCGTGGTCCTACGTGCTTCAACTGCAGTCGTCCGGGCCACATGATGAGTGAGTGTGATAGGCCTCCGATTCAGTGTCTTGCTTGTGGTCGTATGGGTCATCGTGCTAAGTTTTGTACGGATGCAGCTCGGGCCCCAGTTACTCAGATATCAGCCCGGCCCGGAGAGCCGAGTGTGAATCGAGACAAGCGGTTCCTCGGCCCGAGTTTTGGTAGAGGTTGAGGTCGTGGTCGCCTTCTAGAGGGGAGCTTCTAGTGCGGGTGCATTCCGCCCGTGTGTACGAGATGAGACGAGCGGGAGATCCTGACGCGACGGTGGCCACAGTGCCGTCCACATCCTTGATCATCCTGTTTCCGTATTGTTCGATTCTGGTGCTACGCATTCTTTTATATCTATGGATTGTGTGCGTCGCCTGCATGTTGATTGCCTTGTTGCTTGTGAGCCTTTTGTTGTTAAACTTCCTAGTGGGGATAGCATCGTGGGGGATCGTGAGGTTAGAGATTTTCCAGTGAGTATCGCGGGGAGGGTTTGGCCTTCTAATCTGATTGCGGTAGATATTAGAGATGAGGATTTGATTCTGGGTGACGATTGGCTGGACCGTCATGGGGCGATCATGAATTATAGAACGAGGACGGTTTCGATGTTAGCCTCTGACGGTACCGAGCATTCCTTTGTAGGGCGTAAGCGGAGTAGCCAGAGATTTCTGATCAGTGCCTTAAAGGCGTTGAGACTTCTTCGAGGAGGTTGCACGGGTTATTGGTGTTACTCTTTGAGATCGGAAGAAGGGGGAGTCGAGCTCTCGTCTATTCCGGTAGTATGTGAGTATCCTGACGTTTTTCCAGATGAGTTGCCGGGTTTGCCACCGGACCGAGAGGTTGAATTTACCGTCGATTTAGAGCCGGGTGCAGCACCTATCTCTAAGACGCCATACCGGATGGCGCCTGCCGAGATGCTTGAGTTGAAGAAAGCTTGATTGGGAGAGTTGCTAGACATGGGATATATTCGACCGAGCGCTTCGCCTTGGGGCGCACCGGTCCTATTCGTAAAGAAGAAGGATGGGTCACTTCGTTTGTGTATCGACTACCGAGAGTTAAACAAAGTGACCATCAAAAACAAATATCCGCTTCCGAGGATTGACGACTTGTTTGATCAGTTGCAAGGGGCAACCGTGTTTTCGAAGATTGATTTGAGATCGGGGTATTATCAGCTCCGAGTGAAGGATACCGACATTCCGAAGACGGCCTTTCGGACGAGATACGGTCACTACGAGTTTGTGGTTATGCCTTTTGGGCTAACCAACGCACCAGCCGTGTTCATGCACCTTATGAACAAAGTCTTTATCGAGTACCTCGATAAGTGTGTAGTCGTTTTTATCGACGACATCCTGATTTACTCGAGGAGCGAGGAGGAGCACGCCCGTCATTTGCATATTGTGTTAGATATTTTGAGAACTCAGCATCTTTTTGCGAAGTTCTCAAAGTGTGAGTTTTGGTTACGGGAGGTTATGTTTCTCGGTCATGTGATCTCGGCCGAGGGTGTTCGTGTGGACCCACATAAGGTAGAGCGGTGTTGGATTGGCGCCGCCCAGAACGCGAAGGAGGTCCGATTTTAGGATTAGCGGGTATTACCGGATTCGTCGAGGGTTCTCTAAGCTCGCTCGGCCGACTCGATTATTCTGAAGTCGGAGAAGTTTGTGTGGACCGATGAGAGCGAGAATAGTTTTGAGGAGTTGAAGAAGCGGTTGTGACCGCTCCGTGTTGGCTTTACCGAGTGGTAATGATGGTTTCTCCGTTTATAGTGATGCTTGGGCCAAGGGCTCGGATGCGTACTTATGCAAGACGGGAGGACGATTGCCTATGCTTCCGTCGGTTGAAACCGTATGAATTGAATTACCCTACGCACGATCTTGAGTTGGCCGCGATTGTGTTTGCGTTGAAAATATGGCGTCATTAGTTGTATTGCTCGTCGTGTCGATTTTCACCGATCACAAGAGCACGAAGTACATCTTCACGCGAAGGAGCTTAATATGAGACAGAGGAGATGGTTGGGCGATTAAGGATTACGATCTTGAGATCCTCTATCATCCGGGCAAGGCTAATGTGGTAGCAGATGCCTTGAGCCGGAAATCGGTATCGCTTCGGGCGCTTGAGTTACTCACGGCCCAGTCGGGACTTCAGCGAGAGTTTATGAGGTTGAGCATCGAGATTGTACTGCCAGAGAGTTCCGGGCAGTTGCGTACTCTTGAGATTTCTTCATCTCTGGTCGAGGACATTAAGTCGGGACAGTTAGAGGATCCAATGTTTATTCAGCTTCGAGAGAGTGTAGGAAAGGGGAAAGCCCCGGGATTCGTTATTCATGAGGACGGTGTGTTGAGATTCCGAGGTCGGTTGTGTGTTCCGAACGACTCGGAACTGAGACAGAGCATTATGCGAGAGGCTCATGCGTCACCATACTCAGTCCATCCGGGCTCGAGTAAGATGTATAAAGATCTGAGGAAGAATTTCTGGTGGAGCGATATGAAGAAGGAGGTAGTTCAGTTTGTAGCTAAGTGTTTGACTTGTCAGCAAGTCAAGATTGAGCATCAACGGCCAGCCGGATTATTGAAACCACTTCCCGTTCCGGAATGGAAGTGGGAGGACATCTCTATGGATTTTGTCACGAGGTTACCGAGGACGAAGACTGGTATGAATATGGTATGGGTGATTGTAGACCGACTGACTAAGTCGGCACATTTTCTGGGCATCAAGGATACTTGGGGTTCAGAAAAGTTGGCTCGTATTTTTATCACTCAGATAGTGAGGCTTCATGGTACGCCGAGGACCATTATTTCAGACAGAGATGGCCGATTTGTATCGCATTTTTGGCAGGCAGTGCATAAGACATTGGGGACTCACCTACGTTTGAGCACTTCGTTCCATCCCCAGACCGATGGGCAGTCCGAACGTACCATTCAGACGTTCGAGGATTTGATGCGCGCGTGTGCGTTAGATTGGAGTAGTAACTGGGAGGATCATTTGGCCTTGATTGAGTTTACTTATAATAATAGCTGGCACGCGTCGATTAAGATGGCACCGTATGAGGCACTTTATGGCCGACGTTGCCGATCACCGATATGTTGGGATGAGCCGTCCGATTTGGTTGGCACCGAGCCGGACCTTGTGTTGGAGACGAGGGAGAAAATCGAATTGATTAGAAAGAGGATGTTGGCTGCTCAGAGTCGACAAAAGTCTTACGCGGATGTTAGGCGTAGACCTTTGGAGTTTGAGGTGGGGGATCATGTTCTGTTGAGAGTGTCTCCGACGAAGGGAGTTTTCCGTTTTGGGAGGAAGGGGAAACTCAGCCCGAGATATATTGGACCTTTCGAGGTATTGGAGAGAGTCGGTGAGTTAGCGTACCGTTTAGCTTTACCTCCGTCTTTGAGTCATGTTCATAGCATATTTCACGTTTCTCAGTTGAGGAAGTACGTTCCGGACCCGTCCCACATTATTGACTTTGGGGACGTGGAGATCGAGAAGGATGTTACGTTTGAAGAGAGGCCCGCCAGAATTTTGGAGTGTCGTGACAAACAGTTAAGGCACAAAACCATTCCTTTGGTTAAGGTGCAATGGTCGAGGCACGGAGTAGAAGAAGCGACGTGGGAGCTATAGGAGGATATGCGTTCGAGATACCCCGAGCTTTTTGATTCTTAAGTTTCGGGACGAAACTTTATTTTAGAGGGGGAGAATGTAATATCCGTAATTTTTTTCTATTTTTAGCAGTTTCCATTTTTGGTGTATATTTATTTTTATCGACTCGCTTGTAACCGTTTCGACATTTTGAATCTATTTTGTTCTTGGAGTTTTTCCATCTGGACGAGTTTTGATGGTGTTTTCACGTAATTTCATTTTATGACATGTTTTGCCGTATGAACGTTCGACTCTTGTAACACTCGTTCGTTTTCGTTGTTTCTTTGTTTGTACAAGTTCGTATGGTTGAGTTGGTCATGTGGAGACTTTCGGTTTGTAAATCCGACGTCGTTTCGTGATTTTCGGGCACTTGGGCCATTTTTGTAATTTCCTAATAGTTTAGGGAATCTTAGTTTCGTTGTCGCATTACGGACCCTCCGGTGGTCGGAATTGTATTTTATTTCAGCGCTTAGTTCCGTCGTCTTGTAGGCTTCGCATCTATGTTCCTGGATTCTGGTCTCGTCGTACGTTTCGTGTTTTATACCTCGGCATGACTTCATCGGCCGATGTGACATCGCAGCCGAATCTTTGGCTGCATGTAGGTAGCGCACGCTACCCTGTTGCCTTGCGTGCGCTACAAGTGCGATTAGCGACGCTAACCCCTATTGTTAGCGTACGCTAACGAATGGTGGCGATAGCCCTTTGGTATCGCCACGGCCCCGTTAGCGCACGCTACATATGGCGATTAGCGGCGCTAACTTCACAATTATATAAGCCCAATGCGATTTTGAAGCAGATTTCATTCTTTTTCCTTCGTTTCTTGACGTGCAACCTCGCAGGCGATTTCCATCATCCCGATCGGCGTTCTATTCACATTCCATCACCGTAGAGTCGTGCTAACATATTATCATCAGCATAATCGTCATCCATCATCCGAAATCAAGGTATTTTCGTCTAGAACCCTAACTCGTCAAATTTGGGGGGTTTTCCGGGTTTTTCTAATTGGAACCGAATTATTCCAGTATGTTATGATATTCTTCACCGATTGTGATTGTTGAATGATTCCAAATCCAAATTCCTTGATTTTAATCCGCGAATTATCGATACGGGGAGATTTTGCGTAAACCCTCGCCCGTATCAATTGACCGTCTATTGTCGTATATTGTAACCGGGGTTATGGGTGTATTCCAGTAGAATATTGTTGTCCGTTGGGACTGAACTGTATTGATCCTTCGTTTAGGAACCGTCGCTTTCCACCCGGACCGTTCGTAGTCATATTTCATCTCCGTTTCTTCAAGAATGTCTCAAAGACAAGTACTTTACATTTGTTTACATGTTCTAGTATTTGAATTATGGCTATATGTGGTTGTTGTGGGGAGATATGTGTATGTTCACCTAGGGACGGTCCGACGGGGCCTCTAGGGATACGTATTGCCGTGTGTGTGCGTATCACGAACTGTGGTTAGCCACCCAGGGATGTCCGACGGGGCTCTGCGGGGTACGGTGGCCGTGAGTCTCGTGCCAACGGTTAACTTTGAATTATGATTTGTTGGAGATAATGTGTTTTGTGTGTACATCATAAATATTCCGGAATATAAAATGTTTTCTAAAATGACTTTTGGCGCATATATTCATCTGATTAGAATGTAGTTCAAATGGTTTGTTCTTGCACTATCAGTTGTCGCTAACCCCTTTAATGGGGGAAATACTTTTTGTATTTCAGGTATTGATCGTGGGGACAAGCGAGCACTAGAGCCGTATGAGGATGATGGGCGAGCATGATACTGTCCAGAAGTTGATTATTGATGTTCTATATGTCGAATATTTGATATCTTGCTTTGGGGATTTTGTTTTATAAAAACTGGTTTAAGTACTCGAGTACTTCTTTTGCAAAATTGTTAATGTTGTGTTCCTGTTTGGGAAATGGATTAATGTTGGAATTTATTGTCGGATTGTAATCTTATTTGAATTGTCGTATTATTGATCATTGTTGTCGTTGTCGAATGTCTTGTTTGGTATGTTAGCCTGGTGGATTCCACAGTGTGGGGTCCGCGGCGCTGTAATATGCCCTGAATGTCTTGGGGGTGTTACAATTCGCTGGTGGCGGTGTCTGATTGCTTTCGTGATGAGTTGGGAAATTTTGGATTGATCTGTTGTTTGTGACAAGATTGCAAGTTTCGAGGACGAAATTTATTCTAAGGCGATATCCCGACTTTTAGTACGTAATATCCGGATTTCAGTATAAATTTTTCGTGCTATTTTATCTGAGATATACTGGATAGATTGGTGTCTATACAGTATGGATAAAATAATTGGAAGACTGAGATAGTTGTATTAGTATAATTGTCGTAGTTGGTCGACAATTACATTTGAAGATATCGTGTGTCATGTTATCGTACTTTTGATATTGGGTATATCATATGAGAATATTATCAGGTTGTATATATGTATTCAATATGTCGTGTATATACATCTAGTATATCAAGACGACGGATAAGAATAGCGGAAAATGGCTAAGTACAGCCACGTTAGCGCACGCTACAAGATATGCCTAGCGCACGCTAAGATATATATACTTAGCGTACGCCACGGTGCATACTTAGCACACGCTAAGAGGTTTGAGTTACGTACGCTAAGGAGGACCCCTAACGTACGCAAGGTATTCTGGATAAGGTCCGGAAGGTGGCCGACAGGTAGGCCCAGACTATTTATTATCAACGATTAGCGCGCGCTAAGGTCGAGGAATAGCGCACGCTACTGAGCATTTCACTGTATCAAGTCAACGCCTTTTTGCGTACGCTAATGCATGGGCATTACGTACGTTAGATGAATTTCGAAGCAATGCTGTAGCTTCTGGACTGCCCGATAGTGCATGCTATCAAGGAAGGATAGCGTACGCTAGATCTGTAGCGCACGCTAAATATAAGGTCTAGCGCGCGCTAGTGATGTGTTTTATAAAGAGGATAGACGAGTGCTGAGAGGCATTTTGTCCATTCTCCTTGCTTCAGTCAATAGAGAGAGCCTTGGGGAGAACTTGAAGTTCCTAAACATTGAGAGATAATCCTCTTAAACAAGATTACGATGGAGAGCTCGGATTTAAGTATTGTTCTTGAACTTTTGATGATTCTTGGAATGGAGTTCAATTATTCTTCTTCGTGGTTCGTCCATACAAGGTAATCCTCGTATCCCTTTGATAGTGGTTCGTTTCTTTTTAAAGGATTACTACTTGGGAGGGAGCATGTTGGGATCATCATGTGATAATGTTATATGAGATTTATTGGAATTGTAATAAGAGATTTCGGATGTTGATATGATTATTGACATCTTCTTCATATGATGATAATGGTTTTGTTGCGATTCTTGAGGTTGTATGAATGGCATGATGAAGAAAATGGTAACATGGAGATATATATACCTCAGATATGTTGTTCTGAACGTGATTTTGGATATTTCATGTTCTTGAAGAACTCCTGAATTATACGAGGTGATGAAAATTTATAAGTGTTGATGTTTTGAAAATGAATATGGAATATTCATATCTAGAGATAAATTATGTGTTTGAAATAATATTCGCATAGGAATACGAATGCGATTATGAGTTTGATGAGCCTATTATTCATCTCTGAATTTGGAAGCCCATACGCCTGGAGCAAATATTCAAGTCGAATGATTGGATTGTTTGATAACCTTTTTAATATGATTATCTATTATTTTGAACCAATCGGATGGTTCGAATTAATGATAGTCATAGGTAAATTTTAACGATGGATTTACGAGAAGGGAACCTTGTCAATTCGTATTTAAGAGTTGAGTTTGGAATCGATAACATTTAGACCCTTATTATTGGTCTGAATTGGTTGCTGATATGATCATCGGATTTCGGCTCGTATTGTGGACATAAATTCGTGAGGGCCTAAGTTGGATAGTTCAGACTGTGTTTAATCGAGATATTGTGGAACCGATGAGTTGTGGCCTTGTTGTATTGATATTGATCGTTATCAAACCTGTTGATTATTAATCCTTCGTTTTACAATAAGATATGATATTTGATCATGGATTATGACTGTTGTGATGCGGTTGAGGTTGAAGAGTTCGTAATTAGCTTGGTCGGGACTGAGGAACTCGTAGACGAAATTAACTGAATTGGTAACAGTTCGTTGTATTGATATCGAGGCAAGTTTTATACTTGTACTAATCAATGAGATTAATGTTATCATGTAGGTGTACGAATGTGTGTATCATTTCGAGACTTGGTCTCTTTATGATTTTGTTGATATCAGGGGATTGTTTGATACGACACCCGTCGGCAAATTATGCCAAATGTTACTGTTGTTCGTAAATGGCCGGTTCAAGGCATTGCGATACTTGTTGGTAAAGTTCCTGTCAATAGCCGGTTCGCGGTATCGACATATCGATTGTGATTGTGATGGATGTTCCATTGAGATATTGTGGTGATCGTCGTTATTGATATCGGTGTTTTTCTATTGATATTATATTAACCGATTGAAGGCATTGATGTATTCGATTATCATCTTCGTTATTGGTAACCGATTAAATGTGCCGAGACATCCGTTTTATCGTTGTTATCGAATTGCTGTTCTAAGGTAATCGAAGTATTGATTTGGGACTGTCAAGGATAGTTCCCATCCGTTGAGTCGTTATCGATTGGTCGTTCTAAGACAATCGAGGTATTGAATTGGAATCGCCGAGGATAGTGCCCATCCGTGAGTTATTATTGTCGTGTTGGCCGACTCAAGGCAGCACACTATTATTCTTGTGAACTCGGTAATTTTGTGATCGTTGAAGGTTGAGGATTTCCCGGATGGTTGTGTTGTGATTGTTGTTCGTGTTAATCGGTCCTTAGAGATTTTGATCCCAAGATGGTTGTTTTGAATATTGTTGGTCGTGTCGATCTTTCATTATTCATGTGTCATCGTTCACTTGGTGAGTCGTATGATCCGTATTGGATATATTATCCTTTGAGTTTCGTTGTCATGTTGTATCATGGCATATCTGGAATCATATCTGCGTGCCGATTGGTTATGTGTATGTTGGGATAAGTAATTTTGTTTTGATAATTGCCAAACAACAAAGCTTGATACAACAAGCCCTGTATCTAAAGCCGGTTGAAGTTGCAATCCTGTATCGAAGACCTTCGGATAGCGCCAGCATACAGCAAGTTCTCGCGCTACCAAGATACAGCAACAAAGTCTAAACGCCAAATATGGAAGCTGTCTCGACATCAATACAGCACCCTTCCATACAGCGTCAGACTTGTCCATTTATGCCTACAGCACAAGTGGATACAGCAGTCTCATCGAAACAGGACTGAAGACCGTTTGAGAAGGAATCTTTAGTATTCACTAAAGTCAAGTCCCGTTCGATAAAGAAGTATTTAAATACTGAAAGGATAAAGTATTTAAATACTGAAGCTGTCAGAGATCTTCAAATCCCTTAATATCCGGATCCTGGTCTATTCAAGTCAACTATCGAATCCTGCCCAACAGATCTATCTCAACGGATATATCCAAGAATGCTATATATATCCCCAGAAATTGAAGATCAAATACGAACAACCACAACGAAATCAGTCACCAAGTGAAGAAGCTGTTATTATATACATCAGAGCAAAACATATCTCCAGAATCTTTCTGCAAATCAGATCTAAAGAGATATACAGTGCTCAATATCAAGAACAGCTATCATCAGATCTTGATATTCAAAGCTGCTGTTCTTACCCGGTTACCTATCTTTTTACCTTTGTGTAAAAACCGAGCTCTGTGTGAACTCAACAAGTTATTCTGACCTGTGTGGGACGAATAAGAGGACGAAGCTTTGGAACTGTGTGTGAAGAAGCTAGTCAAGAAGGAAGCTTTAACCAATCTGTGTGAACGGTTGAAAGCGACATTCTTTGTATCAATCTGTGTGAACGATACAAGGATAGGTTTGATTATAGATACATAGTCGTGTACGCAGTATTTATAACAAACGTTTTACTCCTGTGTGGAGGACCAGTGGACGTAGAGGGGTTTACCTCGAACCACTTAATTACTGTGTTATTTACCTTTAGCTTTTACTGTTTTCATAACTGTGATTTATTCAAGTATACACTGCAAAACCCTGTACGCACCAAGCTAACAGGAGATCAAACCGAGTTGTCAGACGACGCAACTTCATCGTATTAGAGACTTCCGCTACGCACTCAGATTCGAAAAACCATACAGCCTGTTGCTTAAACATTTCCCAAGCTGTATCGAGTATACTTAAGTTAAGGGGACCAACAATTGGTATCGGAGCGGTTGATTCTAAAAAGAATCAGTCGCATTTTTAACTGAATCAGATCCTTAAAAATACTTATTTTCGAAAACAGTCCTTGCAATTCCCATCTTCTAATATGGATACCTTTATGTCTAAAAAGATATCTATGTTTCACATTAACGAGTTTGATGACTGGAGAAACAGGATGAAGAACAAACTCAAAGCCTTCATTGGAGAATCAAAAGCTCCGCCCGCATCAACAAAGACCGAAGAATATCTTCAGGTGGTCACTGATAGTGATTCGTCAGATGATGAGCTAGAGGATAGAGCCTATGTGTGCTCTATGGCCGAAGTTAAAGAAGAAAATGAAGACGACGATGATGATGAGGTAAGCTCCACCTCAACTATACCTATAAATGCATCTCATACTTTTGAAAATATGTTGAATGAATTTAATAACATTCAAAAGGCCCATGAGATATTAAAAAGAGAAAACGCCCAGCTTGAAATTTCCAACTTAGAGCTGAAGGAAGAAAACGACTTGCTGAAGGAAAATTACGAAAATATGTCAGTTGATTGCGAAAACAGCAAAGTCAATTTAGAAAAACTCATGGAGAGCAATCATCAACTTGCTCACAATCTAAATGAGACTAAGTCTCATCTTGAAAGCAATACAAATGATTTGGCCCTACTCGAAGCCAAAGTAAAATCACTCGAGAAACGTGAAGGAGAATTAGAGACAATCTTGAAATCCTCTAAAAGAATGGAAGAGATCCTAAGCACTGGGCAACATGCTCATGATAAACGTGGCTTAGGGTACAACTCGTTCTCCAACAAAGAAAAATCTAGTACGGTATTCGTCAAGAGTGAGGAATCCATTCCTGTATCGAGAGAAGTTCCGAGTCCTGAGAAGGAACCCTTTGCACCGCGAACAGCAAAAGCTGCTATTCCGCCCCCGCAATCCTATTCTAGACAGCGGAATCCTCAGCCATTCAGACCTGAAAGGCGCAATCCACAGCATGCTCCACAAGCATATCATAAGCGCCAACATCCGTCCAGAGGGAAAGCTGTATCGAATTATCCAAGGCCCGTACGGCAGTACTGTCAGTACAGCACGCCGAGGTATTGGATACAAGAGCCCCGTTATCCCTCGAGACAGCAAGTGCCCGTTCAGTATCATCAACAGCGTTGGGAATCCAACTGGAGACCCAGAAGGCAAGCTGTTAGGCCAAAGAAAATGGCTCCACCTTCGAGACGACAATCGCACTGGAATAACAACTATAATTCTCGATTTTTCATGCATTATAATTATCATGATTACAACGACTACGTGCCTGCCCACGTAGATATCGATATAATGGTCCAAAAGTAGCCTACAACAAACAAATTGTTGCCCGGCAAATTTGGGTACCGAAAGGCACTATCACACCAGGACCCAAATTTACTTGATACCTATGCGTCGACATGAATCGGAAACGCTACAGCCAGAAATCCCTGTAAGTTTTCTATGCTTTTACTCATTAAGTGAGGGGGAATGCTGTAAGAACCAAGAATACAAGATTCAGCGTTAATTATCTCGTACACTGCACCTGTCAATACAAAGACCGTAGTGAACAAAGAACTATGAATCCTACAGCTGACATGTGCAATAATTAAGGGGGAATACAGTACGACCCATGAATACAGCATTAATCCTAACATTAATTGAATCCTGTATGTACCTTTTTAGGGGGAACACTATATTATTCGAGGATACAGTTTGTTGTTTAAAACAAATTTTATCGTATTATTACTGTAAGAACTCGTCTGCGAACAGTTCATAGGTTCAGTTGTACTCAACTAGATCAAATGTAAGATTGTGCTTGTGCGCCAATCATAAGTTTAAGATGTAATACTCTTTCCTATTAGATGCTATCATTTTAGAACTTGCCTGCGAGCAGTTCACATTTCTTTTAGACTAAGTGCTGAAGACCAGATCATTTGACAGAAGATCAAGAAGTCTGCTCAAGACATTATCAGTGGAGATAAATATCTCCTGTATCGAAGTCTTCTCATAGTACCAACAATTGGAAATTATCAAAAAAGGGGAAATTGTTTTTAGAAGCTTTGGCATAGTCAAGGAATTTTGGAAAGAAGGTTTGGAAATTATCAAAAAGGGGGAAATTGTTGGGATAAGTAATTTTGTTTTGATAATTGCCAAACAACAAAGCTTGATACAACAAGCCCTGTATCTAAAGCCGGTTGAAGTTGCAATCCTGTATCGAAGACCTTCGGATAGCGCCAGCATACAGCAAGTTCTCGCGCTACCAAGATACAGCAACAAAGTCTAAACGCCAAATATGGAAGCTGTCTCGACATCAATACAGCACCCTTCCATACAAATACGACTTGTCCATTTATGCCTACAAAGACAAGTGGATACGGATAGCCTCATCAAAGCAGATCAAGACCGTTTGAGAAGGAATCTTTAGTATTCACTAAAGTCAAGTCCCATTCGATAAAGAAGTATTTAAATACTGAAAGGATAAAGTATTTAAATACTGAAGCTGTCAGAGATCTTCATATCCCTTAATATCCGGATCCTGGTCTATTCAAGTCAACTATCGAATCCTGCCCAACGGATCTATCTCAACGGATATATCCAAGAATGCTATATATATCCCCAGAAATTGAAGATCAAATACGAACAACCACAACGAAATCAGTCACCAAGTGAAGAAGCTGTTATTATATACATCAGAGCAAAACATATCTCCAGAATCTTTCTGCAAATCAGATCTAAAGAGATATACAGTGCTCAATATCAAGAACAGCTATCATCAGATCTTGATATTCAAAGCTGCTGTTCTTACCCGGTTACCTACCTTTTTACCTTTGTGTAAAAACCGAGCTCTGTGTGAACTCAACAAGTTATTCTGACCTGTGTGGGACGAATAAGAGGACGAAGCTTTGGAACTGTGTGTGAAGAAGCTAGTCAAGAAGGAAGCTTCAACCAATCTGTGTGAACGGTTGAAAGCGACATTCTTTGTATCAATCTGTGTGAACGATACAAGGATAGGTTTGATTATAGATACATAGTTGTGTACGCAGTATTTATAACAAACGTTTTACTCCTGTGTGGAGGACCAGTGGACGTAGAGGGGTTTACCTCGAACCACTTAATTACTGTGTTATTTACCTTTAGCTTTTACTATTTTCATAACTGTGATTTATTCAAGTATACACTGCAAAACCCTGTACGCACCAAGCTAACAGGAGATCAAACCGAGTTGCTGTATCGACTGCAACTTACTGTATTAGAGACTTCCGCTACGCACTCAGATTCGAAAAACCATACAGCCTGTTGCTTAAACATTTCCCAAGCTGTATCGAGTATACTTAAGTTAAGGGGACCAACAGTGTAGGATTTTTAGCCAGGCACACGATGGTCATGCGTGGATGTTTCCGCATTGGACCGTGCACACGAGACGTAGTTCGTGAGGCTAATTAGGTACATTGTCACCCGTATATTCTGGATTCCGTATACGGGGTGGACATGTGCACGTACATATTTCCGGATCGGGCGTACTGTGATGTCCCTCTTGAGCCTTATTGTTTGGTCGTTCGTAGTCCATGTTGTATTGGATATGTCCGACGATTTGCGACTGGTTGTTCATACACCGAGGGGTATGTCCGATACCAGTTTGTTTCTTTGAGATCTCAGATGTGATGATTCTGACTTGGTGAGGGGCTTTCAGGCCATTGTGATGTATCGGTATTTTCCGTTGGGGCCTTCGGGCATAGTGATTCGTATCTATTTCGGCATTGGTTTGGTTTACCTTCGGGTGATGTATTATTGTGTTCTATATTGATGATTCGCCGTTTGGGCATAAGTTTTCGATTCTTGTGTATCTCGTTAAGTGTTTCCTATCGGGATATTTTTTCGCCCTACTTGTTTTAAGTTTCGGGACGAAACTTCTTTTAAGGAGGGTAGAATGTAATACCCGTAATTTTGATTTTCGGCAATTTTCTATTTTTGGCGGAAGTCCGTTTTGACGACTCGCTTGGGACCGTTTCGTCTTCCTGAGAATGATTAATTCTACACTTTTTGACATCCGAGTTCGTTTCGGTATTCTTTTGTTGAGTTCTGTGTTTCTTAACGATTTTTCCGCACTCGAGTTCGATTCTTGTGAATCTCGTTCGAAAATACTGTTTCGAGTTTCCCGTAAGTCCGTTTAACTTTGTTAGACGTGTTGTGAACTTCGGTTTGGTTTTTCGATCACGTATCGTGATTTTCGGACGTTTTGGGCCGTTTTCGTAATTTCCCAAAGTTTGGGGTAATTACTTCGGTTGTCGAATTTCGAGCCTTCGGGTGGTCGGAATCGTGTGTTCTCTTAGCTTTTAGATTCGTCTTTGCGAGTACTTCGTAACCATATCTTCGATTCGTATTCAGGTTCGGGTTTCGGTGTCGTTTTCTTGAGTTCAGTGTTATTAAACGACTTTTCCAAGTCTGAGTTCGACTTTGTTAAATCACCATTAATTTTTGGTTCTTTTAAGGAGGGTAGAATGTAATACCCGTAATTTTGATTTCTGGTAATTTTCTATTTTTGGCGGAAGTCCGTTTTGACGACTCGTTTGGGACCGTTTCGTCATCCTGAGAATGATTAATTCTATACTTTTTGACATCCGAGTTCGTTTCGGTATTCTTTTGTTGAGTTCCGTGTTTCTTAACGACTTTTCCGCACTCGAGTTCGATTCTTGTGAATCTCGTTTGAAATTACTGTTTCGAGTTTCCCATAAGTCTGTTTAACTTTGTTAGAAGTGTTGTGAACTTCGGTTTGGTTATTCGATCATGTATCGTGATTTTCGGATGTTTTGGGCCGTTTTCGTAATTTCCCAAAGTTTGGGGTAATTACTTCGGTTGTCGAATTTCGAGCCTTCGGGTGGTCGGAATCGTGTGTTCTCTTAACTTTTAGATTCGTCTTTGCGAGTACTTCGTAACCGTATCTTCGATTCGTATTCAGATTCGGGTTTCGGTGTCGTTTTCTTGAGTTCAGTGTTATTAAACGACTTTTCCAAGTCTGAGTTCGACTTTGTTAAATCACCATTAATTTTTGGAAACTCCAAAAATTCTGAATCTTTTCAATATTATAAAGCATCAAGTTAGATTTCCAATGGTTCAAACGGTGAGTCAATCGGAGTCCGGACGAGAGAGTTATGTTCGAAATAGCTCAGGCACTCATTTTCCAGTTTTGGCCGAGCAGTCTGTACCCTGTGCCGCGGCACACTTAGGCTGGGCCGCGGCACACAGGGCAGATTAGCCTATTTCTGCGGATTTTGTGAGATGAATGCTCATTTCATCTCTTCCTTCATTCCTCCTTCTCTTGGGCGATCTTGTGGGCGATTTTTGGGCGGTTTGGCATCATCAATCCCAGAGAACTTCATATTCTTCAAGTTCTTGGTATGGATTAACAACACCAACAATTGTTCTTCATCTTTAATCCAAGGTAAATTCTTGAAACCTTACTTTTGGGTGAATTGGGGGTTTTTATTCGTTTTGTCCGATTTAACCGTAATAACTTAGATTTGTGATGTATTGATGATTATTTAGATGTATTCTATCATTTCCCTTGTTATTCCATGGTTGGATCGTTTCGATTCGTTGTTTTGGTCGAGTTCTTAGTCAACGCCTTGAAGGTGTCCGACAAAAGGTATTAGAGGGGGGATTGGGCGTTGTATGATTATTATCCATCGTACAATTGTTGATTTATCATTGGTATGACTTAGGGATGAAATTCTTGTGAAGAACTCGAGTCGGAACCCTTCCGTTCGTTGTCTTCTTCGGGGTCCGAGCTTCCCGGTCGAACCGTGTTCTTCGAAGTATTCGGTAGCGGTTATTAAGGCAAGTATATATTTATGAATGTGCGTTCTCGACTTTGAAAGTATGAAATATTAATGGCATGATTATTTCTATCCACTCTGGGGCGGGCCGACGGGTCCCCTGAGGGTTTCGTAGCCTCTGGTGCGATTCCACGGATGATATGAACGAACCACTCTGGGGCGGGCTGATAGGTCCCCTGAGGGTTCCGTAGCCTCTGGTGCGGTTCCACGGTATTCATATATGTATTGATGCGATGCCATGAGATTTAGTTATTCCGGAATACTAGTCTTGAATTGATGAATTGACGGTTACATTTACTTTATTGTCGAGAAGTATTGTAGTTCATACTTGATATACTTGCACTAGCTATTCGACGGCTAACCCCTTTATGGGGGAAATACTTTTCATGTATTTCAGGTTCCAGGAGAGCGGACAGGCAGGTATCGGATCGGCATGAAGATGATGGGCAAGTGTGATACTGTGTCTTTCCTCTGGTTGTGTTTCGTGTTTCTCCATTCAGTATTGTTGTACTGGAATGGTTATTGAATACTCGAGTATTGTTTTTCAGTTTTCCTTGATGTTCCGGCCTGTGTTGCCGAGGTATTGATTTGTGTGGTGATGTATATGGTTTCATTAGTTATGGTTTTGAATACCATTTGTATTGTCCTTCTTTTCATTGTATCTAGACCTTCTCGGTCAAGTTTTACAGTTTCGCGCATGAATAGCCTTGTGGGTCCCACGGTGGGGCTCACGGCGCTGTAATATACCTTGAATAACTTGGGGGTGTTACACTATGTGCCTCCCGTCCCGTTTCCACAACGTCTGAAAAAGCAAAAATTGGACAAGCAATTCTCCAAGTTTCTTGACGTCTTCAAGAAACTACATATCAACATTCCATTTGACGACGCCTTAGAACAAATACCTAGCTATGTGAAGTTTATGAAGGAAATCTTATCTAACAAAAGGAAGCTCGAGGAATATGAAACGGTGGAACTGACTGAAGAGTGCAGCGCAATCTTGCAGAGAAAGCTCCCACCTAAATTGAAGGACCCAGGAAGGTTCACTATACCGTGCACTATTGGGAACTTGTCTTTTGATAAAGCATTATGTGATATCGGCGCTAGCGTTAATCTCATGCCTCTTTCTATTTTCAAGAAGCTAGGAATTGGGGAAGCGAAACCTACTACGGTCTCTTTACAACTAGCCGATAGATCCATCAAGTACCCAAGAGGGGTAATAGAAGATGTCTTGGTCAAGGTCGATAAATTAATTTTCCCTGCTGATTTCATTGTGCTTGATATGGAAGAAGACCATGAGATTCCGATTATTTTGGGTAGACCGTTCTTAGCCACCGGAAGGACCCTTATTCACGTTCAGGAGGGTGAATTAATACTTCGGGTTGAAGATGAGCAAGTCACATTCAAATTGTTTCGATCTCTCCCGTGTCCTAGCAAGGATCAGAAGTGTTCACAAATTGATATCTTTTAGAAAGACACACACCGGGAGAGTTGTTGGTCGAACTGTTCAGAATTCGTGTTAGTTGCTCCGACGTCTAAGAAAAATGAAGAACGAATCGTGTATCCTAAGCATTTGAATATGTCGTCTTCAACATCCGTTCATCCACCATCGAAAAATTCTCATGCTGTCATAAGTTCGCCCGTGGAATTAAAAGCTAAGCCGGAAGTCAAACGAGTGCAAGTCATGTGCAAAATGGGTGTTTTGGGAGGCTACTATTGTTTAAGCCGTTTTGCAAAGAACGTTGGACGTCCAAACCAAAAGTCGAACGATTGAAAACTAATGGGCAAAAATTTAAATTACGTAATAACGGTTCGATGGACTGTGCGGAGTCCAAATGGTCTTTGCGAATTGCAAACTGATTTTCAGAAAAGTCCGGCTGAAGACTATAAACTTAGCGCTTCTCGGGAGGCAACCCGAGTATTAGTTGTAGATTTTTATTTTTCAGTATTTTCATGCATTTTAGAGTCTTTATTTTTGTCATTTTTGCTTTAATATGCTTATTCCTCACGTTCTTGGTGTTTTCCTTTCAAAATTCTGTGCAGGAATTTCCTAGGGGAAAATTTAAACCTGAGCCGCGGCACAAGGATAGTGAGCCGCGGCACACACAAGTTGACACAAAAAGGCCAACCGAACTGTACTTTGTGCCGCGGCACGACCATACTGAGCCGCGGCACACCCGAAGCCTGAGACGCGGCACAAATATAATGAGCCATGGCACGCAAATAACTGTACTCCTTGCCGCGGGTAACTGTACTCCATGCCGCGGCACGGACTAAATAAGCCGGGGCACACTTACACTACGAGCCGCGGCACCCGTACGCTGAGCCGCGGCACACGGCGACATTACAAAAAGGCCCAGGCAGGCTGTACTTTGGGCCGCGGCTCACTTAAGTTGTGCCGCGGCCCCCATCGCGAATGTCAACCGCTCAGGCTTCCTTTATAACACGGATCGGCCGACACCAAGGTAAGTTTCTTTCCTCTTCTTCGCGTGGCGATCGGACGACCCCTTCTCAATTTTTCTTCTTCTTGCATTTTTCAATCCAAGCAAGGTAATTCTCAATCCTTAATCTTAATTGCTACATGAATTGCAAAGTGAGGTGTTGTTCTTCATTCAATATTGATTATGTTGTTAGTTTTTTTTTTCAAAGTTCTATCAAAATTGAGTTGGAATATGGTGATTATTGTGTGATTGATGATGTTAGTTGTTGATTATCTATGGAATATTGATGTTTTTGCTGACTATCGATTGATGTTGTTTTTGTTGGGGGTTGGATTAAACCATTATCATTCTTGTTCTTCATTCACACCCAAGCATGTTAAGTGTTTGATAAAATGCGTCAATGAAAATTTTTGAGCCAAACGTTTTAAAACGATATGCAACGAATTTGATTATCGAATTAAATTTGAAAGCTCAGCCTTAATTTCCTCTTACGATGGTGCAAGACTCTATATTCACGTTTAGCGTATCTTAAGTCGAGAGTGGTCTGGTTTTCCTTAAAGGTTGTGCAATTTTCGGTGTTTATCTTTTCAGGAACCTCGCCATGGCTAGAAAAAGGAAGATTAGCACGAGGGCTAGGACACAATCGTCCCCCACAAGAGGGAAGACTTCACGAAGCCAAGCCGAATTGGAATCTCATCAATTCTCCGATCCGGAAATTCACAAAATATTCAATGAGAAAATCCGGCCTCGACCATTAATCCTGGAGCGGGGATTCACTCCCGCCCCCCAGGACGGTGAGCTTCTGACTATGATTGACGAGATGGGATGGGCTCGTTTCACTGCGCCTCCCGAGCCGGTTGTGATCTCTATCGTCCAGGAGTTTTACGCTAGCGCTCTATTGCGACATATTCGGGTAGGGCAGATGATAGGGCCATCAGATACTCGGACTTAGGTCGTCGTCCGGGGCCATACTGTGGATTTTTCAATGACCGCAATTCGGAGACTATTTGAGCTGCCAGTGGTGGACGAGAGGGTGTATATGCGGAGTATGAGTAGCCTCATGAGGGAGGCTCTGCTAGAGGCACTCACACAGCCCGGTTCTGTCTGGGAGACGCGTGCGCCAGGTTCTTCAGCCTTCTATTTTAAGAGTTCGCGCCTCAGTCGGCTCGGGCGAGCCTGGCTATACTTACTCTGCGCACGAGTCGATCCTACCTCGCAGATACGCTCAGTCTTACTATCTCGGGCCCGACTACTTTATGCTATCACCACCGGACTCAGATTCGATGTGGCCCCTCATCTGGTCCGATCTATCCTTCAGAGCATTCAAGGAGGGGCCAAGACGGGGCTGAAGCACCCCTCTCTCATTTGCGCTCTATGCCGCCAGTCGGGCATGACTTGGTCGGATGATGAGCCAATGCTAGCACCCCAGGGTCCGATTAATCATCGCATTATTTCTCACTTTGACCAGTGGTGTGGAGCGCCGGCATATGCTCGGGGACGAGGATTCCTTCTTGACGAGGCACATGAGCAGTCCCCCGAGCCTCTTCTTCTGACACATGAGCGAGCGGAGTCCAGCCCGCCGCTCGAGAGAGAGCACCTTCAGGCGATGTTCGACAGCCTGAGAGAGGAGATGCGGAGATATAGAGAGAGCCACCTAGCCGCTATGAGAGAGGAGATGCGGACAGAGAGAGAGAGCATCCTCGCAGCTGTCCGGGAGGAGATGAGAGAGCAGGCCCGCCAGGCCAATCGACGTGAGGAGAGGTGCTTGGCGGCGAGGGATGCGTACCATCAGGACTACCTTTCTGCATGGACGATCCATATACTGCACCCGGACGGGGCCTTCATCCCACCAGTTAGGCCATCTACACCACCCTCCTCGCCGAACGAGGCCGGCACCAGTTCCTGAGCTGACATTAGGGGAGTACTTGACCTTTTCTCTTGTTGCATATTATTATCTATGTCCATTGAGGTCAATATACGTACTAAGTTTGGGGGGGTTACTTTCAGTTGCTTTTTACTTATTCGTTTGCATTTTTCGTTATTTTTCGTTAATTTTGACGCTAGCCTTGCTTGTCTTGTTTTTTTATTTGCATTCGTGAATTTTTCGTGCTTCCGTGTGTAAAACTAATGTTACGATACTGATTCCTTTTTGAAAAAATGGTTGACTTTTGGTCGAGTTGCAGTCAGCGATATCTGTTTCCTTTGAGTATTCATTTAGGTCTGGAATTTTTTTCGTTGTTGTAGAAATATTAGCGTATAAGAAAGGAGACATACGTGTTTTCAAATCGCCGTCTATACATTTAGTTACACTTTTCGCGTAGCTAGTCGTCCAGTAACATGAGTCTTGTTGGCACTTAAATTGAGTTTAGAGTCGGACAGTTCTTCCCAAAAAGTCGAGATATTATACATATTCTATGATGGGAAGTTTAGTAACCGGGGGTATTCACGTGACCCGTTGTTTACTCTCGCATAAAACGAAAACCCTGAATAGACTAATGGTTTAGAAATATCGCATTTGCCGATGATGGGAAGCCTAGTAACCGGGGGTATTCACGTGACCCATTGTTTACTCTCGCGTAAAACAGCAACCTTGAATCGGACATGCGGGAATAGCTATTCGAGTTTTTTCTCTGCTGTAGAGGGGGACTTAGTAACTAGAAGCATCCATGTGCCCCATGAGTGTCTTTTACGTCAAACGGTTCCCCAATACATGAGAATGGAAATACACCCTAAGATTATCCCGATGAAACATCCCGAGATCCGAACCTAGTGGTTAACTCGAATCTTTATTATGATCATACATAAGGGAATACTGTCCGAGGATTATTTTTTTACGATGAAACTCTTAAATTTTTGCCACTAGACTGTGGGACTGGGAGAGTTGGCTTGTTTACTCTAACCCTTCATATTGGCGGTCGGTTAAATTCATGCTTGTTAATCTTTGAGCTTGATTTTCTTCATGAACGATTGATTAGCACAAAAAATGGTTACTTTGTGGAATCAGTGTCCTTGATGTGACTCACTATTACGATACTCGTATTATTCTTTGAGATTTTCAGGGTAGTATTGATTTAGTTGAGCACTATGGATTTGCACGATCATTCACGATACTTTTTATTTGAATTTGATTTTTGCTTGAGGACAAGCAAAAGCTCAAGTTTGGGGGTATTTATTAGGCGTATTTTTATGCGTTTATTTATCATTATTTTATATCCATTTTTAAGTCTAAATCTGCATAAATGAGCTTTTAATGCACTATTATTATATGTTTTGCAGGAAATTGGAGTCCGGAAGCCTAAACGACGAAAAACAGGCGAAAATGACGATTTCTGGTCACGAGCCGCGGCACAAGGAAAGCGGGCCGCGGCACACGCACGGCACACCAAGACGTCGAGCGCACTGTACCGGGGGCCACGGCACGCACTTACTGAGCCGCGACCCATGAAGAAAAACTGCGCCCAGGGCTGCGCGCTGAACATTAGGGGCCGCGGCACGCACTTACTGAGTCGCGACCCGCGGGGCGGTTTTGATGTGTTTACCGCGTTTCTGAGCCGTTTCTGAAGCCCGTTTTCGACCTAATCCACGGACGCGTTTTGGAGATGAATGATTTTTTTAAATAGGGATTAAAGGTTATCAAAGAAGAGGATCGAGGAGGAGGAGAAAACACCAAGGAGCAGAGAGCGGAAGCTAGAGAACGGAGGAATCCGAGTTCTTCGACTGCGTTTGATTTCTTTTATGCTTTCTTTGTTTCGTTTTGTATTCTTATTTTCTAGCATGTCAGGCTAGAACCCCATTCTAGGATTTTGATGAAACCGAGGTTTTGATGAATCAACTTTTGATTTTGCATTATTAAAATATATTTCCCTTTCTTATTGAGTTTTCCCAATTGTTTTAATTACTATCAATTATGTGGCGTATGATTGATTTGTTTTGATTACGCAACTTGAATCGGGGGAGGAGAGTTGGTAGGAAAAATTGGTGAGAACTGTTTTATCTTGTGAGATAGGAATATACTCATAAGAATTACGTGGCCTTTCTGAAGATTTCATACTTTTTGCCTACCGTCGAATTAATTTACCTAGGAATAGAGTGTGTTATTCGCCTTAGAAAATTCTATTGACCTCGGGAGAGGCGGTAGAGTATTTTAGCAATCTTCGCCTTCAATAAATTGGGAAATCATTAAATTCATTTAATCAAGAGCAATTCGGATAAACCGAGGTGGATTCATAATCCTAGATTAATTCCCTATTTGATCATCTTTCTTCGAAAACCGATTTTATTATTTAGTTTAATCCTTTATTAGTTTTTCTTTATTATTACTTGCATCCCCTATTTCGATTGTTCAAATAAAATTAGAATACGCATAAATTGGTAATTAGTAAGTAAGTCCTCGAGGGATCGATATCTTACTTATCACTTTATTACTTGCTTACGATAACGTGCACTTGCATTCACCGAATTTCGCAACACATCCCGGCAGAGGTTGGAGAAATGTCACATCGGGTTCGGTGGTTCAACGAGGAGGAAAACGAAGAAATGATGAAGGAGGCGTTGGACACCATAGAAGAAAGAAGAGAAACGGCCGCAGCACGAACGGAAAGATACAAAAGCTTGATAAAAGCAGCTCACGACAAAAGAGTAAGAAAGAGACAGTTCCAAGTCGGCGACTTGGTGCTTAGGTGAGCTGATGCCCTCAGAAAAACAGGAAAACTGGAGCCAAACTGGGAAGGCCCTTACAAGGTAATCCGAATTTATGCAGGGGGAGCTTATGAGCTCGAGGATATGGAGGGACACCCCATCAAAAGACCTTGGAACATATGCCACTTAAAAAAATATTTTGTATGAAGAAGTGTTGAGGAAAACTTGTGGTATTTTAATAAAAGTCCATTACCAAAAAAAAAAATCTGAATATGCTAATCGAACAAAACTAGAAAGGACATCTGATCAGGCGAAATGCCTTCAGATCCGAGTAAGGGTGAACTGCCCTATGACATCTGATCAGGTGAAATGCCTTCAGATCTGAGTAAGGGTGAACTGCCCTATGACATCTGATCAGGTGAAATGCCTTCAGATCCGAGTAAGGGTGAACTGCCCTATGACATCTGATCAGGTGAAATGCCTTCAGATCCGAGTAAGGGTGAACTGCCCTATGACATCTGATGAGGTGAAATACCTTCAGATCCGAGTAAGGGTGAACCATCCTATGACATCTGATCAGGTGAAATGCCTTCAGATCCGAGTAAGGGTGAACCGCCCTAAAAAATCTGACTAGGTGAAACACCTTCAGATTCAGATAAAGGCAAACTACCCCGATCTATAAATAGCCTCAGACTTAAAGTGTGAGCCGATCTATAAAAAAGGATACTTTCAGCAAAAAGAGTTGGAATTATCCAGACTATATCCCACTCGAGAGAGTTAGAAATATCCGAGCTACCTTAAACTCCGAAGCGTTGTTCGAAATATCCGACCTGTATTAAGGTCGATGATAAGGTTAGGTTGGATCAACCTAAAACAGCCAAATTATCATAACTTGTAAAATCGAAGTGGCCGAGTTATATTTAAGGTGTTACAAAATTTAAAGTAATAAGAGCATCCGAGCTATACTAAGGGGAGGATTAAAAAGCGAGTGGCATAGACTTCAAAGAAATTTTGAAGTAGTCGGATCGTTTCAAATAGTTGAGCTATATTAAGGTTATGGTTGACGCCGAGCCATTTTAACTTTAAAAAGGTTGTTTGTAGAGACGAGCTATGTTAAAAAGCACTGTTCTCATAATCAAGTTACATTAACAAGGCATATCACTATCATACAGATCTGAGCTATATTCACATCAAAAGACTTTTCATTAAAAACATCTGTGCTAGTACAATAAACAACGAAAAGAATAAATACATATACAAAAGCTAAGCTACAGGCTCAGAAGATCGGGGGGCCGACGGAGGAGAAGCATCAAGGTTGGCCCCAGTCGCATCTGGATTAGGAGTGCTGGTTTTGACTGACGATGTAGAAGGGATAGAAGGCAGCTCCAAATCCAAGCCGGATTCCTTTACAGACTCTCCAAGGGCGTCCTCCCACCAGGCTGCCTCGGGAGATTCGTTCACATCACCAGACTGTAACACCCCCAGATTTAACCGAAAATATTACAGCGTCGTGGGCCCCGAGATGGAACCCACAAGGCTAAAAGAAATTTTCGCAAACATTTACAAATGCCCAAGAGGCTAACGACAGTACTATCTTTAAAAATATTCGAGACGTTATAAAACTCGTTTATCAAAAGCGCCGTAAAACCTCATTTTAAAAAGGGCAAGGCCCAATGGCCGGAACTCAATAGTTTAGAAAACGATTTCCCAAGTAACCTAAGTTACCAGATACCAATAGGTTATTTTAAAAATACTCACGCAGCGAAAAAAGACAAACAATTAAAATACTCTAGCAGCGAAATACAAGAACTGAACAGGATACTCAATACAAAATTACATGCCTTAGCCAGTATCCTCCGGGAAGCTCATCTCTCCATGACCGCTACAAGCTCGATATCTCAAGAACCTAAAAAGAAATCTCACGACGGGGTCAGCCATAATATCCAACAATGATAACCGTCACATCACTTTAATAATTACATACCAGTGAGAATACAAAATAAGAATACGACCAATGTAATCTTATCGTTATAACTTTACTTACTCAAATAATCATCAACAGAATAACCATTATCACTTTTCACATCTCGTACTCGATTAACCAATAAATTCGAACATAATATCTGTATTGTACCTCAGACAAATACTCAAGATTCTCAAACTATCATCACCAACTCACGATACGGAAATATACCAGTTCTGATCAAAACGATCCGTCGGATAGCATCATCAAATCCCAAGACGATAACCGGTTGTCCATCAGGAGACAAATACCAAAGGAAATACGGAACATACCTCGAGATATGAAATGTCACGACAATCATGTCAGTCAAGTCCGAGGTTGGATCAATACCACATACGGACATGGTCCTAACACAAGACCTACAAATGCATACTCATATGACAATGTCAAAATGCTCAAAACAATATCAACATTGTATACTCAATGGAAATCCCATGATCCAGCGCCCTCAGCATAGATCCCAAGATGATCCTACAAGATCAACACGAGGTGGATAACCAATAATATACACATGCACAAAAACACATATAAAACCAATGATACGAATCCACATGATTCCATCAACATAATAATGGGTAATCCAACGATCCAGCGCCCTCAGCATAGATCCCCATAATGATCCCGTCGGACCAACGCATGGTGGAAAACCTGTCCAGCGATCTAGCTCCCTCAGCATAGATCCCATGATGATCCCTTCGAACCAACGCATGGTGGACATCCGATCCAGCGCCCTCAGCATAGATCCTCATGATCCCATCGGATCATTTACAACATAAACAATACAATCATGCATACACATATGCAACTCAATATGTTCATCAACATGAATGACATATGAATCAAAACATGAACGACACTATGATGACACAACTAGGACGACTTCATGTACATCAACATGAATGACAACCTGCATGATCAACAACATCAACACCAAACCGAATCAAACTAAGATATTGTCCCGAATCCTTCAGGAGAAATCTCAATATCAAATCATCACCGGCGATTATCCTCGATGCTCGGCGATCCAAACGTACAATGAATTATAGATACTCATATCCTCATCTTTATCGCAATGCAACCTCGATACCCGAACATACCAATAACTGAGATAAAGCATATACATTATGATTTACCTCCCAGAATCGGAAGAACGATATACAATCCAAATACCCAGAGTTTACAATAATAATCATCGCTATATGCATTATAAACGAAATGAAACTGAAACCATTCATTAAATATTATAACTGAGCAAGTAATAACTTGCCTCGATACCGATACCACGAAGTTGTTACCGAACCCATTGCCTTTGTCTACGAGCTCCTCAGCCCCGATCCAAAGCAACACAACGGTCGTAATCCATGATCAATTATCGCAACCTAATGCAATAATCAAATGACAACACATCCGATAATAATCAACAACCGGCAAAACCAACTAATCGAACTCAACGGTTCAACAAAAACCTCGAACAAACGCAATCTGAACAAACCAAATCAAACCATCACGCATTCATAATCACAACATAAAAATACTGCACTGTCTGCCTATTTAGCGCACGTTAAACGCATAACGTAGCGTGCGCTAAGTTGCTCCCGTTAGCGTGCGCTAGCCAGTAAGCTTAGCGTGCGTTAATGCTGTACAGTGGCATGCATTCCAAGCATCGTCTAACACTTCCATCATATCAATGATCAACTCATTTCGATATTAAGGATTTCATAACATATTCGATTCCAACTTTAATATTTAAACACGAATCAACAAGATTCCTTCTTGTTTATATTTGGTAAATTCATAGAACAATTTACCGGTTATTATCATGAATAATCATATTCCAAAATCATCCGTAACCTTTCCAATTTCCAGTTCTTATTCATAAAAATCATGACATATATAATTCAATAGTTCTTCAAGAACACGAATTATCTGAATTCACGTTCATGATCCATAAAATGACATAATCCGATGTGTTCTAACATCTAAAAATCCTTATTCATCATGTTCTTCGACATACAATTCATATAACTTCAAGAATCACAACAACACCACCATAATCGTTACCATACGAAGTAACCAACGACAAAACATCAAAAATCCGAATTAAAGAAGGGAATTACATCAACATATCTCTTGAATTCCATCCAAAACCATACGAAACATATCAATACTCATATATTGATAACAACACTAACTTAGTTCGGTAATCCAACTCGTTATCATGCTCATCAACTCGAATATATGATAATCATCAACTCAAGAACATCAATAATCATTCCAAATGAAATCCAAAGAGTGATTACCTTTTTGAAGGAATGGATTGATTTCCAAGGTTGAATCCATTTCCAAGAATCGCCAATGATTTAAAGAACAAAGCTTTAATCCATGATTTCCATCTTTAATCTTGTTAAAGAGGATCATCCCTCAGTGTTTAGGAACTCCAAATGTCCTCCCAAGGTTCTATCTATTGGTTGCAAGAAGAGAATGGACGAAATGAGGAATAATAGACAACTACTTATATATACACTATACATTAATAACGTACGCTAACCTCTTCATTTAACGTACGTTACCAGTTTAGCGTGCGCTACAGCCTTAGCGTGCGCTAACTGGATTTGTTAGCGTGCGCTATCGCACCCCAGAGGCTACGGCCTCGCTTTGTAAACTAGCTTACGCACGTAATGCCAATACATCAACGTACGTAAAACATCATGTCTAGCGTACGCAAGTCCTTGCCCTTAGCGTGCGCTATCCGACGTTGACTTACTACAGTATTCACCTACCACTCGTGCCCCCACATGCCGAAAGCATCCGCGATTTCCGGGATTCCTCTGACCGATCTGGAATTAGCGTGCGCTAACCATACGGTTTAGCGTGCGCTAGCCCTACATGACAAAAACCCACTGACATTATCTGGACACGCGTCACAAGTGGCCGGGTCCACTCGCCGAAAGCCAATATTCCCTATCGGACGATCTGATATTAGCGTACGCTAACCATCCTTGGTAGCGTGCGCTAAATGTCAATAAACAACAACCCGGGCTTACCTGTCGGCCGCCTTCCGAACCTTTCCTAGAATGCCTTACGTACGTTAAGGATCCTCCTTAGCGTACGTAATGCGAACCTATTAGCGTACGCTAACTGCACCACGTAGCGTGCGCTACTCATACCTCGTAGCGTGTGCTAAGCATATTTCATAGCGTGTGCTAACGTGGCTTTACTTAGCCATTTTCAGCTATCCACATCCAACATCTCGACATACCAAATGCGAACATACGGCATACTGAATACATATACTCGACACATTATATCCTCAAGTGCAATTGTCGACCAAATACGACAATTATACCAAAACTAACATCTCAGTCCTTATTTATTTTATCCATACTGTACAGATTCCACGTTGTACAATATAACTCGGATAAAATAATCTCAAACAACAGTAGTAGAAATTTCGGATATTACACAGACCAACCTGAAGGAACGGGATCCCCATACAAAGCTGCATCCCTGTCCAGCTCCCCTATGAAGCCCAAAGCAGCTAGTTGTTTGCGGGCACGAGTTAGAGCAAAATCAAAGTACTGCGTCGCGGCAGGAGCCAGCCTGACTAGATAGGTGGTGGAATTGTGATACCGGGCTAGGAGGGTGGAACGGTAAGCCTCTAGGAAGGAGTAACCGACGTCGCTGGTCAGAAATCGACATCGACCATCCATTACTCCTCGCTCATAGGACGACCCCTCGGATCTAGCCTCGGCTAGTTGAGCTTCAAGTTGGGCGACCTTCTCCGATTCTGCTTTAGCCTGAGCTTCAAGTTGGGCGACCTTCTCCAATTCTGCTTTAGCCTGGTCTTCGAGCTGGGTGATCTTCTCAGACTCAACCTTAGTTTATGCCAGCTGAGCCTCGAGCTGGACCACCTTCTCCGATTCCACCTGAAACTGAGCCTTTAAAAGTTTTAGCTCTTGATTCAGCTGAACGTTAGCCATCTGAGCCCGTTCCAAAACCGTTTCTCGCTCATAAATCTTCTTAAGGGCAACATATAAGCGATATTCCCTCTCCTGAAGCTGGGTAGAGAGATCAATCTTAGAGGGCGGCCGCTAGATCGACTGACATCTGGGTAACCTGGGAAGAGGACGAAGCGCCAATCTTATGCTCCTCCGCGAAGGTCACAAACGTAGCGCAGAACTGTGTAAGGGGGAAAAATAAAAAACAGTTGCATCAGAACATCAAAAGGAAAGAAATATATATACAAAAAATAATAATAATAAATATAAAAGTAGTGGAGAAGAGGGAAAAGGCGAGAAAAGAAATACCTTCCCAAAATACATCATCATGGCATCAAAACGAGAATCCTCCGTGGAGTCTCGTAATGCCTGCTTATCCTTAGCTGGGATCATAGAGCTGAAATACGGAAGAAACTTCTCCCACTCCTTGCAACGGAGAAAAGTCTCCATAACTGAACCAGGGGGGCCTGCAGTCTTCGGCCGCTTAGAAACAGCGGAGCTGGGGGAATGGGCCCTCTTCGTGACCTGAAGCTACCGAGAGGAACTTGCAGGGCTCCGCCCAGTGGTCAAGGTAGGGGCCAGGTCGGAGGGGAGAGTCACCCCAACTTTGGGGCGGGACGAGAGCTTCGGCTTGGTTTTGGACGAGCCCTCCGCCCTCTCTTTAGGGGGATTCATCGACCTGGGGACCTTCTCCTTCGTCGGTTCAGCTGGATTGGAAGCATCGGATTGGAAGGTCCGCATGAAGCGATCTACGAAGAGAAATACAATAGGTCAGTAAGATAGCCGAAAAACAAAATAACAAAAATTATACTATGGAAAGATCCGTCAAAACCTACCAATATCGGGAATAGCTGGATAAGGATTCGAGCTCAGCCCACACTGGAATAAAAGATCATGAAATTGCGTCAGCTGGAAAGCATTGTAAGGAATGGCGTTCCATTCCCGAACCTTCTCAACCCACCCAGCTCGGATAGAACTGCGCCTGGGAATAGGAGCTTGGCTCGGAGTGACTTGCGTCCATTCCGTGGGGAAGCCCCAGGAGTCAATCGAAGGGAGCCAGAGAAAAAAGAAACGCGACCTCCAGTCCTTCACATTGGAAGGGAGGTGGGTAAAGAAATGGGCGTTGTTCCGGGAAGTCAAGTAAAAGGAACCTTTAAAGATCTTTAGCCCGAAGCAAAAATAGAAAAAATCCAGGTCGGGTTCCTCGTGTCTATAATGACATAACACGAGAAAACCGACCATATAACGAAAAGAGTTGGGGGAAAACTAGTTGAGGGGAAGATTATATTTAACAGAGAGATAAACAAGGAAGGGATGAAGAGGGAAGTGAAGACCACTGCTCACCTAATCTACAAACCAGGTAATATTATCTGGAGGAGGAGGATCAGGGGTGTCGCGAGCCTGGGGCGTGACAAATTTCCACCCCGGAGGAAGTCTAAGAAATTTTATAAAACTAGCAAACGCGACTGGACTAGTCTTAGACAGAGGATGAGGAGGAAGAACCCGAGTAGCTCCTGCGACCGCTTGATACGGATCAGCTAAAAGGCCGGTCACAGTTACTTCACCCATAGGAGGAGGAGATGGGGGATCTACGATGACCAGAGGGATGCTGGAGGGTAGGTTAGAAGGGATGTCGCCGAGCTCGAACCAATCTACATCACCTAGAGGTTCGTCTCTAAGACAAAGGGAAGAGCCCATAGCTCGCTCTGACCTACCCCCCCGAATCCCCATCAGAAGAGGACAAACCTTCTAAAAAAGAGTCCACAGCCGATTGGTTAGAAAGATTATGAGAATTGGAGGCGGACGACATAGTAAAAGGAAGAAAAGGGAGAGGGAGAAGAAAGGAAAATATAGGTAACAAACAAAAAGAAAAAATAAAGAAGAAGAAAGAAGAAGAGAGTGCAGGTGTTTAGATAGACATACCCATGAGATTGGGTGGAAGAACACCGGAGGAAGATAGCGAAAGCACCACTGGAGGCAGGAAACCAGGATCGTGGGTGTCGCTGGAAAACTCTCACACTAGTGTTCAGCAAAATAAAAAGCGGAAGTGGCGGAGGGAGTAGAGGATCTCTTTTTATAGGGAAGAAGGGCGAAAACGAAGAAGATAACGGGCGATCTGGAGCGTTCGATTCCTTCTGTAAAAGAACGGCTTGGATCTGACACCGCCTCATCCGACCTATAGCAGGCTAACACCTGGACCTAGGCATAGATGCGACGGTTGGGAGGTAAGGAAAGGAGAAGACGTTGATATAAAGGCGCACGAATCTCGAGAAGCCTCGTTACCTGGGAACGGGATCAGCAAGGACTACCGTATCGAGGTCGTCAGTTTATAAACAAATCTTACTCTACTCGGTCTTACATCTCGACTAGAGTAGGGGTGGACTGGTTGATAGGACAACAAATGTATGCTTCCTAAAAACCCAGTTTAAAGAAGACCAATATAAACCGGCGTACCGATCTTCGAATAAAGGAGGGGAGACCTAAACGAATGAAGTTCGACCTATGGACTCAAATAAGAATGTGCCGACCTATGACCTCAGATAAGAGGGTGCCGACCTCAGAGGCCTCGCCGACCTATGGACTTAGATAAGAGTGTCCCGACCTAAGTGGCCCTTTATAATATGAGTCGACCTACCGAGTCATACCCGGGGTCGGGAATCACCGGGCTCATGAAGGTTGGGCTCTCGGAAAAGTAAATCTTGACCTACCTGACAGAATCCCAGAGATTCAGGGACTGGTAGACCATAATCCCCAATCCCGAATATCCAGGGATGGGAAATCGCAGTCTGAATCCCTGAATATCCGGGATCTTCCCTAAAATCAGGAAAAGATCTTAAGGATAGGCGGCCCTCCCTCCTATAAATAGGGGAGAAGCCTTTCCTTCAAGGGTCAAGCATAATTCTTCTGAAGATTACAATATTTTAGAGAGAGAAAAAGAAATACACGCAGAGAAAGAAAGAGTAACACTACACATATTCAGGTTTTCTCAGATAAACTTCAGAGATTATTCCAGTTCTTGGTGACCGATCAGCTCGGTTACATCAGTAACAAATCTTAATTCGATTTTTTTTTACTAAAAGTCATTTTTTTATTAATAATCATCTGCCAATAATAAACTCTAATCCCTATATTTATAGGGTACAAAACAATTCTAATACGAAAAGTACTATGGAATTCTAATACGAAAAGAAAACAAATCCTAACATTCCTTAATGGATAACAATACTAAAATTATAAAATAAAGCTTGTAAAATAGAAAAATGCCAATTTGACCCCCTAAACGACCCTGAATGGCTAAAATTCCAGGACTTTCGAGCAACGCGGGAAATTTTGATTGTTTGCCCGTTTTATATCAACCATGCGAATTTCGTCCAATTCTGAGTCAGAAAAATCAATTTGACATTTTTGGATGATGATGTCATCAAATCTCTATTCCTACTAGTGATGACATCATCATGACATCACTTACGTTTTCTTTTTCTTTCCGCATTTCTTATGCTCCACCTACTCCATATACCCGCCGGCTAACTCATTAATCTTGTCCTCATCAGAGTGGAAATATGCAGTGTATTTTTAATTATAATTGAATTTTTTCTTACATCAAATTTAACAACTGTTTTGATACTTAAATTATCGAATTTGACCATTATTCGAATGCATTCGAGTCAAATAATACACCTTCGAGTAACAACAATTAGGGTTGGGACTTTTGAAACCGGGAACCGCGGAACCGATCCGAACTGTATCGGAACCGACGGTTGGGTTCGGTTTTTAGCAACAAAAAAATTTTCTTTTGCCGGTTCGGTTTGTACTGTTAGTAATCAGTTCAGTTCGCGGTTTACTTTCCGTTTTAAAGGGGAACCGTCTAAAACGCAAGGAATCGACCAAACCGCACCGAATCAGAAAACCGAGCCGTCTGAATAAAATATAATATAATATATTCTATTAAACACAATTAATATAATAAAATATAATATAATATATTCTTATTGAAATAAAATTAATATAATATATTCCGTCCGAACCACACAGAATCGGTTCCAGTTCGGTTTCGGTTCGGCTCCGTTCCTACGCGGTTTGGTTCCGATTCGGTTCGGACAAAAAATTGGTAAAATTGAACCGTAAAAAAACTACGCAGTTCGGTTCCGATTCCTGTATTTTTTTCATTGAAACCGAAAAGTCCCAGGCCTAACAATAATTCGAGTAATCTTGCCAAAATATCATTTGAGTAACCTACTATTCGAGTTACCCATTCGAATTACTCGAACGACCTATTCGAGTAACTTCCTATTCGAGTTACCCATTTGAGTTACACGAGTGGGTCATTCGAGTTACTCAAATGACCCATTCAAGTAACCTACTATTTGAGTTACTCATTTGAGTTAATCGAATGATTTATTCGAGTATCTCAAATGACCCACTCGTGTTACTCGAATATTGACCTTACTCGATATTATATATTTTGGTAAGATTATTCAAATTGTTACTCAAATGTGTATTATTTAACTCGAATGCTTTCGAGTAAAAACCAAATTCGATCATTTAGATATCAAAAAAAATTCTACTATATTTAAAAAGTCAGCAATCATCTATTCCCACTCGAAGTAACATATAATAAGATATAACTGTACATCCCACAAACACTTTATAGCTGGGAAACATTCATTTATTGATGTTACTATACGAGTGATGAGCAATAACTACTCCGAAACCTACCTCAGTTGAGAAACTACTCTACTACACGTTGCGTCAATCAAAGTTCTAAGCTACCAACAACCCATTTATGTCGCAGAGAATATCTCATAACGACTAGAGTGTGTCGAGCTAGGTTCAAAATAATGGATTACTTTATTCGTTTTAATTGAATAGACCACATTAATAAATAACGTGCAAAGTATAATAATATACATAATGTTAAAGGAATAATACCCATTGTGTGCCTAAGTCTGTTAGTTTATGGGTTTTCCTAGATAGGATTTGGCTGAGGCCTGTTTGTATGTACTTCACCCTATTTAAGGGATCTTATTGATGGAATAATACAATATTTTTGCCCTACTTTCTGTCTCAAGTTATTTTCCCTTCAACACGTTATCAGCACGTAGTTCCCGGCTGAGCACGAAAAATCCCGTTCCGTTTTTTTTTCTGAAAATCCCGCGGTCGAAACCCTAGCCGCCACCACCGAAACCCAACCCCGCAGCCGCCCACCTGCATCCTTCCCCGACGTCCGACGCGACCTGCTCGCGACTGAACCCGCCCAGATTCGCAAACCATCACCTCTGCTCGCGACTTCCCCGACCGCACCTTCCCCAGCCGTCACCTCTGCCCGCGACCGAAACCTTAGTCGCCCAGAATCGCGATCCCTTCCCCCCCGTCCGACGTCGCACCAGACTCGCCGAAGAAAGAAAACTCGCCCTCCCGTCGACTGCACACCAGTCCCGTCTCCATCGCCGGCTTTCAATCGGACCCGACGTGACCGCCCGCAACCGCCCGCAACCGGAAACCACCGCACGGACCAAGGGCACAGAAGCCAACCCGTCTCGTGCTCCGTTCTCAGTCAGCCCGGTTGCCCAGCACTCGGCCCGCGATCCAGACCCGGTTGTCCAAAGACTCGGCGGCGATCAGACCGTTGTCCAGACTCGGCGGCTGACCAGACCCGATTCAGTCCAGATTTTCTGCTCCTATTCACAAAACAAAGTACACAAATACGAACCCTACTATCTGCAATGTGCGAATTTATATGTTTTTTAATTACTATTGATTGCATATTTATATTCTGCAATTTATTTATGCTTAATTAAACAAAAAACATGATGCATCCATAATTTTAACTAAACTAAAATAAATTGCTTAAGCAACTTGAATTAAAATAAATTCACGTTGAATTAATAATTATTGCGGCATAAGATACCTCTTTGACTGCATTTATACGTGTATAGATATATTCATAGGGCTATGTGATTATATCTATAATTATATATATATTTTGCATGCATTGTTAGTTATGGCATGTATATTAAGTTCATCATTAGTAGAACCTAGAGGACTTATTTCTACTATCTATATCAACTCGAACCGTGATAAAGTAATTTCATCGGTAAAAACCCCAATAGCATCGAAAGTAATTTTGACCATATCTTGGTTCTGAAAAATAATAACCCTCCACATTATTGAAAATTTTATCATGGAAAGTACTCATGATATACTGTGAAAATTCATTTTCCTTTTTTTCTTGTCTCAATATGGCTGATCCAACTCGACCATAATTTTACATCTTGGACTCGGAAGGGCTTGAGTACCATAGATGGGTTTCAGCGTAGAGACCACTTTTATCGCTAAGGACTATAGTGCTACTATCTTTGAAAAAGCAGGCGAAGTACCATCTGACAAAACCAAAGCTAGTGCATTAATGTTCCTTAGGCGACATATCGACCCGAGCCTAAGATGGGAATATCTGCAGTTGAAATCCCCGAAAGAACTGTGGGATGCCCTTAAGGGCCGTTTTGGGAACATCCACAATACTTTGCTCCCAGAGTTGACCGTGCAGTGGAATGAAATCCGCTTGCTTGATTATAAACGGATCAACGATTTCAATAAAGATATGCTCCGTCTGAAGGCACGCCTTAATTTCTGTGGAAAGGACCTCACAGAAGATGATATGATTCAGAAAACTCTTTCCACTTTCTCTACTTCCGCCCTTATACTAGCGAACCAGTATAGGCTGGAGTATGACAATAAACGCATCACTACCTTCAATAAGCTTATCAACCTACTGCAAGTGGCTGAGAGGCACAATGAAGTATTAGTGAGCAACAATGCCAGGCCGGCTGGGACAAAGAAAGTTCCCGAGGACAACTATGGCAAAGTGAAAGGTGGAAAGAACCCCAATGCACAGGGGACTGGTCATGGCAACCCCAAACCACAACGTGGAAGAGGGCACAGTGGTCGAGGACGTGGTCGAGGACGTGGGGGTTCTTCCAATGTAATGAGAAGACTTGGTGCTCCCGGCTCTTCTGGCCAAGGAAACAAAGCACCTACCCCCCATGTCGCCCCCAAAGTCAGAGTTGGCAATGAACCGTGTTATCGATGTGGAGATGCTGGACATTGGTACAAGAACTGCCATGCAAGTAAACAAGTCGCAGCACACTACAAGAAATATAGAGAGTCCAAAGAACGGGAGGCTCACTATATGGAGGAAGATGCTCTCGACGAGTCCCCAGACGTCAATTTCACAGTCACCGATAATCACAGTGAACCATACGTGTCACAGTCATTAGAGGCACCCCTTTATGACTGAATGTTTCATTATGTTTACTTTCTCGTTTACATTTGGCATTGTTAGCTCGAAACGATTTTATCGATGTTTTATTTTCAATAATGGTGTGATGAAACTTTGTTTTTCTAGAACAAGATATTATTATTGCTTACGTTATATCCTTAGCTTTATTTCGAAGAAATGAATATTGCTTGCATGTTTATGGTTCGAATTTTTTTTCTCTCCTTTTCGTAGGAATGAATCGGGGAGAACTTGAATGTTTGGTTGACAGTGGGACCACCCACACCATTCTTAGGAATAGACTTCTATTCACGAAATTAATTGCATGTCAAACCTCGGTAACCATGATGACTGGGTCTTCCCAACTCATCCAAGGGCGAGGCAATGCCCGATTTTTATTGCCTAACGGCACTCTTATCCGAGTTACCGATGCTCTATACGCACCTAGTGTAATACCCCGATTTTTCGGATATATTTTTTTCGTTTATATGTTGGATATCGTTGATGGATATTTGTGCTTGAGAACGTTCTGAACGTTTGATAATATTATTGAATGCGTATATGTATTCATTGTGCCGTATGTTTTATTGGTATGTCGAGATATTGGTTGAGGATAGCTGAATATGGCTAGGCACAGCAACGATAGCGCACGCTATAAATGTTTCATTAGCGCACGCTACTGGGTACGGGTAGCGCACGCTACGAGGTATTGATAGCGTACGCTAAGAGGTTCGGTTACGTACGCTAAGGAGGACCCCTAACGTACGTAACGACTTGCTGGGTTAGTTCCGGAAGGTGGCCGACAGGTAGGCCCAGGTTGATTTTTATATTCAGTTAGCGCACGCTAACGCATGTTGGTTAGCGCACGCTAACATCGAATCGCCAATAATGGAATCTTAGCTTTGGCGGGTGGACCCACCATGTTCGATGCGTGTCGAGATAAGGTCAACGAGTGTTTGTCGTGTAGAGCTAGCGCACGCTAAAACCATATGATTAGCGCTCGCTAATTCCAGATCTGTCATAGGAATCCGTGTCGCGGATGCTTTCGGCATGTGGGGGCACGATACTGTAGCAAGTCGACTTGAGATAGCGCACGCTAAGGTCAAGGACTTGCGTCGCTAGGCATGATGTTTTACGACGTTAATGCATGGGCATTACGTCGTAAGCTAATTCTGGCGAGGCGAGCCTGCAGGCCGATAGCGCACGCTAACAAAGTCAGTTAGCGCACGCTAAGGCGGTAGCGCACGCTAAACATGAGATGTTAGCGCACGCTAATAATGTTTATTATAAAAGGTGGACAGACGGGTATTGTGAAGCATTTCGTCCATTCTTCTTCCTTCAGTCGGGAAAGAGAGAGAGTTGAGAGTTATTTGGGATTCCCAAACACTGTATAATGATAAGCTTTAACAACATTAGATTGAGAGCTTGGATTCAAGCCTTGTTCTTCAAGTTGTTCATGATTCTTTGGATGGAGTTCTAGTGTTCTTATTTTTGGTTCGTCTAAAGCAGGTAATCTTCATACTCCTTTGTTAATGGTTCGTTTTTCTTGGATGATTACATGTGAGGAACATGTTGGATAATCATATAACGATGTTATATGGGATTTTATGGATTTTGATAAGAACTTCGAATGTTTCTTCATATTATTAAAGATGATGATTCGTTTAAATCGTTTTGAGATGGATTTCTGGATCATAATACGAGGTTGAATTACAGATTGTGCATGTTATGATCCTTGTTACCGAGTTGGTCCGATTATTGACATGATTATTGTTCTAGGGTGATTAATCAATAGGTATAACTGTTGTGCTTCGTTGGAAGACCGTAGATTCGTTCCAGTCGGGGCTGAAGAGCTCGTAGACGAGGACGATGAGTTCGGTGTTGGTTTTATCATGTTGGTATCCAGGCAAGTGTTTACTTGTTCGGTTGTAATGTTTTGATGAGTAATTCCATTTACATTTCATAAGTATTTTATGTTGTATTGCATATTGACGAGTGTTCAGTGATGTTCTAAAAGGATTAGAATGCACGGTTGATGATTGTTGAGATATTTGGACAATCTTGGGAAGATTGTAGTATTCGGATATTGTTGATGTCATTTTGGATATTCTTGGTCTGTGTATGCATTACGGAAGGAAGTCCGGGTAGAGGTATGTTTTATGGTAATCGTACATAGAGGATATGTACGAGAAAGTATTCGGTATTGAGGTATTATACGGTATTGTTGTGATAGTGGGATTTTTATGGTAATCGTACATAGAGGATATGTACGAGAAAGTATTCGGTATTGAGGTATTATACGGTATTGTTGTGATAGTGGGATTTTTATGGTATTATCGTGATATTGGGTTTTTGACGAGAATCGTTGGATTACCGGAAGTGGTAAGGTTATCGTTGAGGTTATTATTCTCATGATGCATGGCATGTGAATATTTATGTTTATGTACTTGCGGTTATTTGTCGGGCATTATTGCTGACCCCGTTGTGGGACTTGTTTTTCAGGTATTGAGGACTTTGATGGTAGCGGTCGTGAGGCGAGGATTCCGGATGATACTGGCTATGGCATATTGTTGGGGAATCGTGTATTTTGTTTGTGTATATCATTATTGATGTATATGTATCTTGGACTGTATTTTATCCGCTGCGTGAGTTCTTTCTAATTGCTTTCGGCTTTATGCCAACTGAGTTTGATTTCGAAAACCGATTCCCTTAACCGAGTTTTTGGCCTTGATTATCTTGACGGTGGTTGGTGTTTTCAAATGATTTTGTGAGTTTTGGAAAATACTACCGTCATCGGCCTTCTTGTCGTTTTTGTAAATGGTTTTTAGCCTGGTGGGTTCCGGCGCGGGGCCCACGGCGTGTAATATTCCCGGTTGGATCTGGGGGTGTTACAAATATGGTATCGGAGCCCAAGGTTTTGTGATAACCGGGCATGTGTGTTATGTGGCTCTACCGGTGTGGTAGTAGCGTGATGTTTGTGATGTTTTGGAACTGTGTGATTTTTGAGTACTGTCGTGGTGATGTGTGGGTTTGGGGATTGTTGGTGTTCCCGAGACCAACGAGGCAGGGAGTGAACGCCGGTGCCGTGGTCATGTGCAATGTGCGGCTCCAATCGGGAAGTGAACGCCGGTGCGAGGCACGTGCAATGTGCGGCTTTCGATGTGGAGTGGAACGCCGGTGATACGTGCATGTGACAAGGAGCGGCTCATGCGCTTTAGGTGAGGTGACACAGCGTCACAGATCCCACAAAACTCGACAGGGCTCTAAACTTGTTATGGTCTTGGCGGAGACCAATCGTTTTCAAATTGTGATTATTCCTGTTTTGGCATTCTTGTTGTGTCGAGATTTTTGAAATGGTGCCATATGCTAGTATCACGGGAGATCTTCGACTTCACTGACCTGTAAGTATGTTGTTCGGATTATTCGATAATTCTTGGTTATCTTGGTGATTTTGGATTTTTCCGTTGAAATGTTGTTTGTGCGAGTGATTGCAAGTTTCGAGGACGAAACTTATTTTAAGGGGGGTAGAGTGTAATACCCCGATTTTTCGGATATATTTTTTTCGTTTATATGTTGGATATCGTTGATGGATATTTGTGCTTGAGAACGTTCTGAACGTTTGATAATATTATTGAATGCGTATATGTATTCATTGTGCCGTATGTTTTATTGGTATGTCGAGATATTGGTTGAGGATAGCTGAATATGGCTAGGCACAGCAACGATAGCGCACGCTATAAATGTTTCATTAGCGCACGCTACTGGGTACGGGTAGCGCACGCTACGAGGTATTGATAGCGTACGCTAAGAGGTTCGGTTACGTACGCTAAGGAGGACCCCTAACGTACGTAACGACTTGCTGGGTTAGTTCCGGAAGGTGGCCGACAGGTAGGCCCAGGTTGATTTTTATATTCAGTTAGCGCACGCTAACGCATGTTGGTTAGCGCACGCTAACATCAGATCGCCAATAATGGAATCTTAGCTTTCGGCGGGTGGACCCAGCCATGTTCGATGCGTGTCCAGATAAGGTAAACGAGTGTTTGTCGTGTAGAGCTAGCGCACGCTAAAAACTTATGATTAGAGCACGCTAATTAAAGAACGGACAAAGGAATCCCGTGTCGCGGATGCTTTCGGCATGTGGGGGCACGATCGTAGCAAGTCGACTTGAGATAGCGCACGCTAAGGTCAAGGACTTGCGACGCTAGGCATGATGTTTTACGACGTTAATGCATGGGCATTACGTACGTAAGCTGTTTACGGCGAGGCGGTAGCCTCTGGGCCCGATAGCGCACGCTAACAAAGTCAGTTAGCGCACGCTAAGGCGGTAGCGCACGCTAAACATGAGATGTTAGCGCACGCTAATAATGTTTATTATAAAAGGTGGACAGACGGGTATTGTGAAGCATTTCGTCCATTCTTCTTCCTTCAGTCGGGAAAGAGAGAGAGTTGAGAGTTATTTGGGATTCCCAAACACTGTATAATGATAAGCTTTAACAACATTAGATTGAGAGCTTGGATTCAAGCCTTGTTCTTCAAGTTGTTCATGATTCTTTGGATGGAGTTCTAGTGTTCTTCTTTTTGGTTCGTCTAAAGCAGGTAATCTTCATACTCCTTTGTTAATGGTTCGTTTTTCTTGGATGATTACATGTGAGGAACATGTTGGATAATCATATAACGATGTTATATGGGATTTTATGCATTTTGATAAGAACTTCGAATGTTTCTTCATATTATTAAAGATGATGATTCGTTTAAATCGTTTTGAGATGGATTTCTGGATCATAATACGAGGTTGAATTACAGATTGTGCATGTTATGATCCTTGTTACCGAGTTGGTCCGATTATTGACATGATTATTGTTCTAGGGTGATTAATCAATAGGTATAACTGTTGTGCTTCGTTGGAAGACCGTAGATTCGTTCCAGTCGGGGCTGAAGAGCTCGTAGACGAGGACGATGAGTTCGGTGTTGGTTTTGTCATGTTGGTATCCAGGCAAGTGTTTACTTGTTCGGTTGTAATGTTTTGATGAGTAATTCCATTTACATTTCATAAGTATTTTATGTTGTATTGCATATTGACGAGTGTTCAGTGATGTTCTAAAAGGATTAGAATGCACGGTTGATGATTGTTGAGATATTTGGACAATCTTGGGAAGATTGTAGTATTCGGATATTGTTGATGTCATTTTGGATATTCTTGGTCTGTGTATGCATTCCGGAAGGAAGTCCGGGTAGAGGTATGTTTTATGGTAATCGTACATAGAGGATATGTACGAGAAAGTATTCGGTATTGAGGTATTATACGGTATTGTTGTGATAGTGGGATTTTTATGGTAATCGTACATAGAGGATATGTACGAGAAAGTATTCGGTATTGAGGTATTATACGGTATTGTTGTGATAGTGGGATTTTTATGGTATTATCGTGATATTGGGTTTTTGACGAGAATCGTTGGATTACCGGAAGTGGTAAGGTTATCGTTGAGGTTATTATTCTCATGATGCATGGCATGTGAATATTTATGTTTATGTACTTGCGGTTATTTGTCGGGCATTATTGCTGACCCCGTTGTGGGACTTGTTTTTCAGGTATTGAGGACTTTGATGGTAGCGGTCGTGAGGCGAGGATTCCGGATGATACTGGCTATGGCATATTGTTGGGGAATCGTGTATTTTGTTTGTGTATATCATTATTGATGTATATGTATCTTGGACTGTATTTTATCCGCTGCGTGAGTTCTTTCTAATTGCTTTCGGCTTTATGCCAACTGAGTTTGATTTCGAAAACCGATTCCCTTAACCGAGTTTTTGGCCTTGATTATCTTGACGGTGGTTGGTGTTTTCAAATGATTTTGTGAGTTTTGGAAAATACTACCGTCATCGGCCTTCTTGTCGTTTTTGTAAATGGTTTTTAGCCTGGTGGGTTCCGGCGCGGGGCCCACGGCGTGTAATATTCCCGGTTGGATTTGGGGGTGTTACACCTAGGGCCCCTCGAACCTTACTAAGTTTTAAAGATATACGTAGCAATGGTTTCCACGTCGAAACCCACTGTGAGAATGGAATCGAGTTCCTTTATATTACATCTAATAAATGTGGACGTAAACGCATATTATAAAAACTTAAGAGTCAAAATAGTGGACTGTACACCACAACCATTAGGGTATTCGAATCCTATGCTGTCACCATAAATGAAATTTGGGACAAAGACTCATTTAGGCTTTGGCACGATAGACTAGGTCATCCTGTTCGAGATAGATGATCCGTATCCTCAAGAACTCGCACGGACATCCTTTCTTTCGAGCAAAAAAGGGTCGACAACTCAACACGAAGAACAGTATTGATGTTAATCATGCTATGTCATCTAAAGAAATAAAGACATATGCTCCTTCTAAGCAATTGACTATGTCAAAAGCACATCGTTCATTCTGCAAAGCCTGCTCTTTAGCTAAAGTAGGAGCGAGACCTTCCTACACTAAAGATACTAAAGCGAACATCCCATTCTTACAACGTATACAAGGAGATATTTGTGGACCCATCCACCCAGAATGTGGACCATTTAAGTACTTTATGGTATTGGTGGATGCTTCGACATGCTGGTCACATGTCGCACTCCTTTCCACTCGAAATGCTGCATTTGCAAAACTCCTAGCTCAGATCATTCATCTAAGGACTCACCATCCTGATCACCCTATCAAGTCTATTCGACTCGATAATGCAGGAGAGTTTACATCTAAAGTATTTGATGACTACTGCATGTCAATCGGAATCGATGTAGAGCATCCTGTTCCCCATGTGCATACACAAAATGGTCTCGCAGAGGCAACCATTAAAAGAATCCAAATGGTAGCACGAGTATTGGTTTTGCGCACCAATCTGCCCATCTCTGCTTGGGGATATGCAGTCCTACATGCAGCCGTACTTATTCGTTTCAGACCCACCGTTGGCCAACCATTTTCTGCGTACCAGTTGGTAACTGGATATGAACCGGATATTTCACACCTACGCATATTTGGTTGTGTAACATATGTGCCGATTGCGCCCCCACAACGCAATAAAATGGGTCCTCAGAGACGTTTAGGTATTTACGTTGGATACGAATCCCCAACAATTATCCGCTACTTAGAACCCTTGACAGGTGATCTCTTTACCGCGCGTTTTTCGGATTGTCACTTCAATGAGTCAGAATTCCCATCGTTAGAGGGAGAGGAGAAAAAGAAATTTCTCAAGAAACGACAGGAATTGTCCTGGTACGTCCCGATTCTGTCTCATTATGATCCCCGTACCTCACTATGTGATCGTGAAGTACAACGAATCCTTGATCTTCAGAACGTAGCAGATTCGATGCCTGATGCGTTTACTGATATCGCCAAAGTGACAAGATCACACATTCCAGCTGCAAATGTGCCTGCAAGGTTAGAAGTCCTGAATAAAGGGCACATCACCAACGTACCGAGTGATGCGATCGCACCCAGTGGAAGCGCGATCGAGGCCGTGGCTCCCAAAAGGAAAAGGGGGAGGCCACCCGGTTCGACAGACACCCGCCCAAGGAAGAAAAGGGCAGGTGAGGCACAAACCAACCCATTAATCATCAATACTGGGAATCCTTCCCACGAGGTCATCTCTGACTATAGCTATGTCCACGAATCATTAATGGGGGATGCCCCGGAGATCGATTCAGCATTAGAAAACAAAGAGATCTCGATCAACTATGAAAGTGCGTCTGATTTGATGGAATGATCGACCACTCATATTGATGATGTGTTTGCATACACAGTTGCTCAAGAAATCATAGAGCACGATGATGTCGAACCACGCTCTGTTGAAGAATGTCAACAAAGAGCCGATTGGCCTAAATGGAAAGAAGCTATCCAGGAAGAGCTTGACTCTCTGACAAAACGCAAGGTACTTGGCCCAGTAGTGCTAACTCCGCCAAGTGTAAAGCCTGTTGGACACAAATGGGTTCTTGTCAGAAAGCGTAATGAGAATCATGAAGTCCTGAGGTACAAGGCTCGCCTCGTTGCACAAGGTTTCTCACAATGCCCTGGTATAGATTACGAGGAAACTTACTCCCCCGTAATGGACGTTATTACGTTCCGCTATCTAATCAGCCTAGTTATTTCCGAAGGATTGGAAATGCAGCTAATGGACGTGGTCACTGCGTATCTCTATGGGGATCTAGATACGTAGATTTACATGAAAGTGCCCAAAGGCATTTCATTGCCCAAATCAAGTAACTCCAGACCACGGAGTGCGTATTCAGTTCGTTTGAAACGCTCACTTTACGGTTTGAAACAATCCGGAAGGATGTGGTATAACCGTCTGAGTGAATACTTGATTGGAAAGGGATACAAGAACGATGAACTGTGTCCTTGCGTCTTTATAAAGAAAACAAGTTCCAGATTTGCGATCATCGCAGTGTATGTCGACGATATGAATATAATCGGCACTCTTGATGAAATAAGAGAAACCACCGGATACTTGAAAACTGAGTTTGAGATGAAAGATCTTGGGAAGACTCGTTTCTGTCTTGGTATTCAAATAGAACATAGAGTCTGTGGAATTCTCATCCACCAGTCTGCTTATGTCCAGAAGATGCTTAGACGCATTAACATGGACAAAGCACACCCGGTTAGCACTCCCATGATCGGTCATAGCGTGGATGCGAAGAAAGATCTATTTCGTCCAAAGGAAGATGACGAAGAGCTTTTGGGAGCTGAAATTCCCTACTTAAGTGCAATAGGCGCTCTGTTGTACTTAGCTCAATGTACGCGGCCGGACATCGCCTCTCAGTAAACTTACTAGCTCGATTTAGTTCAGCACCGACGCAACGTCATTGGAATGGTATCAAGAATATATTCCGATACCTAAAAGGAACCATTGACTTGGGACTATTCTTTCCCTACAAGCAGGCAAAGGTGTTGGTCCCTCTATAAGTATACTGGATACAGTTTGGAAAGTATGTTTTAAACCACAAACTGTATTGATTTACTAATTTGAGTGCTTAGCGGAAGTCTTTAATACAGTAAGTTGCCGTCGATACAGCAACTCGATCTAATCTCCTGTTAGCTTGGTGCGTACAGGGTTTTGCAGTGTATACTTGTATAAATCACAGTTACGAAAACAGTAAAGGCGAAAGGTAAATAACGCAGTAATTAAAGTGGTTCGAGGTAAACCCCTCTACGTCCACTGGTCCTCCAGACAGGAGTAAAACGTTTATTATAAATACTGCGTACACAACTATGTATTTATAATCAAACCTATCCTTGTATTGTTCACACAGATAGATACAAAGACTGTCGCTTTCAACCGTTCACACAGATTGGTTAAAGCTTCCTTCTTGACTTGCTTCTTCACACACAGTTCCAAAGCTTCGTCCTCTTATTCGTCCCACACAGGTCAGAATAACTTTTTGAGTTCACACAGAGATCAGTTTTTACACAAGGTAAAAGGTAGGTAACCAGGTAAGAACATCAGCTTTTAAATATGAAGTTCTTGAGCTGATGATGGCTGTTCTTGATGTTGAGCACTGTATATCTCTTTGGATCTGATTTGCAGAAAGCTTCTGGAGATATGTTTTGCTCTGATGTATATAATGATAGCTTCTTCACTTGGTAACTTGGGTGTGTCTATGTATATGTCTATATATCTTCAACGCTCTTATGAGATATATATAGTCTTCTGAATATTATATCCGTTGTAATAGATCCGTTGGGTAAGATTCTGTGATAACTTGAATAGACCAGGATCCGGATATTACGGGTTTTAAAGATCTCTGACAGCTTCAGTATTTAAATACTTTATCCTTTCAGTATTTAAATACTTCTTTATCAAACGGTACTAGACTTTAGTGAAGACTAAAGATTCCTTTTAAAACGATCTTCAGTCCTGATCCGATGTGGATGCTGTATCCACTAGCACTGTAGCCATATTGGAATAGTCAGGCGCTGTACGGAAGGTCGCTGTATTGAGGTTCGAGACAGCTTCCATACTTGGTGCTTACTTAGACTTTGTTGCTGTATCTTGGTAGCGCGAGAGCTTGTTGTATGCTGGCGCTATCAGAAGGTCTTCGATACAGGATTGCAACTTCAACCGGCTTTCGATACAGGGCTTGCTGTATCAAGCTTTTGTTGTTTGGCAATTATCAAAACAATATCCTTGTATCCCAACAATTTCCCCCTTTTTGATAATTTCCAAAACTTCTTTCATGATTCAAAAACTTCTTGATCATGCCAAGTTCTTGATATCAAAACCTCTTCAGGCTAAAAATAATTTCCCTTTTTTTCGATAACCACTTGATGGCAACTTCGATACAGGAGATGTTTATCCCCACTGATTCCCTCTCTTTGGAAAGTGTCTTGAGCAGACTTCCTGATCTTCTGTCAAATGATCTGGTCTTCAGCACTTAGTCTAAAAGAAACGTGAACTGCTTGCAGGCAAGTTCTAAAAATGATAATCATCTAATAGGGAAGTGTATTACATCTTAAACTTATGATTGGCGCACAGGCACAATCTTACATTTTTGATCTAGTTGAGTACAACTGAACCTATGAACTGTTCACAGACGAGTTCTTACAGCAATACACAATAAAATAAATTTATCAATCATAATTGATGTTCTGTTGTGAAAATAGTATAGTGTTCTTCCTTAAAAGGTACATACAAGATTCAATTTATGTTCGGATTAACGCTGTATTCATGGGTCGTACTATATTCCCCCTTAATTAATGCACAAGTCAGCTGTAGGAAGGTTTCATGCCTTCTTTGTCCTACAGTGCTGTATTGACGGTTCTGAGTGTACAGTTAATTAATGGTAGATACTGTATTCTTGGGTCTTACAGCATTCCCCCTCACTTAATGAGTAAAAGCATAAAAACTTACAGGGATTTCTGGCTGTAGTGTTTCCCGATAGTGCCTTTTGGTACCCAAATTTTCCGGGCAACAATTTGTTTGTTGTAGGCTACTTTTGGTCCATTATATCGATATTTACGTGGGGCAGGCACCTAGTCGTTGTAATCATGATAACTATAATGCATGAAAAATCGAGAAATATAGTTGTTATTCTAGTACGATTGTCGTCTCGGAGGTGGAGCCATTTTCTTTGGCCTAACATCTTGCCTTCTGGGTCTCCAGTTGGATTCCCAACGATGTTGTTGATACTGCGCGAACACCTGCTTTCTTGATGGATAACGGGGCTCCTGTATCCGATTACTGGCCTTATTTATCGAAATCTTCATGCGGGCCTTTGTTGGTTGAATCTGACCTTCTTCCTGAATGACTGCTGGCGTTTATGATATGCTTGTGGAGCATGCTTTTGAGTACGCCTTCTGAGTGGCTGTTGGTTCCATTGTCTCGAATAGTAGAGTTGCGGGGGTGGAATGGCAGCTTTTGTTGTTCGCGGTGCAACAGGTTCCTTCACAGAACTCGGAACTTCTTTCGATACAGGAATGGATTCCTCACTCCTGACGAATACTGTACTAGATTTTTCTTTGTTGGAGAACGAGTTGTACCCTAAGCCACGTTTATCATGAGCATGTTGCCCAGTGCTTAGGATCTCTTCCATTCTTTTAGAGGATTTCTCGAAAGATTTCAAGATTGTCTCTAATTCTCCTTCACGTTTCTCGAGAGATTTTACTTTGGCTTCGAGTAGAGTCAAATAATTTGTCTTGCTTTCAAGATGAGACTTGGTCTCATTTAGATTATGAGCAAGTTGATGATTGCTCTCCATGAGTTTTTCTAAATTGACTTTGCTGTTTCGCAATCAACTGACATATTTTCGTAATTATACTTCAGCAAGTCATTTTCTTCTTTCATCTCTAAGTTAGAAATTTCAAGCTGTATGTTTTCTCCTTTCAATATCTCATGGGCCGTTTGAATGTTATTAAATTCATTCAGCATATTTTCAAAGGTATGAGATGCATTTATGGGAATAGTTGAGGTGGAGCTTACCTCATCATCGCCGTCTTCATTTTCCTCTTTAACTTCGGCCATAGAGCACACATAGGCTCTATCTTCTAGCTCATCATCTGACGAATCACTATCAGTGACCACCTGAAGACATTCTTCGGTCTTTGTTGATGTGGGCGGAGCTTTTGATTCTCCAATGAAGGCCTTGAGTTTGTTCTTCATCCTGTTTCTCCAGTCATCAAACTCGTTAATGTGAAATATAGATATCTTGTTAGACATAAAGGTATTCATATTAGAGGATGGGAATTACAAAGACTGTTTTCGAAAATAAATGTTTTTAAGGATCTAATTCAGTTAAAAATACGACTGATTCTTTTTAGAATCAACCGCTCCGATACCAATTGTTGGTCCCTCTATAAGTATACTGGATACAGTTTGGAAAGTATGTTTTAAACCACAAACTGTATTGATTTACTAATTTGAGTGCTTAGCGGAAGTCTTTAATACAGTAAGTTGCCGTCGATACAGCAACTCGATCTAATCTCCTGTTAGCTTGGTGCGTACAGGGTTTTGCAGTGTATACTTATATAAATCACAGTTACGAAAACAGTAAAGGCGAAAGGTAAATAATGCAGTAATTAAAGTGGTTCGAGGTAAACCCCTCTATGTCCACTGGTCCTCCACACAGGAGTAAAACATTTATTATAAATACTGCGTACACAACTATGTATTTATAATCAAACCTATCCTTGTATCGTTCATACAGATAGATACAAAGACTGTCGCTTTCAACCGTTCACACAGATTGGTTAAAGCTTCCTTCTTGACTTGATTCTTCACACACAGTTCCAAAGCTTCGTCCTCTTATTCGTCCCACACAGGTCAGAATAACTTTTTGAGTTCACACAGAGCTCAGTTTTTACACAAGGTAAAAGGTAGGTAACCAGGTAAGAACATCAGCTTTTAAATATGAAGTTCTTGAGCTGATGATGGCTGTTCTTGATGTTGAGCACTGTATATCTCTTTGGATCTGATTTGCAGAAAGCTTCTGGAGATATGTTTTGCTCTGATATATATAATGATAGCTTCTTCACTTGGTAACTTGGGTGTGTCTATGTATATGTCTATATATCTTCAACGCTCTTATGAGATATATATAGTCTTCTGAATATTATATCCGTTGTAATAGATCCGTTGGGTAAGATTCTGTGATAACTTGAATAGACCAGGATCCGGATATTACGGGTTTTGAAGATCTCTGACAGCTTCAGTATTTAAATACTTTATCCTTTCAGTATTTAAATACTTCTTTATCAAACGGTACTAGACTTTAGTGAAGACTAAAGATTCCTTTTAAAACGATCTTCAGTCCTGATCCGATGTGGATGCTGTATCCACTAGCACTGTAGCCATATTGGAATAGTCAGGCGCTGTATGGAAGGTCGCTGTATTGAGGTTCGAGACAGCTTCCATACTTGGTGCTTACTTAGACTTTGTTGCTGTATCTTGGTAGCGCGAGAGCTTGTTGTACGCTGGCGCTATCAGAAGGTCTTCGATACAGGATTGCAACTTCAACCGGCTTTCGATACAGGGCTTGCTGTATCAAGCTTTTGTTGTTTGGCAATTATCAAAACAATATCCTTGTATCCCAACAAAAGGAAACTGCTTCCGTAAAGGCAAATGCTAAAGTAAATGCTAATGCCATAGAACCTACCCCGACGAACGTGTTGGTAGGATTTGCTGACGCAGGGTATCTCTCCGACCCACACAAAGGTCGTTCCCAAACTGGCTATGTATTTGCTATTGGGAACACCGCTATATCTTGGAGATCCACAAAGCAAACCCTTGTAGCTACCTCATCTAATCACGCCGAAATTATCGCTTTGCATGAGGCGGTACGTGAGTGTATTTGGTTAAGAGCTATCATTACACATATCCGAGGTAACAGTGGACTAAGTAATGTCACTGGAGCACCCACATGCATATATGAAGATAATGCAGCTTGCATCGAACAGATGAAGCTTGGGTATATCAAGGGGGATAACACAAAACACATATCTCCAAAATTCTTCTATAATCAGCAACAACAGGCTCTCCTCAATATTCAAGTAAAGCAAGTCGGATCTGAGGAGAATGTGGCCGATTTGTTCACCAAATCTCTGCCCAAGGCCGTCTTTGAAAAACATGTGAGAAGTATCGGAATGCGGAGAATTTCCGAACTCCCGAAATCGATGTAAAGGTAGAAGGAGAAGGGTGAGTCATAAAGAGACTTACTCACCGACGTTGTACTCTTTTCTTTGACCAAGGTTTATTTTCTCCCATTGGGTTTTGTTACTTGGCAAAGTTTTTAATGAGGCAAACGACACATGCACAAGTTTTTCAAAGTATCCTTGATTGATGTACAAATCAGGGGGAGATGTAGACTTGAGGGGGAGTCTTACATCCACACCGTACGTTATACTCTTTTCCTTCCAAGGATCATTTTTCCCACAGGGTTTTTATCACTTGGAAAGATTTTTAACGAGGTAACAAGATGTATGATTTTAGGGATCGATGGAATGGTCACCTTAGTAGTGCTATGATCAAATGTAACAATCATATGAGAGGATAGATTCAAAGGACGAAGTCTAAACTTGATGTGTCTAGATGTTGTACTCTTTTCCCTACGATCAAGACATTTTTCCCACTGGGTTTTTGCTTGACGAGGTTTTAACGAGGCAACATGACATGCGCTTGTAGACTAGGCACAAGGGGGAGTGTTAAAGGAATAATACCCATTGTGTGCCTAAGTCTGTTAGTTTATGGGCTTTCCTAGATAGGATTTGGCTGAGGCCTGTTTGTATGTACTTCACCCTATTTAAGGGATCTCATTGATGGAATAATACAACACTTTTGCCCTACTTTCTGTCTCAAGTTATTTTCCCTTCAACACATAAATTAAACTTTTTGTTTCTATTTATTTTATTGTATCATTACTTATTAGTTAAAAATAAATTTTAGACCATAATGATCACATGAGTAAGGGGCATGGGATTTAAAAAAAAAATGAATCTCTTTCATTGAGAAAAAAAAATCATATTTTGAAGATATCTTCTGCAATTGGGACAGAGAGAGTATTATTTTCTATTACAGACACTTATTTTTTGTTAGAACATAAATTTCAAATAACCATCCACTAGGTTTTTATAATATTGTTATCTGCAACCACTCTAATCACCCATTACCTAACTTCTATAATATTTAATTAAGAAATAATTATACAATCCACCCCTATTAAATGACTTCAAATCAAATTAATACCACGATTTGAACAATTATAAATTCGTATAAAAATCCACGTCAAATGTGAGATTGGTGTGTGGATGTAATTGTTCAAATAAATATCCACGTTAGCAAACTGTTTGAAGAATTATAAATTCTTCCAAAAGCCAAGCCAACTGTGAAATTTGGATGTAGATGTAATTGTTCAAACTGTGAGTACTAATATGTAATTGAACCAAACAAGACGAGTGTTTTATGTATTTCACCCTTTAATTAGTTTATCTGATCTTCTCCACATACCATATAGTTCCTTCCAATAAATATTTATTTTTGGTCAATGACCACTTCAATCATACGACGACAACATTATTTATAATAATTTTGTATTATCTTTTATCATAATATAATTAACTGTTAAAAAATCAAGATATATTAAAACTATCTTTGTCCCACTATTTGTTTCTCGCATGACTTTTTTTTTTATATTTTTTTAATTTTAATTATAATATTATAAAAAAAATATTTAATTATAATGTAACATTATTAGAAGTGGATTTTTCATGATTAGAAGTGGATTTTTCATGAAATATATTTTTCAAAGCATTATAATTATAATTTATAATTATAAAAGTGGGAATCAATTTTTTAATACCAAAGCATAAAATTGATAAGTTCTATAGCCCCATTCATAAAACTATAAGTTTTTGGTACCATTTTGATTGAAAAGACTAAAATGTCCTCTCTTTTTGTGTTAAAAGTTGACTTCTCTCTTTTTTTTTATATATTTATTTTATACTATTTTTCTTCTCTTTTTTCTTTTTTACTTTCCTCCTCCGATCGATATTAATGTCCAGGAACCAAAATTTAACTACAAACATATACATCAAAACAACACAGCCATTTTATTTTTGACAAAGGGTCTCTCAAAAAATCTTATAGAAATCACAAGATTGTTCGAAAATAAAAGTTGACGTTCAAATAGGACTTCATTTGTCGTGCTTCTGAGTTCATAAAGAAGGTATGTATCATTATTTGAACGATGAAAAAATTCCAGACTGTTTACGGACACGATCGCCGCACACGATGGGAAGCCACCGGTGCAACGATCGTGTAACGATCGCGCGCAGCGACCTTAACATCGCGGCGCAACACTAACGGTACACGATCGTTTAACACGATCGTATAAAATCGTGTGCGCGATCGTGTTCATGGGCGAAACTTGCACACGATCACCGCACACGGTAGTGTACGGCCGTGTGCATCGGTCGTGTCCAAGCGCACCGTAATATTGTTCGCTCATTTTTACGAATAGTTATTCATCTTTTTGTAATCGATGTCGTGGCGGCGTATTTTGATACATCACGGTGGTCATTGGGAGCGATCGACATATGTAGATGGGGACTCCTTTTTTGTCTATATCGACACGAGCAAAGTTAGTCGTGCAAACCTCGTGGGGGTTATCGAGAGGTTTGGGTGGTCCAAATGAGTCCGATTACAAATTATGGTACTTGACACACATGGCCAAAGGAAACAAAGTAAAAGTCCTATTAAGGGCGATACCGAGATACTTCGATTACTAGTAGAATACAAGGAGGATCCCGAGGTCTATGTTGAGAACAGCAGCTCCTCCACTCCCGAGGTTAATATGGGATGTAGCTGCTCGAGAGTAGAGCCCGGCAACATAAATTATGACATGCCTTCCAAAGAGTATCAATACGAGGAAGATGAGGAAGACGAGGAAGATGAGGAAGATGAAGAGGTGCATACATCCGAAGATGAAGATTGTTGTAAAGACTTGCTTGAGTCACTATCTACGGAATTTCTTGCTTGGGTTCGCCAACCGCCCAAATGGATAGGATTATGAGTCGTCGGAACTTCTCATCCGACCATCAATCTGAGCGAGCATGAGCATCTACAATCAATGCGTAATCGGATCATTCCATTTAGGACCCGGTAGTGCCGGACTTTGGGTTGGGTCGAGCGGCCTCCACCTAAGCACGTCGGCTAGAGGTGGGGTCCACCTTTCGTTCGAAGACGAGTTGAGGATAAGCGTAGGAATGTATCATTTGGAAAACATGCTACGCAGTGTATCACCGATCGTTCGCCGATAAACGTATAGTGTTTGTCTGTAAGAGTGGGCGAAGAAATTGTCGGTTTAGGTTGTGTGCTATTGAGGGTGCAACTATTTGGAGAATTACTAAGTTGACATTGGAGCACACTGCATTACTCGATTTGAACCGTCTTTGCCGCACGATCGGTCACTTCGAGGTTGCCGCCCATTATTTTGCTAAAAGATTGACCGGTGAGGGGGTCACTTTGAGGCCAAAGGAGATGATTGCAGAGATGTGTAGGGAGTATGGCATTGACATGCTATACGCTTTGCTCTCCTGGACGAGGAATATAGCGATAGAGAATACATATGGCGGCTTCGATGAGTCGTATCGAGAGGCTCCCATCTTATCCGTATTTGTTAAAAAGCGTAATCCAGTGGGACAATTTATGATTTGCAGACGACTCGTGAGGGAGTGTTTCGCCACATGTTCGTTGCACTCGGACAGAGTATTAGGGCATTTGATACGTGCCTTCGACCGGTGATTATAGTTGATGGGACCCACCTAAAGGGAAGGAATAAAGGAACTCTATTTGCGTCACATTTGATGGGAACGAGCAAGTTTTTCCTCTTCTTTGTTGGTCTCGGTCCGATAGAGAACGACGAGTCATGGACTTATTTTACGTATAACTCGCGCAGATGCTACAATCCGACGGAAGATTTACCGATTGTGAGTGACCAACATAAGAGCATTCGTAATGCCGTCGAGCCGCCTATCCGAATGCATTCCACGGGTTTTGCTATCACCATCTTGCAAAAATCTGACCTCCTATGGTGCGCATGCTATAGGACTCTTTAGAATCACGCCTACACGCATCGAGAAGAAGTTTTTGAAAACTACTTTTGAAACTACATATCGAAGTTCTAATGGGCGCATGTGCGCCTTTACGAAATTGGGCCGAGAGGTGGGCTAGGTCGAAGTGTCCAGACGACGCTATAACTTCTTGACATCCAATTCTGTTTGAATGCTTTAATAATCGTATGTTGTGGGCTAGACGTTTACCTGTTTGCTCGTTACTTGAGATATTTCGCCTAATTTTAGAGAATTGGTTTGATGAGAAGCGGGGAGAAGCTACGTCAAGAGACCATGAGTTGACAATGCACACTTTTGAAAAGCTTTCTAACTCTGTGCAAGCCAGTCTGACTCTTACCGTTCGAGCTACCACCCCACTTGTTTATAAAGTCGAAGAAAACAAAGTTTCTTATGAGGTCGACCTTCGAACATGGACATGTTGTTGTCGTGAGTTTGATTTGGATCAGATTCCATGTCGTCATGCCGCTGCCGCTATAAGGTACATGTCTTTGCTGTTGTGTGCACGATCGTTTCCCATGATGGGCACGATCGTTACCCACGATTGGCACGATCGTTACGCACGATGGGCACGATCGTTACCCACGATGGGCACGATCGTTACCCACGATGGGCACGATCGTAACCACGATCGCCCTTATCGTAACCACGATCGCCCTTATCGTAACCACGATCGCCCTCATCGTAACCCACGATGGGACACACGATGGGCACGATCGTAACACAATGGGCACGATCGTAACACACGATCCCCGTGATCATAACACACGATCGTAACCCCACGATCCCCGTGATCGTAACACACGATCGTGACCCCACGATCCCCGTGATCGTAACACACGATCGACGCGATCGTGTTTTCCCATCGTTTGCAAAACAGGGATGGTCTGGATTTATCACCTCATCAATATAAAAAATACATTATCCTATACAACATCCTTGACATAATTGCTTATTGTAGCAGGCGTGCGGCAATGGTTTGTCCGTGTATGATTTTGTTAGTCGTTATTTCAAGCAACAAGGCCTTAGAGACTTATAAGGAGCATATTAGTCCCATCCCACATCCCGATGAGTGGAATGTCCCACCGGAGATCTCATCCATCGTTTGCGTACCTCGCAGGAGGTACGACAAGCCCGGCCGACCAAGGATGAGTCGCGCACGGTCATTGTTGAAAATTTGCACGCAGTGGACGGCCTCAGTGTGCGGTAGGTGTAAAGGAACCGCCACAATAGAAAATCTTGCAAAGCATTCATTCCCATAGGGGTGTGGATTTGAATATCCTCGAAGAAACTCAAGAAATCGATGCACAACCGAGGCAAAGGCGCGGCGAAGAAGAGGTGTAGCATTTGCCGTAATGATGACCATGACATAAGGGGATGTCCATACCGTGAAACTTAAATTCCTTATGTATTTTTATATCATGTGACTTACTAGCAACAATAATGTGTTGATATTTTGATCGACCATGTATTGATTCAAGATTCGATTATTAGTTGAAATGCATAATTTTGTGTATATTTTCTTTACCTTTGAATTGAAATTTAAGTGTTCAAGAATGTAAAGCAAATAAAGGTGACTATGGAGCCAAACATTAACCATAACAAAGTAGCTCACTTCAAAGAGCAATAGTTTACGTTCCAAAGCATATAACTTTACAAAACAAATTTTAATCACCATCACACAAAATATCTAATAATAACATAACGAAAACAATCAATTGGATCCCTTTTCCCCAATCTGTATCTTTAGTCTTGTATCACCGTCTTCATGAACTTCCTCTTCCAAAATAAATTTTTGCTTTTATTCTCGTAAATCTCCAAATCATTATCATCATCACCATCTAGTATGACCGGAGTGCTCGCAGTGTTTTTAAATAGACCTGTTTCATGAAACACATTAATTTGCAATGATAGTCACTACACATACAACAAAATCAAAAACTTACTCGAGCATTGAGTATCTTCCTCTCGGCCTAGTTACGTATGGTGGGTTGGGAGTAGGTATCCTCCTTCTTCTTTTTGGTGGTGGTGCTTCGCTTCCTCCTAAATCGGTTTCGTAATCGGCCGCTCATTTCGCGTATTTGATTTTAATGAATTTTAAGCGATGTTAATTGATTAGGGTTTGAAGTGAACAAGGGGTGGAGACAGACCGACGATGGGATTTTAAAGTAAAGGGGGACACGGATTTTATAATAAAGGGGGACCGACTTATAATAAAGGGGGGGGACCGACGGGATTTTATAATAAAATAATGACCTTTGAAGTAAACACGACCGTGTACACGATCGCCGCGATCGCGTGTTCCAATCGTGTGACACGTTGGCAACCAGGTGTCAAATTGGCGCTGTATCCACGTATGCAGACGACCGTGTACACGATCGCCGCGATCGTGTGTTCCAATCGTGTGACACGTTGGCAACCAGGTGTCAAATTGGCACTGTATCTACGTATGCACACGATCGTGTACACGATCGCCGCGATCGTGTGTTCCAATCGTGTGACACGTTGGCAACCAGGTGTCAAATTGGCGCTGTATCTACGTATGCACACGATCGTGTACACGATCGCCGCGATCGTGTGTTCCAATCGTGTGACACGTTGGCAACCAGGTGTCAAATTGGCGCTGTATCCACGTATGCACACGATCGTGTACACGGTCGTGGCCACGATTGAACACGCGATCGTGTGCACAAGAACGTCAAGAATTTTCACCAATTTCTCAAATTACTCGTCAATTTAGGTGTTGTTACTTATATATTAACAATTATTTGTTAATGATACACTTATATAACAAGTTATTGATTGAATTACCATAATATATTGCATATCATGTGTCGTCGATTGTTCTATTAGTACGTATGGATAAGTTCAATCATCCGGATGAATGACCTCATATACTAATGAATTACGACGAAATGACAAATAGGAGTTCGTATAAGAAGCCATATTGTAATTAATGTTTGAACAAGCGATCGTGTGCACAAGAACGTCAAGAATTTTCACCAATTTCTCAAATTACTCGTCAATTTAGGTGTTGTTACTTATATATTAACAATTATTTGTTAATGATACACTTATATAACAAGTTATTGATTGAATTACCATAATATATTGCATATCATGTGTCGTCCAATTGTTCTATTAGTACGTACGGATAAGTTCAATCATCTGGATGAATGACCTCATATACTAATGAATTACAACGAAATGACAAATAGGAGTTCGTATAAGAAGCCATATTGTAATTAATGTTTGAACAAGCGATGTTTGAATCACAAAACATCATTCTAGATAATACAATACTTCAAATTTGCAAAAATATCAAAAGTTCATACGCACACGATCGTGTACACGGTCGTGGCCACGATTGAACACGCGATCGTGTGCACAAGAACGTCAAGAATTTTCACCAATTCCTCAAATTACTCGTCAATTTAGGTGTTGTTACTTATATATTAACAATTATTTGTTAATGATACACTTATATAACAAGTTATTGATTGAATTACCATAATATATTGCATATCATGTGTCGTCCAATTGTTCTATTAGTACGTATGGATAAGTTCAATCATCTGGATGAATGACCTCATATACTAATGAATTACGACGAAATGACAAATAGGAGTTCGTATAAGAAGCCATATTGTAATTAATGTTTGAACAAGCGATCGTGTGCACAAGAACGTCAAGAATTTTCACCAATTTCTCAAATTACTCGTCAATTTAGGTGTTGTTACTTATATATTAACAATTATTTGTTAATGATACACTTATATAACAAGTTATTGATTGAATTACCATAATATATTGCATATCATGTGTCGTCCAATTGTTCTATTAGTACGTACGGATAAGTTCAATCATCTGGATGAATGACCTCATATACTAATGAATTACAACGAAATGACAAATAGGAGTTCGTATAAGAAGCCATATTGTAATTAATGTTTGAACAAGCGATCGTGTGCACAAGAACGTCAAGAATTTTCACCAATTTCTCAAATTACTCGTCAATTTAGGTGTTGTTACTTATATATTAACAATTATTTGTTAATGATACACTTATATAACAAGTTATTGATTGAATTACCATAATATATTGCATATCATGTGTCGTCCAATTGTTCTATTAGTACGTATGGATAAGTTCAATCATCTGGATGAATGACCTCATATACTAATGAATTACGACGAAATGACAAATAGGAGTTCGTATAAGAAGCCATATTGTAATTAATGTTTGAACAAGCGATGTTTGAATCACAAAACATCATTCTAGATAATACAATACTTCAAATTTGCAAAAATTTCAAAAGTTCATATGCACACGATCGTGTACACGGTCGTGGCCACGATTGAACACGCGATCGTGTGCACAAGAACGTGGCCACGATTGAACAGGCGATCGTGTGTTCAATCGTGGTCGCGTGTTCAATCGTGGCCACGATTGAACACACGATCGTGTGCACGGCCGTTCCCACGGTCGTGTGCACACGGTCATGCCAGCCATCGTGCGCACACGCCTGCATCAGACGCATGACCGTGGGTAGGTTGCACACGATCGCAACACACGATGGCCACGATCGTGTGCATCCATCGTGTGTAACACAGAGCCAACACATTCAGATTTAACAACACTCACACATTCATCCAAAACTGTCTAAATACAACATAAATATTGTACAACACAACATAAACCATTCTACATGTCTAAAGACAACATAAAGATTTTAGCAGCTAGGCCATATCGATATTTCTTAATATTTTTTTGATTAAGTTCCTTGATTTGGTGCCTTGCTCCTGGGTTTGCAGAGACGAGTCGATCCAAGTACATGCACGCGAAGGGGCCACAACTGTGATTGTCGCTCGTATGAACTGTAGCTCTCGTGGCATAATTTTGAAACTCATCTCCGTGTCATACTTCGTTTTCGATTGGTTGTTCATCCAATACCCGGATTGAGCTAGCACACGAGGCATCGACGCATAATCGGTCGCATTGGTTGAAGCGGTAACGACCATCTTCGTGGTGGTGTGACAAGGAATCGTACAACTCCACGGTCCATGCTATGATGTCAATCTTGATAGTCACCCGGTGGCTTTGGTCGAGGCAACAAATGGCAATGATCTATTCAAACACAATATGTAATCATATAAGATCATCACATCAAACATAGCGAATCATTTATAAATATAAATTTCAAATCGCAACAAATCGTCAATTATTTATAAATATAAATTTCAAACTTACTTCGTTGCAATTTAACCATGGAACCGCATGTGGTGTATCAAGACTGTCATGTAGTCCTCGATGCATTTAGGAATTTTCCACTCCTTGTAAACCGGCTTCCCGTCACCTTGATGCCAAGTGGATCATCCGGATGGAGTCTTGCAAACTCGTTGGCCAAAACTAACTACAAAAAGCCAAACCACAAAATTAATAAATATCGATATCAAACCAATGATATACAAGTGAGTAGGTTATAGAACTTACGTAAAATAGGAGCCGGCAAGCAAACGGTGCCAACTCTACCGACACCAACACTACGGACTCCTCCGAAGCCTCGCTCGAGTCGCAAGCACATAACGCCTATCACCTCGGCATCGAAGTCTTCACGGCTAGACTCTATCCGGTCAAATAACGCTGGTGAGAGCATGCCGGTCTCCAAACACCGGACAATAGCATCACGTGGTGCTCCCTCCTAAATCGTAGGTACAACTTCTTGAGCCTCGCTATCTCCGAGAGGCGCAACCACAAAGGCTCTCGAAGAGCAGCAGATGGTCGACTCACTCTCGGTGGAAGACTACGCTCACCCAAATGCTGCGTTCCGGCACTCTCACCATCTTCGTCACCCTCGGCATCCCTCTCACAACTATAACGATCGAGAGGCATACGGTCCGCTCGATCTCAAAACTGGCCGCTCGATCCGAAATGGAGGTTGCCGCTCAGACCACCACCCTCACTGCGAAACATCGCACCGTAATGATGCTCGTCCCGAAACCAGTCGAACATCGTCCCATACTTCAAACGGCGCCTCAAATGGCTCATACCGATGCTCGTAATCAAGGGGCTGCCGAGTCCGCTCAATGTAATGATGAATCCGAGAATGGTGGTGTCTTTGGACCTCGGAATGGTGGGTAGGCGGATGCTGAGAATGGTGACTCGGCTGACGCTGAGAATGGTGACTCGAATGATGACTAGGCTGACGATGAGAATGGTGACTGTGTGCTGCGCCTGAGACTGAGTGACGTGGAGGGTCAGGAATCCTCCGCCGGGCGCTGCTATCAGAGGCAGAATGACGAGGCCTATCATGGCTCCCAGCTGAGTAGTGTACCGGGCTCCTAGAACGCCTATGCATAGGTCCGAAGAAATCCACGATCCCCGAAAGCACCCGGCGAGAAACTCGAGCAATAAATCCGGACTCAGAATCGTCGTACAAGATCGCCTTCAAACGGCGATCGAAGTACTCATCCCTGCTCGTGTCCTGGGTGTGGTCCGGACAAGGAAGTCCGTGGACACAACACACCCTCTCTGGCTGCCTCTCCCGGTCCGATGTCTCCCCACCATGTACTGGTGGGGTACTCTGCCGGCGTCGCTTCGACACTTTATGTGCCGACTCATATGTAATCAATTTTCCTGAAGACTTCTTCAACCTATCCATAACTTTCTTCCTCGGGATCGGCGCAGGCTCATCCGCCTTATTCCTCACAGCTATTCTTACAGGCTTAATGAACTTAACGTCATAAGGCGAGCCATTCTCAAAGCTCAGGTAGTAATACTCCGCCTCATCCTCCTCCAGATGCGGTAAAGAGGGAAGTACTTTGTGCTGCAACAATAGTCATTAAAGCATACCATTAGATGGGCAATCACATAATGTTGAAGAGATGAGTGAAGTTAGGAGAAAATACGTTTACAAATTTATGTACCTTATCGTCGAAGAAATGAGTGAAATCACAAAACATCTTCCTCGTAGTCCACATCAAACAGGGGACTTGGGCAGCTTTATCTCGACTACCACACAATGCTCCCAATGCAGAATCATCTCATACGACCATATTTGTAAAGCCCAAACAGGACCATAGAAGTGATAGTCCTTGTGCTCTTGTCCCTCCTTCATGGCAACGTTGCCTATGTAGTAAGATAAAACCCCAAAGGCATAAGAACCCCAAGGAAACATATCCCACTGCTCGAAATCCTCCACTAATGCCCATGCCCATGTCTCGACCATCATGTCGTCATGGCATAGGATAAAGTAGTAGTAGATAAGCAAATTGGCAACCTTGAGATAATCTCTTATGTCTCTACCAAAATCTCGAGCATTGAACCTCTTCCGCAGAACACTAACCTTAATGTTTTTGCCATGGAGTATTCTGTGGAAAATACCGTCGGACGGAAGGAGATGGTCGTCCTGGGGATGGAAGGTAGAGTTTCCAAAATGGAGTCCCGTGATCAAGGCGAAATCACGGGCGGTAAAACGAATGGTGTTGGGTTTTCTATGTATCGAATACAAAATAATCGGAGTAAAAACGCAGCGGAACAATAAATGTGAAAACCCAATTTAGGATCTCATGCAGTAATTTAATTGTTTAATAAAAGAGTTAATCGAATTACCTTAATCCGATTGAACAATTCTAGATCCGGACTAGAAGTAGATGAATATCTCCTTCCTCTTTTGGTGATCCACACACGAACAATTCCACAAGCCGGATTGCTAGATCTCATTTAATAATATTGATAAATAGTACAACACAAATTCCTTACTAGAAGGATTGTACTATTGATCAAGATCAACTAAGGGAAGAGAGACGACCGACTCCGTTCTCCTACAATATGATGTAGATGGCCGATTTTTCTTCTCCTTGAAGGGCCGATTTTTAGGTCTTGTATTCTCATGACAACTCCTTGTCCAAGACCTTATATATATACTAAGTAAACCCTAGATTCAATAATCTAGTATTTGCTTAGTTGCCCCTCAACTTATTAAATAATACAATATATATAATATCGATATTATATATATTACTTATTATTTAATCTCCTTATAAATATAATATCCAATATTATATTTATTATTCCCGATTGATATTTATTCCTACTTGTCTATAAGTGTCGTATGTGTGACCCAAAAGGCTTATATTATGTTGGCAATTATTTAATACCTTATTAAATAATAAATCATAAGCGGCCTCTAGCAAGACATTATGATTACCCAAATAATATAAGTTAATAGTCCATTAAACCTTTTAACGTGTCAAATCCCTTTGTCACGCGATATCATATTTGAACTAAGTCATGGAGTCTGTCATACTTATTTATGTTCAAATGCTTTCGATCTTAAGTAGATTGAATCAAATGACTCTTCATTTGAGCATGGCCATGCATTTCCTTGATCCTACTTATCGAGGGGCCCAGCAGATATCTCTCTCACTTAAGAGAGGGACAAATCCCCATATTGATTATTCATTGCCCTCTACATGACTCCCACTAATCCCGATCGCTAACCTTTATGATCACCATGTTTGAGATGACGTTGGATTACGTCAAGGCATAGCTGATTATCATGTTGGACTCTATGATAATCTCGGGTTCAAGGATTTATTGACATCGTATTGAGATTCACTTATGACATTTCCATGCGGTGATCTCAATGCGGGTCGGTCCAAGATTAGTTCTCCAACCAATACCCATAAGATTGATCCGTATCATACGCATAATCATCCGATGATTATCAATCAAACTTATACTAGTATATTAATCACTTGAGTCTCTACTCAACGCGATTTTACAGTGGACATTTGAATAATCTTATTATTCGTGAATAACTATTATTCGATTATTATAATATTAAAACATGCACACATTATAATAATCAACGAGAAATAAATGATATCAAATAACTTTATTTAAATGTGACAATTACAAATCTAGGCACATCGAATGTCCTAGGGCACTATTCCCAACAATCTCCCACTTGCACTAGGACCATTCATACATGACTTTTAGTCCTATCGCTCTAGCATGCTCAACATGCTTTCCTTGTGAGAGAGGCTTGGTAAGTGGATGCAACATTCTCTTGTTGCTACTTTGCATATTGTAATATCTCCTCGTCCGACGATCTCTCCGACTAGGTGATATTTTCGAGTATATGTTTGGAATTATGATGGGACCTAGGCTCTTTAGCTTGTGCAATAGCACCATTATTGTCACAATAAAGGCTTATGGGACCACGGATGGTTGGCACCACTCCTAGTTCGGTAACGAACTTCTTGATCCATACGGCTTCCTTAGCCGCATCCGATCTTTGCCAGTACTCGGCTCAGAATAGACCAAGAACCGTGCTTTGCTTGGAACTCTTCCAACTCACAAAGACCTCCATTCAATACAAACACATAACCAGCTTTGCGATTTGAAATCGTCTCTGCCTGCTTTGAAACTTGCATCGGCGTAACCTCTTACAAACATTTCGTTTCCCACCCTCCATAAACTAGGAAATCATCCTTAGTTCTTCTCAAGAACTTTAGGATGGTTTTCCTTCTTTATCGATGACTTTCACTGGATTCGATTGGTATCGACTTGTCATACTAAGAGCAAACGATACATCCGGTCGAGTACAAATCATGGCATACATGATCGATCCAATAGCCGGCGTATGGTATCTTGCTCATACGGGCTCGCTCATCGAGTCTTAGGACTCGAGTCTCACTCGATGAATGCCATGTGACATTGGCAAGAGTCCTCTCTTGGAGTCTTGCATATTGAACCTCTTCAATATTTTATTAATGTATGTACTTTGACTCGGACCAATCAATCTCTTTGATCTATCTCTATAGATCTTTATCCCAAGAATGTAAGCGACTTCTCCTAAGTCTTTCATTGAGAAACAACTTCCCAACCAAGTCTTGGTATGCTGCAAGGTGGGAATGTCATTTCCAATGAGTAATATGTCATCTACATATAAGACTAAGAAAACAACTATTCTCCCACTAACCTTCTTGTACACACAAGGTTCATCTTCATTTTGAATGAACCCAAACTCTTTGACAGCTTTCATCAAAACGAAGATTCCAGCTCCGAGAAGCCTGCTTCAACCCATAAATGGATCTTTGAAGCTTGCAAACCTTTTTAGAATTTTACGGATGAACAAAACCTTCGGTTGTGTCATATACACATCCTCGAGTAAGTTTCCATTAAGGAATGCTGTTTTGACATCCATTTGCCATATTTCATAATCATAGTATGCGGCAATGGCAAATAAAATTCTAATTGATTTAAGCATGACTCTGCGAAAAGGTCTCATCATAGTCAACACCATGAATGCCTATAACCTTTTGCCACTAGTCTAGCTTTATAGGCTTGCATTATCATCCATGTCTTTCTTCTTTTTATAGACCCATTTGCACCCAATGGTTTTAACACCCTCGGTGGATCTATCAAGTTCCAAACTTGATTGTCATACATGGATTGCATCTCGGACTTCATGGCTTCTAGCCATTCCTCGGACTACGGTCACAGGCGGCTCAGTATAGGTACTAGGCTCATCATCTATGAGCGATGCATCATCATCCTCTGCTACGAGATAACCATATCTCTCAGTTCATGTCGCATCCTATCGATCTGCGTGGGACTTGTGTACTTTGAATGGGCTCTTCAACTGCTTGTTGAGCTTGTTCGGTTTCCATCGGTGAAGCGATGTCTTCTTGTGGTTCTCGAGTTTCCTCGAGAATTACTCTTCTCCCACTTGTCTCTTTTGGAAATAAATTCCCTTTCTAAGAATACTGATTTCGAGCAACAAACACTTTGTTCTCTGCGGGCTTGTAAAAGTAATATCCTTTAGTTTCCTTAGGATATCCCACAAATAAACATCTTTCAGATCTGCTGCCGCTTGTCAAACACTTGGCGCCTTACGAACGCTTCGCAACCCTAGATCTTTAGAAAAGACAAGTTTGGTCTTTTACCACCCATTTCTCAAATGGTGTCTTTTCAACCGCTTTAGATGGAACACGGTTAAGGGTGAATGTCTGCTTTCTAAGGCGTGGCCCCAAAATGATAATGGAAGCTCGTTTCGACTCATCATGGATCGAACCATATCTAATAAAGTTCGATTCCTCCTCTCGGACACTCCGTTATGCCGAGGTGTGCGGGAGGAGTAAGTTGCGAAACAATTCCACAACTCCTAAGATGATCATCGAATTCTTGGCTCAAGTATTCCCCACCTCGATCTGATCGAAGGGCTTTAATTGTCTTGCCAAGTTGATTCTCAGACTTCATTCGGAATATTTTGAACATTTCAAAAGATTCATGTTTATACTTCATAAGATAAACATATCCATATCGGCTAAAATCATCGGTGAATGTAATGAAGTATTGTTAACCACCTCATGCATGAGTGCTAACAGGTCCTCATACATCGGTATGTATTAGGCCTAATAGATCACTAGCCCTTTCTCCATGACCGGTGAAAGGATTCTTCGTCATCTTGCCCAATAAACAAGATTCGCATGTCCCATATGATTTATAGTCAAAAGAGTCTAAAAGTCCATCATTATGGAGTTTAGAAATGCGTTTCTCGTTTATGTGACCAAGTCGACAATGCCATAAGTAAGTCGGATTAGAATCATTGAGCTTAGGTTTCTTGGATGCAATGTTATAGACTTCCAAAGTGTCGGACTCATCTAGATCAATATTGTAAAGGCCAGTGTATAACTTTGCGCACCATAAAGCAAGTCATCAAAGAAAATACGAATGATCTTATTCTTAATAAGAAAGCGTAACCTTCACAATCTAATGTAGAAATGAAATAATATTCCTATTCATAGCGGGAACATAATAGCAATTGTTCAAAACTAACAAAAGCCCATTGGGCAAAACTAGATCATAAGTTCCTACGGCTAGTGCGGCAACTCTTGCTCCATTGCCAACTCTTAGATCTACTTCCCTTTCTTGATTCTCTCGCTTCTCAACCCCCGCACATTTGTACAAATGTGAGATCCACATCCGTATCTAATACCCGGGAGTTAGAGGTAGATAAGTTAACTTCTATAACAAATATACCGTGGCGCCTCACCGCCCTTGGTACGCTTTAGCTCTTCCAAGTAAATCTTGCAATTTCTTTTCCAGTGTCCTGGTTTATTGCAATGATGGCAATTTCCATCTTTGGGAGCTTTAGCCTTGAAACCCGGCCTAGTAGGGTCTTTAGATTTGGCAACTTTTGCCTTACCCTTGCCCTTGCCTTTGTTCTTAAAGGATTTACCTTTGACCATCAACACATGGTTTGGTTTCTTCTTAATATTCTCGCTTTCACCGTTTTAAGCATCCCATGCAAATTTCAAAGAATGGACTTCTCCATCTCATTCATATTATAGTTCATAATGAACGACCGAATCTTTCGGGCAATGAGTTTAGGATCACATCCGTGGAGTGCTCCTTAGAAAGTGGAAAACCAAGCCTTTCAAGATGATCAATATATCCTTTCATCTTGAGCACGTGAGCACTGACAGATGTCCCCTCAACCATCTTGCAAGCATACAAGGATTGAAAGGTCTCATACCTCTCTTGCTTAGCATGCTTCGAGAAAGTTTCCTTGAGGTGAGCATTTAGCTCATAAGCTTCCATTTCCTCCAGATTCTTCAAGTTACGGACAAATGGTGGCTAACATAAGACAACCGACATCAATGGAATCATCACAATGTTTCTTCCATTTGTCTTTTGTTGCTTTATTTGCATTGTCGGTGGCTCATCGGGAATTTCTTCCTCAAGAACATCTGACTTTCTTTCTTGCTTGAGAACTATTCTCGGGCTCGGATCCAATCCAGGATAGTTCTTTGCCATTTTCTTTGACTTGTCCTTCTCAAGGACGGATCGCGATGAAATGGTGGATGTGTTGTTTGATGCCATTCTACAAAATTCAATATGCAAAATATTTAGTCACATTATTTTATTTCTCGAAAAATACTCCCACTAAAACAAAGTACCCTCAATTTACAACATTTGTAATTTTAGTGGGCTAAGATCCCATTTCGTACAATCCTAAACTCGGCTTTGGCATGACGCCTAGAATTGAACTACTTTAGGTGGATAACTCTTTATCGATTACATCATATGTAACTCTTAGATTATATCATGGGATTTGGCATCGTATGCCCAAGCATGTTATAATCCCATCTTATGCCTTAAGGTTCAAAACTATTTTGATTTCCAAATTCATTAAACGTATAGGTATCACCATTACCTATCCTACCTTACTAAGATAATCCGAGTGCCCGACTTTGGCATGACCCACTCATGATGATCGAAGTCTTGATAGGTGTTTTACAAATGAACGGCATTAAAATTTTAACGAGGATTTTTATCCTATGTTAATGTCTATGTTTGCTAACATACATCTAAACATACATAGCATCACATACATGCATAAATTTAAACATACATCGCATCACATGACAATAAAGCATAGGACCGTGTATAGCATGACCAAAATCCTAACGTGATTTTAATGAGAAAACAAGAAAATCACAAAGGACATATAAAGGGTTAAATATTGACTTCATTGAACTTCCAACTCCTTTGAACTTCATACTAGATCAATATGCTCATCTAGTCCATCTCTCTCGTCCTTCTTGTCTTCATTACATTAATGAAATTTAATACTACACTAATAAATTAAATTACAAGAAGTACAAACGACACGCAGCCGTAAAATAATAAACAATTTAAATAGACGACTCGCAGTAAAACCAATTATAATTAAACGACACGCAGTCAGTAAAAACCAACACATAAGAAATTAAATTATCCAATCAAATTGGTCAATTTATGGTCATGCCATACCCCAAACACATACCATAAATAATTATCAAATAATTAATAAAGCATGTAATATACTAAATAATCAATTTATCGACAATCGACAATAATTAAAATTTGTGTCATCACATGAACAAAAGCTGGACTCGCCGAGATGGTCGCCAATGAGATCGCGCAGGTTTGCCGGGTTCGAAACCCGGCGGTTGCGGTTGCAACATTTTGCAACTATTATTTCCAAATTTACTTTTATAACAAAAGGACTTATAAAAGGAACTACCGAAAGTTACCAAAACAAGATCCAGAGATGGTAAGTGGTCTTTGAAGGGTAGCCGAATGGCGCGGATCGAATCCCGGTTTTGCGGAAGTATTTTTGCAATATTTAAAGATTTATTTGCTTTTAATAAAACCTTCCGTGTATTATTTCCAAAACAAACTCGCAGCGCACATGGTAAGTCGCTAGGCTGCTGGCTGACCTCCAGGGTTCGAACCCCAGGTGATGCAAAATTATTTTTGCTAATTAATACAACCAGCGGGTCCACCGACTCGACCCGACCGAATCGACTGCCTACTGCATCGTTCTGTTCGAGCTCGACAGCAGATTTTGCGAAAAATGATCCGTAAAATTATTTTTGACGATCCGATTTAATCAAATTAAACGAGAAAAATATTTTATAAAATCTATATTTTATAAACATAATCAGGAACATAATTTACACATAAATATGTTCTACACAAACAATTAAATTACATGCAAGTTGGCTCGATACCACCGTTGGGTTTTCTATGTATCGAATACAAAATAATCGGAGTAAAACGCCGGAACAATAAATGTGAAAACCCAATTTAGGATCTCATGCATAATTTAATTGTTTAATAAAAGAGTTAATCGAATTACCTTAATCCGATTGAACAATTCTAGATCCGGACTAGAAGTAGATGAATATCTCCTTCCTCTTTTGGTGATCCACACACGAACAATTCCACAAGCCGGATTGCTAGATCTCATTTAATAATATTGATAAATAGTACAACACAAATTCCTTACTAGAAGGATTGTACTATTGATCAAGATCAACTAAGGGAAGAGAGACGACCGACTCGTTCTCCTACAATATGATGTAGATGGCGATTTTTCTTCTCCTTGAAGGGCCGATTTTTAGGTCTTGTATTCTCATGACAACTCCTTGTCCAAGACCTTATATATATACTAAGTAAACCCTAGATTCAATAATCTAGTATTTGCTTAGTTGCCCCTCAACTTATTAAATAATACAATATATATAATATCCAATATTATATATATTACTTATTATTTAATCTCCTTATAAATATAATATCCAATATTATATTTATTATTCCCGATTGATATTTATTCCTACTTGTCTATAATTGTCGTATGTGTGACCCAAAAGGCTTATATTATGTTGGCAATTATTTAATACCTTATTAAATAATAAATCATAAGCGGCCTCTAGCAAGACATTATGATTACCCAAATAATATAAGTTAATAGTCCATTAAACCTTTTAACGTGTCAAATCCCTTTGTCACGCGATATCATATTTGAACTAAGTCATGGAGTCTGTCATACTTATTTATGTTCAAATGCTTTCTCGATCTTAAGTAGACTGATTGAATCAAATGACTCTTCATTTGAGCATGGCCATGCATTTCCTTGAGTGCTACTTATAGAGGGGCCCTGCAGATATCTCTCTCACTTAAGAGAGGGACAAATCCCCATCTTGATTATTCATTGCCCTCTACATGACTCCCACTAATCCCGATCGCTAACCTTTATGATCACCATGTTTCAGATGACGTTGGATTACGTCAAGGCATAGCAGTTATCATGTTGGACTCTATGATAATCTCAGGTTCAAGGATTTATTGACATACTGTATTGAGATTCACTTATGACATTTCCATGCAGTGATCTCAATGCGGGTCGGTCCAGTATTAGTTCTCCAACCAATACCCATAAGATTGATCCGTACCATACGCATAATCATCCGATGATTATCAATCAAACTTATACTAGTATATTAATCACTTGAGTCTCTACTCAACGCGATTTTACCAGGGACATTTGAATAATCTTATTATTCGTGAATAACTATTATTCGATTATTATAATATTAAAACATGCACACATTATAATAATCAACGAGAAATAAATGATATCAAATAACTTTATTTAAATGTGACAATTACAAATTTAGGCACATCGAATGTCCTAGGGCACTATTCCCAACAAATGGTCCTCCCGCAAACCTAGAACCACGACTCATCCGCGGGGATTTGATCACCCTCCAATTGACGAGCAATCAAGTGATGTAGGGCAGTATTTGAACTCCCATTCCTCCTAACTTTAATCAAGCGCCCCAGGACCCCCTCGGTCAAGCTCTCGATAGCTCGATCAGCAACAGCGGAATTGCGGCCCATACTCCTTAATGTCTCAATGATCTCTTTAAATACCGCCTCCCGTATGTAAAGATTCACTTGACGTGTAACAAAACGCAATGTCGGTCTCTTCCATACGCAACCAGTCTGCAATATGGACATACAACTCATAAGAATATGATAAAATGCTTAAGAGAACGAAAAAAATTCGCCTTGCACACGATCGCATGCACACGATCGATGCCCGTCGTGAAGACCATCGTGTGTCACACGACGGTTCACACGACGGAAACGATCGTGTGTGCCGATCGTGTGCAAGGCAGAGCTTTTGCACTTCTAGCACACGACGGCACACACACGATCGCCGACCGTCGTGTGTAGCCATCGTGCACGAAAGACCATCGTGTACACGGTGGTCTCATCTTCTTCAAAGACGATCGTGGGAAGATGAACAACCATCGTGGCACGATCGTGTGAATGAAATACACTAACCGGCGGCTCATTGACGAATTGCTCTTCGATGGAGTGCCACTAGCGGAACTTCGCGTCTTGATTCATTGTGGTAGTCGGAGGTCGACATTTTCTTGCCGGCGAAGGGTTTCACGACGGGAGACTTTTTGCAGAGAGGAGGAGAGTTTTTGCAATATTGAGTTGTGGGACCTTTTTTATTGTTGTTTAGTTTTAATAATCTTCCTTTTTCTTTTTAGTTTTTTTCTCTTATTGGTAGACTTTAAGGGTAATAAAGTCTTTTAACACATTTTGGTATCAAAAACTTATAGTTTTATGAATGGGGATATATAACTTGTTACTTTTATGGTTTGGTACTAAAAAAGAGGTACAAAAAAATATAATCAATATTATTAATATGACTAGAATAAAGTAATTCAAAGAACTTATAGCAGCACAGATAAAATATCATAGAACGAACAATTTAATAAAAATAGGAAATTCGGTGACATAAAAAACAAACAAACTATGAACATAAATTACAACAACTCATGATACAGCTAGTTTAGTGACTTAGGGCACCCATTCTCACCGGTATTCTTTGCCTAACACCTAATACCTAACATATATATATATATATATAATATATATAATATATAATATATTATATTATATATTATATATATAGAGAGATTGGTTCAAATGAAAATCAGTTCTTAAAATGGGAATGTTACGATTGTTGGTGTTTGAAATTTAACGATTAAAGAATAGTTCTTAATAATATTTAGTTTCCTAAATTAACAATTTTAAGGATATTAATTTAGTTTCTTAAATTAATATATTAAGAATTATTGTTGATCATTTATTATTGTTTATCAACTATTGTGATTTGGGTTTATGTTTCCAATTTAAAGACCGATTACATTTTCTCTCTCTTTATCACGCCTAGGGCTGTTCTCGGTTCGGTTCGATCCGGGTATTGTCTTTCCGGGTCTAAACCGTTAAGGTATCGAGTATTATCGGTTTCGGTCCTTATCAGTTTCGGGTCCCAACTTCGATACTTGTATCCGGACCGCTAACGTTTCGGGTGAGTATCGGTCCCGGGTATTTCGGGCGGGTTCTCGGGTATGTTGCATCATTAAAAGCCCCAATCACCAAAACCTCATAATCGAAACAAGAATGAAGGGTTTTTCTCAAATGTATGCTAAGGAAATTAATAGATAAGGTCTTTTAAACTTATTTTTTCTATATGTACTAGTACCTTATACAATATTTTGTACAATGTATGTTTACGAAAAATTACCGGTTTTTTTACCGGGTTAATGGTTTCAATCCTTATCGGTTTCGGTTCTAACTTCCATACCAGTATCCGGACCGCTAACATTTCGGGTGAAAGTCTTCCAGTATTATCGAATCAGTTCTCGGGCGATTCTCGAAAGATACTTGGGCGCTAATGACTCTAATCACGCCATCCCTCTTTCCTCCTCCTTATATGCAAGGCGGCTTTTTCATAATTTAAAATTGCATAACGCTACAGTTTCAGAGGTGGGGCGGAGCCGGGCGATTGTAGTTTCGATATATTACTTTTTTTATTATATACAAGGCAATGAGGTTATATGCGGGATGAGTCATGAGTGGGATGACCGAGAAACCGCACTTGCGCCGGAAAATTTTTGCTAAGGGGCAAGCCAAAATTGATATTTTAAATTTAAACCGCACTCCATTCTGTTTTGCATTGTTGTCTTGTGCGCGTGGGGTTGTGCGCGCGGTTTTTTTTACCCAACCTAAATACAATTATTCCTCTCATTTTTCCATCTCTCCTGTTTTTATTGTGTTTAGTAAAACTAGTTGATAAGATGGTTGGTAGCTGATAAGATAATTAATAGTTAATTGGGTAGCTGAAAAGTTAGATGATTATGTAGCTGATTAAGTAGCTAATTTTAATATAGATGTTTAGCAATAACTGATAAGATAGCTGATTTTTTTTTATAAAATTACATAAAATGGCATCACTTTTATTTTTCTATTATTTTTTAAACTTTCTCATTATATTTTGACAATAATTGTTATAAAATAAAATAAATAATATTTTTGTCTATTATTATTTTAATATATACTACATCTAAATTACAATATGTATTATTCACAGTTCACTATCACTTTGAAAAGTCATTGATAATTTGTTTTTGATGGTTTAAAATTACCGCTGAATAGGACTTGTGTGTATAATTTTAGTTACGAACAAGTTCACAACAACAATAGGTATCAAAATGATTCCGTAAAATATAATAGATAAATCGAACACAAAATTATTATATTATATTTATAACAAAGTAATTCATTAGCAAGTGTAATAGAGTGATGATCAGACTAACCATAATTTTTCGCGTCCACCACTCATCTGAAGCTTCAATTTTTTCTGAAAAGTTAACGGATGGTGGGTTTATTTGTAATTTGTCAATTACTCGGGGGGTGTTATGTAAAAAAACCCTATATTTTTATATAGGTCACGAACATATATGGAATATATAAAGATGAGAAGCTGACTTCTTTTTTTCATAAGCTTGAAAATTTAGCTTATCAATCAGCTAGCTTATAAGCTAGCTGATAAGTTAGCTGATTTGAGAAGCTATTCGTTTACGAAATGAGCTTTTTTTAGTCAATGGTCAAATAAGCTTCAGAAGCTTATAAGCTAGCTGATAAGCTAGTGGTAAACACAGTCTTTATGTGATACAACATCTAATTTTTCATATATGGTTTGACATATATAGTAAAAAAATAAGAAGTTTTGTTTTACCGAAATATACTTACTATTTAAACCATTCTCAATGTCTAAATTTTCAGATATCACAATTTTAAATCTCAGCGAATCCTAACACAAACGGACTTAAAGGTTCTCGATATAGGATTAATGCTTCAAGATAGTGCAAAGCTAGAATATCATGGGCCTTTCGACTCACACATGTAAAGAGTCTGCTCTGAAATCATATTAAAGTCTGTATTCCATCTTAAACCAATTGACGGTGAAAGAAGTAGGCTAATAACTTTATATATCGAACTCAAGGCTTGTATTTTTCTAGCTGTGGAATCAATACTTCAAAATATTCTTTTCACTACTCAGCAGTGGGATTGGGTATACAAAAGAATGTTCGAGCATAAGCTGAAAAGTATAATAAATAAAATAAGATAATATTATGTGTAATATCCGTATTTTTTCTTTCCCTTGTAATTTTTATTTTCGATGTATTTCTCAGTCGTAGTGACCCTCATGTATCTTTCAGTGTATCTTTTCAGTCACCTGTTGATCTAATTCTCGTTATTGTTGTGCGGAACCGCTGTTTCGGGGTTGCCGTGGATCCATTCTATGTTTTAATGCGTCTTGAGATGTTCCGTCTGACGTTTCGTTCATATTCCGGTGTTTTGGACCGTTCATATTTCGTACCTAGCGCACGCTATCTTTTCTGCATAGCGCACGCTAGAGGTCCCTTAGTAGCGCACGCTACGTTTGTTTCGTAGCGCGCGCTAGCGAGTTATCCCTGGGGGTGTCAGTTCTGTTCCCAGCCCTGTGGACTATCGGATTAGCGTACGCTACTTTGTCTAGCGCACGCTAAAGTCGGGAGACTAGCGCACGTTAAGTCGTCCAGTAGCGTGCGCTAGCGTGACTATCCAGTACTGGACAATTTGCTACTGAACTCGGTCAGGTGCCCAGGTAGCGCACGCTACGTTTGTACGTTAGCGCGTGCTAACGGGTCAGGTGAGTTTTGGGCAGTTAACTTTTGGACTCGGCTGATGTCCAGGTAGCACACGCTATTGCTCGATAGCGCGCGCTACCGAGAGGTTATTAGCACACGCTACGTTTCTAGTAACGCACGCTAACGGCCAGAATTCTGGCTACTGGACTGGGACGCTAACTGTATGGGCTGGAGTTTCGTCCCGTTAGCGCACGCTAACTTTGGGGGATTAACGCGCGCTAACACTCCCTGGCTATATAAACCAGGGAGTTGACCCAGATGAGCTTATCATTTTCATTTCTTCTCCTCCCCGCGGCGTAGAGCTTCTCCAGGCGAATTTCGAGCGATCTCTTCCTCCGATTATTTCAGGCATCCCCTACCTTGAGTTTTTGAAGTAGATTAACAACACCTACTTGTGTTCTTCATTCTCAATCCAAGGTAAATCTCTTAGAACCCTACTTTCGGGAGATTTGGGGATTTTGGGATTTTCGTCCGATTCATTCAGTTTTGTTGGTGGATTTATGATGAATATGATTAATCTCGATGGTATTCTTAGTTTACCTACGGATTCATGGTATATTTCATGGTTTTTACGGAATCGAGAGGGTTTGGTTGTGGTCCGCCCTCGTTATTATTTTTGTACGAATATACATGAATCGTAGGCGGGTTTTCGGGTGTATTCCATTTCCGTATTCGTCTAGAGTTGGTTGTGATTGTGTTCTTCGAATCGTTAGGTTCGGTTCCGTTGGTTCCTAGCGTTCGGCGGTGTTTTTCCTTCCGTTCGTTGAGTCGTCAATTATTCAAGGCAAGTATTTTTGGAAACCTCTATGCTTAACGTGAAATGGTAATGTATATTGTGTGTGATTTGCTCACCTCGGGAGGGTCCGACGGGATTACGGAGGGAATCTATGGCTTCGTCCTGGATTCATGAGCTTGTTTCGCTAGCCAGCTCGGGAGGGTCCTTAGAGGCCTCAAGTGGGATTCGTGGCTTCGTCCCGGTCCTAGGTGACGTGTGGTGCTTGATTTGTTTTATGAATGTGGCCAGCTCGGGAGGGTCCTTAGAGGCCTCGAGTGGAATTCGTGGCTTCGTCCCGGTCCTAGGCAAATTAATTGTGACTGTTTGTTTCCGGAAAAGACATGTCTGGTTTTGGTTTTTGAAATGATATTGGTGCATGTACTATGAAATGTGTAAGCGATTGGTTTGCCTTGATACTTGTACTAGCGTAATTGCTAACCCCTTTGGGGACCCGTTGTGGGGAAATTTATGGATTTCAAGTTATGATCATCCAGACGAGCGAGCACTGGGACAGTACGAGGGTGTTGGCTTGGGCCGTTGACATATGCATTTGGGTCATCTTATTTCTTTTTGCCTACTTCGATATGGTTGTTTTCACATTTATAAACTTATAGATTGTACTCGCGAGTACTTAGGCTTTTCCTTTCAGATTGTGATTGGTCATTGTTGAAGTTACTGTATTTGTCGGTTGATGTTTATTATGCCGGTTGTACCAGAAGTATTGTTCTATGTTCTTGTTGTTAATAATTGTTTCCTTGCTGACCGAGACGGTTAGTCGAGTGGTGTTTTCTTGTGATTAGCCTGGTGGGTCCCATATAGGGGTCCACGGCGCTGTAATATACTCTGAATATCTCGGGGGTGCTACAAAAAATGGTATCGGAGCCCTAGGTTTATGGATACCTAGGCTTGTTGGTTATTTGGGTCTAGTCGTGTTTTGTTTTGCATATTGTCACACCGCTGCCAGCATCTCGGTACTTCCAGTGCTCGTAAGTTTTCTTATTTGACTTTTCTGTTTCTTGCATTGTGTTTTCACTTCTTGAATCGTAGTTGCTTTTTCCTCCTTTACTCATTATCGATATTCCTCTGTTACCTCTTAACACCAGTATGGATGCCGGAGGAAACCGTGGTCGTGGTTGTGGACGTGGTCGTGGACGCGGCCGAGGACGTGGGGCAGCCGGTAGGGCGGCCACGTCGCATTCTTCGGGAGCCGGCAGTACCGGTGACCGTCACAGTCATGCTTCTTCTCAGGAGCGCGCCGATCTTGGTATTGCGGCTGTTATGCAGCAAATGGTTAACCAGATGGCGGCGATAGCTCAGGTGGTCCAGAATCCGGATCCGACCCATGCTAATCGGGGTGGAGCGGATCACTGGCTTCAGGATGTCATCAAGATGCATCCTCCTCAGTTCTCGGGAGCTTCGGACCCGATCGGCTGGGAGGGATGGATCAAGGAGATATCTAAAGTCTTCGTTGCCACCAACTGTCCCGAGGATCGTAAGGTCCCTATTGCCCAATACTTTCTCACTGGGGATGCTACGGATTGGTGGGAGGTCGTTGGGCCCAAAGACCATGTTGCTTCGTGGGCCGAATTTCAGGAATTGATGGAGACCGAATATTGTCCGTGGCCGGTCAGACAGGCTCGAGTGCATGCTTTCTATGATGCTCAACCACGGGATATTCCCGTATCCCAAGCCATTGCCGATTTTAACAAGGAGTTGGGCTATGTGAAGACCCAAGTTGTCGAAGAGAGCGACAAAATTTTCCATTTTTCAAGGAGGATGAAACTGTCCATTCGGGACTATATGTCTGGGCTCGTCTGTACTACTTTGAAGGATTATCAGAGTCGAGCTCTTGCTTATGATATGTCGGTGACGGCTAGTGCGGCGATTCGAGAGAGTAAGAAGCAGAAATCCGCTGGGGATTTCTCGGGTTACAAGGGTGGAAGTCAGCAGAAATCTCAACCTGCAAATATTTCTACCGGTGGTTCGGCTAATTTCTCTCGGAGTTTCCGAAGTGCCACCGGAACCTTTGTCCGGGACCCCAGATGCTTTAACTGTGGCAAGCCAGGCCACGTGAACCGGGATTGTCCTCGTCCACCTTTGACTTGTCATACTTGTGGTCAGTCGGGCCACAAGGCTTCTTTTTGCGAGAAGCTCAGACAGTTTCGCGACACCCGTTCTTCTCACCCAGCACCTATGGAGCCTAGTGTGAACCAGGGCTCATTTGCTCCGCCGCCACCGCCGAGTGCCGGCCGAGGTAGGGGTCAGCCCGTTAGGGGAGGAGCTTCCAGTGTCGGCTCTGCCCAGCCGCGTATCTATGAGATGAGGAGGGCCGATGATCCAGCAGCTACTGTGGCGACAAGTACCGTTCGTATCCATTCCCATCCTGTCAGTGTGTTTTTTGATTCGGGTGCTACGCATTCATTCATTTCTCTAGAGTGTGTACGCAGTTTGAGTCTCGACTGCTTGTCACCTTGCGAGCCTTTCATCGTTAAACTTCCTAGCGGTGATAGAATTGTCGGTGATCGAGAAGTCTGGGTTTGTTCTGTGTTTATTTGTGAGAGGGCTTGGCTCTCTAATCTTATTGTTGTGGGTATTGAGGGTGAGGATTTGATTCTCGGGGATGATTGGCTTGAGCGGCATGGTGCAATCATGAACTACCGCACGAGGATCATCACTATGTTAGCCGAGGCGGCACCGAGCACTCTTTCACGGGGCGAAAGAGGGGAAACCAGAAGTTAGTTATTAACGCCTTGAAGGCGATGAGACTCTTGCGAAAGGGGTGTATTGGTTATTGGTGCTATGCCTTAAAGGCGGAGGATGGTGGAGTCGAGCTTTCATCGATTCCAGTTGTTAGTGAGTTTCCTGATGTGTTTACTGACGAATTGTCGGGATTGCCACCGGATCGTGAGGTTGAGTTTTCTATAGTGTTAGAGCCGGGCGCGGCTCCGATTTCGAAGGCACCGTATCGCATGGCACCTTCAAAAATGGCCGAGTTGAAGAAGCAGTTGAGTGAGTTTCTTGAGTCGGGGTATGTTCGGCCGAGCATCTCGCCTTGGGGCGCACCAGTCCTGTTTGTGCGAAAGAAGGATGGCTCACTGCGTTTGTGTATCGACTATCGCGAACTAAACAAAGTGTAACGCCCCGATTTCGCATATACATTTATTGTGAATTATAGAAAACATGTTCAATTTTATTAAATTAATGCCCGAATAATTTATCATTAATTCATTTTATTTCATGATCATGCAAATTTATTTATACCATTATTATTCATGACAAGTCATGTGATTTGTTTCGTTGCATTTCTCATTTTAATTCATTGTTTCATCTCGTCGTTTATAGGCCCGAGTCAAATTTTAAGCAATATTAATTGTTACGCATAAGATTTCACAAGTCCATTTTAATTAATGTTAATTTATTCACTTTGGGCCGGCCTAAGCCAAACCCATTATAATACTCAGCCCGAATCCTACAATTAATTAAAGCCCAACTATTATAATTTTACCAAGTCCAAATATCTTCTCTCAACCCATATTTTAATGGGCAACACAATTTCAGCCCAATTGATAATATTCATCACGATCACAACTATGAGAAATCCACTTTCTCCCGTTAGAAGAAGTTGGCAGAAGTGTGGTTGAGGGGAGGAACTCCAGGGGAAGTTATGCATCATGGGGGAGTGGTTATGATCTTCTAGTATATAAAAAAAAACCCACAAACAAATATCATCTTCATTTCTACAGCAAAACATTCTACACCAGAAACCTCATACACTAAAAATACACCGCTGCAGCAAAACTTCAGTTCACAAAATTACACAGGAAATTCTAGCACCGCCGGAACATAATCCTCAGGTAATCCATTCCCTCTGATCAATTTTTTTGATTACACAGCAAACAAACACTCTGCCGGGCATCTTCTAACTTCAAAAATTTCCCCAACGAAACACACACACACCAGTGGATTTCAGAACCGAAATCCATTTCCAAATAAATTTAATTTCAGAAAAACAAACCATTTCTAAGAAAATGGAATCAAATAGGGAAGGAAATTCACCTGAGAATTTTTCCGACCCTGACCAAACCTGGCCTGTCGCCACCGCCCACTTGCCCTCTTCCAAATCGCACCGCCGCACAGCCTTAAAGGACTGCGTGGCGAGTTCTTCGATTCACATCCGTCACCACCATCAAACCCTTTTTCCTTGGAATCAGAATCAGAAATTTATAAAAAACTCACCTGAGTTCTTCTGGCCGAAGCTATTTTAACCCAAACCACTATCATTGTTCCGCCGCCGTCGCGACCTTCGTCAAGCTCAAGGACCGCGGCTTGTTATGTTTGTCCGCCGGGAATTTGAGCAAGATTTTTAGAAATCTGACCCAGGTTCTAGAATCGCGACTATTCTGGCCGCTACTCCGATCTACGACTGAGAAGCACCAATACTTCGATTTTGGACCGCTACTCCGATATACTCATCGGCGAGAGAGAGGGAGAGAGAGAGAGCGAGAAGAATCTGATTTCTTTTCTCTGTTAACGGGAATGGGAATGGGAATTTGGGGATGGGTTGGTCCGATTATACATCACTCTTTGGTTGGGCCAATGCTTCCTTCAAGCCCAAACCATTTATAACAATGCCCTGTTTAATTCCTGAACCAACTCCAATTTTCAATCGTGAGTCCATTAATTCAGTCCTATCTATTAACGGCCTGATCTGTCCTTACACCATTTCATTCCTTAAATATTTAATTCCTTCAATTTTTACTTCAATCAGCTTTCCAATAATTAAAATTCAGCCTTATTTATCCGAGCCATTAAATACGTAGATTTCTCTAATAATATTAATATTCAATTTAAATTATGTCTTGTAGATTAATTTCAATTATAGTATTATATCAATAATAAACTATTATCATTATTTATAGATAATAACAAGAATTTACGGGCCTAGAATTTTCGAGTCAAGCATTTCATAACATTCAAGTTCAGAACTGCAATTTTATCCAGGTGTGGGGATTTATTACGCTTTTGTTTATTTTAATTGCTTTATATATTGTCTCGTATGTGCACGTGAAATCAGTCAGAAGCACTTAAATGTGCAATCAGTCAGAAGCACTTAAATGTGCAACCAGTCAGAAGCACTTAAATGTGCAATCAGTCAGAAGCACTTAAATGTGCAAATCAGTCAGAAGCACTTAATTGTGCATAAAGCCTTCGGGCTAGCCGACGGGCATCAGAATTTATCAGTCATGTTGTTTATACTGTAATACCCAGTTGTAATTCAGTAATTATCATTCAGTATTTATCATTCAGTAATTGATACTCCGTAATTTTCACTCATTATTAATCATTTGTCACTCAGATTCAGTCATGGTATTCATCATTCGAGTAATTGTATCGTGTATCAATCGTCATTCATCACTAATCTGATTGGAGTCTCGTGCCGTGTTTATCATCATTGTCATTTTCGTTGCGAGCTGTGCGTGAGGGGTAGCGCACGCTACGTACTCCTTTTAGCGTACGCTAATTGGGTATAGGTAGCGCACGCTACCACTCAGCTTTAGCGCACGCTAAGGTTGCCCTGGCTGCAGTCCAGAAGGTACTGGACTGCAGGTGAGTTATAAGTAGCGCACGCTACGAATGGTAAGTAGCGCGCGCTAGCGAGTTGTAGTAGCGCACGCTAATATGTGGTGTAGCGCGCGCTAAGGACAGATCAGGTTGAGTCCAGTGGCTACTGGACTGCACTGGATTAATTCTTAGCGCACGTTATGTGTTGTTTTTAGCGTACGCAATCGATATTATAGCGCACGCTAAATAATGGTTGTAGCGCACGCTATCGAGGTCAGATCAGAGGACAGGCAGTTTCTGGATTCCAGTACTGGGCATCAAATTATTCGTTAGCGCACGCTAACTATGAGTATTAACGCACGCTAATGATATGGCCGTAGCGCACGCTACAAAAAGGTACGTAGCGCGCGCTACCGTTTTCGGACAGTGGGTACTGGAATACCCAAATTTCCCGTTAGCGCACGCTACGCATTAGGGCTAGCGCACGTTAACCTGGAGCGACTATATAATGGACAGTTGGCCTGAGTTTCGTCATTTCTCACTTCCTTTCGTTTTTGGTGCGACTTCGGGCGATTTTGGGCGACTTGGAGTGTTCTCTTCGAGCTTCTATCATCCATCATCATATTCAAGGCTTTGAGTTGGACTATCATCACTTTATCATCTCCTTAACATCAAATCAAAAGGTATTAATTTCTTGGATCTAGAATTTCGGATTTTTGGGTTTTCCTTCCGATTTCTTCGTGTAAGCTTGGATTATCATTGGAATATGTTAGATATGGATTATCTACCTTGGATAAATATATTCCTACAGATTTAATGGTTATTTTCGGAATTATTTCAAGAACCCTTGGGGTTGACTTCGGTTAATTGGGGATTTTCCGATTGATGTTGATTTAATCATGAATTATGGATTCCTAATGGATTATTTATATCATTGAAGTGTTTTGTTAGTTCGAAATACTCAATTTGGTGTTGGTTTCGACATATTCGGGATTGGATATTTCCGAAGTTGTGTGGTTGGTTATGTATTCGTTGGAATGCCCTATGAGTTTGATTATCGTTGTTTCGACCTTTGGGTTAGTCGTGTTTTGTTGCTTGATACGTGTATTGAACGATTGTTGGTAATTATTGTTATTCAAGGTTGTTCGAGCGACCGGTATCTTGGTTAGGACGTTGTTCGTGGACGGACATTCTTCATCGTTGTTGGGTAAGTTAATTCTTACTCGGTTAAAAGGATACTCATTCCTTTTGTTGTTGATTGCTCATAATTATCATTCATTCATCATAATATTAATCATTTTGAGACTTGTAATTGTCGAATAATCATTTCATTCACGAGGAACGACAGTTCCAAATCATTTCATTGGGTTATCAATCACGTCACTATTACTTTCATATCGGTGAGTCATCTTGGTCTTGTCTAATTATTATTCATTGATATTCATTATGGTCATTCTCGTTCATGTGACCTTCTGGGTTCATATTGCGTGGCCGGGTGTGGCTGTGTGAAATTTTTAGTCGGGCACACAATGGTCATGTATTGGGTTCACCGATACATCGGACCGTGCACACGGTAACGCTTACCTCCGTGAGACTAATTAGGTACAAGGACGGGTGTGTCCGGTCATTCGTCTTGTACACTTGCACAGAACATTACGGGCGTACTATGATACTCCTCTTCAGCGTAATTCATAATTAAGAATATTTCATAACTTGATTAATTCGTGATTGTGTAATTTCAACTCTTGAGGATTGTTGTTACGTGGCCCGGCCGTTGGGGGACTTTGTTTTCGTGTCACGGCAAGGCAAAGGCACGGAAGAGCATGTTGGCGACGAGTCAGTGATACTAGTAGGGGCCCTATCATTCCGTTTGTTGATCATCTTGATCATTTTAGTTATTCCGTCATTTGTATTTTCCATTGCAAATTCCATTTGAGATGTTTATTTATTCAGGGTGGTGTATTTTATCTTCATATAAAATATACTAGTATTGATATTGTCTGGTGTGTTGAACTTAAACTCCTCATCGGAGTACTTGGTAATATAATGTGGTTCGGTACTACAATTATATTATTTAATTCATCATTTTCATTGCACAGTGGGTCCCAGGGGATTCACGGCCGTAATATCCGCCTAGTTTGGGGTGTTACGAGTTGGTATCGAGCGTGGTTTTGAATACTACCCTCCAAGTCATGTCTCGTTTGAAATCATCGTCATCGGACTAGTATCATTGGACTTTCGCGTCACGTGTGACTGTGCAAATGCCGAGCCAATCGGACCAAGAATCGTAAGATTTCTAATGCCATGGTATAATTTACGGCATTAATCATTCATTCATAATTCATCGCTTAACAATCCTCAATCATCATTGTCATTTTGACCAGGGGCGGTCGAGTTAACTCATTAATAACTCGATTCATTTCATTATTGATTGTTGATCGTGAAGATCAAATCAATAATCATGTTCAAGATAATCATGTCACCTCGGTTGATCATTCATGTAATCACTGTGTTAGAGCGCGTATGCTCATTTTTATCATCTCATGTCATAATCATAACGTATTATTCATGCGGTGAATATAATCATCATGTGACTTTCATACTTGAAGATGGAGAGGGCAGAAGAGGGCGTGGAGGACGAGGCCGTGGAGCGGGCCGAATCCCGAGAGCTCGTGTGAATACACATGCAAACGCGAGGAATAATGCTAATTCATCGAGCGGCGACGCTGCCACTCATTCACACAGGACGCGATCATTCACTATCGGGAGTCGCACGGACACGGCTCGGTCGAGGGTGTCCGGGTTGACCCACTCGCTTTTATGCAGGGCATGATGGCCCAAATGACCCAGATGGCTCAGTTGATGGAGACGATGCATAACTCCGTCAATCAAAATCAGCAGGCTCCTCCGCCGCCACCTCAGAGGCAAGAGAGGAATGTGAGTAATATCATCGGCGACATCTCTCGCCAGAGGCCACCTACTTTCGAGGGCTCGTCTGAGCCGGCGGATATCATTCATTGTCTCGAGCATTTCGAGAAGTTGTTTGCTATGGTAGAGTGTCCCGAAGGACACAAAGTTTCTGTTGCGGCTTACTACCTGGGTAAGAGCGCACATTCTTGGTGGTTATCGTTGAAGCCCACCGAAGGATCTTGTACTTGGGATCAGTTCAAGACTCTCATGATGGAGAGGTATTATCCGGCCCCGCTCAGAGAGGCCAAGCTGTCAGAATTACTTACCCCCGACCCCTCAGCAGACGAGGATGTTCTCGCCATTGCCGAGAAATTTCAGGAACTTCTTCCTTTCGCCACATCCATCATTCATTCAGAGGCGGATAAGATCAAGTATTTCAGCAAGAGGCTGAAACCCCGTATGATACTTCAGTTACTTAATCATAATTGCACCACATTGGCCGAATTCATTGAGAAAGCTCTCACCTACGAGCTTACTGCTAAGGAAATTGCTAAGCATCAACCTTCATCTGATAGCAAGAAATCGAAGAATCGTAATCAGTCTGAGGGCGGTCAGACAACCTTCAAGAAACCCCGTGCGGGCTCTGCTTTTTCTGAGCGACCTCCTCTGTCGTCTAAACCCGCGGAATCTCAGTCTCGAGCGGCCAGTTCGGCCATCATCTGTTTTAACTGTGGGGATCTTGGTCACCTCAGTACCAAGTGTCCGAGACAGACTATCACATGTCATAATTGTGGAATTGCTGGGCATAAGGCCCGTTTTTGCCGTAGGGACTCCAAACCTACTCAGACGTCATCTCAGGCACCTAAGCAGTCAGCCGTTCAGAATCAGGCCACTCAATCAGCATCGTTTAAAACGACAGGAGCGACTAAAGGTGGAGCTTTTAGCCGCAGACGGGAGCGTCGGTCTCGGGACTAGCAAGCCCGGATTTATGAGATGAAGAAGACCGATGATCCGAGGCCCGAATGATCTCTGGTACACTCGTTATTCTATCTCAACTTTGTGTACCCTTTTGATACCGGTGCATCGCATTCATTCATTTCCGAGTCATGTTTGAGTAGACTACGTGCAGGGTAGTGCTACTAGTTGTGAGCCTTATGTCATTGGCCTACCCGATGGTAGACGAATTATCGTAATCGTGAGATTCGTAATTGTCCGATCTGGTTTCATGGTCGTGTATGGCGGCGGACCTAATCGTGGTAGATTTGCCGAGGGACGACATCATCTTGGGTATTGATTGGATGGATCGTCATGATGCCATCATTAGTGTCCGTAAGCGTATGGTCACTATCATTTCACGATGGGGTTGAATGTGTGTTTCAGGAGGTAATCCTACTGCTCAGTAAGGTCATTAATTTGATGAAAGTAGTAAGGTTACTCAATCGGGGATGTGTCGGTTATTGGTGCTATATGGCCAAAACCGAGAAGTCATCAGTAATGTTAACGGATATTCCGGTGGTGATATGCCGATGTTTTTCCAGACGAGTTACCTGGTTTGCCTCCACAGAGGGATGTGGAATTCACGATTGAGTTGGAGCCTGGTACGTCCCCGATATCGAAGGTACCGTACCGGATGGCCCCGACCGAAATGCAGGAATTAAAGAACCAACTTGAGGAGTTGTTCGAGAAAGGTTATATCCGACCGAGTGCGTCCCCGTGGGGAGCACCAGTGTTATTTGTCAAGAAGAAGGATGGTTCATTCCGCTTATGTATTGATTATCGGGAGTTGAACAGGGTGACGATCAAGAATAAGTATCCCTTACCCCGTATTGATGATCTCTTAGATCAACTTAAGGGAGCTTCAGTATTTTCCAAGATCGACTTAAGGTCTGGATATCATCAGTTGCGGATCCGAGAGTCGGACATCGCGAGGACGGCGTTTCGAACACGCTATGGTCATTATGAGTTTGTGGTTATGCCGTTCGGATTGACTAATGCACCTGCGGTATTCATGGAGTTAATGAATCGGGTTTTCATCGACTTTTTGGATCAGTTTGTTGTTGTCTTCATCGATGACATTTTGATTTATTCTCGTGACCGGGAGGAATACGAGTTTCACCTTCATCAAGTGCTCGACGTGTTGAGACGAGAACAACTTTATGGGAGGTTTCCAAATGTGAGTTCTGGATGTCCGAAGTGACCTTTCTCGGACATGTAATTTCATCAGACGGAGTTCGTGTCGACCCTCAGAAGACGGAGGCTATTCGAGATTGGATACCTCCGAAGAACGTTAAGGAAATCCGAAGTTTTCTCGGATTAGCGGGTTATTATCGGCGATTTGTGGAAGGATTTTCTAAAATCGCTCAACCCTTGACGAACTTATTGCGGAAGGATAAGAAATACACGTGGTCCGACGCGTGTCAACGGAGTTTTGAGGAACTCAAGAGCCGGTTAATGTCAGCACCTGTACTTTCCTTGCCGCAGGGGACGGAAGGATTTGTGGTTTATAGTGATGCGTCCGGACAGGGTCTCGGATGTGTACTCATGCAGAACGGGAAAGTTATTGCCTATGCTTCACGGCAATTGAGACCTTACGAGGTTAATTATCCGACCCACGACCTGAAGCTAGCAGCCGTGGTGTTCGCTTTGAAGATTTGGCGTCATTACCTTTATGGCGTCACCTGTCAGATATTCACCGATCATAAGAATTTAAAGTATATATTTACTCAGAAGGAGGTAAATATGCGTCAGAGACGGTGGTTGGAATTAATCAAAGATTATGATATCGAGATCCTCTACCACCCGGGCAAGGCGAACGTTGTCGCCGACGCCTTGAGTCGTAAGTTCGTTCAGGAGCAGATGCTTGCCCGTTTAACAGTTCAGAAGGAGCTTCAGCAGGAATTCCTTAGACCCGAGATCGAGGTCTGGCTTCAGCGAGTTTAGGGGCAGCTCTATATGTTAGAGATTTCATCGTCACTCGAGGAGGCAATCCGAGAGAATCAGGGTTCGGACCCATCATTGTTGCGCATCCGAGAGGATGTGGCTCAGGGGAAAGCCCCTGGATTTGTGGTCCACGAGGATGGACTTTTGAGGTTTAAGAATCGGTTGTGCGTACCGGCGAGTGTCGAGTTGAAAAACTCGATTTTGAAAGAAGCTCATGCTACCCCTTATTCTGTTCATCCGGGGTCTAGCAAGATGTACAAGGACTTGAAACAAAATTACTGGTGGAGTAATATGAAGCGAGAAGTCGCAGAATTTGTTTCGAGATGCTTAACCTGTCAACAAGTTAAGATTGAACATCAGCGACCGGCGGGTATGCTGAAACCTATTCCTATTCCCGAATGGAAGTGGGAAGACATTTCTATGGATTTCATCACGAGTTTGCCGACGAGTCGTCGTGGCATGAATACGATCTGGGTGATCGTGGACTGCTTAACTAAATCAGCTCATTTCCTTGAGATCAAGGAGACGTGGGGTCCCGAGAGACTTGCTCAACTGTTCATCAAAGAGATAGTCAGACTGCACGGTACTCCTAAAAGTATCATTTCCGATCGTGACGGACGGTTTGTGTCTCATTTTTGGAAATCAGTTCATCGTGCTATGGGAACCCAGCTTAATCTCAGTACCGCTTTTCATCCTCAGTCCGACGGACAATCTGAGAGGACCATTCAGACATTAGAGGACATGTTGAGGGCATGCGTCCTCGATTGGAAAGACGATTGGGAAGCCCAACTACCATTGATCGAGTTCACGTATAATAATAGTTGGCATGCTTCGATCAAGATGGCACCTTACGAGGCCTTGTATGGTCGTCGTTGTCGATCTCCGTTGTGTTGGGACGACTTATCTGAATCAATCAGCACCGAGCCCGATATGCTTATAGCCGCCCGTGAGAAGGTAACTTTGATCAGGAGTCGTTTGTTGATTTTCGGAGTCGGCGTAAATCATACGCAGATAACCGCTGCCGACCATTAGAGTTCGAGGCTGGTGACCATGTGTTGGTCAAGGTATCCCCGAGTCGTGGTATCTTCCGTTTTGGGAAGAGGGGAAAGTTGAGTCCGAGATTCATTGGACCGTTTGAGATTTTGGATCGAGTAGGCGAGTTAGCTTATCGATTGGCTTTACCTCCGGCGTTGAGCCGAATTCATAATGTGTTTCATGTCTCTCAGCTGCGGAAGTATGTTTCCGACCCGAGTCACATACTTCAGTTCGACGAAATCGAGATCGCCGACGATCATTCATATGAGGAGCGTCCTATGCGAGTTTTAGAACGACGAATCAAACAGTTGAGGAATAAGACAATTCATTTGGTTAAAATTCAGTGGTCTAGACACGAAGTCGAAGAGGCTACTTGGGAAACCGAGGATAGTATGCGGGAGAGTTATCCCGAGTTGTTTGACCCTTAGTTTCGGGGACGAAACTCATTTAAGGGGGGGGGGGTGTATGTAATACCCGATTGTAATTCAGTAATTATCATTCAGTATTTATCATTCAGTAATTGATACTCAGTAATTTTCACTCATTATTAATCATTTGTCACTCAGATTCAGTCATGGTATTCATCATTCAGAGTAATTGTATCGTGTATCAATCGTCATTCATCACTAATCTGATTGGAGTCTCGTGCCGTGTTTATCATCATTGTCATTTTCGTTGCGAGCTGTGCGTGAGGGGTAGCGCACGCTACGTACTCCTTTTAGCGTACGCTAATTGGGTATAGGTAGCGCACGCTACCACTCAGCTTTAGCGCACGCTACGGTTGCCCTGGCTGCAGTCCAGAAGGTACTGGACTGCATGTGAGTTATAAGTAGCGCACGCTACGAATGGGTTCACCGATACATCGGACCGTGCACACGGTAACGCTTACCTCCGTGAGACTAATTAGGTACAAGGACGGGTGTGTCCGGTCATTCGTCTTGTACACTTGCACAGAACATTACGGGCGTACTATGATACTCCTCTTCAGCGTAATGCATAATTAAGAATATTTCATAACTTCAGTTAATTCGTGATTGTGTAATTTCAACTCTTGAGGATTGTTGTTCTGTGTAACTGACCCCGTTGGGGGATTTTGTTTTCAGGTCACGGCAAGGCAAAGGCACGGGAAGAGCATGTTGACGGCGACGAGTCCCAGTGATACTAGTAGGGGGCCCCAGTCATTCCGTTTGTTCAGTCATCTTCAGTCATTTTAGTTATTCCGTCATTTGTATTTTCCGCTGCAAATTCCGTTTGAGATGTTTATTTATTCAGGGTGGTGTATTTTATCTTCATATAAAATATACTAGTATTCGGTATTGTCCTGGTGTGTTGTACTTAAACTCCTCATCGGAGTACTTGGTAATATAATGTGGTTCGGTACTACAATTATATTATTTAATTCATCATTTTCATTGCCTGGTGGGTCCCAATCGGGGATTCACGGCACTGTAATATCCGCCTAGTTTGGGGTGTTACATATACTTGCTAATATATTTAGTAATTAGCGTAAACATATTGCGTACTCTCCACACTGAGCGAGTTGGAAGCTCACCCCACTATTTACCCCTTTCAGGTTGAGGAGCTCGGTGTGGCATGCGCTTGAGAGTGGGATGATCAAGCCTATGACTAGATATTTATTTATTTAATGTTATTTTTCTCAAACCATGTTTTATGAACGATTGTTCCATTTGTTTTATTTTAACGACAAAGTATGTTTTTATTTAATGGTGACTTGGGACTATTACTTGCGATTATTAAGTTCGTCTTTTTAAAATGTATTTCCGCTGCAAAAAAAAAAATTTATTTATTCTTCTTAAAATTTGAAGAATCATATTTAGAAAAATGGTCGCTACATAAGTGGTATCGGAGCGGGTTTACGGTTCTGTAGACTCGTTAAAATGGTTTCTTTTTTTAAACTAAAATTTCATTTTCGCAAGTAATCAAATATTTTTAGCAATTATGATCATCCACCTCTGCCGCTCCACGTCGACTCCAAGGTACATTAAGTTATGATCATTCATTATGTGATAAATGCAGTTTACCAGATCAACCATGATTCATGCATTAAAGATGCATCTTCAGTCTGTTTTGTATATAAGAATTTTATGATAAAATATTTGGGCATGAAATTGTTTTCTTATAAATTCATAAGTATATGTGTGACATGCGAAAGTCATCATTGCTAGAAATCTCTGGTGCTCAACCTGTAGATGCAGTGTAACGCCTCCATTTTATTTCTCCCTCTCGTTGGGTAAGTAGTGAAGGATCGTTGCGTGTGGTATGCCTTAGGATAATGGCAACTCGTGGACGTGGACGCCCAGCTAACCGAGGTGCAGATAATCTCGGTGGTCAGAATGCTAACCTTGGTGGTGGTGACGGAGGTCAGGATAACCAAAACAATAACGTGCCAGCTCCAACTCAGGCACAAGTTGTGCAACAATTCCGATGTTTCACTCCACCCACATTCAACAGTCGAGAAGGACCAGCTTTCGTTGATGAATGGTTCATGTCGCTGGAGCGCACCTTTGAGCTCATTGGGTGCACCGATGCGCAAAGAATTATTTGTGGCCAATATCAAATGGTGGAGGATGGTGGACGCTGGTGGATAAGCTATTGGCGTTTGAGGCCGGCGGCCGAGCGTGCTGCATTAACATGGGATCGGTTCAAGGAAATAGTGATGGAACAGTACTACCCACAGCACTACCGAGAGAAGATGGAGAGAGAGTTTTGGAACCTTGAACAAGGAGGAATGACGGTTGAAGAATATGAGAGAAAATTCAACCAAATCAGCTTCTTTGTGGAGTACATGGTGGACACAGATCGAAAGAGGGCCCTTAAGTTCCGGAGTGGTTTACGCCCGAGTATTCGTCACATCGTGGCTGGTCATGGGGTACTACCCTATACTGAGACGGTTTTTCGAGCCCAAGAGGTTGAGGCTAGCCATAATCTGGATCAACAACAGTCTACGAAGCCTAGTATCGGTAAGAGGCATTGGAATGGAAACCAAAATAAGGCCATGGTCTCTAATAAGCAAGCAAAGGTTGATCAAAGGTCGGGACCTAAGCCTCAAACCAGTAAGCCAGAGTGCTCGAAGTGTGGTAAGAATCATGGCGGGGAGTGTTTGTATGGAAAAGGTGTCTGCTACAGATGTAAGGAGCCAGGGCATGCAGCTTCGAATTGTCATCTCCAAAGGTCCAAAGGTCAAGGTGCTGGAGGAAAGGCTCGTATTTATTCTTTGACCCAAAAGGACGCAGATGAGAATCCCGACACAGTGTCAGGTATGCTTATGATATCTAATGTGCCTGCTTTTGCTTTATTTGACACTGGTGCCACACATACTTTATGTCTACAAAGTTTTATCATGCTATTGGTCATAGAAGCATTAGAACTGTTGAGTCTCTTGAGGTTAGCTTACCGTCAGGAAATACGATCCTCACTAATACAATGATTGACGAGAATATTGAGATAGGAGGTAGAGAATTTGACGCTAGCCTGTATTTAATTAACTCGATGGATTTTGATGTGATTCTTGGTATGGACTGGCTCGATAGACATGATGCCGATATAAGTTGTCGTGAGAAGAAGGTAACATTGAGGTGTTCCGAAGGCGAGTTGATCACCTTTTACGGTACTAAGAGTAGGACAGTACCAAGAGTAATCACAACCATGAAAGCACTGAGAGGTCTAAGGAAGGAGAAATGTCAGGGTTACTTGGTGAGTTTGGTTGACACTCGTACTAATGAGGTGTCCCCTACAGACGTACCTATAGTACGAGAGTTTTTGGATGTGTTTCCAAAAGAATTTCCGGGAGTCCCACCTGACCGACAAGTGGAGTTTAGCATTGATTTGGTCCCTGGGGCGGCCCCTACATCCAAAGCGCCATATAGAATGGATCCGAAGGAACTTCAAGAATCGAAGGTCCATATTCAAGAGCTACTGGAGCTCGGATTTGTCGTCCTAGCGTGTCACCCTAGGGTGCACCAGTACTGTTTGTAAGAAAGAAGGATAGGTCACTTCGGATGTGTATAGACTACAGAGAGCTGAATCGACTCACGGTGAAGAACAAGTACCCACTACCGAGAATCGAGGATCTATTCGATCAGTTGAGAGGAGACGGAACCTTTTTGAAGATTGATTTACGGTCGGGGTACCACCAACTGAAGATTAGGGAGTGTGACATTCCCAAGACGGCCTTCAGAACCCGTTATGGACATTTTGAATTTATAGTGATGCCTTTTGGTTTGAGCAATGCACCGGCAGTCTTTATGGATTTGATGAACAGGGTGTTCCAACCTTACTTGGATAAGTTCCTGATCGTCTTTATAGATGACATCTTTGTGTATTCTAAGGACAAGGAACAACACCAAGAACATTTGAGGATTACATTGGAGACACTTCGTAAGGAGAATTTGTATGCTAAATTCAAGAAATGTGAGTTTTGGTTAAACAGAGTTGGATTCCTTGGACATGTGGTGACTTCAAAAGGAATTGAGGTTGATCCCGATAAAGTTGTAGCAGTGAGTAGTTGGGGAATACCCAAGAATGCGAGCGAAGTCCGCAGCTTTCTGGGTCTAGATGGCTATTATAGGAGATTTATCGAAGGATTTTCGAAAATCGCCACTCCTATGACCCAGTTAACAAGGAAAGGCATGAGGTTTGAATGGAGCGACAAGTGCGAGGAAATTTTTCAAGAGTTGAAAAGGAGACTAACCTCGGCACCAGTATTAACGATTCCTGATCCGACGGAAGACTTTGTTATTTATAGTGATGCCTCAAAGCAGAGGTTGTGTTGTGTTCTGATGCAACATGGTAAAGTAGTAGCCTATGCATCGAGACAACTTAAACCACATGAGTTGAACTATCCAACGCATGATCTGGAGTTGGCTGCTGTAGTACATGCGCTGAAGATTTGGCGTCACTATCTCTACGGAGGAAAGTGTGAGATATACACTGACCATAAAAGTTTGAAGTATCTTTTCACACAGAAGGACCTTAACATGAGACAAAGGCGATGGTTAGAATTGGTGAAGGACTATGATTGTACTATTCATTACCATCCGGGTAAGGCTAATGTGGTAGCTGATGCCTTGAGTCAGAAGACTAGAGGCGAGTTAGCTTGCTTGACCGATCAGGAGAGTTTGATAAAGGAGTTCTCCCAGTTGAGGATTGAGGTAGTTGAGTCTTCAAAACATTCGAAAGCAATCCTATCATCTTTGGTCTTGCAACCAAACTTGAGGGATAAGATTAAGGAGGCTCAACCACATGATAAGTTCTTGTGCAAGATGAAGGATCGAGCACAAGCTGGGAGTATTGAGAAGTTTGTCGTTTCCACAGACGACGTTTTGACTTATGATGGGAGGTTATGTGTTCCTAAGGATCCATCCCTTAGGAAGCAAATCCTTGAAGAAGCTCACAATGCACTATACTCCGCTCACCCGGGAGGTACAAAGATGTACCACGACCTGAAGAAGTTCTTTTGGTGGAGAGGAATGAAACGGGACATTGGTGTATTTGTGGAGAAGTGTATGATATGTCAGCAGGTGAAGGTAGAACACCAACGGCCAGAAGGTTTACTCCAACCGTTGGAAATCCCAGAATGGAAATGGGAGCATATCACAATGGATTTCGTGGTTGGTCTGCCACGAACAGTGAGGAAGAACGACGCTATCTGGGTGATAGTAGATCGCTTGACGAAGTCATCTAACTTTCTACCTGTGAGGATGACTTATAGTATGGAACAATATGCACGGATTTATATATGGGAGATTTTGAGGCTACATGGTGTTCCAGTGTCGATCGTATTAGATAGAGATCCACGATTTACATCGAAATTTTGGAAAAGTCTGCAAAATGCATTGGGCACTAAGTTGAATTTTAGTACTGCATATCATCCGCAAAACGATGGTCAATCTGAGCGGACTATCAAGACACTTGAAGACTTGTTGAGGGCGTGTGTTCTTGATACTGGTGAGAATTGGGAGAATATTTTGCCGTTAGTGGAGTTTGCTTATAACAATAGTTACCAAGCAACTATACAAATGGCCCCGTATGAGGCTCTGTATGGAAGAAAATGTCGATCGCCCCTTTATTGGAGTGATGTTGGAGAAGGAAAGATTTTGGGTCCAGAATTGATCGAGCAGACTGTAGATAAGATAGCCGAGATCAGAAGCATAATTAAGACTGCCAAGGATCGGCAGAAGTCTTATGCTGATAAACGAAGAAAAGATATCCAATTTGAGATTGGAGAGAAGGTGTTCCTGAAGGTAGCGCCGATGAAAGGAGTAATACGATTCGGTAAAAAGGGAAAGCTACAGCCTCGTTATATCGTACCTTTTGAGATTTTGGGTCGTGTTGGTGATCTTGCTTATAGTTTGGCATTGCCGATGGAATTATCAGGAGTGCACAATGTCTTTCACGTCTCCATGCTGAGAAAATACGTACATGATCCTGATCATGTATGCAATTTCAAAGAGTTGCATGTAGCCAAGAATCTGACTTATGAGGAGGTACCTATAGCTATTCTGGAGCATAGGGTACACCAGTTACGAAATAAAGAGGCTAAATTGGTGAAAGTTCAATGGAGTCGTCATGGACCAAATGAGGCAACTTGGGAACGTGAAGAGGAGATCCGTTCTAAGTATCCAACATTTATTTTTCAAGGTACGCAACTTAATTTTCGAGGACGAAAATTTGTTAAAGGGGGGTAGGTTGTAACGCCCCGATTTCGCATATACATTTATTGTGAATTATAGAAAACATGTTCAATTTTATTAAATTAATGCCCGAATAATTTATCATTAATTCATTTTATTTCATGATCATGCAAATTCATTTATACCATTATTATTCATGACAAGTCATGTGATTTGTTTCGTTGCATTTCTCATTTTAATTCATTGTTTCATCTCGTCGTTTCTAGGCCCGAGTCAAATTTTAAGCAATATTAATTGTTACGCATAAGATTTCACAAGTCCATTTTAATTAATGTTAATTTATTCACTTTGGGCCGGCCTAAGCCAAACCCATTATAATACTCAGCCCGAATCCTACAATTAATTAAAGCCCAACTATTATAATTTTACCAAGTCCAAATATCTTCTCTCAACCCATATTTTAATGGGCAACACAATTTCAGCCCAATTGATAATATTCATCACGATCACAACTATGAGAAATCCACTTTCTCCCGTTAGAAGAAGTTGGCAGAAGTGGGGTTGAGGGGAGGAACTCCAGGGGAAGTTATGCATCATGGGGGAGTGGTTATGATCTTCTAGTATATAAAAAAAACCCACAAACAAATATCATCTTCATTTCTACAGCAAAACATTCTACACCAGAAACCTCATACACTAAAAATACACCGCTGCAGCAAAACTTCAGTTCACAAAATTACACAGGAAATTCTAGCACCGCCGGAACATAATCGTCAGGTAATCCATTCCCTCTGATCAATTTTTTCGATTACACAGCAAACAAACACTCTGCCGGGCATCTTCTAACTTCAAAAATTGCCCCAACGAAACACACACACACCAATGGATTTCAGAACCGAAATCCATTTCCAAATAAATTTAATTTCAGAAAAACAAACCATTTCTAAGAAAATGGAATCAAATAGGGAAGGAAATTCACCTGAGAATTTTTCTGACCCTGACCAAACCTGGCCTGTCGCCACCGCCCACTTGCCCTCTTCCAAATCGCGCCGCCGCGTCACAGCTTACCAGTGACCGTGGCGAGTTCTTCAGTTCACATCCCGTCACCACCATCAGAAACCCTTTTTCCTTGGAATCAGAATCAGAAATTTATAGAAAACTCACCTGAGTTCTTCTGGCCGAAGCTATTTTAACCCAAACCACTATCATTGTTCCGCCGCCGTCGCGACCTTCGTCAAGCTCAAGGACCGCGGCTTGTTATGTTTGTCCGCCGGGAATTTGAGCAAGATTTTTAGAAATCTGACCCAGGTTCTTGAATCGCGACTATTCTGGCGGCTACTCCGATCTACGACTGAGAAGCACCAATACTTCGATTTTGGACCGCTACTCTGATATACTCATCGGCGAGAGAGAGGGAGAGAGAGAGAGCGAGAAGAATATGATTTCTTTTCTCTGTTAACGGGAATGGGAATGGGAATTTGGGGATGGGTTGGTCCGATTATACATCACTCTTTGGTTGGGCCAATGCTTCCTTCAAGCCCAAACCATTTATAACAATGCCCTGTTTAATTCCTGAACCAACTCCAATTTTCAATTGTGAGTCCATTAATCCAGTCCTATCTATTAACGGCCTGATCTATCCTTACACCATTTCAGTCCTTAAATATTTAATTCCTTCAATTTTTACTTCAATCAGCTTTCCAATAATTAAAATTCAGCCTTATTTATCCGAGCCATTAAATACGTAGATTTCTCTAATAATATTAATATTCAATTTAAATTATGTCTTGTAGATTAATTTCAATTATAGTATTATATCAATAATAAACTATTATCATTATTTGTAGATAATAACAAGAATTTACGGGCCTAGAATTTTCGAGTCAAGCATTTCATAACATTCAAGTTCAGAACTGCAATTTTATCCAGGTGTGGGGATTTATTACGCTTTTGTTTATTTTAATTGCTTTATATATTGTCTCGTATGTGCACGTGAAACCAGTCAGAAGCACTTAAATGTGCAATCAGTCAGAAGCACTTAAATGTGCAACCAGTCAGAAGCACTTAAATGTGCAATCAGTCAGAAGCACTTAAATGTGCAAATCAGTCAGAAGCACTTAATTGTGCATAAAGCCTTCGGGCTAGCCGACGGGCATCAGAATTTATCAGTCATGTTGTTTATACTTGCTAATATATTTAGTAATTAGCGTAGAAATATTGCGTACTCTCCACACTGAGCGAGTTGGAAGCTCACCCCACTATTTACCCCTTTCAGGTTGAGGAGCTCGGTGTGGCATGCGCTTGAGAGTGGGATGATCAATCCTATGACTAGATATTTATTTATTTAATGTTATTTTTCTCAAACCATGTTTTATGAACGATTGTTCCATTTGTTTTATTTTAATGACAAAGTATGTTTTTATTTAATGGTGACTTGGGACTATTACTAGCGATTATTAAGTTCGTCTTTTTAAAATGTATTTCCGCTGCAAAAAAAAAAAAAAATTATTTATTCTTCTTAAAATTTGAAGAATCATATTTAGAAAAATGGTCGCTACATAAGTGGTATCGGAGCGGGTTTACGGTTCTGTAGACTCGTTAAAATGGTTTCTTTTTCTAAACTAAAATTTCATTTTCGCAAGTAATCAAATATTTTTAGCAATTATGATCATCCACCTCTGCCGCTCCACGTCGACTCCAAGGTACATTAATTTTTGATCATTCATTATGTGATAAATGCAGTTTCCCAGATCAACCATGATTCATGCATTAAAGATGCATCTTCAGTCTATTTTGTATATAAGAATTTTATGATAAAATATTTGGGCATGAAATTGTTTTCTTATAAATTCATAAGTATATGTGTGACATGCGAAAGTCATCATTGCTAGAAATCTCTGGTGCTAAACCTGTAGATGCAGTGTAACGCCTCCATTTTATTTCTCCCTCTCGTTGGGTAAGTACTGAAGGATCGTTGCGTGTGGTATGCCTTAGGATAATGGCAACTCGTGGACGTGGACGCCCAGCTAACCGAGGTGCAGATAATCTCGGTGGTCAGAATGCTAACCTTGGTGGTGGTGACGGAGGTCAGGATAACCAAAACAATAACGTGCTACCCTCAACTCGGGCACAAGTTGTGCAACAATTCCGACGTTTCACTCCACCCACATTCAACGGTCGAGAAGGACCACTTTTCGTTGATGAATGGTTCATGTCACTGAGCGCACCTTTGAGCTCATTGGGTGCACCGATGCGCAAAGAATTATTTGTGGCCAATATCAAATGGTGGAGGATCTGACGCTGGTGGATAAGCTATTGGCGTTTGAGGCCGGCGGCCGAGCGTGCTGCATTAACATGGGATCGGTTCAAGGAAATAGTGATGGAACAGTACTACCCACAGCACTACCGAGAGAAGATGGAGAGAGAGTTTTGGAACCTTGAACAAGGAGGAATGACGGTTGAAGAATATGAGAGAAAATTCAACCAAATCAGCTTCTTTGTGGAGCACATGGTGGACACAGATCGAAAGAGGGCCCTTAAGTTCCGGAGTGGTTTACGCCCGAGTATTCGTCACATCGTGGCTGGTCATGGGGTACTACCCTATACTGAGACGGTTTTTCGAGCCCAAGAGGTTGAGGCTAGCCATAATCTGGATCAACAACAGTCTACGAAGCCTAGTATCGGTAAGAGGTATTGGAATAGAAACCAAAATAAGGCCATGGTCTCTAATAAGCAAGCAAAGGTTGATCAAAGGTCGGGACCTAAGCCTCAAACCAGTAAGCTAGAGTGCTCAAAGTGTGGTAAGAATCATGGCGGGGAGTGTTTGTATGGAAAAGGTGTCTGCTACAGATGTAAGGATCCAGGGCATGCAGCTTCGAATTGTCATCTCCAAAGGTCCAAAGGTCAAGGTGCTGGAGGAAAGGCTCGTATTTATTATTTGACCCAAAAGGACGCAGATGAGAATCCCGGCACAGTGTTAGGTATGCTTATGATATCTAATGTGCCTGCTTTTGCTTTATTTGACACTGGTGCCACACATACTTTTATGTCTACAAAGTTTTATCATGCTATTGGTCATAGAACCATTAGAACTGTTGAGTCTCTTGAGGTTAGCTTACCGTCAGGAAATACGATCCTCACTAATACAATGATTGACGAGAATATTGAGATAGGAGGTAGAGAATTTGACGATAGCCTGTATTTAATTAACTCGATGGATTTTGATGTGATCCTTGGTATGGACTGGCTCGATAGACATGATGCCGATATAAGTTGTCGTGAGAAGAAGGTAACATTGAGGTGTTCCGAAGGCGAGTTGATCACCTTTTACGGTACTAAGAGTAGGACAGTACCAAGAGTAATCACAACCATGAAAGCACTGAGAGGTCTAAGGAAGGAGAAATGTCAGGGTTACTTGGTGAGTTTGGTTGACACTCGTACTAATGAGGTGTCCCCTACACACGTACCTATAGTACGAGAGTTTCTGGATGTGTTTCCAAAAGAATTTCCGGGAGTCCCACCCGACCGACAAGTGGAGTTTAGCATTGATTTGGTCCGTGGGGCGGCCCCTACATCCAAAGCGCCATATAGAATGGCTCCGAAGGAACTTCAAGAATCGAAGGTCCATATTCAAGAGCTACTGGAGCTCGGATTTGTCGTCCTAGCGTGTCAGCCTAGGGTGCACCAGTACTGTTTGTAAGAAAGAAGGATGGGTCACTTCGGATGTGTATAGACTACAGAGAGCTGAATCGACTCACGGTGAAGAACAAGTACCCACTACCGAGAATCGAGGATCTATTCGATCAGTTGAGAGGAGCCGGAACCTTTTTGAAGATTGATTTACGGTCGGGGTACCACCAACTGAAGATTAGGGAGTGTGACATTCCCAAGACGGCCTTCAGAACCCGTTATGGACATTTTGAATTTGTAGTGATGCCTTTTGGTTTGAGCAATGCACCGACAGTCTTTATGGATTTGATGAACAGGGTGTTCCAACCTTACTTGGATAAGTTCCTGATCGTCTTTATTGATGACATCTTGGTGTATTCTAAGGACAAGGAACAACACCAAGAACATTTGAGGATTACATTGGAGACACTTCGCAAGGAGAATTTGTATGCTAAATTCAAGAAATGTGAGTTTTGGTTAAACAGAGTTGGATTCCTTGGACATGTGGTGACTTCAAAAGGAATTGAGGTTGATCCCGATAAAGTTGTAGCAGTGAGTAGTTGGGGAATACCCAAGAATGCGAGCGAAGTCCGCAGCTTTCTGGGTCTAGATGGCTATTATAGGAGATTTTTCGAAGGATTTTCGAAAATCGCCACTCCTATGACCCAGTTAACAAGGAAAGGCGTGAGGTTTGAATGGAGCGACAAGTGCGAGGAAAGTTTTCAAGAGTTGAAAAGGAGACTAACCTCGCACCAAGATTAACGATTCCCGATCCGACGGAAGACTTTGTTATTTATAGTGATGCCTCAAAGCAGAGGTTGGGTTGTGTTACGATGCAACATGGTAAAGTAGTAGCCTATGCATCGAGACGGCTTAAACCACATGAGTTGAACTATCCAACGCATGATCCGGAGTTACCGCAGAGTACATGCGCTGAAGATTTGGCGTCACTATCTCTACGGAGGAAAGTGTGAGATATACACTGACCATAAAAGTTTGAAGTATCTTTTCACACAGAAGGACCTTAACATGAGACAAAGGCGATGGTTAGAATTGGTGAAGGACTATGATTGTACTATTAATTACCATCCGGGTAAGGCTAATGTGGTAGCTGATGCCTTGAGTCAGAAGACTAGAGGCGAGTTAGCTTGCTTGACCGATCAGGAGAGTTTGATAAAGGAGTTCTCCCAGTTGAGGATTGAGGTAGTTGAGTCTTCAAAACATTCGAAAGCAATCCTATCATCTTTGGTCTTGCAACCAAACTTGAGGGATAAGATTAAGGAGGCTCAACCACGTGATAAGTTCTTGTGCAAGATGAAGGATCGAGCACAAGCTGGGAGTATTGAGAAGTTTGTCGTTTCCACAGACGACGTTTTGACTTATGATGGGAGGTTATGTGTTCCTAAGGATCCATCCCTTAGGAAGCAAATCCTTGAAGAAGCTCACAATGCACTATACTCCGCTCACCCGGGAGGTACAAAGATGTACCACGACCTAAAGAAGTTCTTTTGGTGGAGAGGAATGAAACGGGACATTGGTGTATTTGTGGAGAAGTGTATGATATGTCAGCAGGTGAAGGTAGAACACCAACGGCCAGAAGGTTTACTCCAACCGTTGGAAATCCCAGAATGGAAATGGGAGCATATCACAATGGATTTCGTGGTTGGTCTGCCACGAACAGTGAGGAAGAACGACGCTATCTGGGTGATAGTAGATCGCTTGACGAAGTCATCTCACTTTCTACCTGTGAGGATGACTTATAGTATGGAACAATATGCACGGATTTATATATGGGAGATTTTGAGGCTACATGGTGTTCCAGTGTCGATCGTATCAGATAGAGATCCACGATTTACATCGAAATTTTGGAAAAGTCTGCAAAATGCATTGGGCACTAAGTTGAATTTCAGTACTGCATATCATCCGCAAAACGATGGTCAATCTGAGCGGACTATCAAGACACTTGAAGACTTGTTGAGGGCGTGTGTTCTTGATACTGGTGAGAATTGGGAGAATATTTTGCCATTAGTGGAGTTTGCTTATAACAATAGTTACCAAGCAACTATACAAATGGCCCCGTATGAGGCTCTGTACGGAAGAAAATGTCGATCGCCCCTTTATTGGAGTGATGTTGGAGAAGGAAAGATTTTGGGTCCAGAATTGATCGAGCAGACTGTAGATAAGATAGCCGAGATCAGAAGCAGAATTAAGACTGCCAAGGATCGGCAGAAGTCTTATGCTGATAAACGAAGGAAAGATATCCAATTTGAGATTGGAGAGAAGGTGTTCCTGAAGGTAGCGCCGATGAAAGGAGTAATACGATTCGGTAAAAAGGGAAAGTTACAGCCTCGTTATATCGGACCTTTTGAGATTTTGGGTCGTGTTGGTGATCTTGCTTATAGTTTGGCATTGCCGATGGAATTATCAGGAGTGCACAATGTCTTTCACGTCTCCATGCTGAGAAAATACGTACATGATCCTGATCATGTATGCAATTTCAAAGAGTTGCATGTAGCCAAGAATCTGACTTATGAGGAGGTACCTATAGCTATTCTGGAGCATAGGGTACACCAGTTACGAAATAAAGAGGTTAAATTGGTGAAAGTTCAATGGAGTCATCATGGACCAAATTAGGCAACTTGGGAATGTGAAGAGGAGATCCGTTCTAAGTATCCAACATTTATTTTTCAAGGTACGCAACTTAATTTTCGAGGACGAAAATTTGTTAAAGGGGGGTAGGTTGTAACGCCCCGATTGCGCATATACATTTATTGTGAATTATAGAAAACATGTTCAATTTTATTAACTTAATACCCGAATAATTTATCATTAATTCATTTTATTTCATGATCATGCAAATTCATTTATACCATTATTATTCATGACAAGTCATGTGATTTGTTTCGTTGAATTTCTCATTTTAATTCATTGTTTCATCTCGTCGTTTCTAGGCCCGAGTCAAATTTTAAGCAATATTTATTGTTACGCATAAGATTTCACAAGTCCATTTTAATTAATGTTAATTTATTCACTTTGGGCCGGCCTAAGCCAAACCCATTATAATACTCAACCCGAATCCTACAATTAATTAAAGCCCAACTATTATAATTTTACCAAGTCCAAATATATTCTCTCAACCCATATTTTAATGGGCAACACAATTTCAGCCCAATTGATAATATTCATCACGATCACAACTATGAGAAATCCACTTTCTCCCGTTAGAAGAAGTTGGCAGAAGTGGGGTTGAGGGGAGGAACTCCAGGGGAAGTTATGCATCATGGGGGAGTGGTTATGATCTTCTAGTATATAAAAAAAAAACCCACAAACAAATATCATCTTCATTTCTACAGCAAAACATTCTACACCAGAAACCTCATACACTAAAAATACACCGCTGCAGCAAAACTTCAGTTCACAAAATTACACAGGAAATTCTAGCACCGCCGGAACATAATCCTCAGGTAATCCATTCCCTCTGATCAATTTTTTCGATTACACAGCAAACAAACACTCTGCCGGGCATCTTCTAACTTCAAAAATTTCCCCAACGAAACACACACACCAGTGGATTTCAGAACCGAAATCCATTTCCAAATAAATTCAATTTCAGAAAAACAAACCATTTCTAAGAAAATGGAATCAAATAGGGAAGGAAATTCACCTGAGAATTTTTCCGACCCTGACCAAACCTGGCCTGTCGCCACCGCCCACTTGCCCTCTTCCAAATCGCGCCGCCGCGTCACAGCTTACCAGTGACCGTGGCGAGTTCTTCAGTTCACATCCCGTCACCACCATCAGAAACCCTTTTTCCTTGGAATCAGAATCAGAAATTTATAGAAAACTCACCTGAGTTCTTCTGGCCGAAGCTATTTTAACCCAAACCACTATCATTGTTCCGCCGCCGTCGCGACCTTAGTCAAGCTCAAGGACCGCAGCTTGTTATGTTTGTCCGCCGGGAATTTGAGCAAGATTTTTAGAAATCTGACCCAGGTTCTTGAATCGCGACTATTCTGGCCGCTACTCCGATCTACGACTGAGAAGCACCAATACTTCGATTTTGGACCGCTACTCCGATATACTCATCGGAGAGAGAGAGGGAGAGAGAGAGAGAGAGCGAGAAGAATCTGATTTCTTTTCTCTGTTAACGGGAATGGGAATGGGAATTTGGGGATGGGTTGGTCCGATTATACATCACTCTTTGGTTGGGCCAATGCTTCCTTCAAGCCCAAACCATTTATAACAATGCCCTGTTTAATTCCTGAACCAACTCCAATTTTCAATCGTGAGTCCATTAATCCAGTCCTATCTATTAACGGCCTGATCTGTCCTTACACCATTTCAGTCCTTAAATATTTAATTCCTTCAATTTTTACTTCAATCAGCTTTCCAATAATTAAAATTCAGCCTTATTTATCCGAGCCATTAAATACGTAGATTTCTCTAATAATATTAATATTAAATTTAAATTATGTCTTGTAGATTAATTTCAATTATAGTATTATATCAATAATAAACTATTATCATTATTTGTAGATAATAACAAGAATTTACGGGCCTAGAATTGTCGAGTCAAGCATTTCATAACATTCAAGTTCAGAACTGCAATTTTATCTAGGTGTGGGGATTTATTACGCTTTTTTTTTATTTTAATTGCTTTATATATTGTCTCGTATGTGCACGTGAAATCAGTCAGAAGCACTTAAATGTGCAATCAGTCAGAAGCACTTAAATGTGCAACCAGTCAGAAGCACTTAAATGTGCAATCAGTCAGAAGCACTTCAATATGCAAATCAGTCAGAAGCACTTAATTGTGCATAAAGCCTTCGGGTTAGCCGACGGGCATCAGAATTTATCAGTCATGTTGTTTATACTTGCTAATATATTTACTAATTAGCGTAGACATATTGCGTACTCTCCACACTGAGCGAGTTGGAAGCTCACCCCACTATTTACCCCTTTCAGGTTGAGGAGCTCGGTGTGGCATGCGCTTGAGAGTGGGATGATCAAGCCTATGACTAGATATTTATTTATTTAATGTTATTTTTCTCAAACCATGTTTTATGAACGATTGTTCCATTTGTTTTATTTTAACGACAAAGTATGTTTTTATTTAATGGTGACTTGGGACTATTACTTGCGATTATTAAGTTCGTCTTTTTAAAATGTATTTCCGCTGCAAAAAAAAAAAATTTATTTATTCTTCTTAAAATTTGAAGAATCATATTTAGAAAAATGGTCGCTACACAAAGTGACCATCAAGAACAAGTATCCCTTGCCGAGGATTGATGACTTGTTTGATCAGATGCAGGGAGCTGCGGTATTCTCGAAGATTGATTTGAAATCGGGGTACTATCATCTCCGGGTGAGGGAGTCCGACGTGCCGAAAACAGCTTTTCGGACGAGATACGGACATTATGAGTACAATGCCTTTCGGGTTAACTAATGCGCCGGCGGTGTTCATGCAGTTGATGAACAAAGTCTTTATCGTGTATTTGGATAAGTGTGTCGTCGTCTTCATTGACGATATTCTTATTTATTCGAGGAATGAGGAAGAGCATTCCCATCATTTGCGGATAGTGTTAGACATTTTGAGGACCGAGCAACTCTATGCAAAGTTCTTGAAATGTGAGTTCTGGCTGAGGGAAGTGATGTTTTTGGGTCACGTGATTTCAGCCGAGGGAGTTCGTGTGGATCCGCAGAAAATTGAGGCAGTGTTGGATTGGGCACCGCCCACGAATGTGAAGGAGGTCCGTAGTTTCTTGGGTTTGGCTGGCTACTACCGTAGGTTCGTCGAGGGTTTCTCAAAACTAGCTCGGCCACTTACACAGTTGCTCCAGAAATCCGAGAAGTTCGTCTGGAATGACGAAAGGTAGTCGAGTTTTGAGGAGCTGAAGAGGCGTTTGACTTCACCCCCAGTTTTAGCGTTGCCGTATGGCAACGAGGGTTTTGTCGTTTATAGTGATGCTTCGGGTCAGGGTCTTGGGTGCATTTATATGCAGAACGGCAAGACCATCTCTTATGCATCGCGACAGTTTAGGCCGTATGAGCTTAACTACCCTACTCATGATTTGGAGTTGGCGGCAGTCGTTTTTGCGCTCAAGATCTGGCGTCACTATCTTTTCGGCTCTGCATGTCAGATTTTTACCGATCATAAAAGTCTGAAATACATATTTACTCAGCGGGAGTTGAATATGAGGCAGAGGAGGTGGTTAGAGCTGATTAAGGATTATGACCTCGAAATCCTTTATCATCCGGGCAAGGCGAACGTCGTGGCCGACGCCTTGAGTCGGAAACCGGTTGCGTTGCGAATGCTTGAAGTCCTTACATCTCAGTCTGAGCTTCGGTGGGCTTTGATTGAGTTAGATGTTGAGGTTTTGTTGCCTGGAGCTGTCGGGCAACTTTGTGCTTTAGAGATTTCGTCGTCTTTGATCGATGAAATTAAGCTGAAGCAGTTAGAGGATCCGATGATTACTCAAATCCGAGGGAACGTTCTTAAGGGAAAGTCTCCTGGGTTTGTGATTCATGAGAATGGTATTTTGAGATTCCAGAGTCGGCTTTGTGTACCGAACGACTTAGAGTTGAAACAGAGTATTCTGCACGAGGCCCATGCTATACCTTACTCCGTTCATCCTGGTTCGAGTAAGATGTACAAGGACCTAAGAAGGAATTTATGGTGGAATGATATCAAGGAAGAGGTCGCGCAGTTTGTAGCGAGATGTTTGACTTGTCAGCAGGTCAAAATCGAGCATCAGCGACCGGCTGGGTTATTGCAGTCACTTCCCATTCCGGAATGGAAGTGGGAAGATATATCGATGGATTTCGTTATGAGTTTGCCGAGATCGAGGTCAGGCATGAATATGGTATGGGTGATTGTTGATCGTCTGACCAAGTCGGCACATTTTCTGGGTATCAAGGACACTTGGGGCCCGAAGAAGTTAGCTCATGTGTTTATCGCGCAGATTGTGAGACTTCACGGTACTCCGAAGTCTATTGTTTCGGATCGTGATGGCCGTTTTGTATCGCACTTTTGGAAGGTGGTGCATAAGGCGTTGGGTACTCGGTTGCGTTTGAGTACCTCTTTTCATCCCCAGTCATATGGATAGTCGGAACGTACTATCCAGACATTCAAGGATATGTTGTGTGCTTGTGCTCTCGATTGGAGAAGTGACTGGGAGGAGCATTTGCCATTATTTGAATTCACGTACAACAATAGTTGGCACGCGTCGATTCGGATGGCGCCGTATGAGGCACTTTATGGTCGGCGTTGTCGATCACCGATTTGTTGGAATGAGGCGTCCGATTTGATCGGGACCGAGCCGGATGTCGTTTTAGAAGGCGAGGCGGAAGATAGAATTAATTCGGGAATGAATGTTGACTGCCCAGAGTCGACAAAAGTCATATGCCGATGCCTGTGGTCGACCTTTGGAATTCGAAGTGGAAGACCACATTTTACTAAAGGTGTCGCCGACGAGAGGAGTTTTCCATTTCGGGAAAAAGGGGAAGTTGAGTCCGAGATTTATTGGACCCTTCGAGATTCTCGAGCGAGTCGGTGGGTTGGCATACCGTTTGGTGTTGCCCCCGGCCCTGAGTCATGTTCATAGCGTTTTTCATGTTTCCCAGCTGAGGAAATATGTCCCAGATCCTAGTCACATCATCGACTATGGGGAGATTGATGTCGCCGAGGATATTACTTTTGAAGAACGTCCCTTGAAGATTTTGGAGCATCGCGAGAAACGACTGAGGCGTAAGACCATCTCTTTGGTCAAAGTGCAGTGGTCGAAACATGGTGTCGAGGAGGCAACTTGGGAGACCGAGGATAGCATGCGTGCTAGGTACCCCGAGTTGTTTGTCTCTTAAATTTCGGGATGAAACTTGTTTTTAGAGGGGTAAAATGTAATATCCACATTTTTTCTTTCCCTTGTAATTTTTATTTTCGATGTATTTCTCGGTCGTAGTGACCCTCGTGTATCTTTCAGTATATCTTTTCAGTCACCTGTTGATCTAATTCTCGTTATTGTTGTGCGGAACCGCTGTTTCGGGGTTGCCGTGGATCCATTCTATGTTTTAATGCGTCTTGAGATGTTATGTCTGACGTTTAGTTCATATTCCGGTGTTTTGGACCGTTCATATTTCGTACCTAGCGCACGCAATCTTTTCTGCATAGCGCACGCTAGAGGTCCCTTAGTAGCACACGCTACGTTTGTTTCGTAGCGCGCGCTAGCGAGTTATCCCTGGGGGTGTCAGTTCTGTTCCCAGCCCTCTGGACTATCGGATTAGCGTACGCTACTTTGTCTAGCGCACGCTAAAGTCGGGAGACTAGCGCACGTTAAGTCGTCCAGTAGCGTGCGCTAGCGTGACTGTCCAGTACTGGACAGTTTGCTACTGAACTCGGTCAGGTGCCCAGGTAGCGCACGCTATGTTTGTACGTTAGCGCGCGCTAACGGGTCAGGTGAGTATTGGGCAGTTAACTTTTGGACTCGGCTGATGTCCAGGTAGCACACGCTATTGCTCGATAGCGCGCGCTACCGAGAGGTTATTAGCGCACGCTACGTTTCTAGTAGCGAACGCAAACGGCCAGAATTCTGGCTATTGGACTGGGGCGCTAACTGTATGGGCTGGAGTTTCGTCCCGTTAGCGCACGCTAACTTTGGGGGATTAGCGCGCACTAACACTCCCTGGCTATATAAACCAGGGAGTTGACCCAGATGAGCTTATCATTTTCATTTCTTCTCCTCCCCGCGGTGTAGAGCTTCTCCAGGCGAATTTCGAGCAATCTCTTCCTCCGATTATTTCAGGCATCCCCTACCTTGAATTTTTGAAGTAGATTAACAACACCTACTTGTGTTCTTCATTCTCAATCCAAGGTAAATCTCTTAGAACCCTACTTTTGGGAGATTTGGGGATTTTGGGATTTTCGTCCGATTCATTCCGTTTTGTTGGTGGATTCATGATGAATATGATTAATCTTGATGGTATTCTTAGTTTCCCTACGGATTCATGGTATATTTCGTGGTTTTTACGGAATCGAGAGGGTTTGGTTGTGGTTCGCCCTCGTTATTATTTTTGTACGAATATACATGAATTGTAGGCGGGTTTTCGGGTGTATTCCATTTCCGTATTCGTCTAGAGTTGGTTGTGATTGTGTTCTTCGAATCGTTAGGTTCGGTTCCGTTGGTTCCTAGCGTTCGGCGGTGTTTTTCCTTCCGTTCGTTGAGTCGTCAATTATTCAAGGCAAGTATTTTTGGAAACCTCTATGCTTAACGTGAAATGGTAATGTATATTGTGTGTGATTTGCTCACCTCGGGAGGGTCCGACGGGATCACGGAGGGAATCTATGGCTTCGTCCTGGATTCATGAGCTTGTTTCGCTAGCCAGCTCGGGAGGGTCCTTAGAGGCCTCAAGTGGGATTCGTGGCTTCGTCCCGGTCCTAGGTGACGTGTGGTGCTTGATTTTTTTTATGAATGTGGCCAGCTCGGGAGGGTCCTTAGAGGCCTCGAGTGGGATTCGTGGCTTCGTCCCGGTCCTAGGCAAATTAATTGTGATTGTTTGTTTCCGGAAAAGACATGTCTGGTTTTGATTTTTGAAATGATATTGGTGCATGTACTATGAAATGTGTAAGCGATTGGTTTGCCTTGATACTTGTACTAGCGTAATTGCTAACCCCTTTGGGGACCCGTTGTGGGAAAATTCTTGTTATGGATTTCAGGTTATGATCATCCGGACGAGCGAGCACTGGGACAGTACGAGGATGTTGGCCAGGGCCGTTGACATATGCATTTGGGTCATCTTATTTCTTTTTGCCTACTTCGATATGGTTGTTTTCACATTTATAAACTTATAGATAGTACTCGCGAGTACTTAGGCTTTTCCTTTCGGATTGTGATTGGTCATCGTTGAAGTTACTGTATTTGTCGGTTGATGTTTATTATGCCGGTTGTACCAGACGTATTGTTCTATGTTCTTGTTGTTAATAATTATTTCCTTGCTAACCGAGACGGTTAGTCGAGTTGTGTTTTCTTGTGATTAGCCTGGTGGGTCCCATATAGGGGTCCACGACGCTGTAATATACTCTGAATATCTCGGGGGTGTTACATTATGCATTTTTTATTTTTCTATCTGTCCTGCTCGAAGTGCTATATTTCATCCATCATGTATACTCACACTCCAAGAGCACTTAGCAAGATACTCATCTTACCACATATGGAGAAAGTGATATACAGTTATACAGATTGAGAGTATGTACAAGCGTATAACATTTTCAATCTGGCAAGACTAGCAACTCGTTAGGTGCTCATGGTTGCGGGAACAATTTACACTTTTAACCCAAAAAGTTATCCATTTATAACTGCTACATTTCATTAAATATCTTTAACCACAGCAACCACATTTTTTCATTTAAGTTCCATCACACACTCATCATTAATAACTATTACCTTTTAATCTACGCATACTCACCATTAATACTTACAAAATTTACACATCTACCATATTTAATTATTTTTTTAATTTTTTGTTCAATCAAATACTTTACATAAGACCTCAAAACCTCTGGACAGAGCTCTGATTGTCCATTAAAATCACTTTATATATTTAGGAAATTATCTGTCCTATATACTCACGATGTCTTATTTTTTAAGATATACTCACGGTCTCCAAAAATATATTTGATCATTAATATATTTATTTACATATAAATAAAAATATAAAAAATAATATTTTAAAAATATATGTTACGATGAATCTAACAAGATTATATATGACAATATTCTTATTTATACATCAAATTGGGATTTAATGATCAAAATTAGCAAATTTTGCAAATGAATAGTAAATGTACAAATCGTCCTAGGAGAGATGGAGTATATGATTTTCTTAATATTATAATTATATTTTAAATTATTAATATAGAACGTATCATTTTATCAGGAATTAGGATACTTCGAATTGTTGCAAGACATGGAAATTGGGTATGAATAATTCTATCTCAGAGATCCGAATATACATGTTCTTACCAATGCTCGGACATGCTTTCAGAATTTTAAACATTGAAAAAAAAAGTACCGATTGATACTGGACGTGAAAACCCAGCAGCCAGCACCCCTACTAGCATAAGCGGATCCAGCATCCAAACTACTAGTGCACCGACGCACCACAAAAAAAAATAACGGATGATCGAAATTTTTTTCTAAATTTTTCACCTTTTTAATAAAAAAACTACCAAAACGACGTCGTTTTAACTGAAACGACGTCATTTTAACTGAAAAGGTATCAAAACGACGTCGTTTTATATTTTTTTTGTGGTGCACGTACACCACCATGTCCTAGTGTAGATCCGCCCCTGCCTACTGGGCACAAAATTAGTGTAAAAATGATAGTAGAGGCTGGGGAGTTAGTAGGGGTTATGAAGAACTAGTAGGGGTTGTTGATATTCTGAACAGTTGGATTTACAGCTCACATAAAATAGAGGGTGTAGATTATGCCCAGTAGGAGGTGCTGAGTTTTCATGCCCCGTGGGGGAACCGCTCCCCTACTACTGGTTTGTGTGTATCTATTATACTATAAGATTCAGTCCTATATTTAGTGTGTAGTATTCATGACACCAATTGTAGAGTAACATCATGTAAAATATTTATTTTACTGAATTTAATGCAGCCTCATTATTCTGGAATGTAAAACATGTTGAGCAGACTCATTTGTTCGTCAGTTATAAGGAACTTAATGCAGACTAATTGAATGTCCAGGTTGAATACGAACCATTTGAATTTTGTCCTTGAAGAATTTATAAAGTCATCAAATAAATTACAATACTAATCTTTCTGTAAGCATTTCAAATTCCAAGTATTAATAACCACACAAACTATATTTATTGTTTAACTCTTTTAACTTCTTCTTTTAAGTATAAATAGCTCAATCCGACTCACAGCAAACCAAACTCACACATACCCTCGATCCAAACCTTCTCGATGTAGAACTTCAGCTGGTAAGGTTATACTCGGATTGGAAATGGTGGCAGCAACAACAGCTGGTGATGGTGATATGGGTTTCATTCTTTTTATGATATGATTCCGACAAGATTGTAGATTTGTGTTGAGTAGGTTTTTTTGTGGTGTTAATGGTGGTGACGCGAGGTTAATGGCGGTAGTCGGTGTGGTTTCTTTGGTTCGTTTAATGACAAAAAAAAATACGTAGAACCTACCCGGGACATTCCAAAGGATCTTGAAGCCATAAACATGCAATCTATGTGATGTTCGATTTGTAGGTGGATGAGACAAATAATGAGATTAGATTTGGTGAGAGGTGATGTTAGAGAGGTAGGCGGCTGAAAAGCATAAGTGTGTGTTTAGGTCAGAGTAGAAATAAGACAATGTAGGGTTATACATCTTTAATACCGGGTCTGTGTTGATATATCCGAATACTATTGGACTGGACCGGGTTATCTCATTCCTTGCTGGGCTGACGACTTAACCAGTTCAAAATTTTCATCAATTTGAGTTGGGATAGTTGATTTTTCTTATTAATTATGCAATTAAACTATCCATGTATTTCGTCTAAAAGTCAAATGCCATTGATTGAATATGTTATTTAGATACTTTCAACAAGAAATGTTTTCTCTATTAAAATTGACCATAAGTTTGTTAGATACTTTCAACATCAAATACTTGAACCTAAAGCAATTTTTTTTTGGATAGTAGATCACTCCAAACAAATTACTCGCAGTTGTTAACTATAAGTTTCACATATTATAATTTCATTATTGCATGCTGATTGCCATTTAGACATTCTCAAGAATTTCAATGTTACATTGTCTTTTTACATGATCATTCATGTGCTCTCATAATGCTTTCCTTGACATATCTTCACATATTTAGCATCTGCCTGATATGAAAGCTCATCATTCACAATATGGGATGTTGCTCAAGGTATACTTTTATACATGTTGATCCCATAAAAATTATTAAATGATTATGGACATGTTATTTTGTTTGAATTAAGTTCAAGGCGTACTTCACTTACCACACATAATAAGCTTGGGATTTTATTAACCTATAACTATTCTTAAAAAAATTCTTAAGCCAGTATCTTAGAAAAAAATAATTATCCGTATATATATTGAGTAATGTGTGTAATTTTTATTATGGTTGTTTCTAAAAACATATGTTCAGAAAAAACGGGTCGAATAGTTGATGTTGTTACCCAAAATATTATCCGGAGATAATATTGCTGGAATGGTCGAGTAACAAACAAATGCGAGAGCACGTCCGTGGGGAAAGTAAATAACACAAGATTTACCGGGGTTGTTAGTCCCGGGCTAGAATGCTCTCGCGAGATATTATTAATACAAATACTTGGGAGTACAAATATTAATGTAAGAGTACAATTACAATGAGTGTAAAGACCCTAGTTATCTTAGCTATCGAGTGCTGAAGATTGCCGAAAGAACCAGAATAGATGTTCTGAGAGTTCTTGTAACAACGATGGATTGCTGTACTGACAGTGTGAAATCGGCGGTTTCTCACTGTATGAATTAGCTGAATATCTGAGCTTGTGAATCTCTTCGGATCTGAACTGTAGGGAGTTCTTGCCTCTGCCGACCGTCTTTTGGTTAAGAAGTGCTGAGAGAGAAATCCTAAAATAGAATCAAGAGAGAAAGCCGAGAGGAGTCTGAATGTCTGAATGTTTTTCCGAACCTATTTGGGAACGTATTTTCCGAGAGGAACCCTTCTCCAGTTGTTGGAGGTTCTCTATTTACAGGACTGGGAGTTGCTGGGCGATCACCTCTGCTGTATTATAATAAGCGGGCGATCGTCTTTAGCACATGGGTTGGTCTCCTTAACGTCCACAGAAGTTGCTGGCTGCCAGAAGTGCGAACCAATGAGAGGCCAACACTCGTCTATGTCGCTGTCTTGGGAGACCCTACTTAGGACCTTTCGGCGGGTCTATTGGTAGGTGAGGCCGTCCTTGTCACTGACAGCTGCTGATGGGCTGGAGTCAACGATCCATGTTTTGCGGCGCCTTTCGCGGATCTGCACATGGGTCCTTGCTTCGTGATCCAGTCTTCGTAGACTTTGACTGACGATGGCCTTGTTCGTGGCACATGACGGTCGTCCTTGGTCGGGCACCAGAGTCGATCGCTAGGTGCCAAAGGGCGATCGCCCTGGGAGTCGATCGCTAGATACTCGAAGGTTGGACTGTTACCTTCGTTTTGACAAGTTCGTCGTAGCTCATTTGGTCGTGAACTTGGTAGCTCGACCCTTATACCGATCGCCGTCGAGGCGTATAAATCGCCACACAACAATTGCCCCCCCAGCTCGCTCCGATGTTGGAGACGTGGGGTGAGGTGGTTCTACTGGCGATCGCTTAACTTTAACGAGTGACTCAGCATTTTACGGAACGGGCGATCGTCTTTGAGCGGATTGGTTTTGAATTTGGACAACCTGGTCGGTCGCTGAAATGAGCGGGAAATGACAGCGGTCGTGGAAAAGTCACCGGGGCACGTGTCGGGTTCCTATTGGGAGAGTCTGACGGTTTTGTAGGGTTGTCCTTTGGCGTGCCTTTGAAACGACGCGAATCGCGGGATTCGAGGACAGCATTAAACGCTGCCTATCTGACGGTTGCGCTTCGACCCCTGAGATACTCCTTAATTGAACGGAAGCCCCCGCCTTCTCCTATAAAAAGGGGACAGGGTTACAAGGTTAAAAGCCGTATGCGTTTCTGCCCGAGGAGAAGACATAGTCGATTTCTCTTGAAGCTCTTTGTGACGATCGTCGTTCGACTCGGACCTTAGGTAAGAACAAAGAATTACTTACCCCCTTTCTTTGAATATGTATAGAGGAAGATCAGATGAGTACAAATCGGGTAGCACTTCTGCTGCTGGGGCTTTGACTGCCCGGAATGAACCTTCTGCGGAATTTCACGCTGACACCGCCGTCGAAGCCATCCATGCCGGGATTGAGCCCGTGGAGATCAAGGAACTTTTTAATGAGGCCGACGCGGCCAAGATGGTGGAGGCCGACCGTATCCGTTCACTGAAACGGGACGGTGCGGTCGGCAAAGCCTTCGCAGACTTCGCCGAATTCATCGAGAGATTGGACGGACCTCTTATCAAATTTAACTTCAATGAATACTCGATCGCCCACCCTTATGAACCTGTAAGGAGGACATTGTTCCGGGTTGCCCGCCGCTCTCCGTGGACCCTTGGACAGATTGGAAGCTCGACGACCAGAAAGGATCTGGACCGTTGGAGGGCGAGGTTCCATGTTCCTTCCGATGTCAGCCTCCACATGCCTGCTGAGAACGAGCGAGCCGATCAACCTCCAGAGGGCATGGTCGCCGTCAACGAGAAGATAATGGAGGCTGGGCTGCGATTCCTGCTGCCATTTGCTGTCTCCTATCTGTTGACTGCCTGGAACGTGGCGCCACTACAGTTGACGCCGAACGCCTGGCTGCAAATCATTTGTACCTTCACTCTGTTCGGCGGCCATCGGTTATATCGTCTTCCTTCGCCGCTGGAGATGAACCATCTTTTTAAGTTGACGGCTCAAAAGGGCACGGTTGGTGGCTATCATATCCAAGGTCGCTTGGGACGGGTGATTCTTGGAGTTCAGAATAAAGTGAGGGGTGACCCGTCAAAATGGTTTTGGGTCGGCGGTGCTTGGAGATCGGCGACGAGCGAAAATCCGGCCAATGAGTTGGATATTCCCACTGGCTTTCGGGAGAGGAGTCCGAGTAAGGATTTAGACTCTCCATTTGCTCGGACGTTTTCTGAACTGATCTGATTTTGGTCTTCTTTTTGAAGGTGTCATTGTTCCGGCAGCGGGCGACCTTGCTTTTGACTTTGCGATCGATTGGGAGAAGATACGGAGTCTTCCTGACGACCGTTTAGACGCCCGCCAAATTAACAACGAGGCCTGCTGGTTGGCAGCTCGACTGTTTCGCTACCCTCGGCATCTAAAGGTTCCAGGTACGAAACTTCGCGATCTTCTTTGATATGCCGATCGACTCGATTGAGGAAGATAACCAATTTCGTCGTTTGTTTCCCTTTTGCAGAAGTTCATTTCCCTTACTTCCCAGAGTCTCCTGCTGCGATTGCTATGTCGAATCCGGGGATTATGAACCGTCTTCGCCAAGGGAAGAATATGAGCCAAGCTCCTTCTGTTCCGCCGCGACCGACCCCGGAGGTTCGACCTCTCCAGGAGCCTGTCGCCGAAGGGCGTGAGCCTCGGGAGGAGGAACAACATCGGCTTATCCGAAAGAAACGGAGGACTGTGGAGGCCTGAGCCCCTTTAACTGCAGGCGAACCGCCGATTTCTGTGCCACCAATTTCCGCAATACCTCCGGTGGAGGGGTCCACACCCTCCTCGGCTTTTCTCCAGTCCATGGCGACTGCTGAGGCCGAGACTTCACGTGGCAAGCCGTACTTTGGTCGTGACCCAGAGAAGCTCGAGAGGTAAGCCTGGTTGCTTTGCCAAGTTATGAAATTTGTGTAGGAAACACACTTAGATCTTTTGTTATTTGTGCAGGATCCGCCATTCCGACCCGAGCTGCTCGCCGTTGGTGCTGGACTTCCTGTCGAGCAAAGCTCCTCGCGAGGTCATCGATATCCCATCTTATGTTGCTTGGGCTACCGCTTCCCTCCCGAAGGCCTGGACGACCGACCTAGATGCGATTGCGCGCCGTGATCTGCTGATGCGATGTAGGCTACCTTTGCGCTGGCCCTCCAGACGACGACGATGGCAGCCCAGGCCGTGCGGGACTATGAGGGGCGGCCGTCCACTGCCCGTCTTCATGCAGACCTCGAAGCCGCACGGAGACAAGTCATTGAATATGGCGATCGGCTCGCGACCATGGAGAAAAACTCCGCAGAGGTGGAAAAGTAGGCGAAGCAAGATGTAGACCGGGCACGGGCGGCGACAGACCGGATGCGAGACCAAATGACAGAAGCCCGCAGGTCGCATGCGGCCGCGCAGAAGGAGGCTGACTAGCTGAAGGTGACCGTTGCTCGTCTGACCAGCGAGCTTGCATCCTCGAGGGAAGGGGAGGCCGCTAAAATCGCTGAGCTTGAGGGTGCCAACCAGACAGTCGCGGATCTGAAGAGAAAGCTGAAGGCGATTGAGGCCGATCCCTTCGTTAACGTGGAGTACGTCAGCGAATTCGCCTATTACATGGCTTATGCTGACTCCATCCGCGCCGCTAAGAAGGGAGGGCTTGAGGTCGGCACTTTGGCCGCGAATTTCAAAGCCTATGCGCTGGAGCATCCTTTGCAGCCCGACTTCACAGTGCTGATCCTCGACCTTTCCGTGGATCTCGGGATCGGCTTGAGCTGGTACCCGCTGCCGGACAATCTCGTTCATCCGGGTGCCTTGGAAGATGGGGGTCCAGAGCCTACAACTGGCGATAGAACGGGCGCCGATCCTTAAGTTTTTTCTGTTTTGTAGTTTTTTTGTAGCTTTGTTGTACTTTAGCCTTCGGGCGACCGTGTTTGTACCTTGGCATTCCAAGTAATGAAATGAAAGTTTGCTTCTTTGATGTATTGCTTGAATGATTGTCTTTCAGAGTCTTTGCATGACTTTATACAAATGTGTGAGGAAAGATTGTTGCGTGTATAGCTCCAAGTGAATTGATAAGCTCATATTGATAACTTTTACAACAAAGTCGATCGCTGCACAAATATCTGAAAAATGTCGATCTCCGTATGTAATTGAATAGGGACGATCGTCGTATATATAGTTCCGCCCTTCCCCTTTGTTTTTGTTCACTTAGTGAAAGTAAGGGGACAAAAATAAATCGTTGAGTGAGCGGTCTTCAATTTTGCAGATTCTTCGAGGAAGGCCATCCATCTCGGTCTAGAGGAACCGTGCACGATCGTGGAGTTCGATGGAACAGACCTCCACGATCATGTCTTGTGCGCGAGCGACATTCCGTCTGATGGCCAAGTTCTCGCGACTCACTTATATGTGAGGGTCCTCCGTAGGCTGCGCCCGCCTCGTATTTAAACGAAGGGCGTGCGGTCTTGGTCTGGAAGAGTCCTCGCGCGGGGCGTCGTCGGATTAATCGACTCCACGACTGCAGCTTGTTAGCACTTTTCTACCTCGGACCGCCATGTTAGATGGCGATCCTCGATGGTATACGTTGTGATGGGGGGAGGTACGCGTCGCATTGTCCGGATCCACTATGTTAAGTGATGGACCTTTGAGGGCGGGCGAACGTGTCCACATATCTGTTTTGGAGGGCCCTTTGGCTACGCCCGCATCGTATTTAAACGAAGGGTGAGTGATCGTGGCCCAAAGGGACCTTGCAGAGGCGCAGAGAACGGTTCCATCGTCCTCCACAGCCATGTCGACACTCTTCTACCTCGGACCATCATGTCAGATGACGATCCTCGACCGTATACGTTGTGTAAGGGGAGGAGATCGCCTGCCTAGGTTCTTCATGTTGATGACGAACTTTGGAGGGTGAGCGAGTAATCCTCTGATTTGTTTTGGAGGGTCCTTCAGCTACGCCCGCCTCGTATTTAAATGAAGGGCGAGCGACCGAAGCCCAAAGGAGCCTTGCATGGACGGATCGTCGGTTTCATTGATTTTCGCGACCATGGCGGAACTTTTCTACCTCGGACCATCATGTCAGATGATGATCCTCGACGGTATACATTGTGCTAGGGGAGGCGATCGCTGCCTAGGTCCATCATGTTGATGATGAACTTTAGAGGGCGAGCGAGTCATCCTCTTTTTCGAAGCGTTTGCTTAGGCAGTAGCCTTTGGTTTATTGAGGCGGGGAATCAGGGAGAGACTTCCGAAGTTCCCCCCTCTTGATTGAAGCATATAGATCCGGTCGCCGAGGTTGATCGAGGGGTTGGCTCGTATGAGCTTTTCGGCCTATTCGCGTTCGACTCTGGCGACCGCATCGGGAGATCGATGGGGCTCCGGCTAAGCCAATAAGCTGTCCAGCTTGCCCTCCTCGAAAAATTTCCAGAGTTATCTGAGGAGGTCGCGGCATTGGTTGGTGTTGTGACCGGGACTCTTGTGGTAAGCACAATATTGATTGTGGTCCAGATGACCGTTGTCCCTTATTGCCTTTGGCTTGTTTAGCGGTTTGCGCCCCTTGATGGCGTAAAAAATGTGGGCCGGAGTTCAGTTGAACTTGTGGAGGAGATGGGCTTCCACATCCTCGAAGGCCTTGAGATCGCCGGGTGGCATGGCGACCGCCTTTTTGGTTTTGACGATCGTCGTCTTACGTACAGGAGGCGGCGTTCCCTCACCTAGGCGGAGGGTGAGCAGCCTCTGTCTGGCCATAAAATCGGAAGCCTTAGCGCGAAAGATCGCGTAGGTCGGGGGGATGTCCTTGGTGAGATGTCTAAACATGGGTGAATGACCGTAGAATCCCCCCAGGACCGAGTAGAGAGCGAGCTCGTCGCTGATGGGCTCGCCGGTGAGGACTATTTCATCCACCCGGTCGATGTAATTTGCATCGGATTCGTCTTCCCCCTGCCTGATTTTCATCATGCGGTGGGGGCCTTCTGGTCTAGCGACCGTGGCGGCGAAGTATGACGTGAAGTCGTTCGCCAGTTTCTCAAAGGAGATGATCGATCGCGGTGGTAGTGAGACGTACCACCTATGGGACAGCTCGCTAAATGTTAATGGGAATATTCGGCACTTGATCGCATCTGGTGCCCCACACCCGGTCATGTAAATCCGAAACTTGCTTAGGTGAGTCTCGGGGTCCGATCTCCCTTCATACAAAGGTGTTTTGAGAGGAGCGATCCTTGGTTGCACGAAGGCAAGCTTGATGTGGACCGCGAGTGGCTCAGTCAGTCCAATGATCTTTCTATTGGCGCTTGCCCCAGTATCCAAGAGTGCTTTCATCTTGTCGAGCTGGTGTTGCATAGTGGCCATCGCCGCGGCCTGGCTGCTCGCGGCTAGGCACTCGGAGTGGGAGCCGAGGCGATCAAGTACTGACCCCCTGGCTCCGCTGTCGATGATTTCCTTGCCGCGTGGCTCGATTCTTTGGTGGATGGGGGCCAGACGGCTGACCTGTAATTGGTTCGGAGTTGGGTAGGCCGAACTCCTAGTGACGGACTCGGATTCCGTCGTCTCGTGGATGGGGCCAGAATGCCCCGGTGGCCATGATGGATAGCTCCCTAAGCGGCTGAAGACGGAATCGTCCCGCCTTGCGAGAGCCTTTTCTCATGAATCGGGGCTTTCTGACGATCGCTCAGCCAGTAACCCTTTGAACTTCCATTTGCCCACGCGGCGGATGGCCGAGGGAGTTATAGCGGGCGTTGCGCATGCTCTCCGTCGCTCCCTTAGGATGACCATAGCCTCCTCGATCTGTTCCGCGGTTTGGAACTGGTCGAGCGAAAGGCTGGGGCCGTCCCTCAGGTGCGGGATCGAGAGTCTTGCGTCGCCTCGACTACCCTATGCCGTCGGCTGGGGCTCGGATCGAGCCGGAATATGATGTCCGGCGGTTCGGAGAGCGGTTCTCTTTACTGTGGTGGCAGACACCATTATTCTGTAGGTTTTTCTTTGAAGAACAGTGAGTGTTTCTTCAAGTATATGCCCCGGAGAACAGTGAGTGTTCTTCGAAACGGTCGGAATAAAAATGAAGGTAGATCGCCCTCCTTCTAGCGCCAATTGTTGTTACCTAAAATATTATCCAGAGATGATATTGCTGGAATGGTCGAGTAACAAACAAATGCGAGAGCACGTCCGTGGGGAAAGTAAATAACACAAGATTTGCCGGGGTTGTTAGTCCCGGGCTTGAATGCTCTCGCGAGATATTATTAATACAAATACTTGAGAGTACAAATATTAATGTTAGAGTACAATTATAATGAGTGTAAAGACCCTAGTTATCTTAGCTATCGAGTGCTGAAGATTGCCGGAAGAACCAGAATAGATGTTCTGAGAGTTTTTGTAACAACGATGGATTGCTGTACTGACAGTGTGAAATCGACAGTTTCTCACTGTATGAATTAGCTGAATATCTGAGCTTCTGAGCTTGTGAATCTCTTCGAATCTGAACTGTAGGGAGTTCTTGCCACTGTCGACCGTCTTTTGGTTAAGAGATGCTGAGAGAGAAATCCTAAAATAGATTCAAGAGAGAAAGCCGAGAGGAGTCTGAATGTCTGAATGTTTTTCCAAACCTATTTGGGAACGTATTTTCCGAGAGGAACCCTTCTCCAGTTGCTGGAGGTTCTCTATTTACAAGACTGGGAGTTGCTGGGCGATCGCCTCTGCTGTATTATAATAAGCGGGCGATCATCTTTAGCACATGGGTTGGTCTCCTTAACATCCGCAAAAGTTGTTGGCTGTCAGAAGTGCGAACTAATGAGAGGCCAACATGCGTCTATGTCGCTGTCTTGGGAGGCCCTACTTAGGACCTTTCGGCGGGTCTGTCGATAGGTGAGGCCGTCCTTGTCACTGACAGCTGCTGATGGGCTGGAGTCAACGATCCATGTTCTGCGGCGCCTTTCGCGGATCTGCACATGGGTCCTTGCTTCGTGATCCAGTCTTCGTAGACTTTGACTGACGATGGACTTGTTCGTGGCACAGGACGGTCGTCCTTGGTCGGGCACCAGAGTCGATCGCTAGGTGCCAAAGGGCGATCGCCCTGGGAGTCGATCGCTAGATACTCGAAGGTTGGACGGTTACCTTGGTATTGACAAGTTCGCCGTAGCTCATTCCGTCATGAACTCGGTCGCTCGGTCCTTATACCGATCGCCGTCGAGGCGTATAAATCGCCACACAACAGTTGAGATATCCATAACTTATCCAAATAATTTTCATCTTTTTAATTACTATTTGAGCATTCTATAATTTTTGAATTTAAAGGTTTGAGATGATATTTAGAATATCACGCTACGTGAAATGATAAAGTCAATATGGGGCTTAACACTTAATAATTATGTTAGATTTGAGGTTAACTCAACTTATTTTAAAACTATTTGGCTAAGAATTGCGATGCACATTTCAACGTTTCAATCATATCCATCGTTAGATTTATACTTCAATGGTTTACGCTGAACATTACGCAAAGAACAATTAAATAAACCTTACGCGATGAACAATTAGATAAAACTTGTGTGCATCGCACGGGTCCTGAGGCAGCCCAAGTTATATATGACGAAAATTAGTGTCAAACATTACACTATGGACACTTAGATATAGCCCGTGTGCATCACACGGGTCTGAATATCATTTTGAGTTTTTGACTCGACCTCAATTAAAAGTGACGAAATAAAGGCACCAACAATTTTCATGCCATGCTAACAAAAGTTGTGGTAACATCACAACTTAAGAACTTATTGACCAACAAAATCCGACTATCACCAAAAAATGAGAGTTTCAAACATGACGAAAATTAGTACTGAACATTGTGCAAGAAACAATTTGATCCAAACCGGTGTGCATTTTATCATTTTTCCATAAAAGGCCCTTCAAGTAGACAACGCATAACATTAACTCTGTTGTTAACCATGAGCGAAATTATTAACGTTCGAACACAATTTATATCACAATCATATTGTCTATTTAATATGTGACCGACGCTTTTACTCAACATCCCGATTTTAACATTTTAATCTAAATTAGTGACGCAAATTATGCAAACAACAATTAGATGAAACCGATGTGCGTAGCACGGGTCTGAATGGCTCGTTATTCCTTATTACTATTAACAAAAGTGGTTTTAATGTCATATTTATTGATTTGAGTGATCCAATCATGATCAGAATATTAATGGGATAGTATACCAACGGGGCAATTAACACTCCTTTCATATGAGTGCAATTACAATATTTTGCAAAAACTATTATATTTTATGTAAATGATTAGATATAAGTTTTGAAAATATTATTCCCTCTGTTTTCGCTCGAAGTGTAACATTTACTTCATAAAAATGTCCATATAGAAACGCAGCATTTCATTAAATATTTCAAATCAGATCAAACAATCACATTCCGTCCCGCTGAAGTGCAATATTTGGTCCCAAAAAGTGTCTCTTTAGAACTGCAACATTTCATTAGATATCTCAAATCAAACAATTACCTTTTATGTTTTAATCTTCACCACACACTCATAATCACTAACTTTTACCTTTTAATCTACATCACACACTCACTATTAATACTTACAAAACTTGCACAGTTATCATATTCAACCATCCTCCTAAAATACACCAATTTTACTCCAAATATTGTACTTCGACTGGGATGGAGGGAGTGATAATGATTATGTGGCGTAGTATATAGATTACAAAATAAAATGTATTGACGAATGAGTGTGTGGTTGATATTAAAGGAGAATGTGTGATAGTTTGATGTGATTCATGATATTTAATGAATTATATCACTCAGAAATGGATACTTTTGGGTGGAATATAGTACTTTGGATAAGTACAACATTAAATTCTTATCTTATACTTCTTACGTTATTTTATTATTCTAAAATTTAGAATTTTACATTATTCAGTCTCTTTTTACCCTTTTTTGTACTTTATATATAAGAAAAATATAATCATATGGAATTTTGTTAGATTAGTTTTGATGTATACTTTTAAAATTATTTTTTTATAAATTTTTACTAATGAATAATAACTATTAATAATCAAATTTATGTATTAGCATGAATATGTAAATATTATAAGTATTAAAAAACCAGAAGTTGTATATAAAGTAAGGGTATGGAATCACATTATTAATTAGCAAAATCTTTTAGTTATTGATAGGTTTTCTAATTGGTACCCAAACCATGCATGTAGTTTAGTTTCCAGTCCTTAGTCATCAAAGCTTAAATTTGACTTTTGGCATGTCGGAGAGCAAAAGTATGCCCCTAATTTAATGAATTAAGAACATGAATTTTTAAAGGGGTTTGAAACCTAGCCAAGCTAGCCCACGACCATTATTATTAAAAAACAAAAGTTACAATGGGGGCAGACATAAATCAAATTTACGAACAATAAAATAAATGCAATATCACCTAAAATATTGTCTTCGTACATTTCATGAAGCAAAATTATCAATTAAAATCTATCATAGTCAACATTGGCTCATCAACATTTTCATTAGAACTAGGACCTTCAATGTAATATCCGGGGGTAATTTTTTTTTCGTTTCACTGTTGAGTTATACGTATTCATTTAAAATTGTACAAGTGTTGTTGTTTTGGACTGATACAATGTATATTGTATTGGGATATTTTGGGATCGAAATATTTATACTTGTCGTCGGTAGTGTTTCGTCGTTTGGATGTTTCTTGGTGAGTTTGGATTTTTGGCTAAGTATACTAGCTATAACGTACGCTACATATGTAACATTACATACACTATGGGATGAGTATTACGTACGTTAAAACTGTAGGGTTACGTACGTAATGAGTGGTCGGTTGTAGGAACCTTCCTCGTGGTTAACTTTCGGACGGTGTGTCCCGGGTATCTTTGATCCGATCGACTATTGCAGTTAACGGATCCTTACGTACGTTAGGAGGTGATCTCTACGTACATAATTCATTTTAACGTACGTAAAGTGTGGTTCTTTACGTACGTTAAGGTCTTCATATTTGGGCAGTATGTTCTGGACTAGCATTACGTACGTTAAGTTATTGACGTAGCGTACGTAATGACCCTTACGTACGTTAAGCTTGGTGTATAGCGTACGTAATGAGCTTGTCAGTTTATATATTTTGGTTTCGTATTTCATTTCTTCACGAACCAAAACCTCCTTTCACTCCCTAGAACCGTCCCTCTGGACTTGTTCCTCATATTTAGACTCTTCCAGCGTGATTTTGATCATCCTAGCTTGGTTGAAGCTTGAAGTTGGAAGCTTGTTGGTGCTCCTTTGGTGTTTGGAGAGTTCTTCTTGTTTTTCATTGGTAAGTTCTCTTAATCTCTTGTTCTTCAAGTAATTTTCGAGTATGATGTTGTTGTTGTTGTTTTCCTCGTAGAGTTGGTGATTGTTGTAGTATATCATGATTCTTGATGAGTTTTTATAACTTGTATTAAAAACATGATGATTATGTCTTGAGGAGGAGTTGCCCTTGATGTTTTAGGTTGTTTGGAGGTTTTAATCATGTCTAGAAAGGATTATGTTAAGATTGTTATATGATTAACATAGTTTTGATATGATTGATGTTGTTGTTGTGTTTCTTGGGGAGATTTTAACCATTTTAGTAAGGTATTATGATGAATTATGTAATGATTATCATAATCTTGGAATGGTTGATTTAATCTTGTTGATTAATCCGAATTCATGATGAATTGGTGATTAATTATCGTGTAGATATCATGTTAGTGTATTGGTGGTGTTCTTGAGGTGATAGTGTTAATATTGGTGAGAATATCATTTTGGGATGATTGGTATAATGTTGTTCTTAACTGATTCTTGTTGAATTATTTTCACAAGTGTTAAGAACATGATGATCATGTTATTTGATCATTGAGGAGGATTGGATGAAGTTAGAATTCATAGTTGAGAGCTATGGTATTCATTTGTGGAGTTCAATCAATTCGTGATCGAATCGGGTTGTCCTTGGTGTTGTTTTCTATTGACTTTGTGTTATTGAATGAATTGTATTTCATTCAAGGTTGTACAAGTGTTTGTGATCGTCGGAAGACGCCGTTCATCGTTTCGTGGGAGGACGTTGATCGTGGAAGGACTTTATCGCCTTCGGTTTGAGGCAAGTTTTATACTTGTACTAGTCAATGAGATTAATGTTATCATGTATGTGTATGAATGTGTTGTATCATTTCGAGACTTGGTCTCTCTACGATTTTGTTGATATTAGCGGATTGTTTGATACGATACCCTTCGGCAAATTATGCCAAATGTTGTTGTTGTCCGATAAAAGCCGTTCAGGGCTTTGAGATACTCGTTGTTGATGTTATTGTCGATAGCCGGTTCGCGGTATCGATGTGTCAGTTATTGTTGTTAATATTGATGTCGGTTTAAGACATTGTTATGATCATTGTTATTGATGTTGGTATTTTACTATTGATGTTGTGATTGGCCGAGTGAAGGCATTAACGTGTTCGATTATCATCCCCATCGTCGGTAACCGATTAAAGGCACCAGGACATCTATTCTAATCGTTTTGTTGTTATCAATTGGCCATTTTAAGGCAATCGAGGTATTGAATTGGGATTATCGAAGGTAATTCCCATTCGTTGTATCATTGTTTATCGATTGATCGTTCTAAGGTAATCGACGTATTGAATTGGGATTATCGAAGATGATTCCCATCCGTTGTGTCGTAGTTATCGATTGACCGTTCTAAGGTAATCGACGTATTGAATTGGGATTATCGAAGATGATTCCCATCCGTTGTGTCGTTGTTATCGATTTACTGTTCTAAGGTAATCGACGTATTGAATTGGGATTTTCGAGGATAATTCCCATCTGTTGTATCGTTGTTGTCGATTGACCATTCTAAGGTAATCGATGTATTGAATTGGAACCTTCGAAGACATTTCCCATCCTTTGTATCGTTGTTATCGACTGGTCGTTCTAAGACATTGAGATATTGAATTGGGACTTTCGAGGATGGATCCCATCCGTTGATGTCGTTGTGATCGATTGGCCATTCCCAAGGTAATCGAGGTACTTGAATTGAGACCGCCAAGGACGGTGCCCATCCGTGAGTTATTGTTATCATGTTGGCCGACTCAAGGCAGCACACTATTATTCTTGTGAATTCGGTAATCTTGGGATCGTTTCCGTTTGTGATTAATTGTGTTTTGGAGGCTAGTCTCGGCTAGTGCTCGATGGGTAAGTTTGGGGCTTGAACCTTCGCGGTTGGTTTCCCAACACCTAAAATTCAGTAGGTCACGGTCATGTCGATGATCTCATTATGGGTATGTTTGGGGCTTGAATCTTCGCGGTTGGTTTCCCAACACCTATAATTCAGTAGGTCACGGTCATGTTGATGATCTCATTATGGGTAAGTCTGGGGCTTGAACCTTCTCGGTTGGTTTCCCAGCACCTGTAATTCACCAGGTCACGGTTATTGGATGATCACATTGTAATACGGCTTTGTGTCGTGGCTTCGGCCCTCATTGTGATACGGCGTCGTGTCGTGGCTTCGGCCCTTAGATGATATAGCTTCGGGATGTTTGGTTTCGGGCCATTGTGATGATTGACAGTTTTGGCTGAGTGACTTTCAGGCCATTGTGATGTTTTGGTATTTCTGTTGGAGCCTTCGGGCATTATGATTCATATCTATTTCAGCGTTGGCTTGGTTTACCTTCATGTAATATATTGTTGTGTTCTATATTGATGATTCGCCGTTGGGCACTTGTATTCTAAACTTTTGAGCAGGTACCAATCGTATGTCGTGGGCATAGTGTTTCACGAATGCTCGATTCTTACATTGATTTGTGAGCATCTCGTATTACAATTGTTGTACCATTTTATTCTGCCTTTGGATGCATATCATGTTATATATGTATTTGATATTCATTATCTGGATGACTGACCCCATGGGGGCGTAACTTTGGAAAGTAGCGGGTGCGTTGCATAGTCCGAAGGGCATCCGTCGATAGGCGAATGTGCCGAAGGGGCAAGTGAATGTCGTCTTTTCTTGGTCTTCGAGTGCGATTGCAATTTGAAAGTATCCCGACAACCCATCCAAGAAACAATAGTACGCATGTCCGGCAAGCCTTTCAATCATTTTATCTATAAATGGCAAGGGAAAATGATCTTTTCGGGTCATTGAATTTGTAATACCCGTGATTTCGATTTCCGGTAATTTCTTTTTTTTTGGCGGAAGTCCGTTTTGACGACTCACTCATGACCGTTTCGTCATTCCGAGAATGATTAATTCTACACTTTTTGTCATCCGAGTACGTTTCGGTGTCGTTTTGTTGAGTTCCGTGCTTTTTGGCGACTTTTCCGCATTTGAGTTCGATTCTTGCGAATCTCGTTCGAAACTGCTGTTTCGAGTCTCCCGTAAGTCCGTTTAAATTTTTTAGACATGTTGTGAACTTCGGTTTGGTTATTCGATCACGTATCGTGATTTTCGGACGTTTTGGGCCATTTTCGTAATTTCTCAAAGTTTGGGGTAATTACTCCCGTTGTCGAATTTCGAGCCTTCAGGTGGTCGGAATCGTGTGTTCTCTTAGTGATCGAATTTGTCTTTGCGAGTATTTCGTAACCGTATCTTCGATTCGTATTCAGGTTCGGGTTTCGGGGTCGTTCGGTCCGTCGGAGTTGGCCCCGGCCGAGTCATGGCCGGCACTGGGCCCAGGCCAGATCGCCGAGTTACGGCCAGAGTGCTCGGCACTGCATCGTGAGCCGCGGAACATGCCGGCAGGCCGCTGCACACCGCCGGTCATCCGCCATGCAGACACTCGCCGCGGCACACCCGTGTGGCACTTATCGGCCAAAACCTTCGTACCTTGTGCCGCGGCACATGCCGATAGGGCCGCGGCACAATGCCGAGTCATTGCCGCGCACACACTGACGGCCGCGGCACACATAGCGGTCCCGCGATCATCAGGCGCGATTTTGGCCCTCGTGCCGGCACACAATGCAGAATCGGCTATTTGAGGCACGGCGATGCTTTTTTTCATTCTTCCTCACTTTCTTGCGGCTATCGGACGGGTGCGACGGGGAATCGAGTTCTTGGCCGATTCTACTCATTTCCAAAGCATTTTGGAAGATCCTTGTTGATTATATCAACATCTAATCCGTGTGTTTCGTCGAATCAAGGTATATTTCTTGATTTTTTCTTCAAGTTGACTTTTTGATGAATTTGTTCTTGATTTCGATTCTAGTCCGATTTTGATACATCGGTTGGTGTAGTATGATGTTATTAATTGTGTTCTACGGATTGTATATCCATATATCGAGTTTGTTTAACTCGATTGGCAATTCGAGTGTTCTTGGGGATTATTGAACATTTATGTAATATCCGGATTTATTACGGTGTATTTCATCTGTATTCAACCCTGTATTATTCGGATTGGTGGTTTTGATTATCGGAGTATGATATTTCGTGCATTGATATCATTGTACATAAGTATAGAAGCATGCAAAATTGCTCATGCAACCTCGTGATAGCGCACGCTAAGAATGTATCTTAACGCGCGCTATCGGGCTATTATTAGCGCACGCTATGCAGGTAGGAGTTGCGTGCGCTAAGGACTCAATTATTGAGCGGGACAGCTAGCACATGCGCCAGCCGGGACATGGGTCCGGATAAGATTCCCGCGGACGAGCCCGGACAATTCTGAAGTCAACCATTATTAGCGCACGCTAAGGAATGCTTAGTAGTGTGCGCTAACTTGTTAAATTGCAGAGTATTATAAATGGGACAACAACCGTTTTGGCTTTCATTTCTTTCGCCCATTCTTCATCCTTGAGAGTTCAGAGAGCTGTAATAATACTCCTATACACTTAGAACACATCTTGTTGGTGTTTGTATATTGGTTATCACTTGGGAATATTCATTGAAGTGGAATAGCACCTTGGAGTGGCATACAACCAACCGGAGTTGGATTCTACCTTACGGTTCAGTGATTTTCATTATATTAAGGTATGTTCAATCTATCTCAAGACTTAGAGTTGGATTCTAACGATTTGGATGATCATGTTAACAAGATATGGATTTTCATAGATGAATTATCCAAGTATATCATGTTTGGAATATTGAGATGATTAAACTTTAAGTACCTTGATTATGATCATCATGATTCGAATCTTGTTACATTGGATATGTAAAGGAAGCTTCTATCAATGGTAAACCGAATCTAGTAGATGATTTCATAGTAATCTTGGACTAGACTTTAACATCATTATTGTTAGATAAATCTAAAGGATTGATCATGGAAGGATTTATCTAGTATAGATGGAACGTTTAACAACTTCAGCATGATAATATTGATTGATATAGAGGTGTTGATATCAACCGTTAAGCCTTTCGAATTGTCGTATGAAGATTTGTAGTCGTAATGGAATATGGTTTTATATTGGTATGCATATCCTTGAATCCGAAGTTGTTATTATCCGTAAGATCATTCATAATCGTATGTACATGATATTCATGGAGGCAACATGAAGTATCACGGAAGATTTCATTGTTTCGATCATGGCGAGAACAGTTTACTGCTCAGCAGTAAACTGCCATGCACAGATAGCGCACGCTATGCTATGAATATTAACATGCGCTATCGAGCACGAGTTAGCGTACGCTACGTTTGGTACGTAACGTACGCTATACCATCAGACGAGTCAGTCGACTGATCAGTGAAGTACTGGCCATGCATAGTTAGCGTACGCTAGGCTTTGTTGTTTGCGTGCGCTATCGGGCAGACTTAACGCACGCTACACAGAGTACTTAGCGTGCGCTAAGCAGTTCAGGCAGATTACATTTTATGAACTTTTGGCCGTGATTCGAATTGTTAAACATTAAATTTACGTGAGATAAATCCTATATCATTTCTTTTGTTAAGGTTTGGTCTCGTTACGTGATTGATTGAGGAGGACGACCTTCGAGTGTTCATTTTCGTGGAAGTATTGTTCTTGTCTTCAAATCGAGGCAAGTACCTTAATTGTTTTATGTATTGTTGTTATACATATTGTCGTGCATGTATGTCGTTATTGTATGTCCACCTCGTGTTGGTCCGACGGGATCATCGGGGGATCTATGCTAGCGTGCGCTGGATCATCGGACGGGTTTTTCCACCACGGGTTGGTCTGACGGGATCATCGTGGGTTCTAGGCAGTGAACGCTGGATCAACGGAATTACCATGTGTATGTTATGATATCATGTTGTGATTATCAGTTGTGTATGTCATTTATGAGTTCTCGTAGGAGAAGACTCGTTGGTATTTTGTCGTTTACGTTATTATTCTTCGTGAGATATGAATAATATGTTGTGGTACTTGTACTAGCATCATTGTGCTAACCCCCTTCGGGGGTGAACATTTTGTTTATGTTCAGGATCCAGGAGAGCGGGAAAACAACCACTGGAGCTGCATGACGACGAGGGTGCAGAGTGATGTTTCAGCCGGGTTTATTTACCTGTTGTTTATTCGTTATTTCAATAAGTACTCGAGTACGAAGTCATTTGTGATGGATTTGAATTTGGTGATGTATTATTGAGTTCCTGTTGAACAATTATACTTTCAATATTTGGTGAGAACTGTTGTATCTTAATTCCGTGATTTCCATTCGTTAGTACCTTTTAATGTTTGTTCAATTCTTCAGCCTTGTAAATCCTTATATAAAGGATTTACGGCGCTGTAATATTCCTGAATATATCGGGGGTGTTACAGAATATGGTATCAGATCTAAGATTATGGATATCTTGGCCGTTGGGTTAAAATAGGAGTCAGTTATGTCTTTTGAGGTAACCGGCCGTGAATGACATCCCTGCACTGCCTACGTCTTCATGCGAACGGTGGTTGTAAGTTCCTAAACTCTATCTCGTTCTTTACATGTTGTGTCACTTTATACTTGAATATTAGAACGATGTTGTTTCCTGTATATTGAGTATTTATGCTTACAGTATGTTGAGAGGCGGACGTGGACGTGGTCGCGGTCGTGGACGCGAACGGAGAAATGCCGAAAGGGAAGCGTCGCCTTCTAACCGTGCCGCCATAGCTCAAAGTAGCCGCAACAATCTATTAATAACGAACCAGATCCTCACAGACAGAGATCCTTCACAAATGGTGAACCAGATGACTCGCCGCCATGTCGTGGACCGAATGCAAGTGGCGGTGGGACTACGCAGGAGAGAGAGACGGCAAGGGATCCCGACATGGGAAATCGAGGTGACGGTGGTCGCAAGAGGTGGCGAAGATGCAACCACCCAAATTCGACGGTATTTCGAGACTCCCACCGGGATCATTGGTTGAAAGAATCGAGAAAATCTTTGCCTAATTAATCGCCAGACGACCGGAGAGCCTCTATCGCTCAATATTTTCTAATAGGAAGCGTCCGAATGGTGGGAAGCCATCCGACTGTAGACCATGATGCCGATTGACAGAGTTTAGATTGATGATGGAAGCTCGATTGCCTCGTCCCCGTGAGGGAAGCCAAAGTTCAGGAGTTTTTCTCCGCGGCCTTTCCGATGTGCCGATCCCGTGCGATTAAGACGTTTAACCAAAGAATGGCATTTGTTCGACATTTGGTCGTAATGATGCGTAAATGATGATCCATTTCGATATGAGGATGAAACCAAATCCAGAGGTACATGTCCGGATTTGAATGTACCACACCACAATACCAGGATAAGGCGTTGGCATATGAGATCAAGGAAGCGGCCATGGATAAAATTTGGAATCCAAGAAACAGAAAGTCTCGGTACTTTTACAAGCACAAGAACAATGGGCCTGTAAGGCCCACCATCCTTTCACTCTTTCAAGAAACCTCCGCACAGACTAGGAGCGGAAAGAACTTGAGCGACATCAACTATTACCGATGTTACCAGGAAATGCTTTAAGCTGCGCCGCACGGCACTATCGACGGAATTGCCCCCTTCTGCCGTGACTTGTTTTGATTGTGGACGAGAGGGACATCGGGCGGTGTTTTGTGAAGAGGCTGCAAAGTCTTTTAGAGCCCGTACACCACGGCCCGTCGAGAAGGAGGCGGTATTCCACAGACGCAGCAAAGTGTTCAGATGCCTCAGAATTTTGGCCGCGGGCGAGGCAGAGGACAATGGGACCGAAAGGGGACATCGAGTGCCGGATCTGCTCCCCCACATCTGTACGAGATGAGGAGGACAGACGATCAAGATGTCATTGCCGCATCGTGCATCGCCCAGATCCTTTCCCAGCCAGTTAGCGTTTTATTCGATACAGGAGCTACACATTCTTTCATATCTTTGTCTTGTGTAAATCGTTTGAATATTTCCGGTTTTCATACTTGTGAACCTTATGTTGTTGGTTTACCGAGTGGAGAAAGGATTGTCGGAAATTTAGAAACTAGAAATTTCCCTGTATCATTTGGAGGCAGAGAGTGGCTCTTAAATCTGATCGTGATAGAAATGCAAGGAGATGACCTGATACTCGGAGACGATTGGCTTAATCGGTATGGAGCAATTGTAAACTACCGAAAGAGGAATATCTCGCTGATCGCTGACGATGGTTCCGAAATATTATTCGAGGGGTGGAAACCAGGAAGCTCAGGGAAATTGATCAAGGCGATGAAAGCTGTCAAATTGTTGAAACAGGGCTGTACCGGGTACTGGTGTTACGCAATGAAGAAAGAAGACGAAATTGTGGAACTTTCATCCATTCCTGTTGTGAATGAATTTCCAGATGTATTTCCTGACGAGTTACCTGGACTACCTCCACGAAGGGATGTAGAATTTACCATTGAGCTAGAACCCGGAGCTACACCAATTTCTAAGGCGCCGTATCGTATGGCACCTACTGAGATGTACGAACTGAAGAAGCAGCTGGAGGAGTTACTGGATAAGGGCTATATTCAGCCAAGCGTTTCACCCTGGGGAGCGCCAGTTCTTTTTGTCCGAAAGAAGGATGGATCACTTCGACTGTGTATTGACTATCGAGAGCTGAACAAGATGACGATTAAGAACAAGTATCTGTTGCCACGGATTGATGATTTGTTTGACCAGTTGCAAAGGGCAACAGTACGATCTGAGATCAGGATATCATCAGCTGAGGATTAAGGAATCTGATGTTCCGAAATCAGCGTTCAGAACTCGCTACGGACATTATGAGTTTGTAGTGATGCCGTTTGGTCTCACTAACGCACCTGCTGTATTTATGCAATTGATGAACCGTGTGTTCATTGAATTTTTGGACAAATTTGTGGTCGTGTTCATTGATGACATACTGGTGTATTCTAAGAGCCCGGAAGAACATGCGCAGCATTTGCGGATTGTACTGGAACTTTTGAGAAATGAGCAATTGTACGCCAAACTTTCCAAGTGTGAATTCTGGCTAAAGGAAGTAATGTTCCTCGGCCATGTAGTGTCAGTTGAAGGAGTCCGAGTAGATCCTCAGAAGATCGAAGCAATTATGGATTGGGAGCCTCCAAAGAACGTGAAGGAAGTCCGAAGATTCTTAGGACTTGCTGGATATTATCGTCGATTCGTGGAAGGGTTTTCTAAAATCTCCCGCCCACTTACTCGACTGCTGCAGAAAACTCAAAAGTTTGAGTGGAATGAATTGTGTCAGATTAGCTTTGATGAATTGAAGAAGAGATTGACGACGGCACCGATTCTATCACTTCCACAGGGAACTGGAGGATTTATAGTTTACAGTGATGCTTCGAACCAAGGGCTCGGGTGCGTATTGATGCAGAATGATAAGGTGATCGCTTATGCGTCACGACAGCTGAAACCTTATGAAGTGAATTACCCAACACATGATTTGGAGCTTGCAGCAGTAGTTTTTGCTTTGAAGATCTGGAGGCATTATCTGTACGGGACTCACTGTCAGATCTTTACGGATCACAAGAGTCTCAAGTACATATTCAGTCAGAAAGAATTAAACATGCGGCAAAGAAGATGGTTGGAACTGATTAAGGACTATGACTTGGAGATTTTATATCATCCAGGCAAAGCGAATGTAGTGGCCGATGCACTTAGCCGCAAGCCTGTTTCTATTCAGATGCTGGAGACGCTGACCTCCCAACTTAGCCTTCAACGAGAGATGATTCGTGAAGGAATTGAGGTATGGTTACAAAGAGTCCAAGGACAACTGTGCGTGATGGATATAACTTCATCATTAACCGAAGAAATCAAATCTAGACAGGCAGATGATCCTCTGATGATTCGGTTACATGATGAAGTGATCAAAGGAAAGGCCCCCAGATTCATAATTCATGATGATGGAGTTTTGAGATTTCAGAACCGACTCTGTGTTCCCGATGATGATGTTCTAAAACAGACGATTATGAAGGAAGCTCACAGTTCGCCCTATTCTATCCACCCAGGCACTAGTAAAATGTATAAGGACTTGAAGCACAATTTCTGGTGGGGCAACATGAAGAAAGATGTAACGGACTATGTCTCTAAATGCTTGACTTGTCAGCAGGTTAAGATCGAGCATCAATGGCCGGCCGGAATGTTGAAGCCACTCCCGATTCCCGAATGGAAGTGGGAGGACATATCGATGGACTTTATCACTAATATGCCGAAAACAGGACAGGAATGAACATGATTTGGGTGATAGTTGATCGTTTAACCAAATCGGCTCATTTTCTAGGCATTAAGGATACGTGGGGACCAGAGAGGTTGGCACGAGTATTTATTTCGGAGATAGTTCGATTGCATGGTACGCCGAAGACCATTGTTTCTGATCGAGACGGCCGTTTTGTGTCTCACTTTTGGAAAGCAGTTCATAAGGCCTTGGGGACCGAATTGAACTTCAGTACAGCTTATCACCCGCAGACTGACGGACAATCCTAGAGGACCATTCAAACGGTGGAAGATATGTTGAGGGCCTGTGCCTTCGATTGGTCAAACGATTGGGAAGTTCATCTACCGTTGATTGAATTTACCTACAACAATAGTTGGCATGCTTCCATTAAGATGGCACCGTTTGAGGCATTATACGGAAGGAGATGCAGATCGCCCCTATCTTTGGGACGATTGGCCGACTTGATCGGAGCAACCGAGTTGATCGTGCAGACTCGAGAGAAGATAGCCTTGATTCGTGAAAGGCTGTTGACCGCCCAGAGTCGCCAGAAATCCTATGCGGACGTACGCCTCCGCCCATTGGAGTTCAGTACAGGAGATCACGTACTTTTGAAGGTTTCTCCTACTCGGGGAATCATTCGTTTCGGAAGGAAAGGAAAGCTGAGTCCGAGATATATCGGGCCATTTGAGATCCTCGAGAGAGTTGGGGAGTTGGCATACAGATTGGCATTCCCGCCGTCATTGTGCCATGTTCATAACGTGTTCCACGTATCCCAGTTACGGAGGTATATACCAGATCCCAGTCATATCATTGATTTCGGCGAGATCGAAGTCGCGCAGGATGGGACGTTTGAAGAAAGACCAGTCAAGATACTCGAAAGTCGAGTTAAGCAGCTGAGGAACAAACCAATCGTTTTGGTCAAAGTTCAATGGTCACGTCACAGAATAGAAGAAGCCACTTGGGAAACGGAAGCTGATATGAAGTCTAGATATCCCGAGTTATTTTCGTCTTGAGTTTCGGGACGAAACTCCTTTTTAGTAGGAGAGTATGTAATATCCGGATTTATTACGGTGTATTTCATATATATTCAACCCTGTATTATTCGGATTGGTGGTTTTGATTATCAGAGTATGATATTTCGTGCATTGATATCATTGTACATAAGTATAGAAGCATGCAAAATTGCTCATGCAACCTCGTGATAGCGCACGCTAAGAATGTATCTTAACGCGCGCTATCGGGCTATTATTAGCGCACGCTATGCAGGTAAGAGTTGCGTGCGCTAAGGACTCAATTATTGAGCGGGACAGCTAGCACATGCGCCAGCCGGGACATGGGTCCGGATAAGATTCCCGCGGACGAGCCCGGACAATTCTGAAGTCAACCATTATTAGCGCACGCTAATGAATGCTTAGTAGCGTGCGCTAACTTGTTAAATTGCAGAATATTATAAATGGGACAACAACCGTTTTGGCTTTCATTTCTTTCGCCCATTCTTCATCCTTGAGAGTTCAGAGAGCTGTAATAATACTCCTATACACTTAGAACACATCTTGTTGGTGTTTGTATATTGGTTATCACTTGGGAATATTCATTGAAGTGGAATAGCACCTTGGAGTGGCATACAACCAACCGGAGTTGGATTCTACCTTACGGTTCAGTGATTTTCATTATATTAAGGTATGTTCAATCTATCTCAAGACTTAGAGTTGGATTCTAACGATTTGGATGATCATGTTAACAAGATATGGATTTTCATAGATGAATTATCCAAGTATATCATGTTTGGAATATTGAGATGATTAAACTTTAAGTACCTTGATTATGATCATCATGATTCGAATCTTGTTACATTAGATATGTAAAGGAAGCTTCTATCAATGGTAAACCGAATCTAGTAGATGATTTCATAGTAATCTTGGACTAGACTTTAACATCATTATTGTTAGATAAATCTAAAGGATTGATCATGGAAGGATTTATCTAGTATAGATGGAACGTTTAACAACTTCAGCATGATAATATTGATTGATATAGAGGTGTTGATATCAACCGTTAAGCCTTTCGAATTGTCGTATGAAGATTTGTAGTCGTAATGGAATATGGTTTTATATTGGTATGCATATCCTTGAATGCGAAGTTGTTATTATCCGTAAGATCATTCATAATCGTATGTACATGATATTCATGGAGGCAACATGAAGTATCACGAAAGATTTCATTGTTTCGATCATGGCGAGAACAGTTTACTGCTCAGCAGTAAACTGCCATGCACAGATAGCGCACGCTATGCTATGAATATTAACGTGCGCTATCGAGCACGAGTTAGCGTACGCTACGTTTGGTACGTAACGTACGCTAGACCATCAGACGAGTCAGTCGACTGATTAGTGAAGTACTGTCCATGCATAGTTAGCGTACGCTAGGCTTTGTTGTTTGCGTGCGCTATCGGGCAGACTTAACGCACGCTACACAGAGTACTTAGCGTGCGCTAAGCAGTTCAGGCAGATTACATTTTATGAACTTTTGGCCGTGATTCGAATTGTTAAACATTCGTACGACGTGAGATAAATCCTATATCATTTCTTTTGTTAAGGTTTGGTCTCGTTACGTGATTGATTGAGGAGGACGACCTTCGAGTGTTCATTTTCGTGGAAGTATTGTTCTTGTCTTCAAATCGAGGCAAGTACCTTAATTGTTTTGTGTATTGTTGTTATACATATTGTCGTGCATGTATGTCGTTATTGTATGTACACCTCGTGCTGGTCCGACGGGATCATCGGGGGATCTATGCTAGCGTGCGCTGGATCATCGGACGGGTTTTTCCACCACGGGTTGGTCTGACGGGATCATCGTGGGTTCTAGGCAGTGAACGCTGGATCGACGGAATTCCCATGTGTATGTTATGATATCATGTTGTGATTATCAGTTGTGTATGTCATTTATGAGTTCTCGTAGGAGAAGACTCGTTGGTATTTTGTCGTTTACGTTATTATTCTTCGTGAGATATGAATAATATGTTGTGGTACTTGTACTAGCATCGTTGTGCTAACCCCCTTCGGGGGTGAACATTTTGTTTATGTTCAGGATCCAGGAGAGCGGGAAAACAACCACTGGAGCTGCATGACGACGAGGGTGCAGAGTGATGTTTCAGCCGGGTTTATTTACCTGTTGTTTATTCGTTATTTCAATAAGTACTCGAGTACGAAGTCATTTGTGATGGATTTGAATTTGGTGATGTATTATTGAGTTCCTGTTGAACAATTATACTTTCAATATTTGGTAAGAACTGTTGTATCTTAATTCCGTGATTTCCATTCGTTAGTACCTTTTAATGTCTGTTCAATTCTTCAGCCTTGTAAATCCTTGTGTAAAGGATTTACGGCGCTGTAATATTCCTGAATATATCGGGGGTGTTACAATTTGGTGCTCGATTAAATGCCCCAATGAGTTCCTTTCGATAGTTTGTTGGGATTTCCGTCGTTTTTACCTTGATTCCCGTCGTAATCATATTTTATTGTTCCTTCCGGAGGATTATAGGTGCTCAAGGATTTCCGATGTTGAATCCCGTTTGGTGATTGATGATTCGTGTGGTGTTATTCTCGTAGTACTCGGGGTGCTATTGCGTTCTTGATATTGTTCGGGGGTTCGGGGCTATTCGACCGTATTTCATCCGTCGTCTTGTTGCGATCGTGGCTTCGAGGCAAGTACCTTTCCCATACTTTTCTTGTTTTGTGGATATGATAATTAGTGATCGTCTTGGTGTGTTTGTTGTTTCTTTGAAATGAGTTTTCAAAAGATTCGGCTAGCCTCGTTAAAGGCTCACTTTCAAAACGCGTGTGTTTTGTAAATTATGTACATGTTTTAGGTGATTGCGAGGAGAGAGTTGAGACACATGGGTATGATGATAGCGACGAGGCATTCGAGCGATACTAGTCCGAGTTATTTTGGTGTCCATGTCTGTCAGACAGTTTGGAGTCCTCCAGTTTGTTCAGTTGTTGTTATTTTGTATTATTCGAGCAAGGCTCGTGGATGTTATTGTATTCTTATTTTGGCCAGGTAGGCCCACTTTTGTCGTTGAAATTCCATATTGGAATATTATGGTGGATATCATAGTAGGGGCTGTGATTCTCTCTTTTGGTCAGTTTGTTGTATTTTGGTCGTGTTCGCCTGGTGGATCTCCTGGTGTGGGGTCCATGGCACTGTAATGACCTAATGGGATTTGGTGGTGTTACAGAAGATGGTATCAGAGAAATTGGGTTGTGAGATTCCCTGATATGTGAGTTATGTGGCTCTACCGACGCGGTAGTAGTGGGGCTGTCAGGTTATGACAATTTAGTCGTGATATTTGGACGATTGTATGAGTCATTCTTTCATCGAGCCGTCATCAGTGAAGACTAGTATCGCAAGACCTGGAAGCTTCGTATGACCTGTGTAAGGACTCGATTTTCTTTATGTTCGTACATTCATTATGTCATCATTGTTTATACATATTTTGTTGAAACCTGTATGTGACATTAGTGGTACGATTGACTCATGATTATTTGTTTTGGAACGTTTGAGATCTATATTGGCTATGATTAGAATGATTGATGTGACTGTGTTGAGTACGTATACTCGTGTTTGGATATTGACTTAGCATTCTGATTTGGCTGTTGAGACATATTTGAGTTATGATCATGATCGAACGTTATTCTTTCAGTATGGAAAGAGGAATACGAGGACGTGATGGATGGGGTAGGGGCTGCAGATCGAGCCAGAACCCAGAATCTCATATTTATACGCGTATGGATGCCGATATGGGTCAGAGTTCGGACGGAGATGTGACTTATGCGACCGATTCTCCGTCGGGACGTCATACTCGAGGAGTCGATCAGACTGACATCGACCCTTTTTTGCTTATGAGGGGCATGATGACCCAGATGACTCAGATGATGCAAATAATGGAAACCATGCAGGCCTCGATGGTTTGTGGTACACCACAGCAGGGACTCCAGGTGCCGTTTTATGGACAGGCCGGAAGAGTGGGTCAGATTGTCGGCGACATCTCTCGTCAGAGGCCGCCTATTTTTGAGGGTTCATCGGAACCAGCTGATATTGTTCATTGGCTTGAACATTTTGATAAACTTTTCGACATGGTTTAGTGTCCGGAAGAGAGTAAGGTGGCAGTAGCGGCTTACTATTTGAGTAATGGTGCTTATTCATGGTGGCTTTTCTTTGCTATATTTTTAAACAATCCGCAAGTGTACGGAGTAAGTGTGGAAAGCGGAGAGCAAGGTCGTATTCCACAGAGACTAAATATTCGTATTGTGTTGAGTACTAGATTATAATGATTTCGGTTTTATCTAGACGATCGAAAGTTGAATGGTTGGTTAACGAAATAAAATAAAATGATGACAATAAAAGAAAATAATTGAAAATATCCGAATTAAAGCGAATTGCAAGAGTTTAGAAAGGTAGATTCCAAGGCTAGGTTTCCGTTGATTACTAAGTTTAGTCGGGATTGGTTCCAAAAGTTCTACGTATGTTTCCAAAATGATAATCACAATAATATTCTAAAGTCTCTCTCGAGATGCATTAAAACGTAGATTAAACAACCTATAACAACGTCTCCGTCTATTATAAATTATTTAACTCCAAAATATTCATAAGATTAAACATCATCATAGTTCATCACCGATTTCTCAATCTCATAATTTACTACGTTAAATATTCGAAACCTATTAATGCCCTCTTCTCTCGAATTATGAGCAATTAAGTTTAACAAGTAAAAACATTGATCAAGTGTCTGAACATGAATCAAAACCAAGTATTTGATAAAGAAATCACACTAGATATCCTTAAAACCATAGCAAATCAACGTACTCCCATGCCCGGAATCTAACGAGTTTAGCCGGACATGGTAATGAAAGAAAGATTAATAATCATCATGTTCATGCTAAATAAAACAAAAAAATGAATAAAAGATAGGAAGAAGATAAAACTCGGATGGTGTCTTGATTGATCCCGGTTGAAGCCTTCAAATGTTCTTGAAGTGTTCTTCAAGAATTCCCTTCAAATTTCCTTCTTTTTGGATGAAAAAAGTTCTCAATCTTGTGTTTTTCTCTCTCTAATCTCTCCAATCCTCTCTCAAAATCAGCCTCCCTCCAAGTCTAGCCCAAAATCCTTTTTTATAAGACCAAAAATACCATTTTCCATGCTCAAATCTTGCAAAAATGTTAAAAGGTGATTTTCCATCGAAAAGTGACACGACCCATGTTGGTGGACAGGGAACTCGACCGTGTCAGCTGACACGGCCGAGCAAGTGACACGGTCATGTCAAATGACACGGCCCGTGTCATACTCCTCTAAAAATGACACAATCGCCTGGACGTGAAACCCGACCGTGTCAATATGGCACGGCCAAGCTATTGACACGACCCGTGTCAAATGGCATGGACGAGCCCGTGTTGGTCCGTTTTGACTCCGTTTTGGCTCTTTTTTAGGCTCGATCTCTCGTTTCCGCATTGCTTGATATGTATTGGGGTTTGAGACTTCGTTCTTGCTTGATTAATTTCCATAAAGTACATCTAAAATCAATAAAACGTACCCAAGCGTGATCGAGTCCGATAAATACAATATGAGCATAAACGACACAATTCTACATATTTTAGGATCTTAAAACCCAGAAAATCTTTGCAAAAATATGTGTAAAAATGAGTGTTATCAAAATCCCCAAACTTGAACATTGATCATCCCGAGCAATGCACTTCAAAATAACCACTCTTAAGGGAACTCGTCCCTCAACATACCTCAAAGGATCATTTTGAAAATTCATCAATACGCCTCAAGAAATAAATAAGTCGAGTTCTATAAAGTATGCAAATCTCTGGGGTGCTTCCTTAACATCATAGCTAATACTTGAATAATACGAACCTCGCCGGTCAAGTGTATTCCCTCACTCTCAAAGTGTATAATGGGATTAAGTGACGCTCAAAACTCATCCAATGAAATAAGAACCCCCATAAGCTTGCCGATCGTCTACATCTCTACCACTGGTTGTGCATGCAAATTTGGTGAATAAAAAAGGACTTTATCAGTTGTAATGTAGGCTTTTTGGTCGGGGTAGGATAAATATGGCTTAAAGTGACTTAACTTGAGCAAATTAGAACATCATCTCGGTAATCACTTCGCTCAATTTGAACTTCTCAAATTTGTTTCCCCTGGAATTTACTTCCTTCAACCCCTTGAATCGCAATAAGCGCCTTTTTTCGAAAGTAGAAATCGCAACCTCATTCCCCCTTATCGCTCCATTTATTTTATTTTCGCCTCTTCATATTTATTGTCCTTTATTCATGTAAGCTCCGTGTGATTTTTCATAGAGCGGACAACATCATCATCACAGAATTTCTACCTCACCGTTTATTTTGATGAATCATTTAGAACCAACTCCATCTTGAACTATGATAATCTTTTCCCATTCATTTCCACACATATTATTCCATTCTTTTACCAATTTTTTGTTCTAACAAGCTCAAGTATAGGGAAAAAGAATTTATAATGGAATGGAAAGCTCATAATGTGGCTAACAAGAAATAGGCTTTAAGCTTAATTGGGTTAACTAGGGAAATAATTTTCGGGTTGGCCAAAAGGTATGAAGGGCTAATAAAAAAAATCGCCTAAAATCACTTTCACTAATTTGCACACACGTTTGTAGTTTTGAATAAGATACCAAGGCAAGTTCTAGATTCTTAAAACATGAATGATACACTCAACAATGAAACTTGCATATTTAATGATGCACGAAGGCTCAAAAGCTCACAAGTTAGATTTGTTCATATTTCCAAGGTATTAAACTATTTATTCAATTTCACACCCTTTTGATTATTCTACAATTTTTCCTCTTCAAATTATCCTCGATTTGCATATCAAAAGAACAAAATAAATCCCGAGGCATCCAAGACAAGATTTCATTCTTTCGAGTTTCATCTAAGTTCATCATACTCCAAACACACCGAGTTCAAAATAAAACACACCAAAAAAAAATCACACCAAAAACGCAAATCAAAATCACACCAAAATCCAAACCAAAATCCAAAAGACAAAAAAAAAAACAATATAAGTATTTCTTGACCCAATATCTCCCCCCAAACTTGAATTAAAGAGTATACACACGAAGGGGGTATAGTATTTAAACAATAAAACTTTGGGTCAAGAAATACTTACAACCGATTTTACTGATTTGGTGGAGGGTAGTGGCCTTCTTGGACATGCCATTCATGCATTTTTCGCATTAAGTCCAGCATCTCATATTGTTTCTGTCCCATCTCATCAAGTTTTTGTCGGGTCTCCTCTCGGAATGCCTCAAATTCCGCTCTAAGTGATGACCGAGATGTGGCATGTCTTGATTCGGTCTGTATCGATGACTCGGGTCATTCCCTCTCTCTTTCTTCTTCCTCTTCCGTCTCTCTTTCGTCTTCAGGGCCACTCTCATAGGCAAATTCCTTCTCCATTCTTTCCGCTCTATCTTCTTCTCGCATCCTCTCGGCTCTATCCTCATTTTTCGTACGCCTAGGACGAACATTTCGAGCAAAGTGTCTATCACTAGGAGAGATCAATCCAGCTGCTTCCCGGGCCAATTTATGCGCCTCCGTGGCCATTTGTAGATTTCCTATTCTTGAAGAAGTAGGATCCATCGAATAAGTCTCGGTTTCGCCTCTTTTTTGGCTAACAAATATCGTAGAGCAGCGTGATCTGAGAAAATGATGGCCTTGGTCCCGAGTAGGTAGGAACGGAATTTTTCTAGTGAAAAGACCACGGCCAAAAACTCCTTCTCGGTTGTAGAATGATTTGCTTGGGTCGGGTCCAGTGTTTTTTAGGCGTAATAAATTACATGGGACGCTCTCCCCACTCTTTGGCCCAAGACAGCCCCTACCGCATAGTCGCTTGCATCGCACATCAATTCGAATGGCAATTCCCAATTTGGTGGTTGAATTATGGGTGATGTTGTTAGCAATTGCTTCAACTTGTCAAATGCGGCCTTGCATTCGTCGTTCATGTTAAACTCTACTTCCTTCAGGAGAAGCTTGCATAAGGGCGCCGCTATCCTTGAAAAATCCTTGATGAACCTCCTATAAAAACCTGCATGGCCAAGAAAAGAACGTACTTCCCGCACTGTGGCGGGGTAAGGCAAAGCGGCAATAATATCAATTTTGGCTTTATCAACTTCAATTCCTTTTTCCGAGACTACATGCCCTAAAACTATTCCTTGTTTTACCATAAAATGGCATTTTTCCCAATTAAGTACGAGATTAGTTTCTACACAACGTTTTAAAATAAGGGTGAGATTTTCTAGGCATATATCGAATGAATCCCCATACACACTAAAATCATCCATGAATATTTCAATGATATTTCCTACATATTCGGTAAAAATGCTTACCATACACAACATCCTCAAAATGATCCATTAAAATAGCTCCGGTTGCTGGATCCGTTCCGTCGAGTATATGAGATAGAATGTACAACTCTCGTTGAGGGATTGACCCTGTTTCTTTCCGGCCGAAGATAGTGCTCGCAATTACCTTGTGTAGATAGCGGAGGATATGATTGCGAAGTGAGGATCCTTTTGCCGACTTTGGGATGTAGGGACGTGCATCGCTCCCCGGATACTCAACCATTGCCCGCCAATATGTCTCACACTCGAACCGATTGATTCGGTATTTTCCATACCTTCGAGTGTCGTATATAGCATCCAATTCACCGGGAGATAGTTTTTCGTTCTTGTTGTTTAGACGGAATTCCAAAGCGGTCGACTCATAGGTGATCGGGTCTCTTTTAACAGTAAGCGTGCTAAGGAATTCCAACGTGAGACAGCGGTAGGTGGCCCAATGTTGTGTCATTAACGTCGTCCAACTTATTCTTTCCAGCAGCTTCATGACATCGTCTTTTATTCCCATCGCTGTCATGCATTCTTCGTCCGCCCATCGAGTGGGGAGTATTTTTTTTCTGCCCTAATATCTCCCATCGTGCTAGGCGGCTTGGCGGGAGTTCAATTCCATAAGTCTCGGGCGTCTCGACATCCCCTTGAGTCGGTATTCTCGCCGGTTGCTCAATTTCCGTTGTGGGTCTTCCTCGTCCCCTTTGAGCCGCACCACGTCCCTGTTGGGCATTTCCTCGCCCTCGATCTCTGGCCATTTCTCTGCAAGAGATTAATCGATTATCATTTGTTTCACAAAAGCTCAAAGTCACTATTTATCGATAATATACGCTCCCCCAAACTTATTATTAATTGCACATTTTCCCCACAATAAGCGTTTCTTCAAAAATACCACAACCGTAAATTTCAACTCCAATTGTCATTGTATATATCATCCCAATAATTTCAAACATGTAATAAAATCTATCAATCATATAAGTCCAACATGTAATTCACGAAAATCACCAACACAATTTCAACATATTTTTTTTTTCTCGCGAAAAATTCCAACAAAAATCCACTTAAGAACCCTAAATTGCTCAATAAATCATATTTCACATAATCTAAATGCAATGAAAAATTAAACCATCCAAAATCGTGAATCATACCTTGAATTTGGAGTGAAAATTGAAGAAAATTTCGGAAAAATCGTGGCCCGAAAACTGGATGATTTCGTCCGATCTTTACCCTTTGAAGCTCTAGGATTGTAGAATAATGATGAACACCTTGTTATTATGTAAGATTTACCACGATTCTTGCTTGATTTTGGTGGATTGTAGGGGATTCGGGGTTAGGGTTTCGGATTTGGGGAAGAAAGAAATTTGGGGAAGAAGATAATGGTTGAAGTCGGCCCGTTCAGCTTTTTATACCGCACGACTGACACGGCCCGTGTCAAATGACACAGCCGTGTCATACCTATCTCAATTCTATTAAAACTCTCTGTCCGCCTAACTCGGCCGTGTCAAATGACACGGCCCGTGCTCAACTAGCCCAGAAAAGGAAAAAAACACCTGAATACCTGACTCGACCGTGTCAAATGACACGGCCCGTGTCGTACTAGCATGGAACGTGAAAATAGACTGGACCATAGACCCGACCGTGTCAAATGACACGGCTCGTGTCGTACCTGCATGGAACGTGAGATATGATCTGCCTGCACGACCCGACCGTGTCAAATGACACGGCCAGTGTTGTACTGGCCTCGAAAATGCAGTTTTGTCCTCGGGTCTTTTTCCTGCGAATTGAGCACCAATAGTTGAACCAGTTAGTTCTACAAGAAGTAAAAATACAAAGAAAGTGCGAAAAAAAATCAAAACATAAAAAATAAAAACTATTGGATTGCCTCCCAATTAGCGCTAAGTTTAACGTCTTCAGCCGGACGTCTTCAACTGGAAGTTTTTATGGCTCGATCAAAGTTATTACGGATACGGCTTCCTTTTGATTGGGATGATAGTAGTGTTTGACTCGTTGTCCGTTAACTTTAAATATCTTTCTGTCTCTGCTCATGAGCTCGACTATTCTGGGTGGAAGCACTTTCTTGATCACGAATGGACCTGACCATCTTGATTTTAATTTTCCGGGAAACAATTTTAATCTTGAATTATAGAGAAGTACTTGTTGCCCCGGCATAAATTTACGTTTTACGATCATCTTGTCGTGCCATCTTTTAGATCTCCCTTTGTAGAGAGTTTTCGTAGCATTCATCTCGTAATTCTTCCAACTCATTTAGCTCTAGCAATCTTTTCTTTCCGGCGGCCTCAAAATCCAAATTTATTCTTTTCACCGCCCACATCGCTTTATGCTCCAATTCCAAAGGTAGGTGACATGATTTCCCAAATATGAGTTGATAGGGAGATGTTCCCAAAGGAGTTTTATAGGCCGTACGATAAGCCCAAAGTGCATCGTCGAGCTTGGATGACCAATCTTTCCGAGATGTACTCACCGTCTTTTCCAAGATTAATTTAATCTCTTTGTTGGCCGCTTCGGCTTGTCCATTCGCTTGTGGATGATATTCTAATGATTTCTTTGATCGGACCCCATATTTCTGAAGGAGTTTATCCATGATTTTCTTGACAAAATGCGATCCCCGATCACTGATTAACGCTCTTGGAGTTTCGAATCGACAAAAGATGTTCTTCTTTAAAATTTCATTACTACTTGAGCATCATTTGTTGGGGAAGAAATTACCTCGACCCATCGAGATACGTACTCGACCATTAGTAGAATGTACTTATTCCCGAATAATGAGGAAAATGGACCCATGAAGTCGATACCCCAAACGTCAAATAGTTCAACCTCAATTACGTTGGTCAGGGGCATCTCATGACGTCTTGAAATATTCCCCACTCGTTGGCATCTATCGCATTGTTAAATGAAGAGATAGCAGTCTTTGTATAACGTAGGCCAATAAAATCTGCTTTGCAACACCTTTGCAGCAGTCCGTGTTGCTCCGAAATGTCCTCCGGTTGGTGACAAATGACATTGTTGAAGAATTTCATCCCATTCCTCTTGCGGTACACATCTCCTCGCGATCATGTCGGCACATCTCTTAAAAGTAGTGGATCATCCCACATATAGAACTTGATATCATGTAGGAATTTCTTCTTTTGATAATGAGATAAATCCGGGGGTAGCACACCTGCGACCAAAAAAATAACAATGTCAGCAAACTACGGAAATTTAGCTTCTACCATAAAAAGCCGCTCGTCCGGAAACTCTTCTTTAATCCCTTTGATCTCGGGCTCCTCCTCCTTTTTGTACTCGAGGCGAGATAAGTGGTCAGCTACCACATTTTCACAACCTTTCCTGTCTCGAACTTCCACATCAAACTCTTGTAAAAGAAGAATCCATCGAATTAGGCGTGGTTTAGAATCTTTCTTTTCAAACAAGTATTTGATAGCTGCGTGGTCCGTGTGTACTATCGTTTTTGTCCCAATTAAGTATGATCGGAACTTATCAAAAGCAAATATCATGGCGAGCATTTCTTTCTCCGTAGTTGTGTAATTTTGTTGGGCTCCGTCCAATGTTTTTCTTGCATAATAAATAGCCCGAAAGAGTTTCTCACGACGTTGTCCCAACACAGCTCCGACCGCATAATCACTTGCATCACACATGATCTAAAAATGTTGAGACCAATCCGGTACCACGAGGATAGGAGCAGTCACTAATGCCTTCTTTAGAGTCTCAAATGCCTGCAAACATTCATTAGAAAGGATGAAAACGGTATCTTTTTCTAACAATTTACTCAAAGGTTTAGTGGTTTTTGAAAAGTTTTTTATGAATCTCCTATAAAAACCCACGTGCCCAAGAAAACTCCTAATTGCTTTTTCATTCTTTGGTGGGGGAAGTTTCTCAATGGCGACAATTTTCGCCCTATCAACCTCAAAACCGGCGGCGGACACTCTATGGCCTAGGACAATTCCTTCTTGCACCATAAAGTGGCATTTCTCCCAATTCAGCACGAGATTAGTTTCTTTACATTGCTGCAAAACTAAAGTGAGATTATGCAAGCAATGATCAAATGAATTTGCAAACACCGAAAAATCATCCATGAAAACTTCCATTATATTTTCGATCAAACCATGAAAGATAGCCATCATGCAACGTTGAAAAGTGGATGAGGCATTACATAAACCAAACGGCATTCTACGATAAGCATAAATTCCATAAGGACATGTAAAAGCCGTTTTTTCTTGATCTTCCGGTGTTATGTAGATTTCATTATACCCTGAATATCCATCAAGAAAACAGAAAAATTCATGCCCCGCCAATCTATCAAGCATTTGATCAATAAAGGTTAGGGGAAAATGGTCTTTGCGAGTGGCCGCATTTAAAGTCCTATAGTCTATACACACTCGCCGCCCCGTAACTACCCTCATAGCAATTAATTCATCTTTCTCGTCTTTGGTTACAGTAATCCCTCATTTTTTCGATACAACTTGCGTAGGACTCACCCACTCACTATCGGAAATTGGATATATCATTCCGGCATCTAATAGTTTGAGTACTTCCTTTTTCACCACTTCTTTCATTATGGGATTAAGTCTTCGTTGATTTTTCACTTTAGGTTTAAAATTTTCTTCAAGCAAAATCCTATGCATGCATATGGAAGGGCTAATTCCCTTCAAATCTGATATAGACCATCCTATAGCCGACTTATGTGCTCTTAATACACGAAGCAATTTATCTAGTTGAGTGGATGAATTTGAAGAGGATACAATTACCGGATTGGTATTGTTATCATCTAGAAATGCATACTTGAGGTGTTCCGGGAGGGCTTTAAGGTCCAAGCTTGGTTGAGATACATCCGATTGAGATGAAATGGACCCAAAATTTTGAATTGTGTCATTCGACACGTTCGAGTCGTCCGTCAGCTTGATTTCCACGACTACTTCATGCTCTTCTTTGTCAAAATCATCGGATTTATTTATTTGTGTTTCTTCCTGTAGAGAATTCAATTCACAAACATAATCAAACAAGTCAAAATCGTCAAACTCCAAAGTTGAATCACTAGAAAAGCATGAGTTCGTAAGAGCAAACTCTAACGGATCCGAAGATAATGAGTGTAAGATTTTTTTTCTTTCATACGAGCTTATATGGTCAATAACATTGCAATATTCCGTATCATCAGGAAATTTCATAGCTTTAAATATAGAAAATAGAACATGCTCATTATTAACACATAGTGTTAATTATCCCCTTTCAACATCAATAAGAGCCTTTCCCGTTGCTAAAAACGGACGTCCGAGGATAAGTGGTAGATTTTCATCTTCTTCCATATCAAGAACGACAAAATCTGCTGGAAATATAAATTTGTCGACTTTTACAAGCACATCTTCAACAATCCCCTTGGGGTGTGTTATGGATCGATCCGCCAATTGTAGCATAACCGTTGTGGCTTTCATTTCTCCGACACCTAATTTCCTGAAAATAGATAAAGGCATAAGGTTAATCGAAGCACCTAAATCACACAAAGCTTTATCGAATGAGACGTTTCCAATGGTGCATGGAACGGTAAAGCTTCCGGGATCCTTAAGCTTTTGAGGTAATTTGTGTTGGATAATAACGCTACATTCTTCGGTTAGTTTAACCGTCACATGCTCTTCCATCTTTCTTTTTCTTGACATCACATCCTTCAAGAATTTTGCATAGTTAGGCATTTGTTCTAAAGTATCTGTAAAAGGAATATTGATATTAATTTTCTTGAAGATATCTAAAAACTTTGCGAATTGTGCATCTAACTTTTTCTTTTTGAAACGTTGAGGAAAAGGTAGAGGAACGTTAGGAGTAGAGTTAGGAGATATTTTAGGCTTCTCAGCCCCTTTGGATGTATCATGCTTCCCTTCTTCCTCTAAAATTTCAATTTGATCCTCCTTGACTCCCTCTTTTTGTTGGTCCATTGGCATCTTTGGACCTTCATAATTCGTACCGCTTCTTAAGGTGATCGCTTGACAAGACTCTTTTGGATTCACTTCAGTATTGCTCGAAAATTATCCCCGGTGATTTTGACTCCCGACAACTTTAGCTAATTATCCAATTTGAGTTTCGAGATTTTTCATTTGAGCTCACATGGTGGTATCTAATTGAGTGACATGGCCTTCGATTTTGTCTAATTTCTCCTCATCTCGACTAAATCGGCTTTTTGTCTCCATCATGAAGGTAGCTAGAATATTCTCGAGATTTGATATCGACTTTTCTTCTTCAATTATCTCACCATTCGACACTATGAATCCGGCCGGTGGTTGCAAAGCATTCTTTGGATTAGCATAGCTAAAATTTTCATGATTTCGATTGGAATGATGGTAGAAGCCCGGTGGTGGATTATTTCGGAAATTGTTGTAACTCCGATTATTAATGTAATGTGCCTCCTCCAATGGATCGGATGGTAGTGAGCTTGAACTTCCTTGAGAAGCTCCCTTCGAAGCACTTCCTTTTGTTAGAGCCCTCAATTGAGCAGTTAACATCGTCATTTGCGCGGTTAGTGCCTTTATAGGATCCGAATCGGATATCTCAGCCACCCTTCTAATATTTGCTCTTTCCATCGGCCATTGATAGCTATTCATAGCCATTTCTTCGATCAATCCATAAGCTTCTTTAGCGCTCCTTGCTTGCAATGCCCCTCCCGCGGAAGCATCAATAAAATTTCTTGTTTCTCCCATAAGACCATTGTAAAAGAAACACCTTTGTTCGTCTTCGGGGAAACCATGTCGAGGGCATCACCTTAGTAGATCTTTGAAACATTCCCAAGCTTCATATAATGGTTCGGAGTCCAATTGATGAAATTGAGTAATCTCACTTTTTAGCTTCATTGTCTTGTTTGGTGGGAAAAATTTGAACAAAAATTTTTCGCTCAATTCTTCCCATGTCTTTATACTTCTGGGAGCTAAAGTTCCAAGCCAATTTCTTGATTTCTCTCTCAAAGAGAATGGAAACAATCGTAAGCGTATTGCATCATCCGAGACTCCATTCATTTTGATAGTATCACATATTTGCATGAAATGAGTGAGATGGGCATGTGGATCTTCGACAGCAAATCCTCCAAATTGATTTTGTTGAACCATTGAAATTAAGGGGGGATTCAACTCGAAATTTAGGGCGTTGATTGGAACATGAGTGATTCCTCCAAAGTTTCGGTCTAGTTTTGGTCGGAATCCATCCCGAATTTATTGCACCCTAGTTGTTGGATTTTCAATCCTTCCGCCCTCGTTGTCTTGGATTATTGCATTCTCGTTCGTGTTGTCCGTTCCCACGTTATCTCCCGCTCTCTCCATGTCTTCAAAAAGATCCCTTCTTAGTTTCCTTGAGGTAGCACTTGTTCTTCGGGCAAATGCTTCTACTTCCGGGATGAAAGTTTCTAAAGGCACTCGAGATGAACGAGTGTTCATGCACTCCCCGAGTAAAAATGTATAACATGAGTAAAGTAACAAATAAGAAAATGTCTAAAGTATGTAACACCCCAAAAGGCGGCTATTACAGTGCCGTGGACCCCACACTGGGACCCACCAGGCGATATCCAAAACAGGTTAAATAAATATTATTTGTGATACCGAACCACAATGAATAGTCATTACTCCGATTAGGAGTTTATCAAAAATATGGCCAACGGCCTTATAATACACAGAATCCGAAAAACAAGTATAAACCATATGGAGATGGAAAATACTTCAAATGTCAATACAACCAGATAGCAATTTAAATGAAGCAGGAAATAAAATAACATAACACGGTTTAACATAACCGGACAACAAAAGATGTGGGGCCCTCGAACTAGTATCCTTCGAACCCTTCGCCGTCAACATGCTCTTTCCGTGCCTTGCCTTTGCCTCGACCTAAAATACAATACAAGTATTTCGCCCATAACACAGGGTCAGATATACATGATAATCAATTCTTCCGACATTATACAATTCACATATATAGATTTCAAGGAAAACATTCCGACTATTAATCATACCCCTCGGGCGTATGAAACAATCAGTCACAAATCGTCGAACACATCCAATCATACATGGACTATGAACGATTAACAATATAGCTCAAGATGGACATCACAGTACGCCCGATCCGGAAATGTATCCGTGTACATGTCCACCCCGTATACGGAATCCAGAATATACGTGTGACGATGTACCTAATTAGCCTCACGAACTACGTCTCGTGTGCATAGTCCAATGCGGAATAATATCCACGCATGACTATATATGTGCCTGTCTAAAAATCCTACACAATGACCAATCGGAACGCAGATATGATTCCGGATATATCACGATACAACATGACAACGAATTGAATAAATCACACATCCGATTACGGATCAAGAAAAACTCACCGAAGTGAAAATAAGACCAAAGAGATCAACGATTCAAAGCGACGTACTTGGGAATGCAACCCCATGAAGAAAACGGAATAACGTCAAGGACAATGTCAAATCACGACAAACATTACATGAACAATTCATACATATGAAATATATAACCATCATAAGAATCTAATCATCATTATAACCAAGCAAGATAACTTGCCTCAATACGGAGACGACCTCTTCTTGTCGGAACGAACAAACGGTCCTCGACTAATATTGTTTACTCGAACAATCAACCTTAAACGAAATACATTTTACTCAATAACATATTCGTATAATTATCAATATAGGATTAGTATGACGTCATCCTACAATCCTTTAGAATAGTTTGCTATTTCCAATTATCGAAGCCTTATGTCAGGAGTTCTTTTAACATCATTACAACCATAAAAATCGGTTTACAATACTTTTACCGAATGTTCACAAGGTTCATCATAAACAAGAGTTCTATCAAGGGTATGTTGAATAACCAATTATGATGTTAAGATCATCTTATGATGATTAAACTTTCCAAAACATTAAAATGTTGAAAGAACAAAATCTGCACATTTATGATCATTCTCCTCTCATCTAAATTGAATATTAAGCTTACAACAAGGTTATTAGTTATGAGATTACACCATATCCATGAAGGTTATCAAAATCTTTCTTTACAAGGCTGGACGATCCATTAACATCATGATGAATTCACCAACTATCTAGTATGATGATCAAAGTATTCTAAGTTCTCAACACATTAGATTAATGAAAAGTTGTTGTGTTGGTTTCACAAATATCCTTAACCATTCAAAATTTTGCTGAGCTAAACATAAGGAGAATATGATTCTTAAGAAATCTGAGTAAAAAGACATCCTTCTACTTCTAACATGGCCAAGTTCTTCCCAAGGTAAGTGAAAACTTAAAATGGTGTTTAATCACTTTATGATAACAACTCTATTAGTTAAATCCAACTACGGTGAAGTTAACTGATTCAAGGGTATTCTACTGAGCTAAATTCGTCCAACAAGATGAGCATGATAGTTACAACGTGGTTAGAATCACTATATCATCAAGAACACATCCATCTCAAACCCTCATTTATCATATTCATCAAAAGTGTTAAAAAGGTTGGATTAAAACTATGTTTTACTTGATTAATCTACTCTAGGTGAAGTATAATTCGTTATTAACATCAACATATGAAAATAATACAGAGAGGAAAGTACACTTACCTCCAGAAATGAAGAACAACTTCAATGCTATGAGAAAATATACTCCAAGCTCAAGAACACCTCCTAATCTCCAAGGAAATGAGCTCCACTCCAAGATTTAAGGCTTAGAAGCAAGTTGGGGGAGGTTGATATCGGTTTGGGAGTGCAGAGGGATGATATATGGAGAGAGAATCGGTTTGGAGTTGTGAAGAAATGAAAAACAGGCTGGTCCTATAAATAGACTGTACAGACTTAGCGCACGCTATCGGAACAGTTTAGCGTACGCTAACACACTTACGTACGCTAACCGGTCTATATTACGTACGTAAGCGGCTTACAGTGGCTACTGTCTTGAATTCGCAGGTCGTTAGCGCACGCTAATGAAAAAGGGGTTACGCACGCTAATAAAAGTTGACTCTGGCCGACATGACAGCTCAGACCTTACTCACATGCATGCCAACAGCTAAGGAGTTCACGTGCTGAAGTCAACTGATGCCAGATTCCCTTTTAGCGTACGTAATAGAGGAAATATTACGCACGCTAAGGCACAGGATTAGCGTACGTTAATCATACTATGTAGCGTACGCTACATCAACAGAAAAATTCGAAAATGCAACTCTCTAATTAACATCGAATCATCACATATGAAATGAAATAACAATGATATGAAATTCAAATCTATAATACCTTAACATAATACTAAATGCAACGATTCATGATAATCAGATTATCCGAATAATACAATGACAAGTAAGAACGAAAAATTACAGTCGGATATTACATACTCTCCCCCTTAAAAAGAGTTTCGTCCTCGAAACTAAGGGGTAAATAACCCGGGGTATCTCGCTCGCATACTATCCTCGGTCTCCCACGTAGCCTCCTCGAATCCGTGTCATGACCACTGAACTTTCAGTAGGGGAATCGTCTTGTTCCACAACTGCTTGATCCTTCTTTCGAGTATCCGCACAGGGCACTCCTCGTACGAATGATCTTCTGTTAATTCAATCTCTTCGAACTGAAGTACATGGCTCGGATCGGCAACATATTTCCTAAACTGGGAGACATGAAACACGTTGTGAATCTTACTCAAAGTCGGCGGCAAAGCTAGTCGATAGGCCAGATCACCTACACGCTCCAATACCTCAAATGGCCCAATGTACCTCGGGCTCAGCTTGCCCCTCTTCCCGAAACGAAAAACACCTAGGGTAGGAGACACCTTCATTAGCACATGGTCACCAACCTCGAACTCAAGCGGTCGTCGACGGTGGTCAGCATAAGACTTCTATCGACTTTGAGCCGTTAACAACCGACTCCTAATCAAAGTGATCTTCTCCCGGGCTGCTAATAACATATCGAGTTCCGTACCCAGAGATTCTGACAGTTCGTCCCAACACAAAGGGGACCTACAACGACGGCCATATAATGCCTCATACGGTGCCATCTGAATCGAAGCGTGCCAACTATTATTATAAGTGAATTCCACCAAAGGCAGCTGGGCTTCCCAATCGTCCTTCCAATCAAGAGCACATGCTCTCAACATATCCTCTAGAGTCTGGATGGTTCTCTCAAACTGACCATCGGTCTATGGATGAAAAGCCATACTGAAATTAACTGCATGCCCATCGCACGATGAACCGCCTTCCAGAAGTGCGACACAAATCGCCCGTCACGGTCTGATACAATACTCTTGGGGGTACCATGTAATCTCACGATTTCCTTAATAAACAGCTGGGCCAATCTCTCGGGACCCCACGTGTCCTTAATCTCCAAGAAGTGGGCGTATTTGGTCAGACGGTCCACAATCACCCAAATCGTATGCATTCCTCGACGACTCGTTGGCAAGCTAGTGCTAAAATCCATAGATATGTCCTCCCATTTCCACTCGGGAATCGGGAGCGGTTTCATCATTCCTGCGGGTCGCTGGTGCTCAATCTTAACCTGCTGACAGGTTAAACATCTCGAAACGAATTCGGCAACCTCACGTTTCATATTCCCCCACCAATAATTCTGCTTCAAATCCTTATACATCTTGCTAGATCCCGGGTGAATAGAGTACGGGGTAGCATGGGCTTCTCTCATGATAGAGTTCCTCAACTCTTCGTCAGCGGGTACACAAACTCGATTTCTAAAACGTATCAATCCATCCTCGTGGATCACGAATCCAGGGGATTTCCCTTGGGTTACCTCATCCCGAACTCGAGATAAGAATGGGTCCGTAATTTGCTTCGATTTGATTATATCATCAAGAGACGAAGAAATCTCAAGGGTGCAAAGTTGTCCCTGAATACGCTGTAACCAAACTTCAATTTCTGGCCTCATAAGGTCCAACTGCAACTCTCTCTGTGCTGTCAAATGGCTCAGCATCTGCTCCTGCACTGTCTTACGGCTCAATGCATCGGCAACCACATTTGCTTTACCCGGATGATAAAGGATCTCGATATCATAGTCCTTGATTAATTCTAGCCACCTTCTCTGTCTCATGTTCAACTCCTTCTGAGTAAAAATGTACTTTAGGCTCTTGTGGTCTGTAAAGATCTGGCAGGTAACTCCATAAAGATAGTGACGCCATATTTTCAAAGCAAACACCACGGCTGCCAACTCCAAGTCATGGGTCGGATAGTTAACTTCATAGGGTCGCAATTGTCTCGATGCATAGGCAATCACTTTCCATTCCTGCATTAGTACACATCCCAGGCCCTGTCTCGACGCGTCACTATACACCACAAATCCTTCTGTTCCTTTTGGTAAGACCAAAACAGGTGCCGAAATCAATCAACTCTTGAGCTCATCAAAACTTTGCTGACATGTTTCTGACCATATATACTTCTTGTCCTTCCGCAGTAAGTTAGTCATTGGTTGCGCAATTTTAGAAAATCCTTCTACGAACCGTCGGTAGTAACCTGCTAGGCCGAGGAAACTACGAACTTCCTTCACATTCTTCGATGGTAGCCAATCTCGAATGGCTTCCGTCTTTTGTGGGTCCACTCTCACCCCTTCAGCTGATATCACATGCCCGAGAAAGACAACCTCAGGCATACAGAATTCACACTTAGAAAATTTCCCATAAAGCTGTTCCCACCTCAATGTATCGAGAACTTGGTGGAGGTGACGCTCGTGCTCTTCGTGGTCACGAGAGTAAATAAGAATGTCGTCAATAAAAATGACTACAAAGTGATCCAGATAGTTAATAAAAACTCGATTCATCAACTCCATGAATACCGCCGATGCATTAGTCAGTCCAAATGGCATCACCACAAACTCATAATGCCCATAGCGAGTACGGAATGCTGTCTTCGAAATGTCAGACTCTCGAATCCTCAACTGATGATAACCAGATCTCAAGTCGATCTTAGAAAACAGGCGCCTCCCGAAGTTGGTCCAATAAATCATCAATACGAGGCAAATGATACTTGTTCTTGATGGTTACCTGCTCACTCACGGTAATCAATACATAAGTGCAGAGATCCATCTTTCTTCCGTACAAATAACACTGGTGCTCCCCAAGGACGCACTAGGTCGAATATATCCCTTGTCACCAACTCCTGCCGTGGTTCTTCAATTCTTGCATCTCACGGAGCCATACGATACGGTGCTTTTGAAAGCGGGATGTCCCCGGTTCTAACTCAATAATAAACTCCACGTCACGATGAGGAGGTAAGCCTGCAACTCGTCTGAAATACATCCGGGTAGTCTCGACTATCGGAATGTCGCCCAATTCAATCGTCGACCGCTGCTTTGGCCATGTAGCACCAATAACCAATACACTTGATTAAGCGTTTCACCGCTTTCATAGCGCCGATGACTCTCCCGCAACGACCGGGATTATCCTCGAAATATACACTCAAACCATCATCACAAGTGACGGTTACCATCCGCTATGACACCGAGTATTGCATCATGACGATCCATCCAATCGATACCCAAGATTATATCATCCTTAGGTAAATCGACTACAATCAGATTTGACAACCACTCACGGTCGCTCAAACGACCTGACAAATTCCCGACTTCACGATTTCCAATAATTCTTCTACCACCAGGTAGACCAATCACGTAGGGATCACAATTGATAACATGGTCTAGAGGCAAACGACTTAAACAAGAAGAAGAAATAAAGGAGTGTGAAGCACCGGTATCAAAAAGAACACACACAGGCTGGGAGTGGATCTCGAGTATACCTGAAATCATGCTGGCCTCGGGATTGTCAGCTTTCTTCATCTCGTAAATCCTGGGTTTCGCAGTTCCGGCACCAGGTGTACCGCTTTGATTCCCACGGACCATTCCCCTATTCGCCCCGGTGGTCTGATAGGAAGCGGACGGAGGCGTCCGGTTCTGGACAGAGGACTGAACTGGAGCATGAGATGCTACTGGTTCATGTCTGGGCCCATTCCTGCAAAAACGAGCACGGTGACCATTCTTACCACAAGTATGGCATGTGACGGCAGGCTTCGGGCATTTGGAGCTGAAATGCCCCTGGTCTCTGCAGTTATAGCACACAACAGATGAGGGGACCGCTCGAGAGTGCGATCCAGCTGGCTTCGACGCCATGGGTGGTCGATCAGAAGGGTTTGGCAATGACTGGGGCTTCCTGAATGTCCCCCGATTACTCTCAGTCTGGTTCTGGTTCCTGGATCTTTTGTTGTTGGACTGTGGTTGTTTCTTGGAAATCTCCTTCGCGGTGAGTTCGTACTCCAGAGCTTTCTCGATGAACTCTAGTAAGGTAGTACAGTGGTGATTCAACAGCTGCATTCTCATTCGGGGTTTAAGCCTCTTGAGAAAGTATTTGATCTTATCATCTTCTGTTCGGATAATTGTCGTGGCGAAAGGAAGGAGTGCCTGGAATTTCTCAGCAACAGATAATACATCATCGTCTTCAGACGGGTCGGGGTTCAGCAGTTCCGACAGTTTGGCCTCACGGAGTGGCCCTGGATAGTAACGGTCTAGCATGAGGTTTTTAAATTCCTCCCAAGTATAAACACCATCAGCTGGCCTTACTGAAAGCCACCAGGTATGAGCGCTTTTGCTAAGATAATACGCGGCTACCGAGACGCGGTTCTCTTCCGTGCAGTCCACCATCTGGAAAAGTTTCTCAAAATGCTCGATCCAATGCACAATGTCAGCAGGCTCAGAGGAGCCTTCAAAAGTCGGTGGTCGCTGGCGAGAGATGTCGCTGATAATCCGACTCACGGGTCCGCCAATCATAGGAGGAGGATGAGGCCCCTGTTGCTGGCCAGTAGCGGCCCTCTGCATAGCTTCCATTAGTTGACCCATCTGGGTCATCTGTGTCATCATGCCCTGCATCACGACGTAAGGATCGACACGCGCATCCTCGCGCCCACTGTGGTGCGATTGTTCCCTAGAAGGTGAACCACTGTCTACGGAACTCTGATCCGCATTCGCGCGTCTGTTGGCTCGAGGTATCGGGATTCGGCCCCTTCCGCGGCCTCGTCCCCCTCTGCCACGACTTCTCAGGTTTCTTTCCATACTGAAAGAATCAATCGAAATGATAACCATAAGTATAGTTCAAGATACTAAAATTCATGCTAAGTTAATAGCAACAAGGAATCACATATTCAAGGAAACGGTTATCGATACCACGAATGTCGCACGGAATATTATATCGGCGTCAAGTCGAACAATTTCAATAATATAATCAATTCAGCTTTTACCTCGGATTATCAATCAGATAAATCCTGTCACAATTCCTCGAAATAACATGATCAACAAGGAGACCCATACTGATATCAATATTATGCCAGTAATTAAATCATGGCTCATAAAGTACATACCGTATTTGGCTCGTAGGGTCAGGCGCTTGCACAGGTCACACGTGACACGAAGGTCTCTTGATACTAGTTCATTTCACAATGACTCATAAAAACGAAACAACTCTCCGATACCATCTTCTGTAACACCCCAAAAGACGGCTATTACAGTGCCGTGGACCCCACACTGGGATCCACCAGGCGATATCCAAAACAGGTTAAATAAATATTATTTGTGATACCGAACCACAATGAATAGTCATTACTCCGATTAGGAGTTTATCAAAAATATGGCCAACGGCCTTATAATACACAAGATCCGAAAAACAAGTATAAACCATATGGAGATGAAAAATACTTCAAATGTCAATACAACCAGATAGCAATTTAAATGAAGCAGGAAATAAAATAACATAACACGGTTTAACATAACCGGACAACAAAAGATGTGGGCCCCCCGAACTAGTATCCTTCGAACCCTTCGCCGTCAACATGCTCTTCCCGTGCCTTGCCTTTGCCTCGACCTAAAATACAATACAAGTATTTCGCCCATAACACAGGGTCAGATATACATGATAATCAATTCTTCCGACATTATACAATTCACATATATAGATTTCAAGGAAAACATTCCGACTATTAATCATACCCCTCGGGCGTATGAAACAATCAGTCACAAATCGTCGAACACATCCAATCATACATGGACTATGAACGATTAACAATATAGCTCAAGATGGACATCACAGTACGCCCGATCCGGAAATGTGTCCGTGTACATGTCCACCCCGTATACGGAATCCAGAATATACGTGTGACGATGTACCTAATTAGCCTCACGAACTACGTCTCGTGTGCATAGTCCAATGCGGAATAATATCCACGCATGACTATATATGTGCCTGTCTAAAAATCCTACACAATGACCAATCGGAACGCAGATATGATTCCGGATATTCAATAAATCACACATCCGATTAAGGATCAAGAAAAACTCACCGAAGTGAAAATAAGACCAACGAGATCAACGATTCAAAGCGACGTACATGGGAATGCAACCCCATGAAGAAAACTGAATAACGTCAAGGACAATGTCAAATCACGACAAACATTACATGAACAATTCATACATATGAAATATATAACCATCACAAGAATCTAATCATCATTATAACCAAGCAAGATAACTTGCCTCAATACGGAGACGAGAATAGTCCTCTTCTTGTCGGAACAAACAAACGGTCCTCGACTAATATTTACTCGAACAATCAACCTTAAACGAAATACATTTTACTCAATAACATATTCGTATAATTATCAATATAGGATTAGTATGACGTCATCCTACAATCCTTTAGAATAGTTTGCTATTTCCAATTATCGAAGCCTTATGTCAGGAGTTCTTTTAACATCATTACAACCATAAAAATCGGTTTACAATACTTTTACCGAATGTTCACAAGGTTCATCATAAACAAGAGTTCTATCAAGGGTATGTTGAATAACCAATTATGATGTTAAGATCATCTTATGATGATTAAACTTTCCAAAACATTAAAATGTTGAAAGAACAAAATCTGCACATTTATGATCATTTTCCTCTCATCTAAATTGAATATTAAGCTTACAACAAGGTTATTAGTTATGAGATTACACCATATCCATGAAGGTTATAAAAATCTTTCTTTACAAGGCTGGACGATCCATTAACATCATGATGAATTCACCAACTATCTAGTATGATGATCAAAGTATTCTAAGTTCTCAACACATTAGATTAATGAAAAGTTGTTGTGTTGGTTTCACAAATATCCTTAACCATTCAAAATCTTGCTGAGCTAAACATAAGGAGAATATGATTCTTAAGAAATCTGAGTAAGAAGACATCCTTCTACTTATAACGTGGCCAAGTTCTTCCCAAGGTAAGTGAAAACTTAAAATGGTGGTTAATCACTTTATGATAACAACTCTATTAGTTAAATCCAACTACAGTGAAGTTAACTGATTCAAGGGTATTCTACTGAGCTAAATTCGTCCAACAAGATGAGCATGATAGTTACAACGTGGTTAGAATCACTATATCATCAAGAACACATCCATCTCAAACCCTCATTTATCATATTCATCAAAAGTGTTAAAAAGGTTGGATTAAAACTATGTTTTGCTTGATTAATCTACTCTAGGTGAAGTATAATTCGTTATTAACATCAACATATGAAAATAATACAGAGAGGAAAGTACACTTACCTCCAAAAATGAAGAACAACTTCAATGCTATGAGAAAATATACTCCAAGCTCAAGAACACCTCCTAATCTCCAAGTAAATGAGCTCCACTCCAAGATTTAAGGCTTAGAAGCAAGTTGGGGGAGGTTGATATCGGTTTGGGAGTGCAGAGGGACGATATATGGAGAGAGAATCGGTTTGGAGTTGTGAAGAAATGAAAAACAGGCTGGTCCTATAAATAGACTGTACAGACTTAGCGCACGCTATCGGAACAGTTTAGCGTACGCTAACACACTTACGTACGCTAACCGGTCGATATTACGTACGTAAGCGGCTTACAGTGGCTACTGTCTTGAATTCGCAGGTCGTTAGCGCACGCTAATGAAAAAAGGGTTACGCACGCTAATAAAAGTTGACTCTGGCCGACATGACAGCTCAGACCTTACTCACATGCATGCCAACAGCTAAGGAGTTCACGTGCTGAAGTCAACTGATGCCAGATTCCCTCTTAGCGTACGCAACAGAAGAAACATTACGCACGCTAAGGCACAGGATTAGCGTACGTTAATCATACTATGTAGCGTACGCTACATCAACAGAAAAATTCGAAAATGCAACTCTCTAATTAACATCGAATCATCACATATGAAATGAAATAACAACGATGTGAAATTCAAATCTATAATACCTCAACATAATACTAAATGCAACGATTCATGATAATCAGATTATCCGAATAATACAATGACAGGTAAGAACGAAAAATTACAGTCGGATATTACAAAGTAAGACTAGAAACACTTATCGTAATATCAACACTAATAAAAATAATTTAGTCCCCGGCAACGGCGCCAAAAACTTGTTCGCTATATTTTTAAACAATCCGCAAGTGTACGGAGTAAGTGTAGAAAGCGGCAAGCAAGGTCGTATTCCACAGAGACTAAATATTCGTATTGTGTTGAGTACTAGATTATAATGATTTTGGTTTTATCTAGACGATCGAAAGTTGAATTGTTGGTTAACGAAATAAAATAAAATGATGACAATAAAAGAAAATAATTGAAAATATCCGAATTAAAGCGAATTGCAAGAGTTTAGAAAGGTAGATTCCAAGGCTAGGTTTCCATTGATTACTAAGTTTAGTCAGGATTGGTTACAAAAGTTCTACGTATGTTTCCAAAATGATAATCACAATAATATTCTAAAGTCTCTCTCGAGATGCATTAAAACGTAGATTAAACAACATATAACAACGTCTCCGTCTATTATAAATTATTTAACTCCAAAATATTCATAAGATTAAACATCATCATAGTTCATCATATTCAGATCACTTAATTTTCAACAAACACTTATGATAATTTTTTTATCATTTAATTTCCACCACACATTATCTATCATTATTTATTCAACTTGTCAATATATTTACCAATATATCATTAAATACGGATGGGACCTCGGTCCCACAGTCTTTTGTATACCATCGTTACCATTACTAATTTTAATATTTTTAATAATATTTATTATAAAATAAAATTTTATTATGCTATAGTACAACATGATTAATATTTATAACAAAAAATTTACATTTTAAAAAATTATAAATCATATATTTGGAATAATCAACCAAAATAAGTGTTTTTTTAATCAAAATATTCAAAAAATATGGTATATAATTTTTTAAAATTTACATTTTTTTTATAAATATTAATCATATTGTGTTATGATATAATAAAATTCTATTTTATAACAAATATTATTAAAACTATTGAAATTAGTAGTGATACATATAAGATTGTCAAGCTTCTGGAGGTTCGAACATCATTGATGTTTTTTTGTGGAACAAAGTTGCTATTGAGAAACTCTTATGGTGTTTAACTAAGAAAAAAGATCAGATTTGGGTGTGGTGGATCCTTGGGTTTTATATAAAGCATAGAAATCTTCTTTCCATTACAGTTTGCTGTCATAGAGATAAGAAATTAGCTAGAATGCTTCCATTATTTAGCTAGTTGTCCTTATTCTTGTGTTCGAGAGGTTGTATTCGAGAGGTGTACCGAGGGGAAGTTAGAGATTGACTTAGCTATCGTAACTGACAGAAATAAGCTAAGGCCGCACGGAATGTTTTTAGAGGAACAAGTCCGTGACATGTGGTATATATATGGAGCGAGTAACAAAACTTTGAAACGTGAAATATGATCTATTAATTTGGATACCGTCCATAATACACTCCATATAGTGCATTCTCTATCGAATGCACTAAACGTGACCTGCATGGACCAACATTTAATTTGCCAGCGCTGTCGACAAAATGGACATCATCATCATGCCAAATAGAGATGAATTATGAGAAGTGCTACACATACACATATTTATACACACTTTTCTACACACTAACATCTCAACCATTCATTTAGTGTGGGATCCATTTGTTTATTGCGGGATCACACTAAATGAATGGTTGAGATATTAATGTGTAAAAAAAGTGTGTATAAATCTGTGTATGTGTAGCATTCCTCCTGAATTATTATGACCAGCAGACCCTCAACACTTCCCGAGGTAACTGCAACTTTGTACTATATCTTCTATGACTATGAAAAGATTGGATATTAAAGGAGGCCATTTTTCTTTTTGAATTCTAACGAAATGGGTTCCCACTCACCACTGATGAAGGTGGTTCAACCGTTCAACGTGTACAGTTGAGAATAATAAATTGCTGCTGACTTGCATTTTTTTTATTGAGAGCTGCCTTCCCCCTACTCCGTATAGACCCGGCAATTTATCATACCACACGAAAACAACACAAAAATTTAAGGTGTGTTCTCTTTGAGGATAAAGTCTTTTTTGGTCACATAACTTTTCGCCTTTACCAAAAATGTCCCAAGAAATTTCGTTTAGCCAATTACACCCCAAATTTTTCTCAAGTGTACAATTTACATCTCAATACTCGTCGGAGTTGAGAAAACGGCGTCGTTTCCCCCCATGTGACCCGCCCGTGACTTTTAATTTGGGGCTTTTTATCTCCGGCGTGATGTGGACAATACGGGGAATGTCTTGCCCAATTAAAACACAAAGAATGGCATCTCATTATTAAAATAGCCCCAATAATATAATTTAAAAAAGATTAACAATTAAATTAAATTAGAAATACAACTCTGCGTAGGAAAGGCGGGAGAAAGAAGAGCTAATCTAGGGTTCATGCGCAGAAAGTCTTCGAGCTGAATTTCGAGCCTCAAATAGCGAAAAGGAAACAGCAATGGTTTTTGTGCGGAGGAAAGGTGCAATGGAGTGCCCCAACCCAAAATATGGTAAGTTCTCTTGTCCTTGTGTTTAAGATTCGCTTTTGTATAAGTAATTGATAACTAAAAATTGGCTTCTTTCATACTTCTGTACAGATTCGAATAGTAAATACCTCACTTTGGTCTTGTATTTTGGTGGAAAGGTTGAGCATTCGGACAATGAATACGTAGGGGGGGAAAGGGTTGTTTATGATTGGGTTAGGACCTTTGAACTTAAAAAATCTGATTTGGATGAGTATTGTGTAAAGGCAGGGTGCAAAGGGGAGAAGAAGTATTGTATTAGACTTAGAGATATGAGCTTTAAACTCCTAGCTGATGATGAGGATCTTAATTCATGGTTAGAGAGGGACCTTGCATTCAGGGAAGTTCATATATTTGCTGAACAAGTGCAAGTAGAAAGTGAGAGTGTGTACATAAATCTTGATGAGGATGACTCAGACTTTGAAGATCCTGACTTTATGATAGGTAATGAATTGACTGATGAAGATGATGATTAGATTTTTGATGAAAATATAGAGGAAGTGTCCTATGACAATGATGAGATAGATGAATCAAATGAGATTGAGAATAATACCATTTATATTATGCCTGAAGGGATGAGTGAGAGGGGCAAGCATCCTGAAGGAAGTGAGAGGGGTAAGTAGCCTGAAGGAAGTGTTAAGGGTAAGCAGCCTGTAGTTGATGAAGAGGATAATGTGGGTGAGGGTGAGGGTGAGCCTGACATTGTTTGTGAGGTCAATGAGGTGGACTTTGATGAGAACATAGTGTCGGATGAAGACAATGATGAGCCTAATTACCCTGTGTTTAATCCCAAGACTATATTCAGTCCAGTGTTCTGCCTCAATCAAATCTTTGCCACTAAGCAGGAGTTCAGAAAGGCTGGTTCTGATGTTTCTGGTTTTTGTTCCTTCTGATGTTTCTGATGTTTGTTTCTGATGTTTCTTATATTTGGTACATGTGACTTCATTTGGTCCTTTTTGTTTTCTCTTGATACAAACCTCATTTTGACAACTCATTTGGTCCATTTTGATACAAACCTCATCTTGGTTTCTCTTGCACATTATGGTTCATATTGGTTCATTTTGGATCTGTTCATCATTTTGGCTCATAAACCTCATTTTGATACAAACCTTGCACATTATGGTTCATTTGGTCCTTCTGTTTCTGTTCCTGATTTTGGTTCATTTGGTCCTTTTGTTTCTGATGTTTAACATCATGTTTAACAAACCAGAACTCTTGCAAATCAACCAGATATCTGGTTCTGATACAAACCAGGTTCTGATAACTGGTTCTGATACAAACCAGATACAAACGGACCAAATTACAACTTCATTAAACAGAACAAACCAATTAGAACACAATTGCACTTTATTCATTCTACATAACCAGATACAAACCAGAACATTAAACAGAAGAACACTTCAATAAAATAAAAACTGATAATACAAACCAATTACAACACATGTGCACTTTCTCACACCACCAGTACATCAATCTAACATAACATTTTTAATCCTACACCTTCATCATATCCAAGAACAAACCATAGCAAAAGCTAAACCAGCACAAACCATAGCAAAAGCCTTCACAAACAGATTCATATTACATAATTTGATGCCATATCTTCTCTCCTCCACCTTCATTTTCATCTTCAACTTCTGGTTTTGAGAAATCAATTGTCTATTTTCCTCCTCCAATGCCATGTTCTGTTCTTCAAGCTTGTCATTTGCACACTCCACCAATTGAATCATTTGATTCAATTTATCTACAATTATCTCTGCTCTTTGGGTCTCATCCCTCTGCTCATTAACCCTCCTCAGTAACCCGTGTATAATTGGTCTTGCCCGATCACACAATGGGTCGTCAATCCAGCGAAAGAATTTACAATACCCATCTTTCTGAAACATAAATAATCGAGAAGAAAATCAGAAAAAATCAAAAATTGAACGTACAATAACGACATTACAGACTTCTCAATCGATTGAGGCATACCGGGTATTTTTCACAACCGTAGAACCGCCGACCTACGTTTGCTTCTTTCCAACTAGTCACGATTGAGGCTCGTTCATGGTACCCACACTCTATTTCGTCCATGAATTTCACGGGAATTTCGCCACTCACGCGAATTCCGCCACTCAAAGGGTTTAGGGTTCTTCGTTCTTCGCCCTAATTTTGGGTTCGTTCTCCGTTCTTCGTTGATTTAAGTTTACATTTACATTTAATGAATAAAAAAAATTAAAAAGTTTTAATTAATGAGGTGGAAAAAAATTATTGCTTTTCTGTGATAAAAAAAATCAAAAATCCCCCACGTATTGTCCACATCACGCTGGAGATAAAAAGCCCCAAATTAAAAGTCACGGGCGGGTCACATGGGGGGAAACGACACCGTTTTCTCAACTCCGACGAGTATTTGGATGTAAATTGTACACTTGAGAAAAATTTGGGGTGTAATTGGCTAAACGAAATTTCTTGGGATATTTTTGGTAAAGGCGAAAAGTTATGGGACCAAAAAAGACTTTATCCCGTTCCCTTTGCTGTTTTGAGGTCATTTTCTGTTTTTATTTTCAAAAACACTAAAACGTGTTCTTTTTATCATTTTCGAAAATGCATTTTGGAAAATGAAAAAATTATTTGTACACAAAATGCAAAATGGCCAAAACCTCGTTTTGAGCGTTTTGTGTGTATTTCAACAAAAAATCTTCAATATGCTCAAAATGCATTTTGAGTTTTTTTTTTTTTGGATTATCCTAATTTGAAACTAAGTCTAAAATAAAAATTTATGAATTTAATATTAATATTAAAAAAAATTTGCAATATAAATTTAACAGAACGCGTTTTCAGCAATTTTGAAAACAAAAATAAAAACAGAAAAATACAAAACATTTTTCAAAATAAAAATACAAAATAAAATACAAACAGAACGCAGCCTTAGTGTTTAGGTTTGCATTTTGAGTACACGATACGAAAATACACAAACACGAAAGTACACGACCGAGATTTAAGCTCTGTTCTTTTGAACCGAATGAATCAATCGAATCGAATCAATTGAATCAATCGAATGGATCAATTGAATCGAATCGAATGGAATCGAATCGAATCGAATCGAAATATATATTAATGGTAAATAATAATAATTATAGTAATAATAGTAATAAAAATAAAAATAATAAATATAATAAAATAATAATAATAATAATATAATAAAATATAAATGATAAGTTGAGATCTATTTGATAAGGGTAAATTATAATATTATTAATGATATTAATAACAATAATGATAATAACTATAATAATAATAATATCAATAATAATAATAACACTGATAATAATGATAACTAATAATAATAGTAATCAACAACAACAACGATAATAATATATATTATTAATAATAATAGTAAATATTATTAGTAATAATAACTAAGATTATTAATAATAATAATAATAACAGTGATAATAATGATAAATAATAATAATAATAATAGTAATCAACAACAACAATAATAATAGTAAATATTATTAGTAATAATAACAATCGTAGAACTCCATATTTTGTTCAATTTCATAGTAAAGATCTGCCCGAACCTGCTTCCAACCATCTTCTGAATTATACCCGACTTATGCGGCTATCGCGTTATATCCACAGTTAGCATCCTCAAGAACATCAATTGTATGACTAACGTGACTTCAATATGCACTTGCCATTTTTTTGATATATGGATCATTGATTCCTTTTGCTGAATTTCGTGTACGAGTGTTCGTAGATTCAAAGTAAGAACGCATCATTGGCTAACTTTGCTCTTTTTTACTAGGCCGACCTTTGTTTTTGTGTTGTAGTGTGGTTCTTGATATATGCAGTTAGATGGATCTACCATGTAAGTGACGTCAATAACAAGTACATATATTCATGTCTTGTAAGAGACGTCAATAACAAGTACAGTAGAAAATTGAGCATATAACTCAATATTATCTTTATGAATCCAAGCAATATCTATAATTGCTTGTGTCTCCTGATGCACATGGTACATATGAAAATAACCTGCATGTACTCAAATAGTTAGTTAATAGATGAACAAATTATGTTAATATTTAAAATGAAAAAAACTTAATTACCTTTATGAATTAATTGAGATAAAGTATATTGGACGTTGCTTAGTAAATCCTTTTTGGCCTTCCGTTCGCTTTGTACTGCATTGTAAATACTTTTAATCCCTGTAGTATTAGACGGGTCATGTTTCTTCAAAGCGCTCAGAATAAACCGAGGAGTAGTAATCTCGGCCATTTTACTCACAATGCACTTTTCATCTCATGTTAATTTTGATGCGTACTCATGAGCCTCTATAGGATGTGGTGTTGGAAAAATAGAGGAAATGAGATGTTTTGAGCACCCCACTTGAGAGGCAATTTTGAGTAGGCTCGACTATGAGTTAAAGTCGGGACATAGTTGGAATAGGTAGTACTCCGTACGAGGTTTCCAAAACATGTAAGAACTCTCAAAATGATTGAGGTATGAATGAGATGTAATGTTCCAAAGTGAACCCTTTAGAAATGGGTTTGGGATGTTATCCCACATTGGAAAAAGAAGAGAAAAATTGTGAGTATATAAGGAGATATGGACAAAGTCTTGTTCAAAAAGTGAGACATGAGCGGATGTGTGACTAGGCGCCCCTCGCGCACACATACACACACGCGCCGCCGCCGTCCGGCCAGCCGACCGGCCGGCTCGACTCGGGTCGGGTCGGGTCGGGTCGGGTCGGGTCGGGTCGGTCTCGGTCGAAGGGAGATTTGGGCAAAATGTCTCGGCGTCTCGAAGTTATCTTTTTACTATAATTTTATTCGGTAAAAATTTATTTTACTGAAATAGCTCAATTATAAATTCCGAATTTTTCGGATCCGGATAAATATCAATTTAATTGATAATTATCGAATTAAACAGATCTGAATAAGTATTGAGATACCATTCCTGATCAGTCTAGAGTTCTTCCAGCACATGTCTCTCTCTCATCTTCACCTATAAATGCAGATGTGATGGGTCTTATTTTGAGACAAAATTTTCGTCCGTTTTTCTCAGCCAAAAATTCCGAGTTCGTTTTTTTTTTTTGGTAATAATTTCGCTTCATTTTTTGGTCGCGTTGGTGGTAGTTTATCTTTTATTCTAGTTCGCTGAGGGTGCGATGGTCGATTTATCAGCGCATCGAGATGTTGTTTTATCCTGGGGGCAGACGTCATACACTGCGGTGGGGGCAAATTTGCTTTAAGGAGACAGGAATTCTGGACTCAACATCGCCCATCTTCGGATTTATTTCCTTGCATTACTTATATATATATATATTATTTGCAGCTTGCCCCACTAACGAATCTGTCTCCTACTTTGTTCTTTTCAGATTTGCAGCTCATGCAGTAGATTCAAAAACATGGTAAATATTCCAACAATCTTAAAGCAAATTATTGTTATCTTAATATTTTGATTAATGCTTTTGGATATGGTATCGAACAGTAAACGATTAGCGTTTTGTTTAGAACTGTGTTCACAAATCTAATTGCCTTAATAGGTGCGGTGATTATTCAATTAATCATGTTAATACTCTTGTTGAGTTGTAACAATGGAGGATTGATCCATATACACTGACGCCTCTTTTGAATATTAAAAGCATGGATATTGTTGCATGTATAATTTTATTAATATTTCTGTGAATTAATAAATGATGAGTTTTTTTTTATCATGTATTTTCATGTCAATATTCATGTACTTATGCATATATGTAGGCCTCTTTTGTACCAAAAGCTAGTGTGCATAATTATGTTGTGATTTTGGCGTGCGTTTGCCGCGACCAACTCCGGTTCTTTTAAATGCACATAAATATTATAAACATATTATGTTTATTTTGTTGTATAAGGATGACTTAAATTAGCTGGCATGTCATGTAGGAAAGTACTTATGTTTACATTAGTTCATTGTTTATTAATAAAAAAAAGTGCGTAAACATATTTGTGCGACTTGTTGTGTTGATCCATGAATGGTAGGATCGACGATGCTTATTCGACTCTCATTTATTTATCCGGTATATGTGGCATTGCAATATCAAGTTTTGATTTTTAATTGAGTTACGCGACTGTCAGCAAACGTAGTTGCTAATAGCTGATTAGAATAAAAAAATTATGGATTACACGTCGATCATTATTTAGAAAGTATTTATGTTTAATATAAATGAGAAGAATTTATATTATTTGTTGCCATGCATTTTGCTAAATAAGATTGTGATTATATTTGCTATTATATAATCATGCATATGATAATTTTGATAAGGTATAGCATTGCTTGATAAGAGTCGAATCGATTATTAATTGATTATTCGATTAAGATGTTAAGATTATTTAGTTTAATTAAGATATTAACTAAATAGGATTTGTTGATTGATTTTAATCTTTCTTTGTGATGGAATATCAATCTTGGTCGGATGCTCAGACGTTAAAGACCCTAACGGGCCTGGTACCTAGTGAGTACGTGTTATGGGTCGGCATGAGAATTATAATATTTTTGGTTGGATTTGTTTCTCCAGTTAATTTATTATTTGTCGTGTTGGTGTCGGTCTGCTGCGGCAGTGACACACGAGCCTATTATGGCGATGCATGTGATACTTAATACGAAAAAGATTGATATTAGCTCTATACGCGGAAAATTCGGAGAAATTCGAGGAGTTGTTAACCCCAACGCATCGGTTGGCCGAGGATCACTGAATGTGGGTTTATTGGAAGCTTATGTCCTCCATGGGAACTAGATTATGGCTTGATAAAGATGATGTATCAGCGTTTTTGCTAGAAATTTTGGTTCTCCTTGAAACCATGCTGAAATTTTGGAGAAATTCAATAATTGAATTTTAGTGCTAAGAACATAAAAGTTCTTGAATCAAATATTAAAATCAGAGAGGTTTTAAATGATGATGAAACCTACTCTTATGAGAGGTTGTAACAAGAAATGTTATTACTCTATAAAGATAGTGATACATTAGTTACGTGTACTCGATAATGAATAAAGCAAAAAGAGAAATTTACACTCTAAAAGCTCGAGATAGAAAACCAACTTAATCCGGAAATTAAGATGGTTGAATTGCACTCTAACGGAGACGCAAAAACGATGTTAACCAGATCAAACTATAACTGAATATGATGATATTAGTCATGTGGAGACTACTTAATTTAAAACAAGATACCATGCAAGGAGATAATTGAAATTTCCTATTAGTTATGAAATGTAGTAAAATAATTTTAGAAATACTGAAAATGTGGGGGTGCCTGGCTAAGGCTAAAGTTCATAAGCCAAACCAAGTGAAGGTATGACCTAAGACAGTCGACTGCATCTTCACTGGATACGCACATGATGCATGATATGTATAAATCCGTAGTGCAAAAATCTGATAGTCTGACATATCAGTATGTACTAATCGAGTTAAGGAAAAGAGTGTATCAAACGCATAACTGATTTAAAAACTAAATCAATTATGAGACATTGTGGATTTATCAATATGAAATGAATCACCAAATGTTTTTAAAAGTTGAAGCAAAAGGCTTGAACTTGGAAAATCACTACGTGCTAGAAGATAATTTGTAATGATGTGTGGAAAACATACACTCTTCATATGGTCATATAAGAGAGAAAGAATAATTCTGTTGTGCAGAGTTTTATTTAATATTCGGTATATCTTCCTCGGGAATAGATACCACTAGGATCCAACGTAAATTCAATTCGAAAATAAAATTAAGTGGATCCATGGATAAATAAGAGGCGAAACTACTAACTGAGGTTGTAGTAACATGAGAGCCTAAAGTACTTTGAGATATATTCTCTAGTAACGAGAATAAAGTTCAGTATTATGATATATATATGTAGAAGTATATCAAATGAACATACATGCAGTCTTTCTAAATGGAGTTTTTGAGAAAAGCTAACTTGGAAGAACCAAAGGCATATGTGCCTAGCGCAACGATTGAAAGTCTGCAACTTAGTGAAAGTATTATGAATCTAAATTGACACTAAAATAGTGGCATAAAATCTTTAACACTGTGATGTCAAGCAATGACTTCAAAGGATGTGATAAAATCTCCAATTTGACAACGCTCAAATATGGTGATTAAATAACCGAAAAGTACCAATTTGGGGACGCTCAAATTTGGTAATGCAGTTAATAAAAAATTGCTAATTTTGGGGACGCTTAAAATTAGTAATTTGATCTAAGAGAAATTGAAGTCTCGGTTAATAATTGGTAACGTAATTTCAAAGCATTAAAAATGCCAATTTATAACGTTAAAAAAATTCAAGACAATGAATATGTCAAGTGTGTATATGTTAAGTACACATGACGATTATTTCATTTTAAAAATGAATTTGAATGATCGAGTCATTAATGTAATTAATGACAAGTGGATCAATTCAATAAATTCTAAAAAGATAAACATATGAGACTAAAGAGGTGATTCTAAGATGTAAAATCTCAAGTCGTTCATAATGTCTCATATGAGGTCAGTCATACTATGATGACATGAATCTTGGAAAGATCAACGGAATCAATTGGAATGCCAATGGATATGGTGCATCTATCCAAGCACAAAGGTAACTGATCTTTCAAGAGTAACTAAAAGTCTAATGTACTAAGTGAATTGTACAAGATTAAACACAGTCTATATCGTCAGTAGACTATGTGGATACACGAGTAATCAGAAAACTAATCATCAATTGGTGATTACAATGATATAAAGATTACTTGTGTGTATATGCTGCATGATATGAGATATTCAAAAACTATTAAAATGATGTGATGCAAATTGGATATCTGACATTATGAATTAATGTCTAAAAAGTGAATATGTTTCACACTAGCCAGTGCAGCAGTGGTATGGAAATCTTTAATATAGATAGTTATTTCTCGAGTTACAAAGGAATCTGAGTTCATAACCTTAGACAAATATGCATAAGAGGCATAATGCAATACCAATTTCTATAAGATATTCCAAAATGGGCAAAGCTGTGACCGTAATATGTATTAATTGTGATAGTCAATCTACGATTGACAGGGCACAGAGCAAAAGTATAATGGTAAGTCTCGTCATATGAGGCAAAGACATAATACCATTTTGCTATCAACATTGGTTATCGCTATTGACTACGATTCGTCAAGAGATAACATCGCGGATCCGTAACCAAAGGGTTATCAAAAGACCTTGTTGATAAATCATCAAGAGGAATGGGTCTATTGCCATGAGCTAATGGTTTTATGGAGGATACCCAACCTATGTTGATTGGAGATCCCAAGATCCAGGTTCAATGGGAAAACCAATTCATAAAACTGGGCAGGATCATTGTGGGGGGTTACCCCGAACCGACCATTCCTAGGATGAAAACAGTGATACCCGTAGGGAGAGGTTAAGCTTATGCTTTTAATGATTCTTAAGTCGACAACGTATAGTCGGGTGGAGTAAAATACGGGTTTACTCAAAACACTTAAAGAGAATCACCTATGTTGGAGTGAAGAGGGACCGCTTCAAAGGAGAATTGCAAGGCACAATTCTTTAAAAACTCTCGCAGAACCAAGACGGTGTCCACGGCCAAAACTGGCACAATAATGAGAATAGAATAAATCAGGGAGGGCACTTTTGAAGGATATACAATCACTTACATAAGCGGTCGGACAGTTCAAAGGCATCTAGTCATACATTCTAGCGAGTAAGGAGAATATATCTTTTCGAGGGAAGGTTTAAGGAGCATACTCTACCTATCCTATGCAATGCCTAACCGCAATAACTATCACTAAGTCAAATTCTGTGTCTGACGTGTGCTGCTGGTCCATCAATCTCATTCATGTGGGGGATTGTTGGAAAAATAGAGGAAATGGGCTGTTTTGAGCAGCCCACTTGAGAGGCAATTTTGAATGGGGTCGACTACGAGTTAAAGTCGATACTTAGTTGGAATACGTAGTACTCCGTACGAGGTTTCCAAAACATGTAAGAACACTCAAAATGATTGAGGTATGAATGAGATGTAATGTTTCAAAGTGAACACTTTAGAAATGAGTTTGGGATGTTATCCCACATTGGAAAAAGAAAGAGAAAAATTGTGAGTATATAAGGAGATGTGGACAAAGTCTTGTTTAAAAAGTGAGACATGAGTGGATGTGTGACTAGGCGCCCCTCGCGCGCACACACGCGCCGCCGCCGTCCGTCCGTCCGGCCGGCCGGGCTCGGCTCGGGTCGATCTCGGTCGAAGGGCTATTTGGGCGAAATGTCTCGGCATATCGAAGTTATCTTTTTACTGTAATTTTATTCGGTAAAAATTTATTTTACTGAAACACCTCAATTATAAATTCTGAATTTTTTGGATCTGGATAAATATCAATTTAATTGATAATTATCGAATTAAACAGATCTGGATAAGTATTGAGATACCAATCCTGACCAGTTTAGAGTTCCTCCAGCACATGTCTCTCTCTCATATTCACGTATAAATACAGATGTGAGGGGTCTTATTTTGAGACAGAATTTTCGTCCATTTTTCTCAGCCAAAAATTTCGAGTTCGTTTTTTTTTTTAGAAATAATTTCTCTTCATTTTTGGTCGCGTAGTCCAAGTTTTATTCTAGTTCTCTAAGGGTGCGATGGTCGATTTATCAGCGCATCGAGATATTGTTTTATCCTGGGAGGCATGTAACACCCCAAACTAGGCGGATATTACAGTGCCGTGGACCCCCGACTGGGACCCACCAGGCGAATGAAAAAGGATGAATTACATAGGGTAAATGTAGTACCGAACCACATTACAACATCAATTACTCCGATTAGGAGTTTCATACAACACACCCAGGATAAAATAGAATACATGTGTATCTTATGTGACGATAAAATACACAACACTGAATGAAACGAGTATTCAAACGGAAAGTCTGCAGCAGAATAAATAAAGGAAACATAAATGACTGAATAAGACTGGGGCCCCCTACTAGTATCACTGGGACTCCTCGCCGTCACCGTGCTCTCCCTGTGCCTTAGCCTTACCATGACCTGAAAAAAGATCCCAACGGAATCGCCATACGTAACAACAATCCTCAAGGGTTGAAAATACACAATCATGATATATCTGAAATTATGAATTATCCTGTCGAAACATACGCAATCAAACATGCTATATGAATCGACTATCAGTACGGCTCAAAGGAATGGCACCACACTACGTCCGGGATGGAAATGTGTCCGTGCACAAGCCACCAACGAGTATCGATCGAATACACGTGTGGTCTTGTACCTAATCAGTCTCACGAAGCCATCAACTCGTGTGCACACCCAATGTGAGGCCACCAACCAACACACGACTATAATGTGCCCGACATGAAAATCCTACACATACCAACCGGCACGCCAAGATGACCGGAATGCCACAATATGACAAAAGTGACAATGAAAATGAATAATGACTCACCAAGATTAAATGATGGTGAAATGAATGATAGCTCAATGAAATGATTGGAACCGTCGTTCCTTATGACTGAGGTGATTAATTGACAATGACAAGTTTTGATACGATTAAGACAATGATGAATGAGTTACGATTATGAATGAACAACAACAAAAGGAATGAATATCCTTTTAACCGAGTAAGAATTAACTTACATAATACCGGTGACAATTATCCTTCCACGAACAACGTCCTAATTGAGATATCGGTCGCTCGAACAACCTTGAATTATACAATATCCAACAACTCGTTCAATATACGAATCAAACACGAATATAACGAACTCAAAACGTCGATACGATTAAACTAAGTTCATTGGGGCATTATATCGAATACGTTGTGGCCAAATTCCGATTGTTTACAATCAAATCTCAATGAACCACTATCAAATCCCCCAAGAGGTGTTTCAAACCAATAAACACCTTCCAAATGATCAATAATCCGAAATGAATATCCGAAAATGTGATTATAACGACAATTAATCGAAAACCCCCAATTTCAACTCGATAATCGAAGTGTTCTTGAATAATCATTCGATAATCCAATGAATCCTTATACAAACTCATAATCATATACATATCCCTTCATATAATATGATTAAAACGTCCAAAACATCATATCTCAACACAAAATCGAAGTCCAAAGTGTCGAAGAAATTACCTCTTGAATATCCAATCACTTCGATCCGAAGAACACGAGTTTAATCGAGTATCCAAGCTTCCCAAATGATTGAAGGTGATGAAAAATACACACTCAAATGATAATTGATGAAGAAAACTCTCCCTCAAGCCTCTCTCTCTCTCGTAAAAGGTGGAAAAAACTGGAAGGAATGAGCTGAAATGCTCAAAAAATGAATTTATAGGGGTTGACTACCCTGGCGGACACGGCCCGTGCCGATCGGCACGGTCGTGTCGCTACTGGCCGACAGTGGCGGCGAGGGACTCGGCCGTGTCCGGCTGACACGGTCGCGCGCGCGGAGGGCCTACAAGCGATGACCCGTCCGGCGACTTCGGCATGACTCGGCCGTGCGCAGGCGACACGGTCGGGCGTCTTTGGCGACGATTACGCCTATCCGGAAGGGTTCGACTCGGCCGTGCCAAGCGACACGGTCGAGTCACGTGGCGAATACTTGGCACTTTCCGGACGAGTACGGCACGGGCCGTGTCGGACGACACGACCGAGTCCGTCGCGATGATCGGCCAAAAGTGAAAAATGAGCGGGTGAGCTAAAATGACCATAACTCTCTCGTCAGGACTCCGATTGACTCACCGTTTGAACCATTGGAAAGCTAACTCGATGCTCTATAATATTGCAAAGATTTAGAATTTTTAGAGTTACCAAAAATTAATGGTGATCTAACAAAGTCGAACTCATATGAGGAAAGTTGAAACAATGAACAATAACGATACACAACTCGAAGTTTTTCCGAGCGGTGAACACGGTGAAATAACATGATTGATGAATGATTATAATTGAGTGAAAATACACCGAGTGACAATTACATCGATAATTCTTGAATGAAAATGAATGAATTACAACCGGTATTACATACACCCCCTTAAAAGAGTTTCGTCCCGAAACTAAGGGTCAAACAACTCGGGATAACTCTCCCGCATATTCTTCTCGGTTTCCCAAGTGGCCTCTTCGACTCCGTGTCTAGACCACTGAATCTTAACCAAAGGAATCGTCTTATTTCTCAACCTGTTTGATTCGCCGCTCTAAGACTCGTATAGAACGCTCCTCATATGAGTGGTCGTCGGCGATTTCGATTTCGTAACGGCAGTATGTGACTCGGGTCGGCAACATACTTACGCAATCGAGAGACATGAAACACATTATGAATTCGGCTCAGCGGAGGTAAAGCCAATCGATAAGCTAACTCGCCTACTCGATCCAATAGCTCAAACGGTCCAATGAATCTCGGACTCAACTTTCCCCTCTTCCCAAAACGGAAGATAACACGACTCGGGGATACTTTGACCAACACATGGTCACCAGCCTCGAACTCTAATGGTCGGCAGCGGTTATACGCATATGATTTCGCCGACTGAGCGGTCAACAAACGACTCTTGATCAAAGCTACCTTTTCCGCGGCTATAAGCATATCGGGCTCGATGCCGATTGATTCGACAAGTCATCCCAACACAAAGGAGAGCGACAACGGCGACCGTACAAGGCCTCGTAAGGTGCCATCTTAATGGAAGCATGCCAACTATTATTATACGTGAACTCGATCAATGGTAGTTGGGCTTCCCAATCATCCTTCCAATCGAGGACGCAAGCTCTCAACATGTCCTCTAATGTCCGAATAGTCCTCTCGATTGTCCGTCTGATTTGAGGATGAAAGCAAGATCGAGATTAAGTGAGTTCCCATAGCACGATGAATCGATTTCCAAAATGTGACACAAACCGTCCGTCACGATCGGAAACGATACTTTTAGGAGTACCGTGCGGTCTCACAATCTCTTTGATGAATAGTCGGGCAAGTCTCTCGGGACCCCAAGTATCCTTAATCTCAAGAAAATGAGCTGATTTAGTTAAGCGGTCCACAATCACCTGGATCGTATTCATGCCACGACGACTCGTCGGCAAACTCGTGATGAAATCCATATAAATGTCTTCCCATTTCCACTGGAATAGGAGGCGGTTTCACATACCCGCCGGTCGGCCGATGTTCAATCGACTTCTTTGGCAAGTTAAGCATCTCGAAACAAATTCCGCGACTTCGCTTCATATTACTCCACGGTAATTTTGTTTCAAGTCTTTATACATCTTGCTAGACCCATGGTGAACACAATAAGGGGTAGAATCAGCATCACTCAAAATCGAGTTTTCAACTCTTCATTCGCGATACGCACAACCGGTTCTTAAACCTCAAAAGTCCGTCCTCGTGGACCACGAATCCAGGGCTTTCCTCGAGTCACATCCTCACGGATGCGCAACAATGAAGGGTCGAACTCGATTCTCTCCGATTACCTCCTCAAGTGACGATGAAATCTCTAACATACAAAGTTGTCCCCGACTAGCTGGCTGCACCTCGATCTCGGGTCTAAGGAATTCCTTGAAGCTCCTTCGAATCTGTTAAACGAGCAAGCATCTACTCACAGACGGACTTACGACTCAAGGCGTCGGCGACAACGTTCGCCTTGCCGGGTGGTAAAGGATCTCAATATCATAATCCTTGATTAGTTCTAACCACCGCCTCTGCCGCATATTTAACTCCTTCGAGTAAATATATACTTTAAACTTTTATGATCGGTGAATATCGACAAGTAACGCCATAAAGATAATGACGCCAAATTTTCAAAGCAAACACCACTTTTGCTAGCTCAAGGTCGTGGGTCGGATAATTAATCTCGTAAGGTCTCAATTGTCGTGAAGCATAAGCAATAACCTTCCCATTCTGCATGAGTACACATCCGAGACCCTGTCTGGACGCATCACTATAAACCACAAATCCCTCCGTCCCCTGTGGCAAGGAAAGTACAGGTGCTGACATTAATCGGCTCTTGAGTTCCTCAAAACTCCGTTGACACGCGTCGGACCACGTGTATTTCTTATCCTTCCACAAAAGGTTCGTCAAGGGTTGAGCGATTTTAGAAAATCCCTCCACAAATCGCCGATAATAGCCCGCTAATCCGAGAAAACTTCGGATCTCCTTAACATTCTTCGGAGATAACCAGTCTCGGATAGCCTCCGTCTTCTGAGGGTCGACACGAACTCCGTCCGATGAAATTACATGTCCGAGAAAAGTCACTTCAGACATCCAGAACTCGCATTTGGAAAACTTTCCATAGAGTTGCTCTCGTCTCAACACGTCGAGAACCTGATGAAGATGAATCTCGTGTTCCTCTCGATACGAGAATAAATCAAAATGTCATCGATGAAGACAACAACAAATCGATCCAAAAAGTCGATGAAGACCCGATTCATTAGTTCCATGAATACCGCAGTGCATTAGTTAGTCCGAACGGCATAACTACGAACTCAAAATGACCATAGCGTGTTCAACGCCGTCCTCGCGATATCCGACTCTCGAATCCGCGGTGATGATATCCAGATCTTAAGTCGATCTTGGAAAATACTGAAGCAACCTGAAGTAGATCCAAAAGGACAACGATACGGGGTAAATGAAACTAAATCTTGATCGTCACCCTAATCAAATCACGAGAATCGATACACAAGCGAAAAGAACCATCCTTCTTTTTGACAAACAGCACTGGTGCTCCCCACGGAGACGCACTCGGTCGGATATAACCTTTCTCGAACAATTATTCAAGTTGATTCTTCAACTCCTGCATTTCGGTCGGGGCCATCCGGTACGGTGCCTTCGATATCGGAGACGTACCAGGCTCCAACTCGATCGTGAATTCCACATCTCTCTGTGGAGGTAAACCAGGTAACTCAAATGCGGAAATACATCGGCATATTCTCTCACAACCGGAATATCCGACAACAATACTGATGATTTTTCGGTTTTGGTCATATAGCACTAATAACCAACACATCCCTGACTGAGTAACCGTACTGCTTTCATCAAATTAATGACTTTACCAGAGCAGCCGGGATTACCTCCCTCAAAAACACATTCGACCCCATCGTCTGAAATGATAGTGACCATACGCTTACGGACACTAATGATGGCATCATGACGATCCATCCAGTCAATACCCAAGATGACGTCGTCCCTCGGCAAATCTACTACGATTAGGTCCGCTGGCCATACATGACCATGGCCCAGATCGGACAATTCTGAATCTCACGATTACCGATAATTCGTCTACCATCAGGTAGGCCAATGACATAAGGCTCACAACTAGTAGCACTACCCAGACGTAGTCTACTCAAACATGACTCGGAAATGAATGAATGAGAGGCACTAGTATCAAAAAGGGTACACACAGGTTGAGATAGAATATCGAGTGTACCTGAGATCATTCGGGCCTCGGGATCATCGGTCTTCTTCATCTCATAAATTCGGGGCTTGCCGGCCCCCGAACCGGACGCTCCCGTCTGATAGCTCTTGGCTCCGCCTTTAGCTCCTGTCGTCTTGAGCACGCCGACCGAGTGGCTTTGATTACGCATCGCTGAATGACACAGGGCTTGAGATGACGCCGAGTGGGTTTAGAGTCCCTACGGCAAAACGGGCCCTATGCCCGGCATTCCCACGATTGTGGCACGTGATCAAGCTTTCGGACACTTGGTGCTGAAATGACCCTGTTCCTCACGGTTGAAACAGTGATGGCCGAAGGCCGCTCGTGGCCGAGATTCCGCGGGTTTAGACGTCGTGGGAGGTCGCTCGAAAAAGTAGAGCCCGCACGTGGTTTCTTGAAAGTGGCACGACTCCGTCGACCGATTACGGTTCTTGGACTTCTTGCTAGCAGACGAAGGTTGCCGCTTAGCAATTTCCTTAGCCGTAAGCTCGTAAGTAAGAGCCTTCTCAATGAACTCGGCAGTGGCAGTTATGATTAAATGGCGAAGTCTCATACGGGGTTTCACCTCTTGCTGAAATACTTGATCTTGTCCGCTTCGAGTGAATGATAGATGAGGCGAACGGAAGAAGTTCTGAAATTTTTCGGCGATGGCGAGAACATCATCATCCGCCGAAAGGTCGGGAGTGAGTAATTCCGACAACTTGGCCTCCCTGAGTGGGGCCGGATAGTACCTCTCCATCATGAGAGTCTTGAACTAATCCCAAGTACATGTTCCGTCTGTGGGCTTCAACGATAACCACCATGAATGAGCGCTCTTACCGAGATAGTAAGCCGCAACTGAAACTTTATGCCCTTCAGGGCAATCCACCATAGCAAATAACTTCTCAAAATGCTCAAGCCAATGAACAATATCCGCCGGCTCAGATGAGCCCTCAAAAGTAGGTGGTCGCTGGCGAGAGATATCGCTAATGATATTGCTTACACCCCTCTCTTGCCTCTGAGGTGGCGGCGGAGGAGCCTGCTGATTTTGATTGACGGAGTTATGCATCGTCTCCATCAACTGAGCCATCTGGGTCATTTGGGCCATCATGCCCTGCATAAATGCGAGTGGGTCAACCCGGACACCCTCTGACTGAGCCGTGTCCCGGGTACGACTCCCCGACAGTGAATGATCGCGTCCAGGTGAATGAGTGGCAGCGTCGCTGCTTGATGAATTAGCATTATTCCTGACATTTGCACGAGTATTTGCACGAGTTCTCGGGATTCGGACCGCTCCACGGCCTCGTCCTCCACGTCCTCTGCCAGCCCTTTCCATACTGAAGTGGAAAGTCATATGATGATTATATATCTCTCATGAGTATCACATTATGATTACGTCATTAAATGATGAAAATGAGCATACGCTCTAACACAGTGTTTACATGAACGATTAATCGAGGTGACATGATGTCTGATGAAATTATTGAAATGATTATCTTGAACAAGTTAACAAGATTAATTATATGATCTTCCAGATCAACAACCGAGTAATGAAATGAGTTGAGTGATTAATGAGTTAAAATGACCGTCCTGGTCAAAATGAAAATGATGTTTGAGGATTGTTAACTGATAAATTATGAATGAATGATAATTGCCAGAAATTATACCATGGCGTTAGAAATCTTACAGTTCTTTCGGTCTGATTGGCTCGGCATCTGCACAGGTCACACGTGACGCGAAAGTCCAATGATACTAGTCTGATGACGATGATTTCAAATGAGACATGACTCGGAAGGTAGTATTCAAAACCACGCTCCGATACCAACTCTGTAACACCCCAAACTAGGCGGATATTACAGTGCCGTGGACCCCCGACTGGGACCCACCAGGCGAATGAAAAAGGATGAATTACACAGGGTAAATGTAGTACCGAACCACATTACAACATCAATTACTCCGATTAGGAGTTTCATACAACACACCCAGGATAAAATAGAATACATGTGTATCTTATGTGACGATAAAATACACAACACTGAATGAAACGAGTATTCAAACGGAAAGTCTGCAGCGGAATAAATAAAGGAAACATAAATGACTGAATAAGACTGGGGCCCCCTACTAGTATCACTGGGACTCCTCGCCGTCACCGTGCTCTCCCCGTGCCTTAGCCTTACCATGACCTGAAAAACAGCATCCCCCAACGGGGTCAGTTACACAGAACAACAATCCTCAAGGGTTGAAAATACACAATCATGATATATCTGAAATTATGAATTATCCTGTCGAAACATACACAATCAAACATGCTATATGAATCGACTATCAGTACAGCTCAAAGGAATGGCGCCACACTACGTCCGGGATGGAAATGTGTCCGTGCACAAGCCACCAACAAGTATCGATCGAATACACGTGTGGTCTTGTACCTAATCAGTCTCACGAAGCCATCAACTCGTGTGCACAGTCCAATGTGAGGCCACCAACCAACACACGACTATAATGTGCCCGACATGAAAATCCTACACATACCAACCGGCACGCCAGTATGACCCGGAATGCCACAATATGACAAAAGTGACAACAAAAATGAATAATGACTCACCAAGATTAAATGATGGTGAAATGAATGATAGCTCAATGAAATGATTGGAACCGTCGTTCCTTGTGACTGAGGTGATTAATTGACAATGACAAGTTTTGATACGATTAAGACAATGATGAATGAGTTACGATTATGAATGAACAACAACAAAAGGAATGAATATCCTTTTAACCGAGTAAGAATTAACTTACACAATACCGGTGACAATTATCCTTCCACGAACAACGTCCTAATTAAGATATCGGTCGCTCGAACAACCTTGAATTATACAATATCCAACAACTCGTTCAATATACGAATCAAACACGAATATAACGAACTCAAAACGTCGATACGATTAAACTAAGTTCATTGGGGCATTATATCGAATACGTTGTGGCCAAATTCCGATTGTTTACAATCAAATCTCAATGAACCACTATCAAATCCCCAAGAGGTGTTTCAAACCAATAAACACCTTCCAAATGATCAATAATCCGAAATGAATATCCGAAAACGTGATTATAACGACAATTAATCGAAAACCCCCAATTTCAACTCGATAATCAAAGTGTTCTTGAATAATCATTCGATAATCCAATGAATCCTTATACAAACTCATAATCATATACATATCCCTTCATATAACATGATTAAAACGTCCAAAACATCATATCTCAACACAAAATCGAAGTCCAAAGTGTCGAAGAAATTACCTCTTGAATATCCAATCACTTCGATCCGAAGAACACGAGTTTAATCGAGTATCCAAGCTTCCCAAATGATTGAAGGTGATGAAAAATACACACTCAAATGATAATTTGTTGAAGAAAACTCTCCCTCAAGCCTCTCTCTCTCGTAAAAGGTGGAAAAAACTGGAAGGAATGAGCTGAAATGCTCAAAAAATGAATTTATAGGGGTTGACTACCCTGCCGGACACGGCCCGTGCCGATCGGCACGGTCGTGTCGCTGATTGGCCGACAGTGGCAGCGAGGACTCGACCGTGTCCGGCTGACACGGTCGCGGCACGGAGGGCCTACCGAAGCGGTGACCCGTCCGACGGCGACTTCGGCATGACTCGGCCGTGCGGGCGACACGGTCGGGCGTCTTGGCGACGATTCCGCCTATCCGGAAGGGTTCGACTCGGCCGTGCCAAGCGACACGGTCGAGTCACGTGGCGAATACTTTGGCACTTTCCGGACGAGTACGGCACGGGCCGTGTCGGACGACACGACCGAGTCCGGTCGGCAGTGATCGGCCAAAAGCTGAAAAATGAGCGGGTGAGCGAAAACGACCATAACTCTCTCGTCCGGACTCCGATTGACTCACCGTTTGAACCATTGGAAAGCTAACTCGATGCTCTATAATATTGCAAAGATTTAGAATTTTTAGAGTTACCAAAAATGAATGGTGATCTAACAAAGTCGAACTCATATGAGGAAAGTTGAAACAATGAACAATAACGATACACAACTCGAAGTTTTTCCGAACGGTGAACACGGTGAAATAATATGATTGATGAATGATTATAATTGAGTGAAAATACACTGAGTGACAATTACAGACTGATAATTACTGAATGAAAATGAATGAATTACAACCGGGTATTACAAGGCAGACGCCATACACTGCGGTGGGGGCGAATTTGCTTTAAGGAGATAGAAATTATAGACTCAACATCGCCCATATTCGGATTTATTTCCTTGCATTACTTATATATATATATATATTGTTTGCAGCTTGCCTCACTAACGAATCTGTCTCCTACTTTGTTCTTTTCAGATTTGCAGCTCATGCAGTAGATTCAAAAGCATGGTAAATATTCCAACATGTGGATATTGGTATTCATCCACTTTAGATTACAAACTATAGGATTCAGGAGTTGGATTCAATCGGGCTTGTTATAGAATTAAGGTTGTGAGCCACTCAATCAAACTAATTGCGAGCCTAGATTTATATATTTTTTTTGAGCAGCCAACAAAGTAGATTAAATTGCACAAAGCAAAAACTCGGAGTACAAGGGGTACTCCCACCGTAGATTTATATTTTAATAGGAACTTAAAACCTTAACCAAACATGCACCTAGTGTAACTAGCAAAAAAAATGGTTGTGTATGTGCACCATCAGACTTTACCTACATCCGCATATAAGAGAGAGTGATTAAAGTAAGTGATTGAATGTGATAGATTGATAAGCTGTGAATACTTATTGTAACTCTATGATGTAGATTAAAATGTGACTGATACCTACATCAGCATGATGAAAATTAAATAATGTCATAATATTAATAAATGTAAAGCTTTAAAAAAATATCTTTAAATGGGACGAAAGTACTAGACTACTAGTAAATATTACTTCTTCTATTTTATATCAAATGTCTTTTATATTATTAAGTTAGAACTTTGATGTGATGATCCCAGTCCAAGAGTCAGGGCCGGCCCATATAGTGGCCAAGAAGGGCGGTGGCCCAGGGCATCACAGCCCAATAGGGCATCAACGCCCATAGTCCTCTTACCCGTTACTAGGTTCATTTTTTTAAAAAAAAAAATTTGTTTTACTGTTTTACACTTTTACTTACACGACTATCATCTGACCGACGTTTCTCCTTCTCATTTCGATCAGACTCACGCAGTCATTCACACTGACCTCTCGTCCTCTCGGCTCTCTTCACTCTTCTCAACATCAACGGTCAAGTGTCGACCATCCACTTCACGACGCCAGCGATGATTTGCTGCATGTCTGCAGCTGTCTGAGGGCAATAGGACAGTGAAGGGAACACTGGAACAGATTCAGTTGGGCGGGGTTTTCACATTTTCTGTTTCGATTGAGCCATTGAGGGGAACTAAGGGCAATAAGTAGGGCACTCGATTTGGCGATTTTCATCTGATTTTTACTCCAAGTCCTTCAATCCAGGTGTTTTCTTTCTAGTTATCACATCTATTTTTTTTTTCTAATCTAGTAATCTGTTATTTACTTGTCTATTTAATATATAATCTGAATATTTCTTGTTTGGCACAATTTGCATATTTGTGTAATCTGTGAATGTGATCTGCCCTATATGGTGTTGGGCTAGATTTGTATATTTGATTATTTGGTGTTGGTTTATTTCACTTATTTGCATATTTGATCTTGTTTTCATAAACCTTGATCTTGATTGCTTTGTATTTGCTTATTTGGTATTTAGTAATTGCCTAAATGGTTAAATATGTTTCCTAGATCACAATCGTCTAGTGCTCAAAATAGAAAAATAAAGAAAAAACAACAAGAAATTGCACAATATTTACGTAGATCGTTAAAAAAAAATTTGTTAGGCAAGAAAAACCCATTGAATGTAACACCCCCAAATCCCATTGGGTCATTACAGTTCCATGGACCCCACACCAGGAGATCCACCAGGCGAATACGATCAAAATACAACAAACTGACCAAAAGAGAGAATCACAGTCCCTACTATGATATCAAACATAATATTCCGATATGGAATTTCAACGACAAAAGTGGGCCTACCTGGCCAAAATAAGAATACAATAAAATCCACGAGCCTTGCTCGGATAATATAAAATGACAACAACTGAACAGACTGGAGTACTCCAAACTGTCTGACCGATATAGACACCAAAATAACTCGGACTAGTATCGCTCGAATGCCTCGTCGTCATCGTCATGCCCCTGTGTCTCAACTTTCTCCTCGCAAGCACCTAAAATATGTAAACATGTTCCGCCCCCATGGGGTCATTCATCCAGATAATGAATATCTAATACATGTACAACATGTGCATCCAAAGGCAGAATAAAATGGTACAACAATGGTAATACGAGATGCTCACAAATCAATGTAAGAATCGAGCATTCGTGAAATACTAAGCCCACGGCATATGATCGGTACCTGCTCAACAGTTTAGAATACAAGTGCCCAACGACGAATCATCAATATAGAACACAACAATGCATTACCCGAAGGTAAACCAAGCCAACGTTGAAATAGATACGAATCATAATGCTCGAAGGCTCAAACGGAAATACCAAAACATCATAATGGCCTGAAAGTCACTCAGCCGAAACTATCAATCTTCACAATGGCCCGAAGCCAAACAGCACGAAGATATATCATTTGAGGGTCGAAGCCACGACACGAAGCCGTATCACAATGAGGGTCGAAGCCACGGCACGAAGCCGTATCACAATGAGATCATCCAATGACCGTGACCTGATGAATTGCAGGTGCTGGGAAACCAACCGCGAAGGTTCAAGCCCCAGACTTACCCATAATGAGATCATCAACATGACTGTGACCTACTGAATTGTAGGTGTTGGGAAACCAACCGCGAAGGTTCAAGCCCCAAACTTACCCATAATGAGATCATCAACATGACCGTGACCTACTAAGTTGTAGGTGTTGGGAAACCAACCGCGAAGGTTCAAGCCCCAAACTTACCCATAATGAGATCATCAACATGACCGTGACCTACTGAATTGTAGGTGTTGGGAAACCAACCGCAAAGGTTCAATCCCCAAACTTACCCATCGAGCAATAGCCGAGACTAGCCTCCAAAACACAATTAATCACAAACGGCAACGATCCCAAGATTACCGTATTCACAAGAATAATAGTGTGCTGCCTTGAGTCGGCCAACACGATAACAATAACTCATGGATGGGCACCGTCCTCGGCAGTCCCAATTCAAGTACCTCGACTGCCTTGGGAATGGCTAATCGATCACAACAACATCAACGGATGGGATCCATCCTCGACAGTCCCAATTCAATACCTCAATTATCTTAGAACGACCAATCGATAACAACGATACAAAGGATGGGAAATGTCTTCGACGGTCCCAATTCAATACATCGATTACCTTAGAATGGTCAATCGAAAACAACGATACAACAGATGGGAATTATCCTCGATAATCCCAATTCAATACGTCGATTACCTTAGAACGGTCAATCGATAACAACGACACAACGGATGGGAATCATCTTTAATAATCCCAATTCAATACGTCGATTACCTTAGAACGGTCAATCGATAACAACGACACAACGGATGGAAATCATCTTCGATAATCTCAATTCAATACGTCGATTACCTTAGAACGGTCAATCGATAAACAATGATATAGCGAATGGGAATTACCCTCGATAATCCCAATTCAATACCTCGATTGCCTTAGAATGGCCAATTGATAACAACGAAACAATTATAATAGATGTCCCGATGCCTTTAATCGGTTACCGACAACGGGGATGATAATCAAACACGTTAATGCCTTCACTCGGCCAATCACAGCATCAATAGAAAAATACCAATATCAATAACAATGATCATAACAATGTCTTAAACCGACATCAATATTAACAACAATAACCGACACATCAATACCGCAAACCGGCTATCGACAATAACATCAACAACGAGTATCTCAAAGCCCTGAACGGCTTTTATCGGACAACAACAACATTTGGCATAATTTGCCGAAGGGTATCGTATCAAACAATCCCCTGATATAAACAAAATCACAGAGAGACCAAGTCTCGAAATGATACAACACATTCATACACATACATGATAACATTAATCTCATTGACTAGTACAAGTATAAAACTTGCCTCAAACCGAAGGCGAAAAAGTCTTTCCACGATCAACGTCCTCCCATGAAACGACGAACGGCGCCTTCCGACGATAACAAACACTTGTACAACCTTGAATGAAATATAATTCATTCAACAACACAAAATCAATAGAAAACAACACCAAGGACAACCCAATTCGATCACGAATTGATTGAACTCCACAAACGAATACCATAGCTCTCAACTATGAATTCTAACTTCCTCCACTCCTCCTCAATGATCAAATAACATGATCATCATGTTCTTAACACTTGTGAAAATAATTCAACAAGAATCACTTAAGAACAACATTATACCAATCATCCCAAAATGATAATCTCACCAATATTAACATTATCACCTCAAAAACACCACCAATACAACAAACATGATATCTACATGATAATTAATCACCAATTCATCATGAATTCGGATTAATCAACATGATTAAATCAACCATTCCAAGATTATGATAATCATTATATAATTCATCATAATCCCTTACTAAAATGGTTAAAATCTCCCCAAGAAACACAGCAACAACATCAATTATGAACCAGCGTCCTAGTCCCCTCACCAGAAGAAACTGAAGGGTTCTTCCGAGCAAGCTCCTTGATCAAAAGCTCTGCCCCAAGAGCCTTCTCGGTGAATTCACAAAGTGAGTTACAATTATGATTAAACAACGGCAACTGCGGGTTCGGCCTCTTGCTAAAATACTTGACCTTATCCACCTCAGTACGGATAACAGACGAAGCAAACTGAAGAAGTCCCTGAAACTTCTCAGCAATGACAATAACACCATCGTCCTTGATGGATTCGGGGTTCAAAACCTCCGACAACTTGGCTTCACGAAGTGGAGCCGGATAATACCTCTCTAACATGAGAGTCTTGAACTCGCTTCAAACACAATCACGATCGGTGGGCTTCACAGAAAGTTGATAACACTCATTTTTACACATATTTTTGCAAAGATTTTCCGGGTTTTAAGATCCTAAAATATGTAGAATTGTGTCGTTTATGCTCATATTATGTTTATTGGACTCGATCACGCTTGGGTACATTTTATTGATTTTATAGGTACTTTATGGACATTAATCAAGCAAGAACGAAGTCTCAAACCCCAATACATATCAAGCAATGCGGAAATGAGAGATCGAGCCTAAAAAGAAGTCAAAACGGAGTCAAAACGGACCAACATGGGCTCGGCCGTGTCATTTGACACGAGCCGTGTCAATAGCTTGGTCGTGCCATATTGACATGGTCGGATTTCACGTCCAGGCGATTGTGTCATTTTTAGAGGAGTATGACACGGGCCGTGTCATTTGACATGACCGTGTCACTTGCTCGGTCGTGTCAGCTGACACAGTCGAGTTCCCTGTCCAGCAACCATTGATGTTTCTAGAGCACTATGACACGGGCCGTGTCACTTTTCGATGGAAAATCACCTTTTGACATTTTTGCAAGATTTGAGCATGGAAAATGGTATTTTTGGCCTTATAAAAAAGGATCTTGGGCTAGACTTGGAGGGAGGTTGATTTTGAGAGAGGACTGGAGAGATTAGAGAGAGAAAAAAACACAAGATTGGGAACTTTTTCATCCAAAAAGAAGGAAATTTGAAGGGAATTCTTGAAGAACACTTCAAGAACATTTGAAGGCTTCAACCGGGATCAATCAAGACACCATCCGAGTTTTATCTTCTTCCTATCTTTTATTCATTTTGTTTTTTTATTTAGCATGAACATGATGAACATGATAATTATTAATCTTTCTTTCATTACCATGTCCGGCTAAATTCGTGAGATTTCGGACATGGGAGTACGTTGATTTGCTATGGTTTTAAGGGATTGATGATTATATACATCTAGTGTGATTTCCTTAACAAATACTTCGTTTTGATTCATGTTTAGACACTTGATCAATGTTTTTACATGTTAAACTTAATTGCTCATAATTCGAGAGAAGAGGGCATTAATAGGTTTCGAATATTTGACGTAGTAAATTACGAGATTGAGAAATAAGTGATTGTATAATTGTTTGATTTTGTAAGAATATGAACGGACAATTTTCCATATTAACAAACATCTCATTTTTTTCGTAGGACGAGTGATATGAATACAATAAAAAAATTATTCTAGTCGTCGTCTCATCTAAAAAGCATATTCTAAAAATATAATTTTATTTTAATGAAATAGATTCATTTCTACCTTTTTACTTCTCATGCCCTTATGTGATTGTATGTGATCCGAAATTTATTCCCAATTAATAAATAAAGATATAATTGCAAAAATAATAATAAATAACTTATTTCTGTTTCGGGAAATTCTTCCCGTATTGGTGTCTTACCTAATACTGATTGTAGGGGGATAGAGTTATGGAAGGTTCTAGACTCTTCCATAAGTAGTAGGATCCTGTTAGATGTCTTACCTTAACTAGGAATCCTATGTATGGAAGGAATCACTTTGTAATGCCTATATAAAGGCCCCTCTATTAATTGTTATCAATACAATTGATTTGCTGTCTTTTACTTTCTCCTCAAACACGTTATTAGCACGTAGATCGAACGAAAAAAATCGCGCCGCCGCCGCCACTTGACTGCCGCCACGCTGGGCCGCCGATCGTCCAGCTTGTCGCGCCGCCATCGCCCATCGCCGCTACCCAACCACTGCGCCCACCGCCGCCGCTGGCTGCCGCCACCGCGCCGCCGACACTGCCGCCGTCTTGCTGTAACACCCCCAAACCATTCGGGAATATTACAGCGCCGTAGACCCTCTCCGTGAGGATCTACCAGGCTAAATACAGAAAACACATTAACACTATACATGCCGATATGGCTAAATAACGAACCATTAGACCGATTTGGTCTTTTACCACAACATACACATCAACCATACATTACTCTTTCTCGCAGCTCACGCCCACGCAGGGGCTAACATAAATCAACATTCCCGTAAAATGGAAATAATAGACACAATGGAAAGACAAAACAACAAGACATCGCCAAAATACTCAACACCGGTCTTCATGTGATTAGTATCGTCGTCTTCCATCATCCTTCATAACGATCCTGCGAATTGCTCCCCAGCAACCTGCAAATACCTGGACGCAATACAGACATCCACCCCCCGAATACTCGGGGGTTAGTAAAACTCCATTGTTTTGCTAGTGCAAGTATAAATACAAAGACAAGCCATACATATCATACTCCAAGAACATAGAAATCATGAATGTACTTCCCGAGATAATTCACTTGATCAAAACAATTTAGATTACGAAAGATAAGAATATAACCATTTTACAATTTACAAAACATTTTACGATCTCGGAGTTTTTGAAAACGTTTGGGGTTTAAGAATTTTCAAGCCTTTCGAAATGCTTAGGGACATAGCCCAACAATCGTTTATTTCAAAATACAATTCCGATAGCAGATAACAGGGTCCACGACCCAATCATAACATTCCAATTACAACACAGGGGTCCACGACCCGAATCATCCACATCACATACTCGCAAGAATAACCCGGCGGAAACTACACCGTGTCAAACATTACCATGACAACAATCTCACTGAACATACCACAGAGCTACAATGCACAGAGCAACCACAGGACTCACGTACCCTTACCAAATTATCACAGTCAAGGGACAAATCACACACAACACATTTATCGATGCCATTCCAGCCAAGTACGATACCATTTGGACTGCCATTCTAATCAAACGAAATATGCGCCAAAAATCACAATTCTCCAACAAAACATTTCAAAGTTAACCGTTGGTACGAGACTCACGGCCTCCGTACCCCGCAGAGCCCCGTCGGACATCCCTGGGTGGTTAACCACAGTTCGTGATACGCACACTCACGGCAATACGTATCCCTAGAGGTCCCGTCAGACCATCCCTAGGTGAACATACACATATCATCCACAACGCCACGGGAAGTCATAATTCGAATACTAGAATATGCATACAAATGCTAGGTACTTCGTTAGAATGGCCACTTTAACTGACATATACTCACAATTTATGTCACACCACAACAAACAAGTACCAATGCCAAACAACACAAAGTGTCTCAACCTCCTTACGAAGGAGTAACAGCTAATATCACACGTCACATATTCACCGTATAATTACACATCTCAATACACAATCATCGGCAAATAATTACGGTCTACTAAATTCACTAAATATGTTTAACATCTTCCAATATACGAAACTAACGCACATATTCGAAAGAACATTAATCCTCAAGCATACGAGTTATCTTTTGAGAGACAACAATTATCGAGAACATACCGATCTTTTTAAAAGTTCATTAAAACATTCGGATTGCACATAAAATCATTTATCAATGATTCCGTCTACGAAACATGAAAAGTATGGGCAAGATACTTGCCTCGATAGTCGGCACCCGAATATTCCTACGAATACGGCACAACCCGGAAAACCCCGAACACCTACAATCCTCCGTGAAATCCAACGGAAACACGGTTATTATGAGGATAACAATTGAAAACAAAGGAAAACACGGTCAAGAATCGAAGGGAACCCCTTTGAGACATTTAATCGGATACTAAATGTTCAAGGTTCCTTAGAAAACCAAAAATCCCGATTGGATTCCAACGAACTCGAAATACGGATGTACAATCCGTAGAACACGTCCAAAACAACGTTTATACAATAACTAATTGATTAGAAACGGATTGGAATCGAAATCAAAAGGAAAATCCCTAAAATCTTCAAAAACAAGGGTTCAAGCCAAAATACCTCGATTTGGACGAAGAACACGGATTAGATGATGATATAATCAACACAAGCCTTCCAAAAATGATGTTCCATGATGTTCCCGATCAAAAACCCTCAAATTCCGTCGAAGGGTCGCGAAAAACGAAGGAAAAATGGAAAATGGCCGAGAGACCCACGTCCAGGCCTTTAAATAGCCGACCCTGGCCGATCACTTACGGCCGTAACCGGCCGGGCCTTACGGCCGTAACTCGGCACTTACGCCGCATTCGGCAGGTTCTTACGGCCAGACGGCATTCGTCGGAAGTTGCACGGCACCTTACGGCCAGAATTTCACTTACGGCCAGAAGTAAAGATTCGTCCTAAGTTGCACGCACCTTACGGCCAGAACTCGGCCCTTACGGCCAGAACCGCATTCGTCGTGCCATTCCCGCCGATCACTTACGGCCGTAACCGGCACATTACGGCCAGAACTCGCCAAAGCAAGACTGGCCGGCTGCCTCGGCCGTGGCTACTCCGACGGCCCCGACGACCCAAACCCGAACTCGAATAAAAACCGAGATACGGTTACGAATTACTCGCAAAGACGAATCCAAGCGCTAAGAGAACACATGATTCGACCACCCAAGTGTCGACTGACGACGGAAGTAATTACCCCAAACTTTGGGAAATTACAAAAATGGCCCAAAACGCCCGGAAATCACGATACGTGATCGAAACACCGAACCAAAGCTCGCAACATGAATAATAACATTAAATGAGCTTACGAGAAACTCGAAACAACAGTTTCGGACGAGATTCGCAAGAATCGAGCTCAAGTGCGGAAAAGTCGCTAAAAAGCTCGGAACTCAACAAAACGATACCGAAACGAACTCGGATGACAAAAAGTGCAGAATTAATCATTCTCGGAATGACGAAACGGTCATGAGCGAGTCGTCAAAACGGACTTCCGCCGAAAAAAGAAAATTACCGAAATTCGAAATTGCGGATATTACATTGCCACCGCCGCCCAGTGCCACCGCCCAGCCGCCTTAACCGGCCAAAGACCACCACCGCTACCCGCCCACCGCGCTACCTACTGCCGCGATCCAGTCAAATAGGAACATCACTCGGATCGCCGCCGACCGTCGTCAACCGCCGCCGCCGCTGACCGCCGCCGGCCAGCTCCAACCCAGCCAAGTCCGACCCGGTTCTGACTCTCGGACCAAAACCCGAACATCAACTTATCTTCGGAAGCCGCCAAAATTGTGCCTCCGGTGTCACGTCGTCGCATCAAGTACCAACCGGTAGATCGAAGCACACCACAAATTCAGCACGTGCCTAATTTTATAATCGAGGTAATTATCTGACTTGTCCCTATTTCAATTATCTCATTTTGGGAATTTTTCTTTTGGGGACACGGGTCTTTGGGTTCTTTATCTCCCACGCTACTTTGCGGTGGATGAGACCGCGAGAGAAGTCGATATCTCTGCGTGTCGAAGAAAACTGTGTGACGGTCCTGGGGGAGTCACGGAATTGTTGAAAGTCGATACTTGTGGTTGTTGCATACACCACGTATCTGGGTGCGATCTGATATCGCCGTTTTTTGTCGACTTTACTAAACAACAATTAAGGGAAGTAAATCGAGTAACGGTTATGTTACACGCTTTTAAAAGCATCGATTGTGACCGTTTACATTGTCACTGAAAATCCAACAAGACTAACTTCCTCTTGTTTATATCTTGTAGATGGCACAAAGCTCCAATGTTCATCCGGAGTTTGACATCCTTGACCATGCTGGTAAGGAGTACCATAGGTGGGTCTCAGACGTTCGTTTGGCGTTCGTCGGTAAGAGATTTACCACCACCATCTTTCCCTCTAACGAGCCAACTGCTCAAGAACCGAGCGAGGAAACCAAGGCTAATGCACTGATGTACTTGCGTAGACATATACATCCGTTGTTGAAAAAGTGTTATATGAATTTGCAAACCCCCAAAGAACTATGGGATACACTCGAACAACGATTTAATAATGTGCATGATTAGCGCTTCCCCGAATTGCAACTTCAGTGGGAGCAAATTCAATTTTTGGATTATGCGAATGTGGAGGCCTATAACCAAGCCATCCTTGATCTTCGCGCTGATCTTGGTTTTTGTGGTGTCAAGAAGTCTGATCAAGATTTGATCGAGAAGACTCTTAACACGTTTCCCGTGGGAGCAAGTGTGATTGCTCATCAGCTGTGCGTTGCCTATGAGGAAGGGAGAACTAAAAATTTTAGTGACCTTATCTCCCACCTCGCGAAAAAAAGAAAGGCATCATGAGATTATTCTCAATAGCAATGCGCGCCCAGCTGGTACGAAGCCGATTCCGGAAGTGAATCAGGCTACCCACAGGAAGGCACCACAACAAAATAGAAAAGGCAACGCTACTCAGCTTTTGCAAGCACCACGGGTGCATGACTCGAGCAAGCGAGGGAAAAGACGAGGTCGTCGTTCCAATGTGTGGAAGAGGCAAGGTGGCTCGGCCACGGGACCTAGTGGAACCCAACCACGTGGACCGCCTCCTGCCGCCGGGAATGGAACCACTCCAAAAGAAGGCCGGAATTGCTATACTTGCGGATCGAAGAAGCATACTTACCGCAATTGCAAGGCGCCAAAGAACATCCAAGCTTACTACAAGCACTATAAACAGCACTTGACTCAAGAGTAAAATTACATAGAGGAAGATAATGAGAATACGGAGGTGAACCATACTGAGATCCAGACTGAGATCCCTCCTCTCACCATTGCGGACAAAGACCAATATATGGATGTTGCCGACTTTGACTAGATCATTGTAGTTTGACTAGTTTTACGCTTTGGTTATGTTTTATCTTGTTTCTAGTTTCCGAGAACTACTTTAGATTTTCTATGAATGTAATAAAGTTGGCCATGATGAATAAAATTCTTTTAATTGCTGTGATTGTGCAAAAACGAATTTTATTTTTTCCTTCGAAAGTATGTTTGGTTTATCACAAAATAATTGCTAGCAATGAATTGCTTGGTTAAAAATTGATACATTGGTGGATTTCATCAAAACTTTTGATCAAGACTAGGCGCATCATCCTTGGTATTTGTTTATGCTTTGAAAGTTCAAACGGAATCAGTGGTTTTTAAACAGCCTTAGCTGTACCGACATTCCTACTTTCTCTGCAAGTCTACCAAGTTGGAGTTACCGAAAGGATCATTAGCCGAGATATAAATCGAACACCAAGATGCGTTTTGAAATATTTAAACGCTCCCATGGCCATATTTCCATAGTATTGTATCAACAATAATGCCTTTGAAAAAGGCTTCAACCTTGCTCTATCACTCAACAATAGGGAAATACCAAAATAGCAACTTGAAACGAGCACTGAGATCTAAGTTTAAAGATCCAGAAAGTGTACGAATGGACATAAAGATACGGAAGTCTAGTTTCCAGAACAACTGACCGTTCGTCCATAGCCTTCTTAACGAAGAAGTTATTGCTGTTTTAGTGAACAAATGTCAAGCTGCGCGGAAATTATTTCCAGCGATTGTGCTAACTTTGATCCTAACCGACTTGGTCGAATTTCCCCAAACTCGAAGTTAATGAGTTTTCACTATGTCTTTAATCACAAGACTAATCGAGTTTCATGACTTATTGTAGATGTCTCGTGGCGAAATTGAGTGCCTTGCTGATAGTGGAACAACCCACATTATTCTTCGGAATAGGCAATTATTCAAGGATATTGTGCCATACATATCCTCAGTGACAACAATGATTGGTTCCTCCCAAGTAATTCAAGGGAGGGGACCTGCTCATTTCTTGCTACCTAATGGTACGCATATTAATGTCACAAATGCTCTCTATGCCCCAAGAGCAAACCGAACCTTGCTAAGTTTTAGGGACATCCGTGCCAACGGTTATCACCTTGATACACATTGTGAGAATGGAACAAAATTTTTGTTTGTTACTCTGGCAGAATGCGGAAGACGCCACGTTCTCGAGAAACTAATGAGTCTAAGTAGTGGTTTATATAGACTGCAATAAGGGTTATTGAATCCTATGCTGTGAGTCACGAACTGTGTGATTCCGAAGCATACCAACTATGGCATGACCGACTCGGTCACCCTAGACGCGACATGATGATTCGCATTTTGAAAAACTCACATGGTCATCCGTTTTTCAAGTCCAGAAAATGATTGGAAGCACCACTCGATATCGGCATTGATGTGAGTGAGCTTGATACCGTATCACCGGGACTAAAGATCGCACGCCCTGATAAGGTTGACGGTGCATCTCTTGTAAATCCCGAGGCTTCTGTGGCAATTTCTAATGCCCATAAATCGTTTTGCAAAGCCTATTCACTAGCAAAGTTGATACCTTCGCCGTCCTTTGCTAAAGACTCAACACAAAACATTCGCTTCTTACAAAGAATTCAAGGGGACATATGTGGACCTATTCAGCCAGAGTGCGGACCATTCAGATATTTTATGGTTCTGGTTAATGCATCGACGCGATGGTCACACGTCGCTCTGCTATCCACGAGAAATGCTGCATTTGCTAAACTTCTAGCACAAATCATCAAGTTATGGGCTAACCACCCCGACTTTCCAATCTCGTCATTAAGATTGGACAATGCTGGAGAGTTTACGTCAAAGTCTTTTGACGACTATTGCATGTCGATTGGGATTGAAGTTGAACATCCCGTCCCCCATGTTCATTCGCAGAATGGCCTTTCCGAGGCTATGATTAAGCGATTCTGACTTATCGCCCGAGCATTGGTATTGCGCACCAACTTGCCGATTTACGCTGGGGTTATGCAATTTTGCATGCGGCTATACTTATTCGCTTTCGACCCACCGCCAATCAACCATTTAGTGCGTACGGTTGGTAGCTCGGATATGAGCTCGATATTTCACACTTACGCATTTTTGGTTGTGCGATCTATGTGCCAATTACGCCCACAGCTGCATACTAAAATGGGTCAAAGAAAGACGATTAGGTATATATGTTGGCTATGAATCGCCTAAAATTGTCCGCTATTTAGAACCTTTGACAGGAGATCTGTTTACTGCAAGATTTGCAGATTGTCACTTTGATGAGACAAACTTCCCGTCGTTAGGGGGAGAGAGGAATCGAACGATTCTAGTTGAACGCCAGGAAATTGTCTGGTGTGCTCCCTCCTTGCCTCATCAAGATCCCCGCACAGCTCAATCCGAGCTAGAAGTGCAACGTATTCTCAGTCTTCAGAAAGTTGCGGATTCGATGCCCGGCAACTTTATTGACACTGCGAAAGTGACAAGATCTACCATTCCCGCTGCGAATGTTCCTGCAAGGTTAGAAGTCCCAGTTATAGGGCAAGGTTCAGCCACCCAAAGGAATGATGCCCCCGGCGTCAACCTTAGTGGTGGGACGGCTGCTTCGGCCGCTCTTATTCCTGCTCGAAAGAGGGGGAGGCTAGTGGGTAGAAAGGATACCGAACCTCGAAAGAAAAGAGGAACGGAGGCACAAAATCCTCTCATCATCGACAGAGTGACTCCATCACACGAGATTATCTCTGACTACGGATATGTCCTCGAATCAACAATGGAACAATCGACGGACGCATCGGAAACTTTGTTGATGTCAGAGATTAAAGAAATCTCGATGCAATGTACGAGTGAATACGTACTATTGGACAGGTCGTCCACGCTAGTCGATGATGCTTTTGCCTACTCCGTCGCTCAAGAAATTATTGAAGACGACGACGCTGAGCCGCGCTCGGTTGCTGAATGTCAACAACGAGCCGATTGGCCGAAATAGAAAGATGCAATACAGGTTGAACTACACTCAATGGCTAAACGTGAGGTATTTGGCCGTATCGAGCCAATACCTGTGGGCGTTAAACCAGTTGGACATAAGTGGGTCTTTGTTCGTAAACACAATGATAAGGATGAGGTCATGCGTTACAAAGCGAGACTAGTTGTCCAAGACTTCTCGCAGCGCCCTGGCATTGACTACGAGGAGACGTATTCTCCCGTTATGGACATCATCACTTTCCGCTACTTAGTCAGTTTAGTAGTGTCCGAAAAACTGAACATGCAGCTTATGGATGTGGTTACAGCATATCTTTATGGGGATCTAGATACGGATATTTATATGAAAGTCCCCGAAGGGATTTCATTGCCCAAATCAAGTAGCTCTAAGCCACGGAGCGCTTATGCTGTGAAATTACGTCGTTCACTGTATTGTTGAAACAATCCGGAAGGATGTGGTACAACCGCCTACGTGAATACTTGGTTGGGAAGGGATACGAGAACAGTGACATATGTCCATGCATCTTCGTGAAAAGAACAGATACAGGATTCATGATTGTAGTCGTGTATGTAGATGACATGAACGTTATCGGTACCATAGATGAGGTCAATGAAACGGCCCGCTACCTTAAATCCGAATTCGAGATGAAAGACCTCGGGAGGACTCGATTCTGCTTGGGCTTAGAGCTAGAACATCGAGATGATGGCATACTCATTCATCAGTCTGCTTATGTCCACAAAATGCTTAGGCGATTTAGTATGGACAAGGCATATCCTCTTGCTACCCCCATGATTGGTCGAAGTCTGGAAATGAACAAGGATCCATTTCGTCCCAAAGAGGAGGATGAAGAGGTCCTTGGAGCAGAAACACCGTACCTTAGCGCAATCGATACGTTGTTGTATCTGGCTCAATGTACTCGTCCAGACATCACATTCTCTGTAAATCTGTTAGAGAGATTTAGCTACGCTCCCACGATAAGGCATTGGAATGGAGTAAAACACATCTTTCGATACTTGAAAGGCTCCAGTGATTAGATTGTTCTTTCCCTACGCAAGAGAGAGCGATATTCCGAAAGGAACTGTTGAGGTTAAGACGATGCATACCGACCGTCGATCTTCCTCTGATATTGCAGCTAAGCATGGTAGCTTGACTACCAGAAGTGCTAATGCGAGCAAGCTTACGCCTTATGCAGAGAATCCTAACGACACGTTAGTTGGATTTGCTGATGCCGGTTATCTCTCTGGCCCGCATAAAGGACGTTCCCAAACTGGTTATGTATTCACCATTGGGAATACGGCAATATCTTGGCGATCTACCAAGCAGACCCTGATTGCTACTTCCTCAAACCATGCAGAGATAATTGCATTGCACGAATCCGTAAGGGAGTGCATTTGGCTCCGGTCAGTCATATACCATATATGAGGAATGTGTGGATTAGATCCCACTACACCAACCCCTACTTGCATCTTTGAGGACAATGCGGCATGCATTGAGCAGATGAAGTTAGGTTTCATAAAGGGTGACAATACCAAGCATATTGCGCCGAAGTTCTTTTATAATCAGCAGCAGCAGAAATTGCTGAATATCGAAGTGAAACAAGTGAGTTCCGATGAGAATATCGCAGACTTGTTCACTAAGTCTCTGCCGAAATCTACATTTGAGAAACATGTGAGAAGCCTCGACATGTGTCGATTATCCGAGCTCAACTAATGATAGCTCGACGGAATGAGTTGTCTTGTATACCTCATGGGGAGTATACTTCACATGATTCTGTCATTTGTAGTTGGTGCGTTGTGCTCTTTTTCCTCACTAAAGTCTTTGTTTTTCCCACGGGTTTTTATTTGACTTGGAAAGGTTTAAATACGGATCTATCGGCGTAATTTAGGTAAATTTTCATAATTATCTTTCATAGATAATTTATGATCAAAATTCATCCTAAAAAATAAAAATAAAAAGGAATTTATGAAACAGACTAAGTAATAAGATGTGGCCTTTTCTCTACATGTGATGTTTTTAAGAAGAATTTCAGTAGCTGGAATAACGGTATTTTGGGTTAGAAGCTGACGTAGATGAATTTGTAAATTGGGGCATGAACATTTAATATCAAATGAATTGTCTGCATGTCCCCTGTTTTTTATTTTATTTTTTTGGTTATATGTAGCTGGAGGTTGATCGAGATTGCGATGTTCATTAAATAAAATGGTCCGATTTTATTCGATTCGAAGACGTGTTTTCAATACGAGCACACGAACATGCTCGTAACTTCTCATACATATCATCAAACGTACCCGACAAAAGAAGTTTGATTGGTTCTCCGAATCGGACCACTTGAAGGTAGATGTTATACTCAATGTATGTGCATTAACAAGACCATGTTCTCTTCCTCTTATTCTTTTGATGAATTAACAAAACTGATTTTGATTGATTGAAACTGATTTTTACTGAATTAAAATAATTTTTAATGGTTCCAATTGACTTTCACAGATGAAAAGTGACTTTTACTGATTTACAGTGTAATTTATTATATAAAGTTATTGATGTCTATGGACGAACTACAACTAAATTTTACTGATTGAAACTGAATTTTGCTGATTAGAAGTGATTTCTACTGAAAATTATTCTCCTAAGTTGAGAAACATTGCCTAAATTCCCTTTATTTTATGCACTTTTTCACCCGAGAAGATTCTCTGCACCACAATATGTACCACCTATTTTTTTCACCATTGTAGATGGCACCCCATTTTACACTAGAGTTTTGCACTAGTAGGTAAGGTTTGGGTATATAAAATTAGTATAGAAGATCCATAACATGTTATCACAATCTCTTAACACCAATTTTAAAAGACAAGACTAGCGACCAACATTACAAATACCCATTAGGGATGGGATCCCCTGCAGTGCACAACTGCTGTGCGTTGGATGGAACACGCACACACACACCCGTGCGGGTGTGTGTGATCGGATGGCTGGCAATGCACAGCATGGTGCAGCCACTGCAGAGGATGCCCCCTCTACCCATTATCCTTGTAATTATGTAATAATATTAATTTCAATATTGCTAATGCACAACACAATGATGATTTGGTGAGAAATCGGTGAAAAGAAACTTAAGAAGCGACTCGGACAAAAAGAAACGAAGTGACTTGCACAAATTTTTGGTGTTGATATTCTCAGACCGGTCGAACAATATATGAAAATGTCTCTTCTGCACGTCAAGTATGGAGGGTTCGATTATATATGGAGGTAAACCTTTACTTACTTCATATGAGAATTCCCGCCGGCCGGAGGGGTCGGGGAACCGGAACCCCTAGTCCTCCGCCATTGGATGAGGGCAGAATAGTCATTTCACAACATCTTTAAGCACATGCTCACATTATCTTATTAGTGAAGAAAATAATGCAGGAGACCATATATGAGAACTTAGGCTGCAGATTAACTACGAACTACAAACAATAAGGACAACAATAATGCAAGATTAACGAGCAAGATACATATAAACTTGAAATCATTCATAAAAAATAGGAAGTAAAACATATCATTAATTAGTACGATAAAGCAATAAAACTAGGCTCAACTTATACTACTACATAATGAAGCTGAACATTTGAGAAGAAACTTTCCTTGTTGTGCTTTTTTTTTTTTAACTACAATGCATCTAAAATTAAAAGTTTCTGGATAATCTAACCCTCAATCCGTGTTTCGCCTTGAGCATGATCGCCTCACGTGGCGAAACCGGATGGCTTTCCACTACTCGAACATGAAAATGATGTACGACAACCGCGGCCACCATTTTCATCTCAATGAAGGACATTTTCTTACCGGGGCAGCTTCTTGGCCCCACATTAAATGCCGGGAATTTGAAAGACGGTTCGTGTTTGATCCCTCCTCCGGGAAGTATCCACCTCTCGGGCTTAAACTCCATGCAATCCTTACCCCAAACACTCTCCATTCGGCCAGTCGAATAAACGGAAACAATAATCCTCGTGCCCGAACGGACGTGATGTCCGCTCGGAAGGATATCGTGTTCGGTCGGGGTTTTTATCTCGAGGGCAATTGGCGGAAACAACCTTAGAGTCTCACACAAAGCCGCATGGAGATATATAAGCTTGTCGCACTCTTCCACTTTGAAGAACCTCCATTGATCGCCTTTCTTTATATCCAATACGGTCTCGATTTCTTCTCGGATCTTGGTTTCGACTTGCGGATTTGCCGATAATAGCCAGAAAAACCATGTGAGGCTAACACTCAAGCTATCCCTGCCGGCGAACAACAGCCCTAAAAAAGTGTCCCTCAAAAAGCGCTTCAAGTCCCCGGAGTAACCGACTTTGCCGCTTTCTTCATACGCCTTTATGAAAGATTTGAAAATGTTCACTTCATTTTCTCCATGCTCACGCCCTAACGAGATATGCTCGTATATGAAATCGTCGAAAGCCTCCCACGATTCGATAAGCTTCTTCTCATTTCCGATCTTAAGCCATTTTTGAATCCTCCAAACACTTTCCGGCACAATGTGCCTATGGAAAAGCGGCTCCAAAGCATCACCCAACGCCTTTTCGCAAGGAACGTTCGGCATATCGACCGATAAGCTCCCGGGATCGTAGTTTAGGAAGAACTGACAGATATTATCAAATGAAAATCTTTGCAATATATCCTGCATGTCGAAATCGGTTCCTTTGTCGAAGAAGTGGCCGAGTATCGGGAGGAGCCCGTTCTCGACTTTTCGCCAGACGGTCCTCTCTAGTGAGACGTAGAACCTATCGTCATTCATTAGGGAAAGCGTCGCCCTTCGGTGAAGCTCCCACAGTTCGGAGTCGGAGCTGAATATCCCGTTTCCCAAGATATCGAATATCTTCTTGAACTCGGGACCCTTGGGGTAGTTTGAGAACCTCTTGGTGAAAATGTGGTTGATGTTGGTAGGGTCACAAGTGAACACCATGTCCATGTTGCTAAACATCGGCCCTTTGAACTCGAACGTGCCCCCGACTTCGTTCAGAACTTGAGTCGCGTAGTCGTGTACGCGGTGGATGTTTTGGACGACGGCCGGCATCATGCCGATTACCGGCCACTTCGTCGGGGCCGAGCCTTTCGTCTGGTGTTTGAGCTTGAAGAGATGAAGGAAAAATATGAAGAGAGGAACCAAGAAAAGTTGATAATACTCCATGACAGCCATTTGAAATATCTAGGTTTTTTTTTATGATTTCAGCTTCAGCCACCAAGTAAATGTGTCTTCCTGCATGGAGTGAACATATATATATATATATATATATATATATATATATATATGATTGAATCTATTTGGAATCTAAATGTTAGGTCAAAATACAATTATTGATAGTCCTTAGATCACAATTGTTTTATAGTTGAAATTTAACAGTTAGAGATTAGTATATATTTGACCGACCTTATAGAATAGATTTGACGGACGAAGGGTACACTTGGATTAATAAATTAATTTAGTTTTCTATATTAATATATTAATGATTAATATTGATCATACATCTCATATGTTGTCATTATAATATTAAATTCCGAACGAATTCAATCCATATATATAAAAAATACTTATTATATAATTATGATTAGTAGGTACAATAAGTTGGAAAACCATTTAAGTGCATCAATTTTCTCTCTAAAGTTCCCAACGGCCCCATATTTAAAATGAGAATATATATATCTAACTCATTTAAACTACTCCTGTAACGAGCAAGAAAATGTCAAATGCCTATGAAGCTACCCAGCTGACAAATACATTTACGAATCATAACTGCAGAGAGTACTTACTGTGGTAATAGCTTTGCCTAAAATGTGAAAGAAAGCCTGTGGTCACGTACGTCCAATCAATTTTTCTCTATTCATTTTAGTATTTCTCTGTCCGGTACAAATACTCTCAACTTTGACTTTTACCCTCAGCTTATATTTAATTTTATTGGGAAAGATATGGAGCTTATATTAGTTGGTAATATAATTTGGGACGTCCAAAAAAAAAAAAAAAGGAAATGTGACTATTTAAGGGACGGATCGAGTATTTTATCTACTACTGATGTAACACACTCCTAAGACGTTACAGCGTCGTGGACCCCACACTTTGGAATCCACCAGGCTAACAAACCGACCCGACAAACAACAAGGACATACATCACTAATAATCAAACAATTTCTCAAACCACGACATTCAAATAAAAGACTAAAATCCGACAAATACAATCTGACATCAAATCCATTTCCCAAAACGTGAACACAACATTAACAAATTCAAAAAGGAAGTACTCGAGTACTTAAACCAATTTCATAATACAGAAATCCCAAAACAAGACATCAATAATAAACGACAGAACAGAACACCAACAAATGACTACTGAACAGTATCATGCTTGCCCACCATTCTCATACGGCTCGTGTGCTCGCTTGTCTCCAAGTCCTGAACCTGAAATACAAAAAGTATTTCCCCCATTTAAGGGGTTAGCGACAACTGCTAGTGCAAGTACAATCCATTTGAACTACCATTCTAATCAGATGAAAATATGCGCCAAAAATCATTTTAGAAATTATTTATATTCCGGAATATTTTACGGTGCATAAGCACAAAACACATTTCCCCAACAAAACAATTCAAAGTTAACCTTGGTACGAGACTCACGGCCACCGTACGCAGAGCCTCGTCGGACATCCCTGGGTGGTTAACCATAGTTCTCGATACGAAACTCACGGCAATGTATCCCTAGAGGCCCCGTCGGACCATCCCTAGGTGAACATACACATATACATCCACACAACCACGAGTAGCCATAATTCAAATACTAGAACGCGTAAACAAATGTAATTACTTGCCTTTGAGACATCTTTGAAGAATCGAGAATGAAACACGACTACGAACGGTCCGGATGGAAAACGACGGTTCCTAAACGAAGGATCAACATAACTCAGTCCCAACGGATAACAATAATCGAATGGAATACACCCATAACCCCGATTACAAACCACGACAATGAACGATCAATCGATACGGGTGAGGGTTTACGCAAAACCTCCCCGAATCGATAATTCACGAATTTAACTAGGTGAAATGTATTGGGATACATCCGATAACAACAATCGATGAGGAAATATACAACATATATGGACAATTCGGAATTAATCAAGAAAAACCCGAAAAAACCCCAAATTGGAGAAATACCTAGGATTCGGACGATGAAGGATGAATACGCTGATGATGATATGTTAGCTCGACTCTACCGTGGTGGAATACGAATAATTCTTGGATAGAAATTGAAGGGAATCGCCCTCTGCGTCGCCCGAAGAAGAAAACGAGAGAAAGAATGAAAAAGAATGTTGTTCTGACCTGCCCGCTGTCCTATTTAAATTGCATAGTTAGCGCACGCTAACTATCAAAAGGTAGCGCGCGCTAACGGGGATTGCAACAGTCCAGAAGCTGCTGCCCGGCGTCGCTAGCGTGCGCTAGACATGCTTAGCGCGCGCTAAATACCACTCGATAGCGTACGCTAATAACAACGAGTTAGCGTACGCTAACAGCACACCAATAACGCAGCAAGGAGGTAAGGAATAGCGTGCGCTACTCACGCAGAAGTTCAGTACTGCTCAGATCAGAACGCTGCTGCCGAAGGTACGAAACTCGAAACGCACGACAAGGCCAGAATCCAGAAACATAAACACGAAATATACAAGATGACAGAGCTAAGCGCTGAAAGAAAATATAATTCCGACCACCGGAGAGTCCGTAATGCGACAAAGGAAATGAAATTCCCTAAACTTATAGGAAATTACAAAAATGGCCCAAGTGCCCGAAAATCACGATACGACGTCAGATTTACAAACCGAAAGTCTCAACACGACCAACGCAACCATACGAACTTGCACAAACCAAGAAACAACGAAAACGAATGAGTTTTATGAGAATCGAACGTTCATACAGCAAAACATGTCATAAAATAAAATTACGTGAAAACATCACCAAAACTCGTCCAAATGGAAAAACTCCAAGAATAAAATAGATTCAAAATGTCGAAATGGTTACAAGCGAGTTGATAAAAATAGACATACACCAAAAATAGAAACTGCTAAAAATAGAAAGGTACGAATATTACAACTGACAGTATTGTTTGCATGCAATTTTATACATATTTTATTATTTTTTTTTGGACCTCATTATTCTTAAATGTGTAATTATATTATGTGTATATCTTAATTTGTCGGACTCGATTATGTTTTGTTGTTTTTATTTGTATTTTAGGTATATTTGAGGTTATTTCCCGGTCCCCAAAATATAAGAGACGATGCACGTGCATGAGCAGTACGACCTGAACCATGTCAAACAACAGGGGTCGTGTCATATGACATGGTTGTGACTCGGAGGATCTACAACAAAAACCAAGATTGATCGAGAAATCCATTGATCCAGGTGTGATTTTCTTCTTTTTATCTTGTATTTTATTTTCTCACTTTGAACATAATGAAATACTATTATCTTTTTATTTCTATTTCACCATATCCGGCTAAGTTTATTAGATTCCGGATATGAGAGTACAATTGTGATGTTTTTGAGGATTCATTATTAATTATATCTACTTTCATTCCCTTTTCAAATAAATGTTTCAATTCGTGTTCAGATACTTGATCAATATTTTTACATGTTTAACATTATTATTCATAATTCGGGAGATAATGACAATAATATATAAAGATCTCATTATATTTTATTTATTCCACGTCTTTAATTGATCCAGAGAGAGACTTTAAATAATTATAGCGACGATCATACGTGGAGGATAAATAGAACTTTAAGTAAGTTACATCCGGTTAACTCTGGCAATCAATGAAAATATAGTCTTGGGTTCTACTTGTTAAATTCATATTATTTTTAGTTTTAAATAATGCAGCTTGATTCGATTTAGCTTTAGTTATTTTAAAATAAAATTTAGTTTCATAAACCCTCTCAAAGATTCAACCGTCTAGACAAAAGTGGAAATACTCATTCTAGCACTTAGTACAATAAAATCATTTAGGGCCTGTTTACTTTTTACTTAATCAGTTTAATGCTTAATCAGCTTAATCGATCAGCTATATTTTGTTGTTTACTTTCTACTTAATGATCTTAATAATGTCTTTTTCATTAAGCAACTTTTGGGGTGTCCTTACCAATTAAAGGCAATACTTCCCCAATATACCAAAATTACTCTCTTTAATAATAAAAGAATTGAGTAGATATAGTATAAATTATCATATAATCTTAATTATAATTGAGTATATATAATATAAATTTAAAATATATAATAATATTATACATTTAAAATTCATAAAATATAAGCTATTTATTGATAAAAAAATTAATATAACTATATATTAAAATATAATTTAATATATTTATAAAAATATTGTCTGATTATTTAAATATACCTAAAAATTATAATATGATTTATGAATATAAATATATTATAATATAAATTAAAATATATATTATTTTATATTATATAAATTGATTTTTTTATATTGACTATTAAAAAATTAATATAACTATATATAATAAAATATAACTTGATATATTTATAAAAATATTGTCCGATTATTTACATATACCTAAAAATTATAATATAATTTATGAATATATATTATAATATAAATTAAAATATATATTATGTTATATTACATAAATTGATTTTTTTTATATTGACTATTAAACAAATAATCTAACTATATATATATATATATTAAAATATAACTTAATATATTTATAAAAATATTGTCTAGATATTTAAATATACCTGAAAATTATAATATGCTTTATGAATATATATATTATAATATAAATTAAAATAAATATTATGTCATATAATTTAAATTGATTATATAAACTAAAATGCTCAATCCGTCCTTTATAAAAAAGGTCTTAATTCAGATTTAGGGGTAAAATGGTCATTTCTGTCATTCAGATAGTTCATTCAGAAAAGAAAGAAACAACAGGATATTTTTTCAAATCAGACAGATTAATCCACTCAGACAGCTTAATCCATTCAGGTATTAATGGAAAAAAAGTAAACATCCCCTTAGTCTTTGTGGGGAATGCCAATATTAGATACTGGATTACTAAACACCGCCCTAAATTACTAGTCACCGCCCTTAAAAATTACATTTTTGCCCTTCATTACTATTGAACCTCTCTCTCTCTTCTCTTTCACTATTGTATCTCATTTTTCTCTACCTGCCATTATCACTGCCACACCGCCGCCGTGCAGTCGCACCACCACCGCCATGCCGTTGAAACCATCAAAATTACCAACTTTGATTACCTCGAGTGTAGCTTTCTGATCAGCTTCATCAGTTGCAGACTTAGTTGCATCTATTCTTCCCTGCAGTAACATATGCATGAGCTAATTAATTAATTGCAAGAATAAAAATCCACATTATAATAATACAAGAAAACTCTCCTCTGACCTCTCTCCATTTGGTGATGGTGCTTTCTGCATATTATTCAATCACACCTGAAAATGAACATGGGAAAAGGAAATGCGCATCCAACTTGAGAAACAAAAGCAAGTTCTATTACTTGCCTAGGACTTTTCTCTTTTCCCTTTAAGATATATATAAGGACATTGTGTATAAGAAAGTACCTCTCGATGAAACTTTGTGCCAAAATTTGCAATGAAGCACCCCATGTGTTCCCGTATATTTGGGACCCCTGGTGCACAACTCTATTTACAAGCATAAACTTGATTTTCTCGAAGAATATATAAGATCAATTGATGGATTCATAAAAGGTCATTTCTTCTGATTGTAACCTAGAAAGAGTGATAGAACTGTAAGGAATGAGGCCGTGATTTGAGATGATGAGACTTGGTTTTCTTTTCCTTACTCAAGTCACGTCATCCTTGACAAAAGAAGCCTAAATTAAATTAAAAGTGTCATTCATTTTGGGACAGAGATTACCTGAGTGCTAAAAGGACGGGGAGAGAGATCCCTGATCTCAACGATCATTGAAAAATGAAGCCCAAATTAATAAAACGATGACTATGAAACCATAAAATTTTCAAAGCAAATACATAGAGCAAATTAATAGAATTTTGAAGAAAATAGGTATGGAAGAAAGATGGAGATAGAGAAAAGAGGCAAGAACGAACCATACAGAGGCATCGTGGAGGAGGTGAGGCAGCTGCGGTCGTGCGCGCGTCTCTCTCGCGATCTCCCGTTCTTCAATTTTTTGAGATGTTTTCTCTTCCTGGAACGTTTAGCAAAATGAATGAATCGCATCAATATTTTCTACCCGACTTTTCCTTGTATATGAGGGGGAGTGTCGATTTTGTGGGGCAAGATGTTTCTTATCCTTACCATTTAACCCTACTGCAAGAGTCCCCTTGATCAGTTGAATCCTCATTTATATCCTCTGGGTCAGAAAAAGCTTTCCTCTTTTTGCCTCCAGAGCTGCTACTATCCTCAGCTTCCGTATGAGAACTAGAAGGGAACAAATATCTAAAACCATCAAGTAATCCTTTTCGACCTAAGTTATAGTTATAAGCAAATGTAACAACTACAACCTCATGCTCTAGGACCACGTTAGTATCCTCATTGGTGAAAACATTATGCCTAAGCCATTCACACCATATTCTACGAATTGCAGAGGAGAAACCATCCTTCTGGAAAAACCTAACCCCAACTCGTCCAACACCCACATGTTTCACGACCAAATCGGATACCTCATCTTTTTGTATCACAGCTGGAATAACAAGATCATGATTAGTTCCATCCCATTCCAGATCTGAATCAGAAGAAATTTCATCAGAATCTGCATTATCCATAATATCTTGTGAAACATGAGTACTAGAATTTGGGCGCAAGTGGGAAGCGGTGATCGGGAGGTGGAGAAGGAGGAGGAGTTTGAGATAGGGCTTGTTTCTTGATTTTGAGTCCAGCACATTCCCGTCTGTTTTCATAACAAGATCGCATTTTTCAGGTGGGGGATAAGGTCTATCTTAAACTACATCCCTACAAACAAATTTCACTATCTCTTCAGAAGAATTTAAAACTATTTACCCGCTATTACGGACCCTATACTGTCCTAGAGAAGATTGGTTCAGTGGCTTAGCGTTTAAATTTATCAGATTCCTCAAGAATCCATCCGGTTTTTAACGTATCACTACTCAAGAAATGCATCAACAGAGAGTTGTTACCTGTTTCAGATATACCTGATGTGAATGACGAAGGGAATTGCAAGGTGGAGCCTTTATCGATCCTGGAGTCACGTGTGATTTTCCGCAACGGCTGTCCGTTCTTCAGATGTTGGTGCACGGTGAATCAGGACTTTGCGCTTGCTACGTGGGAAGATTCCACTTTTATTCGCCAGAAATTTCCTCATTTTGACCCTTGTGGGCGAGGATCATCTTCTCCGAGGGGTATTGTTACAGATCTGAAGATGGTTAAGGAAGAAGGTGGAGAGGAGTTATTGGTCATCGTTGGTGTGAAAGAGGAATTAGGGCTCAGAGTTGTGAAGTCTTGTGGGATGAAGTTGGGAAAGGCGATGCCATGTGACTGAGTCAGTTTTGGGGAAGTACAATAATATTGTTATACGTGGCTGTGACCAGAATACAAGTAAAAATCCGGAAAATCAAAACGACAATCGCAGCGTCCAGAAAATCAAAACGACAATCGCAACATCGTTTCATGATGTTGCATTATATATATAGTAATTATGAGTATTTTTATTTTTTTTAATATTAAAATAATAAATACATTATTATAGTAAATATTTTTGGAGCTACACTATTATGATAAATATTTTTTTTCAATAATACTAGTTTGCTAAAAAACTCAGGGTTGGATTGGTGCTGGGTCAATTAATTCCCGGTCTCAAGATATTAATTCCCGTTCTCAAGATATACACTTCGCTATTGTAAATTTTTTTTGGTAAAAATAAAATTTTACACTTTTACTTGATAATTATCAAATTAGCGAAGTCTTTGTAACTTAAAATTTCTAACTAGTTCCTGCTTTATTGTTTGTTACCATTTACTGAAGTCTATGTAGGTTGTTTACTTCTGTAAATTGAAAAGCGAAGTTGTTGTTTGTTTTTACTTTACTAATATACATTACCGAAGTGAGACGTACCGAAGTCTTTGATGTTTATTCTACTAGTGTAACGACTTTAAGTTTTTACAGGGTTTCCTTATTATAAAAATATATTCATAAAATACTATTAGAAAAATCGGGTCGTTACGATTTTTACAGATTTTTCTTATTTTTCGCCTATTTTTTTCTTCCCTTGTAATGCTTTTTTTAAATATCAACGGTAACACCTAATTTGGTGTTACCATAGATACTATGGCAATACCAGTTACTATCAACTGTAACGATAAAAAAAAGTGTTAGCGTAGATCAATTTTAAGGCATCTATGCTAACACTTTTCCTTGTAATATCGAAATAAACGTTGTTGAAGGCCATTTGTGGCGTAGTGTCCCCGAACCGAACCGAGCTTTTAGGCTCGTTTACAACCCCACCCAAGGGTGACCAAGTGGTCACCCAATAAAAATATGACACGTATTATTATTAATTATCTTACATTATATATTAAGATAAAAATTAAATTTTTATGTATAATTTATTAAAAAATCAAAATTCATAAGAAAAATCAGAGACCACCTTTTTATTTAATGCTAATTTTTTTTGTACTTTTAGTATTTTTTGTTATAATTTATAAATTTTTATTTATATATCGTTTTGATGCTTAAACATAATACATATCTATTTTATAAAGTATTATGGTTGAGTTGATGGGTGGTCATGGATAAATCTTTCAAAATTAATGTGGTTGGATTGGGATGAAGAAAATATTATAAATTATAATAAGAAATAATAAAAATACCAAAAAGTAATGCTTAGCAGTAAATTAAAAATGCACTGATATCGAGAAAAACCAAACTAAATTAAAATTATATTAATGCAACAATAACAATACAATATTACAAGTAAAATGATTGTGCTTCAGACAAAATTCGAACGAGATCCGAAATCTTCGCTATGAATATTTTTCAGATCACGATAATAATCTTGGGAGTTCGAGAATTTTTTAGAATGTATGAAAAAAAATCGAAATCCATTACAAAATGGAGAAATATGATATTTAATGATAAAAATAGAATAAATATGTAAATAAGAATATAGAATTTTAATGTGTATAGAAATATAACAAATCTAGAAGAGGTATATCTATGTTGGTAAATGAGCAAGGACAGACTCTGACAGTGATATTGCTGATGAAGTTATGAGATTCTACGAGTAACTTCTGGGTACTACAGCTGCAACATCCAAAGATATTGAGATACAAGTGTTACGTCTGATTTGATCAACGTTACGTGTGCTGATCTGGACAAATAGATCGAAGCCACGTAAAAAAATAATAAACATAATGAAAAGTACTGAATCACTAAATTTTATTAATGACCTTAATATGAAATAGAGCCGAGCAGAATATTTTTGTGCCGGTCTATCTTTTTCGCTTGCTGATTACAAGTCTTATCTTTTTTTCTTTTTCTCTTTCTCTCTCTCTACCTTTCTTTCTCTCTTTTTTCACTAAATTTCCAAAAGTCCCTTTAATGTTTGTACACATTCTCTATATATAGATAATATCAGCTAATTAGGAGATGATAGCTGGAGGATGTTGGGGAACATACCCAAAACACTTGTCAGAGTGTAATCATGCCATAGACACGTGGAGGCTTCACAGGCTTGCTTTGGGAAGGGATGTGACAGTAAGCATTAACTGTCCTGTATGCGTGTCCTGCATGCTTCTGGCGATGCTTATCCGTCGGGTCGGACCTCGGGTCCTCCGCCGCTCTGCTCGGCCTTGGTATAATCCCGAGCTGGAGCGGATTTATCGTTGATCTGCTCGGTCCTTACGGTCTAGATATCGGGTCGGTCTTGATGTCTCTGACCGGTCCGGTTCTCGTCAATGATCGGGAGAGAATCGATTTCCTACTCGGTCCGGCTTGCAGCTCTGCTCGGCCGGTTCAGCTGACGAATGCTTACGTGGATGCCAAGACGGATTGACCGTTAACAACAAGTAATCCAACAAGGGCCTGTATTAACATTAGAGCAAAGGAGATTGCTGATAAAACCCGTGACTGATCAAGAAATATGGAAAGCTCTTCAATCCATAGGAGATGACAAAGCACCAGGACTGGATGGCTACTCTGCAAGGTTTTATAAAAAAGCTTGGCCAATTATAGGAGCAGATTTGAGGGCAGCTGTTATGGACTTCTTTAGAACAAGCTGCTTTTGTCCCTCGAAGGTTTATTCATGATAATACTATTATGGCTCATTAGATTATCAGGGGATATGGAAGGAAATTAATCTCAGCTAGATGTATGCTTAAAGTGGACTTACAGAAGGCTTATGATTCAATATCATGGGTATTTGTTGAAGAGTTGCTGAGATGTTTAGGTTTCCCCCATTTGCTTGTTGCTTGGATTGTTACTTGCATGACTAATGTCACTTATCAAATGTGTGTCAATGGTCAGTTGGTTGATCCTTTTGATGGTAAAAAAGGACTTAGACAGTGGGACCTCATCTCCCCCTATCTTTTTGTTGTGTGCATGGAATACCTACATTATTGAAAACTTTACAGAAGCGGCGTGCCACCTTTACATCTGAGGGTGGTGTCAAATGAGCAAGGATGTGCTACACTTCATAGGCCCGGATGTAGTGAAAAATATGCAAGGGTTGCTAGGTCGTCGTCCGGAAGCGGCGCGCCACCTCGAAGTATGGGTGTGGTGTCAAATGTGCAAGAATCCTTGCAACGTGGACGGGGACAGACAGAGAAGTTAGTTCTTGCGGCTAGTAAGGGTAGTAAGGTGCGGTTTGGAACTTGGAACGTTGGCTCTTTGACGGGGAGATCAGCAGAAGTGGGGGAGGTTATGAAAAGGAGGAGAATTCACATAATGTGTCTACAAGAGACTAAGTGGGTTGGCGAGAAGGCAAGAGTGTTAGCTCCTTGGGGTTACAAGCTTTGGTACTCTGGAAAGGATAGAAGTAGAAATGGAGTGGGTATCGTCATTGATAAAGAATTCATTGATGATGTGGTGGAAGTGTCAAGAAAGAGCGATAGAATAATGAGTATTAAGTTTGTGATAGGAGATGAGTTTCTAACTATCATAAGTGCTTATGCACCACAAGTAGGATTGGATGCATCGATCAAACAAGAATTTTGGGAAGATTTGGAAGAGGTTGTCGAACGAATTCCTATGGATGAGAAATTGATCATTGGTGGTGACCTCAATGGGCATGTCGGTGTTAGCAGAGATGGCTTTGAGAGCATTCATGGTGGCTTTGGTTTTGGGGAGAGGAATGAAGCAGGAAATGGTATATTGGATTTCACATTAGCTCATGACTTGGGTATTATGAACACTTGGTTCGAGAAAAGGGACTCTCATTTGGTGACATATAGAAATGGAGGTAATGCAAGTGAGATTGATTTCTTTTTAGTAAGGAATGTTTGGAGGAAAAGTTTTACTAATTGCAAGGTGATACCCGGTGAGAGTCCGCAACACAAAGATAGGGTTGTGGTGCTTGACTTTCGAGGTAAGAGGCACTTAAGAAAGAGAAGACCACAAGTTGACCCTCGAATTAAGTGGTGGAAGCTCCAAGGGAGAGTCGACATACTTTTGTGGCTAAGATTGCTGATAGTGGTATTTGGTCTGATTGCACGGAGATGGATATAGATTCGATGTGGAACTTGTTGTAGCATAACATAAAGGAAGTTTCAAAAGAAGTCCTAGGAGAATCTAAAGGAAACAGACCATCAAGTAAGGACACATCTTGGTGGAATGATGAAGTTAAGCAAGCGATAAAGACCAAACGTGAATGTTATAAGGTACTGGGTAAATGCTCGAGCGATGAGAATTATGAGAAGTACAAGAAAGCTCGAACAGAAGCTAAAAAGGCAGTGCGAAATGCCCGATCTAAGGTCAATCAAGAATTATATGCAAGATTAGATACTAAAGAAGGGGAAAAATATATCTATAAACTTGCTCGAATGAGAGAGAAGAAGATGCGAGATATTGGAAAAGTTAAATGTGTAAAAGATACTGACCAAAAAGTTTTGGTTCAAGATAAAGAGATAAAAGAGAGATGGAGGTCATACTTTGATACCTTATTCAATGGCCATCAAGAACAAGATATTGGGAATTTAAACATCTCCTCAAGTATGGTTAACCGAGAGTTTAAGAGAAGAATTCAAAAGGGTGAAGTGACAATTGCATTGAAGAAGATGGGATCAAAGAAAGCGAAGGACCAGATGGTATACCTATTGAAGTTTGGAGGTGTTTGGGGGAGAGAGGGATTGAATGGGTAACTATGTTTTTCAATAAGATTTGGAGAAGCAATAAGATGCCATCAGCATGGAGGAAAAGTATTCTCGTCCCTTTGTATAAGAACAAAGGTGATGTTCAAGATTGTTCTAATTATCGCGTAATTAAACTAATGAGTCATACCATGAAGTTGTGGGAACGAGTGATTGAACAAAGGATCAGGAAATGTGTGAAGATAACAGAAAATCAATTTGGATTTATACCTGGAAGATCGACCATGGAAGCAATTTATCTTATCCGGCAGTTGATGGAACATTATCGAGATAAAAAGATAGATCTGCATATGGTTTTTATTGATTTAGAGAATGCATATGATAAAGTACCAAGAGAAGTACTTTGGTGGGCCTTAGCAAAGAAGGGTGTATCGCGGAAATATATTGACATTATAAAGGACATGTATGAGGGAGCTAGTACAAGTGTACGTACTAATGTTGGGAGGACAGAAGAATTCCCTATTACGATTGGGGTGCATCAAGGATCTGCTCTTAGTCCTTTTCTCTTTGCCATAGTCATGGACGAATTGACAAGAGAAATTCAAAATGACGTTCCGTGGTGTATGATGTGTAATATCCGCAATTTTCGATTTTCGGTAAATTTCTTTTTCAGCCGGAGTCCGTTTTGACGACTCGCTCATGACCGTTTCGTCATTTCGAGAATGATTAATTCTGCACTTTTGTCATCCGAGTTCGTTTCGGTATCGTTTTGTTGAGTTAGAGCTTTTAGCGACTTTTTCGCACTTGAGTTCGATTCTTGCGAATCTCGTCCGAAACTGTTGTTTCGAGTTTCTCGTAAGTTCATTTAATGTTATTATTCATGTTGCGAGCTTTGGTTTGGTGTTTCGATCGCGTATCGTGATTTTCGGACGTTTTGGGCCATTTTCGTAATTTCCCAAAGTTTTGGGTAATTACTTCCGTTGTCGTATTCGAGCCTTCGGGTGGTCGGAATCGTGTGTTCTATTAGCTCTTAGATTCGTCTTTGCGAGTACTTGTAACCGTAACCCGATTCGTATTCGTGTTCGGGTTTCGGGGTCGTTCGGACGTAATTTTGGCCGTCGGGAGGGCTGCCCAGGCACATGCAACACGGCCACAGCAGCCTGCTTGCGCCGTGTCCTGCGCCGGGTCGGCAGATCGCAGCTGCCGAGACACGGCGAGACACACAGGCCGTTCTTTGCCGTGTCCGTGAACTATAAATATGGCGAAGCAGACGGGTTTTCACCCATTTTATCACTCGTTTTCTTCCCTTCCGCTGGAACTTGCTCAATCATGGAGGCATGTTGTTATACAATGAATCCATGAAGTTTTGAGGTTCATAACATCAATTGATCATCACGTAACATCCTTCAATCCAAATAATCAAGGCAAGTTTTCTTAAAATCTAGTTTTGGGGATTTTGCTCGATTTGTCCGTTTAATTCGTTTTAACTCAGAATAGTGATGTATTTATGATTGTTAAACATTATTATGTCGAATTCCTTGATGTTCCTCGGTTGAATCGCCGAGGATTTGTCGTTTTATTGAGTTTCTTATCGACGCCTTGAAGGTGTCCGATAAAATGTCACAAAGAGGATTCGAGCGTTCTATGATTATTCTTCCTCGTTCGTTCGTTAATTTATTGATGGTATGATGTTAGGGTCAGATTTCTCGCAAAGAATTCGAGTCGGAACCCTTCCGTTCGTCGTTTTCTTCAAACTTTTCGATCGTGGGTGTATTCGTTGTCTTCGCCGGAGAACCGTAGGTGTTCGAGGTGTCCCGACTGATCCGTGATTGTGGGAGTGTCCGACATCGATTATCGAGGCAAGTATCTCGCCCATACATTACGTGTTTTGTGGATATTATGATTGTTAATCGTCGATATGTGCTAAATAAATATTAATAACCATTTTTCAAAGAAATCGGAATATTTACCATCATGCTTTTTGTAAAGGTGACCCGTGTGTGTCGGGAATTAATGTGCTTAGTTGAATATGTGTGCTAGTGTCGAGTATAGGATCACCTTACTTTCTTGTGATGTCATTGCGTATGATTATGTCGTTGGTAAATGTAAAGTGTAATTCTTTTGTCAAATTATGTGCTTGGAGTCACGTGTTTATGGGTGAATATGTGAGTTTGAGTGATATTAGTTGTGTCGTTCGGTCTTTGTTGAAATCTTGTGCTTCTTTGTGAATCGTATCATTACTTGGTCGTGAGTATATGTTGGATGAATGGCCATTCTAGTAAGGTACCTCGACTATATATCTGTGATTGACCTTCGAGGCTTGTGGTTTGCAAGCGTGATTTTGGAACGTGTGTGTGTGTTGTTCCTTCCACCGGAGTGTCCGACGGGATGTCCGGGGTCGATACAAAGGGGTACGGCCACGGAAGTGGACTTGGGTGCGACTGAGGATGAACAACCACACAGAGTGTCCGACGGGATGTCTGGGGGTCGATACTAAGGGGTACGGCCGCGGAAGTGGTTTCCCACCCGGAGTGTCCGACGGGATGTCTGGGGGTCGATACTAAGGGGTACGGCCGCGGGTTAACAGTTGTGGTTTTCATCTTGAGGATGACGTTGATGTTTTCGTTAATTGTGATATTGTCCGGAGTATCACAATGCTTTGTGCTTGGGGTCGAGAGACATTATATATCGAGTCTTGGTGCTTGGCTAGAATGACATAGGATTAATGTGTTATGTGTAATGTGACCTTGTAAGTGAATTGAAGTGGATGATCGGGTCGTGGACCCTGTGTTTTGTGACCGGAATGGTTGGGTCGTAGACCCCGTATTTTGTTAAACGGATTTGTATTTTGAAAAATGAACTTTGGGGCTGTGACCCTAAATGGCTTTCGAGGAATTAAGAACATTTTCAATTTCTGATGTTTTCAAAACTCCCGAGATTTGGAAATGTTTTCACAATGCTTACTTGCTTCGTTTCTGCTTTCAAGACTTGAACTATTTTTAACTAAATATATCTCGGGAAGTCTTTCGTTATATTCTTGGAATGTGTTGTGTATGGCTCGTATTTGCACTTTATACTTGCACTAGCGAAACAGTGGAGTTTTGCTAACCCCCGAGTAATCGGGGGGTGGATATCTGTATTGTGTCCAGGTACATGCAGGTTTTCGGGAGCAAGACACAGATCGGCACGAGGGATGATGAAAGACGAATGATACTAATCACACGAAGGCCGCTTTGGGTTCATTAGTCGAGTCCATTGTATTGTCTTTTCCATTTGTCTTATTGTTCGTTGTTGCAAGTATTTTACCCTTGTGTGGGTATGAGTCTGGATGAGTTTATGTATTTTGATTTTTAAGTCGGTGACGAAAGACCAAATCGGTCTATTAGTGCATTATTTTGATTCGTCGGTATGTAATGTAATGTGTTGTTTTGATGTCTAGCTCGGTGGATCCTCACGGAGAGGGTGCGGCGTGTAATATTCGGTTTGATGCGGGGTGTTACATTTATGGTATCGAGCTTAGGTTGAGGAAACCTAAATTTGTCGGGTCGAGTTATGTGTTGTTGAGTCTTGTATTGTCGATTTTTTACCGAGTCGTGTCGCGACGCGTCGTGCAGGATGTCGGTCGTGATTAGTATCAAGGTGCAGCCATCATCTTCGTGCGATCTGTGGATGTAAGTCTCCTACTACATGTTGTACCACGAGCTATACGAGCTGTATGATTCTGTTATGTAGTAGTATTTGAAGGTGCATCGTGAGTAAGTGACATATAATTGTTAATTCCGTTTGTGTTAGAATGAAGAATGATATTGCCAAATGTATCCTTGTATGAAGCTTTTTCTTGCAAGAGCAACAACCTTGGAATTTTTTAGTTTCAAGGCTTAGGGAGCCACGTAAATTTTTAAAATGTTCTCCAAGGGATGAAATATTTTGATTTTTTGTATGATGACCTCAAGTTCGAAAATTTTTAGACTTCAAACTACCGATATTTCATTTTCATCTCATACTATAAGTTTTCAAAACTCGAGTTTTTAATTCAAATAAGGTCTACAAAATATACTCAAGACGTGATTTTTTGTATGATGACCTCACGGTGAATCAGGACTTTGCGCTTGCTACGTGGGAGGATTCCACTTTTATTCGCCAGAAATTTCCTCATTTTGACCCTTGTGGGCGAGGATCATCTTCTCCGAGGGGTATTGTTACAGATCTGAAGATGGTTAAGGAAGAAGGTGGAGAGGAGTTATTGGTCATCGTTGGTGTGAAAGAGGAATTAGGGCTCAGAGTTGTGAAGTCTTGTGGGATGAAGTTGGGAAAGGCGATGCCATGTGACTGAGTCAGTTTTGGGGAAATACAATAATATTGTTATACGTGGCTGTGACCAGAATACAAGTAAAAATCCGGAAAATCAAAACGACAATTGCAGCGTCCAGAAAATCAAAACGACAATCGCAACATCGTTTCATGATGTTGCATTATATATATAGTAATTATGAGTATTTTTTATTTTTTTTAATATTAAAATAATAAATACATTATTATAGTAAATATTTTTGGAGCTACACTATTATGATAAATATTTTTTTTCAATAATACTAGTTTGCTAAAAAAACTCAGGGTTGGATTGGTGCTGGGTCAATTAATTCCCGGTCTCAAGATATTAATTCCCGTTCTCAAGATATACACTTCGCTATTGTAAATTTTTTTTGGTAAAAATAAAATTTTACACTTTTTACTTCAGTAATTATCAAATTAGCGAAGTCTTTGTAACTTAAAATTTCTAACTAGTTCCTGCTTTATTGTTTGTTACCATTTACTGAAGTCTATGTAGGTTGTTTACTTCTGTAAATTGAAAAGCGAAGTTGTTGTTTGTTTTTACTTTACTAATATACATTACCGAAGTGAGACGTACCGAAGTCTTTGATGTTTATTCTACTAGTGTAACGACTTTAAGTTTTTACAGGGTTTCCTTATTATAAAAATATATTCATAAAATACTATTAGAAAAATCGGGTCGTTACGATTTTTACAGGTTTTTCTTATTTTTCGCCTATTTTTTTCTTCCCTTGTAATGCTTTTTTTAAAGATCAACGGTAACACCTAATTTGGTGTTACCATAGATACTATGGCAATACCAGTTACTATCAACTGTAACGATAAAAAAAAGTGTTAGCGTAGATCAATTTTAAGGCATCTATGCTAACACTTTTGCTTGTAATATCGAAATAAACGTTGCTGAAGGCCATTTGTGGCGTAGTGTCCCCGAACCGAACCGAGCTTTTAGGCTCGTTTACAACCCCACCCAAGGGTGACCAAGTGGTCACCCAATAAAAATATGACACGTATTATTATTAATTATCTTACATTATATATTAAGATAAAAATTAAATTTTTATGTATAATTTATTAAAAAATCAAAATTCATAAGAAAAATCAGAGACCACCTTTTTATTTAATGCTAATTTTTTTTGTACTTTTAGTATTTTTTGTTATAATTTATAAATTTTTATTTATATATCGTTTTGATGCTTAAACATAATACATATCTATTTTATAAAGTATTATGGTTGAGTTGATGGGTGGTCATGGATAAATCTTTCAAAATTAATGTGGTTGGATTGGGATGAAGAAAATATTATAAATTATAATAAGAAATAATAAAAATACCAAAAAGTAATGCTTAGCGATAAATTAAAAATGCACCGATATCGAGAAAAACCAAACTAAATTAAAATTATATTAATGCAACAATAACAATACAATATTACAAGTAAAATGATTGTGCTTGGACAAAATTCGAACGAGATCCGAAATCTTCGCTATGAATATTTTTCAGATCACGATAATAATCTTGGGAGTTCGAGAATTTTTTAGAATGTATGAAAAAAATCGAAATCCATTACAAAATGGAGAAATATGATATTTAATGATAAAAATAGAATAAATATGTAAATAAGAATATAGAATTTTAATGTGTATAGAAATATAACAAATCTAGAAGAGGTATATCTATGTTGGTAAATGAGCAAGGACAGACTGACAGCGGTGATATTCTTGATGAAGTTATGAGATTCTACGAGTAACTGGTACTCTGTTGCAACATCCAAAGATATTGAGATACAAGTGTTACGTCCGATTTGATCAACGTCACGTGTCCGATCTGGACAAATAGATCGAAGCCACGTAAAAAAATAATAAACATAATGAAAAGTACTGAATCACTAAATTTTATTAATGACCTTAATATGAAATAGAGCCGAGCAGAATATTTTTGTGTCGGTCTATCTTTTTCGCTTGCTGATTACAAGTCTTATCTTTTTTCTTTTTCTCTTTCTCTCTCTACCTTTCTTTCTCTCTTTTTTCACTAAATTTCCAAAAGTCCCTTTAATGTTTGTACACATTCTCTATATATAGATAATATCAGCTAATTAGGAGATGATAGCTGGAGGATGTTGGGGAACATACCCAAAACACTTGTCAGAGTGTAATCATGCCATAGACACGTGGAGGCTTCACAGGCTTGCTTTGGGAAGGGATGTGACAGTAAGCATTAACTGTCCTGTATGCGTGTCCTGCATGCTTCTGGCGATGCTTATCCGTCGGGTCGGACCTCGGGTCCTCCGCCGCTCTGCTCGGCCTTGGTATAATCCCGAGCTGGAGCGGATTTATCGTTGATCTGCTCGGTCCTTACGGTCTAGATATCGGGTCGGTCTTGATGTCTCTGACCGGTCCGGTTCTCGTCAATGATCGGGAGAGAATCGATTTCCTACTCGGTCCGGCTTGCAGCTCTGCTCGGCCGGTTCAGCTGACGAATGCTTACGTGGATGCCAAGACGGATTGACCGTTAACAACAAGTAATCCAACAAGGGCCTGTATTAACATTAGAGCAAAGGAGATTGCTGATAAAACCCGTGACTGATCAAGAAATATGGAAAGCTCTTCAATCCATAGGAGATGACAAAGCACCAGGACTGGATGGCTACTCTGCAAGGTTTTATAAAAAAGCTTGGCCAATTATAGGAGCAGATTTGAGGGCAGCTGTTATGGACTTCTTTAGAACAAGCTGCTTTTGTCCCTCGAAGGTTTATTCATGATAATACTATTATGGCTCATTAGATTATCAGGGGATATGGAAGGAAATTAATCTCAGCTAGATGTATGCTTAAAGTAGACTTACAGAAGGCTTATGATTCAATATCATGGGTATTTGTTGAAGAGTTGCTGAGATGTTTAGGTTTCCCCCATTTGCTTGTTGCTTGGATTGTTACTTGCATGACTAATGTCACTTATCAAATGTGTGTCAATGGTTAGTTGGTTGATCCTTTTGATGGTAAAAAAGGACTTAGACAGTGGGACCTCATCTCCCCCTATCTTTTTGTTGTGTGCATGGAATACCTACATTATTGAAAACTTTACAGAAGCGGCGTGCCACCTTTACATCTGAGGGTGGTGTCAAATGAGCAAGGATGTGCTACACTTCATAGGCCCGGATGTAGTGAAAAATATGCAAGGGTTGCTAGGTCGTCGTCCGGAAGCGGCGCGCCACCTCGAAGTATGGGTGTGGTGTCAAATGTGCAAGAATCCTTGCAACGTGGACGGGGACAGACAGAGAAGTTAGTTCTTGCGGCTAGTAAGGGTAGTAAGGTGCGGTTTGGAACTTGGAACGTTGGCTCTTTGTGGGGAGATCAGCGAAGTGGGGGAGGTTATGAAAAGGAGGAGAATTCACATAATGTGTCTACAAGAGACTAAGTGGGTTGGCGAGAAGGCAAGAGTGTTAGCTCCTTGGGGTTACAAGCTTTGGTACTGGAAAGGATAGAAGTAGAAATGGAGTGGGTATCGTCATTGATAAAGAATTCATTGATGATGTGGTGGAAGTGTCAAGAAAGAGCGATAGAATAATGAGTATTAAGTTTGTGATAGGAGATGAGTTTCTAACTATCATAAGTGCTTATGCACCACAAGTAGGATTGGATGCATCGATCAAACAAGAATTTTGGGAAGATTTGGAAGAGGTTGTCGAACGAATTCCTATGGATGAGAAATTGATCATTGGTGGTGACCTCAATGGGCATGTCGGTGTTAGCAGAGATGGCTTTGAGAGCATTCATGGTGGCTTTGGTTTTGGGGAGAGGAATGAAGCAGGAAATGGTATATTGGATTTCACATTAGCTCATGACTTGGGTATTATGAACACTTGGTTCGAGAAAAGGGACTCTCATTTGGTGACATATAGAAATGGAGGTAATGCAAGTGAGATTGATTTCTTTTTAGTAAGGAATGTTTGGAGGAAAAGTTTTACTAATTGCAAGGTGATACCCGGTGAGAGTGCTGCAACACAGCATAGGGTTGTGGTGCTTGACTTTCGAGGTAAGAGGCACTTAAGAAAGAGAAGACCACAAGTTGACCCTCGAATTAAGTGGTGGAAGCTCCAAGGGAGAGTCGACATACTTTTGTGGCTAAGATTGCTGATAGTGGTATTTGGTCTGATTGCACGGAGATGGATATAGATTCGATGTGGAACTTGTTGGAGCATAACATAAAGGAAGTTTCAAAAGAAGTCCTAGGAGAATCTAAAGGAAACAGACCATCAAGTAAGGACACATTTTGGTGGAATGATGAAGTTAAGCAAGCGATAAAGACCAAACGTGAATGTTATAAGGTACTGGGTAAATGCTCGAGCGATGAGAATTATGAGAAGTACAAGAAAGCTCGAACAGAAGCTAAAAAGGCAGTGCGAAATGCCCGATCTAAGGTCAATCAAGAATTATATGCAAGATTAGATACTAAAGAAGGGGAAAAATATATCTATAAACTTGCTCGAATGAGAGAGAAGAAGATGCGAGATATTGGAAAAGTTAAATGTGTAAAAGATACTGACCAAAAAGTTTTGGTTCAAGATAAAGAGATAAAAGAGAGATGGAGGTCATACTTTGATACCTTATTCAATGGCCATCAAGAACAAGATATTGGGAATTTAAACATCTCCTCAAGTATGGTTAACCGAGAGTTTAAGAGAAGAATTCAAAAGGGTGAAGTGACAATTGCATTGAAGAAGATGGGATCAAAGAAAGCAGAAGGACCAGATGGTATACCTATTGAAGTTTGGAGGTGTTTGGGGGAGAGAGGGATTGAATGGGTAACTATGTTTTTCAATAAGATTTGGAGAAGCAATAAGATGCCATCAGCATGGAGGAAAAGTATTCTCGTCCCTTTGTATAAGAACAAAGGTGATGTTCAAGATTGTTCTAATTATCGCGTAATTAAACTAATGAGTCATACCATGAAGTTGTGGGAACGAGTGATTGAACAAAGGATCAGGAAATGTGTGAAGATAACAGAAAATCAATTTGGATTTATACCTGGAAGATCGACCATGGAAGCAATTTATCTTATCCGGCAGTTGATGGAACATTATCGAGATAAAAAGATAGATCTGCATATGGTTTTTATTGATTTAGAGAATGCATATGATAAAGTACCAAGAGAAGTACTTTGGTGGGCCTTAGCAAAGAAGGGTGTATCGCGGAAATATATTGACATTATAAAGGACATGTATGAGGGAGCTAGTACAAGTGTACGTACTAATGTTGGGAGGACAGAAGAATTCCCTATTACGATTGGGGTGCATCAAGGATCTGCTCTTAGTCATTTTCTCTTTGCCATAGTCATGGACGAATTGACAAGAGAAATTCAAAATGACGTTCCGTGGTGTATGATGTGTAATATCCGCAATTTTCGATTTTCGGTAAATTTCTTTTTCAGCCGGAGTCCGTTTTGACGACTCGCTCATGACCGTTTCGTCATTTCGAGAATGATTAATTCTGCACTTTTTGTCATCCGAGTTCGTTTCGGTATCGTTTTGTTGAGTTCCGAGCTTTTTAGCGACTTTTTCGCACTTGAGTTCGATTCTTGCGAATCTCGTCCGAAACTGTTGTTTCGAGTTTCTCGTAAGTTCATTTAATGTTATTATTCATGTTGCGATCTTTGGTTTGGTGTTTCGATCGCGTATCGTGATTTTCGGACGTTTTGGGCCATTTTCGTAATTTCCCAAAGTTTTGGGTAATTACTTCCGTTGTCGAATTCCGAGCCTTCGGGTGGTCGGAATCGTGTGTTCTATTAGCTCTTAGATTCGTCTTTGCGAGTACTTCGTAACCGTAACCCGATTCGTATTCGAGTTCGGGTTTGAGTCGTTCGGACGTAATTTTGGTGTCGGGAGGGCTGCCCAGGCACATGCAACACGGCCTGGCAGCCTGCTTGTGCGCCGTGTCTGCGCCGGGTCGGCCAGATCGCAGCCTGCGAGACACGGCCGAGACACACGGCGCTATGCAGGCCGTTCTTTGCGCCGTGTCCGGCAGGCCTATAAATATGGCAGAACAGACGGGTTTTTCACCCATTTTATCACTCGTTTTCTTCCCTTCCGCGGCTGGAACTTGCTCAATCATGGAGGCATGTTGTTATACAATGAATCCATGAAGTTTTGAGGTTCATAACTGTTGTGTTAAGAATTAACACCTTCCGACCGGCGATCGCCAGTGAGGCCGAGCGACCGACTTACTGCCGAGCGGCCAAGGCAGGTCTGCCGAGCAGCGACCAGGCGACCGAGCCTCAACCCAGCGGACCAGCTAAATCGGCCAAATGAAGGTCCCAGGACAAGTCCCGGTGCCGAGCGATCGACCTCAGATACGATCATCACTCGGCACTCGGCGACCGACTCCTGGCGATCGACTAGCGGACGATCCTCTCTCGGCATCTGCCGATCGACCCTTGGTGACCGACCTCTCTGGGCATCTGCCGATCGACCCTTGGTGACCGACCGTTGCCAACCTTCAGTGACTGGCCGATGGCCATCCAGTCGGCCAAGGCCGAGCAAACAGGACAGCACCCACGTGCAGATCCGCAAAAGGCGCTGACAAACTTGTCACCTACCTCACCTACCAACAGGGCCCAGACCTGCGAAAGGAGCTGACGGACAGGACATGTGACTACAGCCTGTCACCTACCCTGACAAAGTCCGCCGAAAGTGACAAAGTGGGACCTCCTGTGACAGTGCTTCCGGACGCGTGCTGGATCCTCATTGGACCGCACGGCTGGCCACCAGCTGTAGCTTTGGACTTTTGGCAGGCAGCCCACGTGCCCTTTAGGACGATCGCCCCGTTACATTAAATGCCGAAAGGCGATCGCCCACTAGGGGACAGGGCCCCTCAGCCTCTATATATACAAGGCAGTAGGCACTTGTAAAAGGGACCGAGACTCTGACTCTCTGAACTATCTGCACTCCCGCATTTCACACCATACAGAAGCAAAATACTTGCACTTGGCTAACATCCAACTCTTGGCAACAGCTTTCTTTCGGTCTTACTTCTCCCGGCCTATCTCGTCCAGCAGATATCCGGCGGGGACGAAGAACACCTAGCTTCGCTCAAGAGCCGGATTAACAGAGTCTTTTTACACTCATTGTATTTAGATTTCTCTCATTAATACTTGTATCCACGAATATTTGTATTAATAACATCTCGCGAGAGCATTCAAGCCCGGGCCTAACAAACCCGGCAAATCTTGTATTATTTATCTTCTCTCGGAAGTGCTCCCGCAATTGTTGTTTGTTGTCCGTCTCAGTGGTATTTAATCTTCGGATAGATATTTTGGGCAACAACAATTGGCGCTAGAGGAAGGGGATCCAACCTCGATTTTTATACCTACCGTCCCGAAGAACACTCACTGTTCTCGGGCGAGATATGAAGTGACACTTCGCACTTCAAAGAAATCCTTGAAAACATGTCTTAGCCTCCGCGTCGAAGAAAGCGGCCCGGCCAGCCGGCGGACCCTGTTCCGTCAGTCGAGCCGCGGCCCGATGGTGGAAGGCAACGCCGCGTCGAGACGCTCGATCCGTCCGGGGCGGCGGCGAGCCTCTCGCTCGATCGATTCGAACCAATGAACAGATCGAAGAGGCCATAGCCGCCCGCCGAACGACGGAGTGCTCTCGACGCGCCTCCTGCTGCCGCCCCCCCGGTCTCTCGCCGGAAGATCAAGCGGAAGCTCAAGGCACTACTGGCCGAGCAAGCGCCAGGAGGCTCTCGCCCGCAAGAAGAGGCGCTCGGCAGCCGGGGCACGTCTGTCTTCGATCGCTGGCGGCGACCCGACACAGCGGCCGGCGATCGGCCCGGCCTACGAGGCAGCGGAGTTGGTGTCCGTCACGAGCTCGGCCTACCCGGCTCCCACAAGGCGATCCGGCCGCTGGCTCCCTTCGCCAAATTCCCGAGGTCGGCAGCGGGGTCCGGAGATCGGTACACGATCGCCTCGGCCCCCGCTCCCAAAGCCGATCCACAAGCAGCCGAGCCGCGGCGATCGCCGCAATGCAACGTCAGATCGACGACATGAAGGAGCTCCTGCAATCCGGTGCAGGCGCCACCAAGACGATCGCCGCGCCGAGCGAGCCGCTCGCGATCGACATCGAGCTCGCCCCGGTACAGCACAAGATCGCTCCTCCTCAGACACCCGTGTACCAGGGGCGATCGGACCCCCAAGCACACCTGCACAAGTTCAACATCTACATGACTGGGTGCGGGGCATCTGACGCGACCAGATGCCGAATGTTCCCTCTGACGCTGGACGACCTCGCCCACCGGTGGTACACTTCATTGCCACCTCGGTCCATTGGCTCCTTTAACGAGCTGGCGCACGGCTTCACTGAGTACTTCGCCACCAGGGTCGTCCGGCCCGAAGGTCCCCTTCGCATGATGCAAATCAAGCAGGGAGAAGAAGAGTCCGACTCGAACTACATCGACCGGGTAGACGTGATCATCCTCAACGGCGAGCCCGTAAGCGATGAGACCGCCCTCTACGCGGTCCTAGGAGGGTTTCAGGGTTTTTCGCCTATGTTCAGGCATCTCACGAAGACCCAACCTACGACCTACGCAGCCTTCCGGGCTAGAGCCGCAGATTTTCTGGCCAGGCAAAGGTTTCTTCTTAGCCCGTGGCGGCGTGATCGGCACCGGGCAGCGATCTCCCGCCCGATCGCCAATATCGACCTACGAATAAAGCGATCGGCAGCCGAGCGACGATCGCCAGTCTTCCGGCCCGATCGCCGATCATCACGCTACATCATCCGCAGTCCGGAGGACACGATCGCCATCTACAGTCCAGCATATAACATGACGGACTAAGGCATAAGATCGCCTCCACCGCACATCATAAAGCCATGGTCCTGGCAGTCGATGGAACCGGCTGCTTCGGCCATGCAAGGTCCCTTTCGGCCGAGATCGCCCGCCCTTCGTTTAAATACGAGGCCGGCGTAGTCGGAGGGCTCTCCAACATTAATCAGTGGACACGATCGCTCGCCCTCAAAGGTTCATCATCTGACATGGTGAACCCGGACAATGCGACGTGCCACAACCCCGTCTCAACGTACACCGTCGAGGTCGGCCATCTCCATGGCTGGCCGAGGTGGAAGCAGAGCTAACAAGCCGCGGGCGTGGAGTTGATTCATCCGACGCTGCCCTGCGCAAGGACTCCTCTAGACCGAGACCGCACGCCCTTCGTTTAAATACGAGGCGAGGCGCAGCCTAACGGAGGACCCTCATAATAAAGTGAGTCACGAGACACTCATTGTCTTCGCGCACCAAGACACGGTCATGGAGTCGGTCCATCGATCTCCGCGACTGTGCACGATTCCTCAAACAAAGCGAAACCACCAAGTTTCCATGGGGGATCGGCCAATGTTGTTTTTGCAGTAACAAGACCGAAATATATCTATGCAAATCTACCATGATAGCCCAAGTCCGAGTCATAAGTCGGTGAGATCGCCGTCCTCATCCGACGCGATCGCGGTAAGAACCACCTCGCCCCATGTCTTCAACATAGGAGCAAGTCGGGGCAATTGTTGTGTCAAGAATTAACACCTTCCGACCGCGATCGCGGTGAGGCCGAGCGACCGACTTCTTGAGCGGCCAAGGCGAAGTCTGCCGGCGGCGACAGGCGGCCGAGCCTCAACCAGCGGACCAGCTAAATCGGCGAATGAAGGTCCCAGGACAAGTCCGGTGCGGCGATCGACCTCGGATACGATCATCACTCGGCACTCGGCGACCGACTCTGGCGATCGACTAGCGGGCGATCCTCTCTCGGCATCTGCCGATCGACCCTTGGTGACCGACCTCTGCAGGCATCTGCCGATCGACCCTTGGTGACCGGCCGTTGCCAACCTTGATGGCCCAGGCGGTGGCCATCCAGTCGGCCAAGGCCGAGCAAACAAGCGAGGCACCACGTGCGAGATCCGCAAAAGCGGCAAACTTGTCACCTACCTCACCTACCAACAGGCCCAGACTGCGAAAGGAGGCAGCGGGACAGACATGTGACTACTGACTGTCACCTACCCCGACAAAGTCCGCCGAAAGTGACAAAGTGGGACCTCCTGTGATGCTTAGGACGCGTCTTTGGATCCTCATTGACCGCACGGCCACCAGCTGTAGCTTTGGACTTTTGGCAGGCAGCCCACGTGCCCTTTAGGACGATCGCCCCGTTACATTAAATGCCGAAAGGCGATCGCCCACTAGGGGACAGGGCCCCTCAGCCTCTATATATACAAGGCAGCAGGCACTTGTAAAAGGGACCGAGACTCTGACTCTCTGAACTATCTGCACTCCCGCATTTCACACCATACAGAAGCAAAATACTTGCACTTGGCTAACATCCAACTCTTGGCAACAGCTTTCTTTCGGTCTTACTTCTCCCGGCCTATCTCGTCCAGCAGATATCCGGCGGGGACGAAGAACACCTAGCTTCGCTCAAGAGCCGGATTAACAGAGTCTTTTTACACTCATTGTATTTAGATTTCTCTCATTAATACTTGTATCCACGAATATTTGTATTAATAACATCTCGCGAGAGCATTCAAGCCCGGGCCTAACAAACCCGGCAAATCTTGTATTATTTATCTTCTCTCGGAAGTGCTCCCGCAATTGTTGTTTGTTGTCCGTCTCCAGCAGTATTTAATCTTCGGATAGATATTTTGGGCAACAACAATAACATCAATTGATCATCACGTAACATCCTTCAATCCAGCGAATCAAGGCAAGTTTTCTTAAAATCTAGTTTTGGGGATTTTGCTCGATTTGTCCGTTTAATTCGTTTTAACTCAGAATAGTGATGTATTTATGATTGTTAAACATTATTATGTCGAATTCCTTGATGTTCCTCGGTTGAATCGCCGAGGATTTGTCGTTTTATTGAGTTTCTTATCGACGTCTTGAAGCTGTCCGATAAAATGTCACAAAGAGGATTCGAGCGTTCTATGATTATTCTTCCTCGTTCGTTCGTTAATTTATTGATGGTATGATGTTAGGGTCAGATTTCTCGCAAAGAATTCGAGTCGGAACCCTTCCGTTCGTCGTTTTCTTCAAACTTTTCGATCGTGGGTGTATTCGTTGTCTTCGCCGGAGAACCGTAGGTGTTCGAGGTGTCCGTGATCCGTGATTGTGGGAGTGTCCGACATCGATTATCGAGGCAAGTATCTTGCCCATACATTACGTGTTTTGTGGATATTATGATTGTTAATCGTCGATATGTGCTAAATAAATATTAATAACCATTTTTCAAAGAAATCGGAATATTTACCATCATGCTTTTTGTAAAGGTGACCCGTGTGTGTCGGGAATTAATGTGCTTAGTTGAATATGTGTGCTAGTGTCGAGTATAGGATCACCTTACTTTCTTGTGATGTCATTGCGTATGATTATGTCGTTGGTAAATGTAAAGTGTAATTCTTTTGTCAAATTATGTGCTTGGAGTCACGTGTTTATGGGTGAATATGTGAGTTTGAGTGATATTAGTTGTGTCGTTCGGTGCTGTTGAAATCTTGTGCTTCTTTGTGAATCGTATCATTACTTGGTCGTGAGTATATGTTGGATGAGATCGGCCATTCTAGTAAGGTACCTCGACTATATATGTGATTGACCTTCGAGGCTTGTGGTTTGCAAGCGTGATTTTGGAACGTGTGTGTGTGTTGTTCCTTCCACCGGAGTGTCCGACGGGATGTCCGGGGTCGATACTAAGGGTACGGCCACGAAGTGGACTTGGGTGCGTGTGTGGATGAACTTCCACCGGAGTGTCCGACGGGATGTCCGGGGTCGATACTAAGGGGTACGGCCGCGAAGTGGTTTCCCACCGGAGTGTCCGACGGGATGTCCGGGTCGAAACTAAGGTGTACGGCCGCGGGTTAACAGTTGTGGTTTTCATCTTGAGGATGACGTTGATGTTTTCGTTAATTGTGATATTGTCCGGAGTATCACAATGCTTTGTGCTTGGGGTCGAGAGACATTATATATCGAGTCTTGGTGCTTGGCTAGAATGACATAGGATTAATGTGTTATGTGTAATGTGACCTTGTAAGTGAATTGAAGTGGATGATCGGGTCGTGGACCTGTGTTTTGTGAGGAATGGTTGGGTCGTGGACCCGTATTTTGTTAAACGGATTTGTATTTTGAAAAATGAACTTTGGGGTGTGACCCTAAATGGCTTCGAGGAATTAAGAACATTTTCAATTCTCGATGTTTTCAAAACTCCCGAGATTTGGAAATGTTTTCACAATGCTTACTTGCTTCGTTTCGCTTTCAAGACTTGAACTATTTTTAACTAAATATATCTCGGGAAGTCTTTCGTTATATTCTTGGAATGTGTTGTGTATGGCTCGTATTTGCACTTTATACTTGCACTAGCGAAACAGTGGAGTTTTGCTAACCCCAGTAATGTCGGGGGTGGATATCTGTATTGTGTCCAGTACATGCGGGTTTTCGGGAGCAAGACACGGGATCGGCACGAGGGATGATGAAAGACGAATGATACTAATCACACGAAGGCCGCTTTTGGGTTCAGTTAGTCGGAGTCCATTGTATTGTCTTTTCCGCTGTCTTATTGTTCGTTGTTGCAAGTATTTTACCCTTGTGTGGGTATGAGTCTGGATGAGTTTATGTATTTTGATTTTTAAGTCAGTGACGAAAGACCAAATCGGTCTATTGGTCTGTTATTTTGATTCGTCGGTATGTAATGTAATGTGTTGTTTTGATGTCTAGCCTGGTGGATCCTCACGGAGAGGGTCTGCGGCGTGTAATATTCCCGGTTTGATCTGGGGGTGTTACATGATGTTCGCAGATGATATTGTGTTGATTGATGAAACGAAGGTTGGAGTGCAATAGAAATTGGAACTTTGGAGGGATACTTTGGAAGCTCGAGGCTTTAGGCTGAGCAGAAGTAAGACTGAATATATGGAGTGTAGGTTTAGCGAAAACAGTGATAGAGAGGCGGGGATGATCACATTTGATGGGAAAGTTGTTCATGGATCCACTTTCTTTCGGTATCTTGGATCTATTATCCAAAAGGATGGAGAGCTAGATGGCGATGTGGCTCACAGAATAAAGGTAGGGTGGTTGAAGTGGAAGAGTGCCACGGGGGTTTTATGTGATCCTAGCATGCCTCATAGATTAAAGGGTAAATTTTACCGCACGGCAATTAGGCCTGCGCTGTTATATGGCACCGAGTGTTGGGCTCTAAAACAGTGTCACGTTCAAAAGATGAATGTGGCAGAGATGCGTATGCTACGATGGATGTGTGGTCATACAAAAAAGGATCGGCTCAGAAATGAGGTGATTAGAGAGAAGGTAAGAGTTGTGTCTATAGAAGACAAGATGATGGAGAATCGATTACGATGGTTTGGTCATGTGAGAAAAAGACCTATTGATGCCCCAGTGAGGACGCTAGAAAGTTGGGGAACAAGTAATGTTGTGAAAGGTAGAGGAAGACCCAAGAAAACTTGGATAAAGATGATTGAAAATGATATGCGGTTTCTTGGAATTGGAGAAAGTATGGCGATGGAGAGGCAAATATGGCGGGAAAGAATACGGATGGTGGATGGAGTCTGATTTTTTTTTAATTCCTATTTTCTTTTATTTCATGTTATCTTTTAATTTATTTTTTAGGATTTTACAATTTTTTTTTAATTCCTATTTTCTTTTATTTCATGTTATCTTTTAATTTATTTTTCAGGATTTTTCAATATTTTTTTTTAACATTCATTCTCTTTTTTGTATTTGCTTTTTTCTCTACTTTTTCCCTCTTTTTTCCTTTTATGTTATTTATATAACGATTATTGATGGTTTCAAAGTTTGATTCATGTTAGCCGACCCCAAATCATTTTGGGACTAAGGCTTAGATGTTGTTGTTGTTGTTGTATTGAAAACTTTACAGCACAATCAGTCCTTCAAATATCATCCTTGTTGGGTTTAAGTGGCCCAAATGAATAAAATAATGAGGGCCCAAATTTATATCTCCTGCAGCCCACTTAAAATCGGACCCGGCCCGGAACCTTTGGAAGCAGCCCATTAGTGTGGGATTAATCCTGGCCATTTATCTGGTATCTTTTAATCCTGACCATTGGTTTTATATTTACCCTAAATATAAAAACCCTTACCCCAAACCATACCCCTCACTTCACTCCCCTCTCTCGCCGTCACTCTTCATCCTCCCGATTTTCTTTCCTTCTTCTCCTCGGTTTTGACCTGTTCTTCTGAGATGGAAACTAAATCTTCCCGATTTCCTTTCTTCGTTTTGTTGTTCCGATTCTCCTATAAATTCCGATTTCGGATGAGATGAAATAACAACAAAAAACGAAGAGAGCAAGTGATATCTTTTCTGATTCCCTCGATTTTCTCTGTGAAATAATTGAGGGTTTTTGTGGGTGAGGCTTGTGAGAGTTCGGATCTGATTTTCTGGGGTTTTGCTTCGGTTGCTTTGTGCTACGATTCTGGTTTGGGGTTTGTATCGGTTGAATCTTGCTTGGTGCTTTGATTCTTCGGTGGTTGCTTCCGGTTCCGGTGGTGGGCTTCGTTTTGAGGTGCTGACCGCGGGTCTTTGTGAGTCCTGGACGTGGCTACGGGGACGGAGGACTGAGCCAGCCGATTTTTTCCGACAATGACATCACTTTCAACGGCTTCGGCCGTTTGGTTTGAATTTCTATACTCACTGTTCTGATTTTTCCTTTCTAGTAATTGTTTGATTTATTTAATTAGAAGTTGTGTAATTCCTAATCCCTATCCCGAGTAGATTTATGTAATAGTTATATTTGTTATAATTATTGTAATAATTTTGCCACCCGATTCGGACCAATACTCAACAATCCTCTGTGTGGTAGTCTGAAGATTACTCATTTAACATTTGCCGATGACCTTCTTTTCTTTTCTAAGGGTACTAAAACATCAGTTGCAACAGTCTTAGAAAAATTTGAGCAGTTCAGTGCAATATCTGGACTCATAACAAATAAGAGGAAATGTGAAGCTTATTTTGCTGGAGTCGAAAGAGAGAATATATGTTATATTTACTTACACCTCAGATCCAAGAAGAAAAGCTCAATTTAGGTACTTAGGGATCCCCCTCAACGCTAAGAGGCTTTCTATTGTTCAGTTCCAGCATTTGATAGAAAAGATTGTTGCAAAAATAAGGAGCTGGACTACTAAATTTCTCAATTATGGGGGGGGGAGTCCAACTTATCAAAAGTGTACTTTATGCAGTACAGAACTACTGGAGTCAAGTCTTTCTTTTTCCTAAAAAGGTTCTAGTGGCTATTGAATCAATCTGTAGGATATTCCTATGGACAGGGGAAGTAGGAGACACTAGGAAATCTCTTGTTGCTTGGGATGAACTCTGTAGGCCAAAATCCGAAGGTGGCCTTGGACTTATTCACCTCCCTTCTTGGAATTAGACCTGTATGCTTAAGTTGCTTTGGGGCATCAACACCAAAGCTGAGAAATTATGGATTAGATGGATTCATGGATACTACATAAAGAGTCAAGATGTGATGCTTATGGATATCCCTCCACAAGCTTCATATCTCATGAAGAAAATCCTGAAGGTCTGAATATTGTTGGGTAACAATGTATGGCAACAACATAATACTGTGAAGTTCAAAATGTCATCAATTTACCAAGTGTTATGGCCTGCTGTTGAGAAAGTCAGCTGGAGGGAACTGGTGCTTAACAATATAGATACACCAAGAGCCCAATTCATTGATTTGTTAGCTGTTAGAAACAGGCTGGATATATCTACTAGATTGATTCAGTTTGGCTTAAGTGTGGACGCCAAGTGTGTGCTGTGTAAACAGTTAGATGAAACTACTGAACATCTGTTCTTTGACTGTGGGTTTTCTGCTGCTATATTGAAAGTTGTATGTGATTGGACTGGATTTACAATAAACACACAGACATCCCTTAATCATGTTGCTCAGAAGGTGAAAGGGAAGATTTCCAGGTGCAGGTTTCAGAAAGCAGTTATCTGGAGGGAACGAAATCAAAGGATCTTTCAAGGAAAAAGCTGTGATGCCAACACTGTCTTAAGAGAAGTATCATACACTGCACTTACAAGATGTTGGTTCATAGTTTTTATGCATTATTATTGTAGAAGCTTGTCTAGTATCCCTTCCATTAGATAGGCATTTGTAGCCTGTTTAAGTTTAAGTTATGTTCTGTGTTTTGAGAGTTGTGTAAACAGATGGTTTGATTGCCATCTTGCTTAAATCTCTGTGTTAGGAGTTTGTACTTTCATTGACCTACTTGGAAGTTGGAATAAAAGCTAATCGGTTCCCAAAAAAAAAATATATAATAAATGTGGTCTCAATTTGTAGATAATATTTTTTTTTATGAATTTTGGTTTTCTTAACAAAATATGCAAAAAAATATTAAGTATATTTATCTTAATATCTAAAAATAAATAAATATGATAAGTGGTAAATTTTAATTGCGTGACCACTTGGTCACCCTCCGTAAGACCATTGTCAGTCATCTCTTAGCCGTTCTCTCTCTCTCTCTCTTGTTGTTATTTCAATGTTTGTTCGATCGACCACCTCCCATGATTGTTATTTTAATGCTTGTTGTTGAGTATTGGTCCGAATCGGGTGACAAATTATTACAATAATTATAACGAATATAACTATTACACAGATCTACTCGGGATAGGGATTAAGGATTACACAACTTTTAATTAAATGAATTAAAATGAATTAAAAGCTGAAAATTAAGATGTGAGCAGAGAAAACGCAAACCAAACGAATCGAAACCGATTCGGAAGTGATGTCACTATTGAAGAACAACCCGGCTCAATCCTCTATCTCGATAAACCCACGTCCAGGACACAAAAGACCCGCGGCCAGCACCAAATCGAGACCCAACCAGACCTCAAACTGCTCCTCTTAGAAGAACCGAAGCACACAGCAAGGATTCTTACCAACAACCTTCCCAGAACACCACCCGCAGGTTAAAAACCTCAAGAACAGTCACAGATCTTCGATTTCGTTCACAGGAAGAAGAAAAATCGAAGGGTAGAACAAGTTGCTTTTCTTTTCTCGCTTTTTGTTGTGTATTTATCAACTCTCCCGAAAATGGTATTTATAGATGTAGCGAAGTAGGGTTAGCCGAGGAAATATCGGAACTGAAACCGGAATAACCATGGCGGAGAAACAGGAAAAATAGCAACAGACGGGAGAGGGAGTCAACTCGGGCAGAGGAGAAAAGAAAATGAGGCGGTGGTGGTGAAAATAGGGTTGCTGGGGTTTATAAGTAAGGGGTCAAACACATCGAAGGGCTAGGATTAATTGAGGCCAACAGATGGCTGAGATTAATCCAGCCTTAAAGATGGGTTGGGCTGCTTCCAGGGTTTGGGCCGGGTCACTTTGGTGGGCTGCAGGAGAAATAAATTTTGGGCCATCATAATAAATTAATCATTTTGGCCCACTTAACCCAACATTTCTCCACCTGGGCCAAATGAGTCATCGGGGCATACTATAGAGACAAAGGTCATCATCGCCGTAGGACACCACCTGCACTCAAAAAACACAAAGTAAGTACAGGTAATCACAAAGAAAAGTAACAGCAATCACTAAGACAGCAGGGCCATCACAAAGATAGCGAGGCAATCACTAAGAATGCAAGGCCATCACAAAGAAGGCAAAGACTAAGAGTTAGCCTTGAGCTCCCAAGTTCAGTATGTTCGTACAGGACACGAACTTCTCCAATGGTAGGCATTTGGTGCCCATATCTGCAGGGTTGAATTGTGAAGGATTTTTTCCAAGCTCAAGTTCACCTTCTTCAACAATATCACGAATAAAATGAGATTTAACATCAATATGTTTAGTGCGGTCGTGAAAGACAGGATTTTTGCATAACTGAATTCCAGATTGACTATCAGAAAATACCACGACTTTTTCTTTCAGAAAACCGATTTCAGATAAAAGACCCTTTAGCCATATGGCTTCTTTAAATGCCTCAGTTGTAGCAACATATTCAGATTCAGTCGTAGATAAGGCAACAACATTCTGTAACTGAGATTTCCAACTAATGCAAGAGCCACAAAGGGTAAACACATAAGAGGTCGTAGATTTTCAATTGTCACGATCATTTGCAAAGTTAGAATCAACATATCCAACAAGTTTAACACCATCAGCAGATTTAGAAAACTTAATACCAACATCCACAGAGGATTTCAAATAACGAAGAAGCCATTGCAAGGCTTCCCAATGTGGGATACCAGGATTAGACATGTATCTACTCAAGCAACTAACAGAATAGGCTATGTCGGGCCTAGTGCTAACTATGAGATACATGAGTGATCCTATAGCATTAGAATAGGGAACCTTTTCCATTGATTTTTCTTCCTCACTAGTTTTAGGAGATTGATCTTTGCTTAACAGAAAATGAGCAGCAAAAGGCACAAAAGCAGGTTTTGCAGCAGTCATAGAAAATTTTTCAAGTATTTTCTCAATGTAGGATGACTGGTTTAGAAATAAGGAACAGTTTTTCCTATCTCTAATAATGTTCATGCCTAAAATTTTCTGGGCATCTCCTAGGTATTTCATGTCGAATTGTTCACTAAGACACGATCTAACATGATCAATCAACTCCATGCACGGGCTCACAAGTAACATGTCATCCACATAGATAAGCAAGAAGATAGGAACAGTGAAGTTTTCTTTAAAATAAAGGCAAGGGTTATACGAACTACGTTTGAATTTTAAAGAAAGCATATAAGAGTCAAATTTCTTGTTCCATTGCCTTGGAGACTGTTTCAAGCCATAAAGAGCCTTTTTAAGAAGGCAAACATGTTCAGGTTTATTAGAGTCGACAAAACCTTCTAGCTGCCTCATATAAATTCTCATTCAATTCACCATGAAGAAAAGCTGTTTTAACATCCATTTGCTTTAATTCCCAATTAAAGTGAGCAACTAAAACAAGCATGACACGCACAGTGGTGAATTTCACAACAGGAGCAAATATTTCAGTATAATCAATTCTTTCCTTTTGAGTGAAACCTTTAGCGACCAACCTGGCTTGAAATCTGATATTTTCTACTTCATTCTTAATCTTGAATAACCACTTACAGTCCACAAGAGAACAATGATCAGGTTTTGGTACAAGAATCCAAGTTTGGTTAACATGCAGGGAGTTCATTTCATCATTCATAGCATTTAACCAGTCAGAAGCATTTTCAGATTTTAAAGCATCTTTGTAGCTTTTAGGTTCGTTATTATCCAATGATTCAAACACATTGTAAGCATGAGACATCATATGAAAATCATCAAAGTGATGAAGCCTCCTAACATTCTCTCTTCTAGGCCTATCTCTGGTTAATTGATAGTCAGACAGATCAGCACTTTCATCAACATTTTCAATTATTTCATCACTTGAATTTTCAGACGGTATTTCAGATGGATTTTCATTTTCAGCATGTAAAGTTTCATCATTTTCAGGCTCCACCTCACTCAAAGTAGGGTAGTTAGAAACAGATTCTGGATTAGGTATGTGCACGGGTGCGGGTGCAGGATGTTCAAGACAAGGAAATTTATTTTTATTAAATATAACATCCCTACTAATTAGCACCTTAAACCCTCGTTCACCCTTAAGCCATAACCTAAATCCTTTAACTCCCTCCGGGTAGCCTAAGAACACACATCTTATCGATCTAGGTTCTAGTTTATCATGTTTATGATGAACATATGTAACACACCCAAATACACGAAGATTTGAGAAATCAATATTACTACCAGTCCACACAGATTCTGGATAGTTTCCATTCAAAGGGACAGATGGAGATCTGTTTATAATATAGGCAGTCGTAGATAAAGCCTTACCCCAGAAACGTTTTGACAATCCGGAGCTGACGAGCATAGACCTTACCCTATCAAGGAGGGTTCGGTTCATGCGCTCAGCGATTCCGTTTTGTTGGGGGGTGTAGGGTGTTGTCCTATGCCTTTGAATACCACTTTCTGCACATAAAGTTTCAAACAAATTATTGCAGAATTCCAAATTGTTGTCAGTTCTCAAAATTTTAATTTTCTTACCGGTTTGATTTTCAATTAAAATTCCACATTTTGAACGTGTCAAACACATCAGATTTATTCTTAAGAAAACACAAAGACTTTCCGGGAATAATCATCAATCACAGACAGAAAGTATCGGTTCCCACCATGTGTCGGAACACTGGCAGGCCCCCACACATCAGCATGTAAATATTCAAACACATTTGAACTTTTAGGGGGGTTTGGGGAAGGTGTATGAGGAAAGTTCGCACGATGTTGCTTACCATACACACAGTTATCACAAAATGGCATGTCAGATATTTTATCATTCCCAAAACAACCATTTTTGTGCAGTATTTCAAGACCTTTACCACTGATGTGACCTAACCGTTTATGCCAGATTTCAGTTTTATCTCCATGGACTGCATTTACGGAAATGTTACTAATAGTGGAGCAAATATATAAGTTCAGTTTACGAATGGCAACAAAAAAATTTTGGGACCTCTCGTAACTTTCATTGCACCCTTACCCCAAGTACCTTCAAAACCATCATCTTCAAGATAAGCACAAGACATTAAATTATGAGCTAAATGAGGAATGTGCCTAACACTTTCCAAAGTTATCGAATTTCCAGATTCAAATTTAAGGCATACAGTTCCTATTCCAGCAACATCTCATTTTACATGATCAGCCGTAGACACATATCGGTTTTTCAAATCGCGATAACTAGAAAAAAGTTGTTTGTATGGAGTCATGTGAAATGTGCATGCAGAATCAACCAGCCAACCATTTTCACCAAGGTCAGCTAACACAGAGTTCACAAAAGCATGCATGGCCTCAGAAATCATAAACACATCACCTAGATTTTCACTGACAGCTAAGTTTGCCTGTTCAGATTGCTGGTTCTTCTTAGGTTTAGTGCAGTCTTGAATGTAGTGACCATATTCACCGCAATTGTAACATTTACGATTAGTTGGTCTAGGTTTAAACCGATTTTTTACTTTGCCCTTTTTCTTGGTGGCTTGGTTATTTTGACTGTTGGAAGACTTGTTATTTTGAAAATGGTTTTGAGGTCTTCCTTTTACAAAATTAACCTCTCCAAGATTTCTAAGAGCGGCACCTTTATTGTTTTTCAAATCTAATTCTTTGCTTTTCAAACCGTTAACAACAATATCTAAAGTCACTTGATCTCTACCATATTTAATGGCAGATTTCACATCACTGTAAGAATCAGGAATAGCATTCAAAAGCACAATCGTGTAATCATCGATGTTTTTATCTCCAGTTAACTTTATATCTTGAACCAGTTTTGTAAACACGTCTAAATTAGCATCGATGTCTTTGTTTAGATCAAGCTTGTAGCGGAAAATTTTTTCAAGAAGAAACAATTTATTGGGCAGCGAAGTTTCAGTATACATTTCTTCTAATTTTTCCCATAATTCTTTAACCGAACCATGTTTACCTAATTTTCTTATCACAGAGTCAGATGGGTTCAAGATAATCGCAGAGTAAGCAAACTCATCAAGTTCAGCCCTTTTATCCGCAGTCACATTAGAAGCGAAAGAGTTATCGTTAGCTTTGAAACATTTTTGTTGAATGAGTATGCTTTTCATTTTCTGTTGCCAAATGGCAAAATCACCTTTTCCATCAAATGGGGCCACAGAGAAGGCAGAGATAGTTCCCATTTTAATTTTCAAAATGAACAAAGTTTTTGAAAATTTATGAAAAACACAGATAAGGAGACTGTTGGTTTTATCAAAATGCAGAAACACAAAGTAACTAACAAATTCACACAGATAAATAAAATTAAAAGAATCCGAAAAATTCAATACCAGGCCCCTACAAGATCCAAGGACGCTTAAGTGGTCCAGGCAGGAGGGTTTTAATGCCCGTTTATGAAAATTTCCAGATTCAAAATAAACACGGAGTAATATCGCAGTAATAAACACACAAGATATCACCAACAATGCGTCAAACAACATACGCAGCAGAAGCAACAACACCAGGACAATATCGAGACAGTTAGCCGAATAGATATCACGAAGAACAGTGGGCCGCAAAATATCACGAAGGACAGCGAGCCCAAAAATATCACAAAGAACAGCGAGCATAAAAAAAGTAAAGAAGAGGGTAAAGCCGATATACCTGAGCGATCCGGGTTGACCCGATTCAGACAGATCCAAACCAAGCTCCGGTACTAATGTTGAGTATTGGTCCGAATCGGGTGACGAATTATTACAATAATTATAATGAATATAACTATTACACAGATCTACTCGGGATAGGTATTAGGGATTACACAACTTCTAATTAAATAAATTAAAATGAATTAAAAGCTGAAAATTAAGATGTGAGCAGAGAAAACCCAAACCAAACGAATCGAAACCGATTCGGAAGTGATGTCACTGTTGAAGAACAACCCGGCTCAGTCCTCTATCTCGATAAACCCACGTCCAGGACACAAAAGACCCGCGGCCAGCACCAAATCGAGACCCAACCAGACCTGAAGCTGCTCCTCTTGGAAGAACCGAAGCACACAGCAAGGATTCGTACCAACAACCTTCCCAGAACACCACCCGCAGGTTAAAAACCTCAAGAACAGTCACAGATCTTCGATTTCGTTCACAGGAAGAAGAAAAATCGAAGGGTAGAACAGGTTGCTTTTCTTTTCTCGCTTTTTGTTGTGTATTTATCAACTCTCCCGAAAATGGTATTTATAGATGTAGCGAAGTAGGGTTAGCCGAGGAAATACCGGAACTGAAACCGGAATAACCATGGCGGAGAAACAGGAAAAATAGCAACAGACGGGAGAGGGAGTCAACTCGGGCAGAGGAGAAAAGAAAAGGAGGCGGTGGTGGTGAAAATAGGGTTGCTGGGGTTTATAAGTAAGGGGTCAAAAACATCCAAGGGCTAGGATTAATTGAGGCCAACAGATGGCTGAGATTAATTCAGCCTTAAAGATGGGTTGGACTGCTTTCAAGTTTGGGCCGGGTCACTTTGGTGGGCTGCAGGAGAAATAAATTTTGGGCCATCATAATAAATTAATCATTTTGGCCCACTTAACCAACACTTGTTCGATCAACCGCCTCCCATGATTGTTGTTATTTGTAGTCGGGAAGTTAGTAGTGCTGAAATATCTTACTTGCTTATTAATTAGTTTGAAAATGAAAAACCTTATTTATACTGATTATTCAAGCTGATTGTTATTGTTATTATCATCACATAAATTAATATGATTTTTCATATTCAAATAAATTTTAATAGCATTGCATTTAATAAAAGATAAGATGCATCATCTTATTATTATTACGAGGCATTATCCAACCGTGCGATGTACGGTCTTTGGTTGAATATCTACGTGTTTTGTACGTAATGTTGGGGTAGATGGTTGAATTAGCATATGGCAGAATTTAAATGCCTTTTAGAGAAGTTTATATGTTTTTTATTGTTATTATCCTTTTATTTTAGTCTATGTAATTAGTTATATGAAATGAGGCTTTACTAACCCGTATGTGGAAGGGGGTTGTTTTTGGTTTATTCAACCCGTGCGATGCACCGACTGTATCTAAGATTTCATAACTAAAATTTAACCATCTTGTAATTTATACTATCATTTAAAAGTTCATTTTAATCACCTTGTGTATTAGAAGGTGCATTTGTTTTGTGATTGATAGGACGCCGAATGTATGCTCCCTGAAAACCCGGTTTAAAATAGGGACCAATAAAAGTCCGACCTAGGTTCTTAGACAAGGGGATGGCAACCTCAAGGTCCGTTAGAAGGTCGCCAACCTCGGAGGCCCCACTTAGCTGTAACGTCTGTTAGAAGGGCGCCGACCTCGGAGGCCCCGCTGACCTATGATATCTGATAAAAGGTCGCCGACCTCGGAGGCCCCACTTAGTTGTGACATCTGTTAGAAGGGCGCCGACCTCGGAGGCCCCGCTGACCTATGATATCTGATAAAAGGTTGCCGACCTCAAAGGTCTCTCGACCTACTGATTTGAATAAGAATAAGCCGACCTAAAACCACCGAACTCAGGAAGGTCGAACTCTTGGGAAAGAAGATCCTGACTCACCTGACAGAATCCCTAAGATCCAGAGATTGAGAGCCCATACCTTGCAATCCCGGAAATCCAGCGATGGAAAATCGCAGCCTAAATCCCTGGATATCCAGGATTTTCTCTGGAAATCAGGGAAAATCTTAGACAAACAAGGCACCCTCCTCCTATAAAAGGGAGAGAGGGGGTTTCTCAAAAGGGGACACACTTTGAGAATACAGTATATTTTAGAGAGAGAAAGAAGAGAGAATACTTCATATATTTTGGGTTTTCTTAGCTAAACTTCTAAGATTAACCCGGTTCTTGGTGACCGATCAGCTCGGTTACATCAAGTGGCGCCGTCTGTGGGAACTGTGACATCGAGTCACTTTGAGTTGAGACGTGAGGTTAGTGATGGCGGAAGAAATGAACCAGAAAAGAATAGGGGAGTTAATACCCAGAAATCTAGAAGAGGAACTAGCAGCTACGGGTGGAGAAGCGACTCTGGAAAAAACACCCGTCACCCCTGTAGAAGAAGTCGCACCAAGCACAATTACACTGACGAAGGAAGCCTTAGCCGACATAATCGCCAGTGCAATCCGGAAGAGCCGGGAGGTCGAAAAACAAAGGGTACCACGGAAAGTAATACCCATGGGGAGGCCGGAGGAAATTGAGCAGCAGGAAGAACATGGGGAGAGTTATCCAAGAATATGGGAGCGATCCAGACAGGAAAAAACACAGGATCCCTTGATATCCAGCATGCAGGACGAGCTGGAAGAGTTGCGACAGAGGGTTGCGGGGAAGGACATGGAGAGTCATCCAGGCCATCCATTTTCAGAAGGCATACTGCAGGCCGAGCTCCCATATGGGTTTAGGGCTGTCACCTTCACCTACGATGGACTCTCAGATCCTACCCGACATTTATACCGATTCGAGAACATGGCGGTACTACATCGATATTCGGATGCCGTGAGTTGCAGAGCATTCTTGGCTACACTGAGTCGGCTCGGGATTAGTTCCACAGATACCCACAGGTCGAGTCACCGACTTCAAAACTTTTAGCTCGCGTTCTTGACTCACTTTGCCGCGCAGGCACACCAAAAGACCTTCATGTCCTTGTTCGGTATCAAGCAATATTCGAGAAGCGGCCGAGAGCTTATGTGACCCGATTCACGAAGGCATGTCTGGAGGTACCCTCGTCGTCAGAAGAAGTAAAAACCAGTGCCTTGACGCAGGGACTGAGGCCGGGGTTGCTACGCACCTCATTAGCTAAAAAACCAGCCAGAACATATGATGAGGTCTTAGCCCGATGCTCGAAATACATTAATGTTGAGGAAACCGAGAAGAATATGGAGGAATTGCAAGAAAAGCCCGAGGATGGGGAAAGGGGGTCCAGTAGATTGATACGACGGAAGGAGTACACCTTTCAAGGAAATTTACCTTGGGAAGAAATGCCGCGGGGAAAAACAGATCGAAAGAAGAACGATATCATTCTAAGGCGACCAAGATTTGACTAATACAGCCCACTAACAATGAGGAGAGCTCAGGTTTTGGAAGCAGTTGAGGGTAAGATGAACAGGGTCATCGAGTGGCCTGCATCTCATTCTAATAGGCCCACCCAGCCGAAATCAGAGCTTTATTGTCGATTCCACAATGATTACGGGCATAAAACAGACGAATGCAAGCACCTTAAGGATGAGATCGAGAGGCTAGTCCGAGCGAGACATCTGATGGAGTTCACATATCAGCAGAGAAATGGAGGTCGGAGGCAACCACCCATGCCCCAAGGAGGTGCGGGGGTAAAAAGAGAAGCTCCTCGGGGACCCGCTGCTCCCCCGGCTAAAAAAAGAGTGATCCACATGATATCAGGGGGACCAACCGACGGAAGTTCTAATCAGGCTAGAAAAGCCCACGCGTGAAAGGCTAGGTGTCATCAGCTCAAGGAGGTTGCCTCTGTAGGCAGTGGGCCTATCATTCAGTTCAGCCCCATGGATTATAACGGGATACATACGCCCCACAATGACGCGCTGGTCATCACCGCGGAGATCGCCAGTTACGATGTGCAAAGGGTGTTTATCGATATGGGAAGCTCGGTAGACATCTTATTCTATGACTGTTTCAAACAGATGAACCTGGAAGTGGAATTGAGAAAGGTAGATACCGCGCTCTATGGGTTCTATATGACTGAGGTGCAACCAGTCGGAGAAGTGGTGCTTCCAGTAGCACTAGGTCGGATGCCCCATCGGAAGGTCAAGACACTCAGATTTTTAGTGGTGGACACCAAATCAGCCTATAACGCCATTTTAGGACGACCAGGGCTCAACAAATTTGAAGCAGTGGCCTCTACCGCACACATGAAAGTAAAATTTCCCGTAGGAGGTGAGGTGGGAGAAGTAGCAGGAGATCAGTTTGTAGCCCGATCTTGTTATCAGACAACGGTAAAGCAGGGAGTGCAGCGCGGAAAGAGGACACCCGAGCTCGGGGGTCCGGATCCGGAGTCTAAGAGGAATAAGCAATCGAAGGCGCCCGAGGAAGCTGAGGAAGAAGGCGTCAAGCCCAACGAGGAGTTACTAGAAATAGAATTGGTTCCAGGAAAGCCGGAAACAAAAACTCGCATGGGAAGTCGGTTGGACGATGGAATAAAGGAAAGCCTCATCAGCCTGCTAAGGAGATTCGTGGACATTTTCGCGTTCGCAGCTGAGGATCTGGTGGGAATCATCCCAACAGTTGCCGAACACAGGCTGAACATCGACCCAACCATAAGACCAGTAAAACAGAAGAGGAGGCATTTCGGGCCAGAGATGGATGGGGTCATTGGGGAAGAGGTCGATAAGCTCCTCCGAGCTGGACACATAATGGAGATCCAGTTTCCGGAGTGGCTATCCAACACTGTGATGGTAGGGAAAGGCCAGGGGAAGTGGAGGATTTGCATGGACTTCCGGGACCTAAATAAAACATGTCCCAAGGACTACTACCCGTTACCCCGCATAGATCAGCTAGTGGATTCAACATCAGGGTGCGAGTTACTCAGTATGATGGACGCTTCCCAGGGATATCATCAGATTCCTCTCGCACCCGAGGACAGAAAGAGGGTTAGTTTTGTGGTTTCAAAGGGAACTTTTTGTTATGTACGCATGCCTTTTGGATTAAAAAATGCAAGAGCTACATATCAGAGGATGGTCGACAGAATCTTTAGATCCCAAATCGGCAGAAACATGGAGGTATACGTGGATGACATGCTAGTGAAAAGTGTGAAGGCAGGAGAGCATATCAGAGACCTAGAAGAGACGTTCGAGAACCTGCGCGCGTACGGAATGAATCTCAACCCATCAAAATGTTCTTTTGGAGTCAAATCGGGAAAATTCCTGGGATATGTGGTCACAGAACAAGGAATCGAGGTCAACCCGGAGAAGGTCAAGGCAGTGCTGCAAATGAATCCTCCAAAAAATATCAAGGATATCCAGATACTAACAGGAAGAATAGCAGGGTTGAGCCGTTTCATATCACGCTCGGTCGAGAAGGGATTCCCATTTTTTAAACTCTTAAGAAAAGGGAACAAGTTCGAATGGACCCCGAGCGCAAACAAGATTCGGAAAATTGAAAGAGTATTTGGCAGGCGCCCCGCTCACCAAACCAAGATGCAGGAGAGGATCTTGTACTCTACTTATCCGTGGGAGAAGGAGCGGTTAGCTCGGTCTTGCTAAGAGAAGAAATGAATAAGCAAAAGCCCATTTATTATACAAGCCGAATTTTGCAAGGAGCATAACGGAACTACTCCGAGCTAGAAAAAGGGGCGCTGGCATTAGTGGTTACAGCCAGGCGACTGAGGCCCTATTTCCTAGCCCACCGGATAAAACTACGAACCAACTTGCCCTTGAGAGAGATATTAGGGTGACCTAATGTGTCAGGTCGTCTGGTGAAGTGGGCGGTAGAAATGGGGGAGTACGACATGGAGTATGAGCCGAGAACGGCGATTAAAGCTCAGGCCCTTGCAGACTTTATCCAAGAGGGGGCCATGCCATCGCCACCAGAAGGACAGTGGCTGTTACATGTGGATGGATCGGCGACAACCAGTGGTTCTGGGGCAGGGATAATCCTTACTACCCCGGAAGGTGAGCAATTAGAGTATGCCATAAAATTCGATTTCAGGGCATCTAACAACGAGGCCGAATATGAAGCCCTGGTCAAGGGAATGCAGCTGGGAATAGACTTGGGCGCGCGACGACTCATTGCTTACTCTGATTCCCAACTGGTCACACAACAGGTAGAAGGAAAATTTGAGATAAATGAAGATCGGATGAAGAAGTATGTGGAGGAAGTGAAAGAGGTCGCAAAAAACTAGGGAATGGAAGTTAATCCATATCCCTAGGGCGGAAAATGCAAAAGCCGATTACCTAGCAAAAATGGGAAGCTCCTTAGTGGTGCCGCTCACGACGATGCGGATTCAGGAGCAGCCAGTAGCATCATGAAACAGGTGATGGAGGTGAACGAGATAGCAGATTAGCGAACTCCTTTGTTGGCATACCTAAGAAGGGCAGAACTACCCAAGGAGAGGCAAGAAAGAATGAAAATTGTGCGAAGAGCAGCGAGGTTCTGTTGCATTAATGGTGAGCTATACAAGAGGTCCTACCTCGGTCCATACCTACGATGCGTTTCGGAAGAAGAAGGGCGAAGTATATTGGAAGAAATCCATGAAGGGTGCTGCGGAGACCATACCAAATGAAGAGCGCTGATTAGCAAAACGCTAAGGGCTGGGTTTTTTTGGCCGACCATGAGCGAGAGAGCAGTGGAAATGGTTAGGCGATACCAAAAATGTCAAGTGCACGCACCCTTAATTCACATCCCGGCCGAGGATATGATCACCATGGGAGCACCCTGTCCATTCGCTAAATGGGGAATTGATATCATGGGGCAGTTTACACCTGGCTCGAGAGGAAGAAAGTTCTAAGTAGTAGCCATAGACTACTTCATCAAGTGGGTAGAGGCCGAGCCCGTGGCCACCATAACCGAGCAAAGAATCATAAGTTTTCTGTTTAACAACATTTGCTGCAGGTACGGAGTGCCCCAGATACTCATCTCAGATAATGGAACCCAATTCAATGGGAAGAGAACCCGATCTGTGCGAGGGTATGCATATCAAGCAAAGGTTATTGTGGTTGCTCACCCGCAAGCTAATGGGCAAGTGGAGGTAACTAACAGAACAATCTTGCAGGGGATAAAAACCCGCTTAGACAAAGTTGGAGGAGGATGGGTGGATGAACTTAGCTCGGTACTATGGTCATACAGGACCACACCTAGATCGTCAACAGGAGAAACACCCTTCAGTATGGTATACGGGTCCGAAGCCGTCATCCCCGCAGAAGTCGGAGAAATGTCCCACCGGGTTCGATGGTTCAACGAGGTGGAGAACGAGGAAATAATGAAGGAGGCGTTAGATACCATAGAAGAAAGAAGGGAAGCGGCGGCAGCACGAACTGAAAGATACAAAAGCTTGACAAAAGCAGCTCATGCCAAAAGAGTCAGGAAGAGACAGTTTCAGGTCGGTGATTTGGTGCTTAGGCGAGCTGATGCCCTCAGAAAAACAGGAAAGCTGGAGCCGAACTGGGAAGTCCCTTACAAGGTAATCCGAATTTATGCGGGGGGAGCTTACGAGCTTGAGGATATGGAGGGGCACCTCATCAAAAGACCTTGGAACATATGTCACTTAAAAAAATATTTTGTGTGAAGAGGTGTGGAAAAAAGCTTATGTTGTTTTAATAAAAGTCTATTACAAAAATATATCTCTCTGAATGTGTTGATCAAGTAAAACTAGAAATGACATCTGAACAGGCGAAACGCCTACAGATCCGAGTAAGGGTGAACCGCCCTCTGACATCTGAACAGGTGAAACGCCTCCAGATCCGAGTAAGGGTGAACCGCCCTCTGACATCTGAACAGGCGAAACGCCTCCAAATCCGAGTAAGGGTGAACCGCCCTCTGACATCTGAACAGGCGAAACGCCTCCAGATCCGAGTAAGGGTGAACCGCCCTCTGACATCTGAACAGGCGAAACGCCTCCAGATCCGAGTAAGGGTGAACCGCCCTCTGACATCTGAACAGGCGAAACGCCTCCAGATCCGAGTAAGGGTGAACCGCCCTATGAAGCTATGACTAAGGGAAATACCCAACCTACACTAAAGATCGGTGAAAAAGTTAAGTCAAAATGGTCGGGTTACATTTAAGATATTTCGAAATTTAATAGTCGGGACTATACTAAGAAAAAAGCCGGGCCATGTCGGAAAGTAATCATATCAAATCAAACAGGCACAAGATACATCAAGGTTACAATCAACACCGAACTACATCACTATCATACAAACCCCAAGTATATTCAACTCAAAAAGTTGTCATTCAAAATAGCTGTGCCAGTACAATAAAAAGAAACAGAAGAAAATATATATACATGTCTACACTAAACTACAGGCTCTGAAGACGGAGGAGGCAACGGAGGAGAAGCATCACGGTCGGTCCCAACCACCTCGGGATTAGGAGTGCTAGCCTTAACAGGTGAACTAGGTAGAGTAGAAGGCAGCTCCAAATCCAGGCCAGATTGCTTTATGGACTCCTCAAGGGCGTCCTTCCACCAGGCCGCCTCCGGAGATTCTTCCACGTCCCCAGACCAACCCGAAGGAACGGGAGCCCCGTCCAATGCAGCATCCTGGCCCAGCTCGCCCGTAAAACCCAAAGAAGCTAGCTGCTCACGAGCACGAGTTAGAGCAAAATCGAAATATTGTGTCGCGGCAGGGGCTAGCTTAACCAGGAAAGCGGTAGAATTGTGATACCGGGCCAGGAGGGCAGAACGGTAGGCCTCCAGGAAAGAGTGACCAACGTCACTGGTTAGAAATCGACGTCGGCCATCCGTCGCCCCACGCTCATAAGACGATCCCTCGGATCTAGCCTTGGCTAGTTGAGCTTCCAGCTGGGTCACCTTTTCCGATTCCGCTCTAGCTTGAGCTTCGAGTTGGGTGACCTTCTCCAACTCAGCCTTAGCCCGGGCCTCAAGTTGAGCTATCCTCTCGGATTCGGCCCTAGCTTCCGACAACTGAGCCTCGAGCTGGCCCACCTTCTCCGTTTCAGCTGTAGACAGGGTCTTCCAAAACTTCAGCTCTTGGTTCAGCTGAACATTGGCCATCTGAGCCCGTTCCAAAACCGCTTCCCGCTCAGAACTTTTCTTAAGGGCAGCATCTAAGCGATACTCCCTCTCCTGAAGCTGAGCCGAGAGATCGGAATTAGCCGACAGGGCGGCCTCCAGGTCGGCTTGCATCTGGGTGAGCTGGGAGGAAGACGTAGCGCCGAGCTTGTGATCCTCTGCGAAGGTCACAAAGGTGGCGAAGAACTGCACAAGAAAGCAAGTTATATCAGGTCAGCAGAGAGGTAATAATAAAGGTGACAATAATCAAAAAGGGGGGAAGGCAAAAGAGGTTAATACCTTCCCAAAATACATCATCATGGCATTAAAGCGAGGGTCCTCCGCGGCATCTCGTAATCCCAGCTTATCCTTAGCCGGGACCATGGAGCTGAAATAAGGAAGAAATCTCTCAAACTCCTTGCAGCGGAGAAGAGTCTCCATAGCCGGACCTGGGGGACCCGCGGTCTTCGGCCGTTTGGAAGCAGGGGAGCTAGGAGAAGAGGCCCTCTGAGTGACCTGAAGCTGCCGAGACGAGCTCGCAGGGCTTCGTCCGGTGGTCAAGGTAGGAGCCAGGTCGGAGGGGAGAGTTACCCCAGACTTAGGGCGAGAAGGGAACTTCCGTTTAGTTTTGGATGAGCCCTCTGCCCTCTCCTTGGGGGGATTCGTCGACTTAGGGACCTTCTCTTTTATAGGTTCAGCCGGCTTGGAGGCGTCCGACTGGCAGGTCCGCATGAACCGATCTACAAAAAACAATACAAACGGTCAAGGAAATAGCTAAAAAGCAAAATAACAAAGATCTGGAAAAAATAGATAAAGCCTACCGATGTCAGGGATAGCCGAGTAGGGATTCGAGCTCAGCCCACAATGGAACAGAAGATCATGGAATTGCGTCAGCTGGAAAGCATTATAGGGAATGGCATTCCATTCCCGAACTTTCTCGACCCACGCAGCTCGGATGGAATTGCGCCTAGGAATAGGATCCTGGCTCGGAGTAGCCTACGTCCATTCCGTAGGAAAGCCCCAAGAATCAGATGTAGGGAGCCGAAGGAAAAAGAAGCGGGACCTCCAGTCCTTCACATTGGAAGGGAGGTGGGTGAAGAAATGGGCGTTGTTTCGAGAAGTCAAGTAAAAGGAGCCTTTAAAACTCTTCAGCCCAAAACAAAAATAGAAAAAGCCCAGGTCGGGTTCCTCATGTCTGTAATGACACAGCACGAGAAAACCAACCATGTAGCGAAAAGAGTTAGGAGAAAACTGGTTGAGGGGAAGATTGTATTTAACGGAGAGAGACAAGGAAGGGATGGGGTGGAAAGCGAAGACCACTGCTCACCTGATCCACAAACCAGGTAATATGCCCCGGGGGAGGATGATCAGGGGTATCACTAGCCTGAGGTGTGACAAATTCCCACCCCGGGGGAAGTCTAAGAAATCTTATAAAACTAGCCAACGCGGCTGGGCTAGTCCTCGATAGAGGATGGGGAGGGAGAACTCGAGTCGCTCCTACAACTGTCTGATATGGATCGGCTAAGAGGTCGGTCACAGTTACCTTGTCCATAGGAGGAGGGGAAGGAGGATCTACAATGATTAGGGGGATGCCAGAGGGAGGGATGTCACCTAGCTCGGACCAGTCTACGTCACCTAAGGGCTCATCCCTAAGACAGAGGGAGGAACCAGTAGCTCGCCCCGACCTACCCCCCGAATCCCCATCAGAATAGGAAAGACCCTCTAAAAAAGAGTTCACGGCCGATTCGCCGGAAATATTTTGAGAATCCGAAGCAGACGACATAACAAAAGGAAGAAAAGGGAGGAAGAAGAAAAGGAAAATATCTGTAAAACAAATCAAAAACTAAAGAGGTGTTTAGATGAACATACCCATGGGATTGGGTGGAAGATCGCCGGAGAAAGGTAGAGCAAGCGCGTCGCCGGAGACAGATAGCTGTGATCGCTAGTGTCGCCTGAGAATTTTCGCACTAGAGGTTGAGGATATAAAAACGCGGAAATGACAAAGGAAGAAGAAGACCTCCTTTTATAGGAGGGAGGGGCGAAAACCAAGAAGGATAGGGACGATCTGGAGCGTCCGATGCCCTATTCGAAAGAACGGTTGGGATTTGGCACCGTCCTATCCGACCTATAGCAGGTCGACACCTGGCTTTGACCATCGACGCGACATTTGGGAGGCGGGGAAAGGAAAAGACAGGTTATTATAGCGCACGAAGTCTGAAGAGCCTCGTTATCTGGGAACGGGAGTCCCAAGGGTTATTGCGTCGAGGTCGTCCGATTATAAACAAATCTTACTCTACTCGGTCTTACAGCTCGACCAGAGTAGGGAGGACTGGTTGATAGGACGCCGAATGTACGCTCCCTGAAAACCCGGTTTAAAATAGGGACCAATAAAAGTCCGACCTAGGTTCTTAGACAAGGGGATGGCAACCTCAAGGTCCTTTAGAAGGTCGCCGACCTCGGAGGCCCCACTTAGCTGTAACGTCTGTTAGAAGGGCGCCGACCTCGGAGGCCCCGCTGACCTATGATATCTGATAAAAGGTCGCCGACCTCGGAGGCCCCACTTAGCTGTGACATCTGTTAGAAGGGCGCCGACCTCGGAGGCCCCGCTGACCTATGATATCTGATAAAAGGTTGCCGACCTCAAAGGTCTCTCGACCTACTGATTTGAATAGGAATAAGCCGACCTAAAACCCCCGAACTCAGGAAGGTCGAACTCTTGGGAAAGAAGATCCTGACTCACCTGACAAAATCCCTAAGATCCAGGGATTGAGAGCCCATACCTTGCAATCCGGGAAATCCAGGGATGGAAAATCGCAGCCTAAATCCCTGGATATCCGGGATTTTCTCTGGAAATCAGGGAAAATCTTAGACAAACAAGGCACCCTCCTCCTATAAAAGGGAGAGAGGGGGTTTCTCAAAAGGGGACACACTCTGAGAATACAGCATATTTTAGAGAGAGAAAGAAGAGAGAATACTTCATATATTTTGGGTTTTCTTAACTAAACTTCTAAGATTAACCCGGTTCTTGGTGACCGATCAGCTCGGTTACATCAGTGATGTTTATCATAACTTTTGTATTCAAATTAGTTTATTTACATTAAAAGTTATAATTAAAATAGTCTCTTCATATATTTACAATTAAAAGTTACAATTAAATCTCTCTTTCACATTAAATTAAGAGGGATAAGTATTATATAGAATATAAATTAGTTTATTTATATTAAAAGTTACAATTAAAATAGTCTCTTCATATATTTACAATTAAAAATTACAATTAAATCCTCCTTCCATATTAAATTAAGGGGGATAAGTACATATGAGTCATGACCACATACATTTTGGCTCTCCGACCTAAAAAAAGTCAAAGAAATCCAGGGATCCTGTATGTCGATTGTTTGACTTATAAGAGCTATAACTAATTTTATTTGGCATTGTAATTTTATATTGGGGAAATATGGGCTTGTATTTATTTAAATATAATAATATTTTTACTCTAAATTAATAATAATTCTTTTGATATGTAAACTGTCCGTTATAATTTTTTCTCGAATATATTTAAGTCAGTTATTTACATTCGAGTCACATATTTTTAGTTACTCAGATGTAATTATGTGACTCAAATATATGACTTGAAATTTCAGGTGACTCGAATGCATTTAAGTGGCTCGAAATAGATAACTCAAATACATTTTAGGTGACTCAAATATAATTAAGTGATTTGAAATAGGTGACTCAATTGAAATTTAGATAACTCGAATATGTGGCTCGAATGCAATTTAGATGACTCGAATATATGATTCTAATGTATTTTTATGTTACGCATGTATGTGACTTGAATGTGTTATTCGAATAAATAATTCGAATATTTTCGAGTAAAGATCTAATTTAATAATTCAAATATGTAAAAGATTATTGTTAACCTATAATGAACAAAATCTATCTTATAGTATTTGAATACATATATACTGTATAAAGCAATAAATTTACAAACCATTAATGGGTGGCATAGTGAGATCACTGATCTTGACTTTTCGAATTGAAACGCATTTAGTATGTTGAATTCGGTTTTGCTGTTACGTCAAATCTCACGACTTTTCTCATTATTTAAATTTAAAAATATAATGACAAGATACAATAAACTTTGTTGGGTCTTTCTTGGAATAGGTAGGAGTTGTAATACCTGTATATAGGTAGTCTTCTTATAACCATCAGATCAAATCAAAATTAATCATGATCATTGATCAATAATACTACAATCTATATGTTGTAGTGTTATCAAAATTTTGTTGTAGTTTTTATTGTTTGTTTATAATTTTGAAAAAAGAAACAGATAAATATGAAATTTCCGTAATACCCTTAAAATTTCACAAATCTATTATTAATTTGTATAACTTTCTAAAGTAATTTTTTTATGACATAATCAGATTATTAGATAATTATTAATTTTATACTTAAAAATTCAACTCCAAAATAGATTAACTAAATTATCAGATAAATTAAAATTATTTTAGAATTTAAAAACATTAATTAATAATTAAAAAAGTTGTATATAAATGAATTCTGGAAAACTAAAAATGCTAAAAAAATAACTGTAAAAATACAAATTAATTTTAAATTTTAAAAATTAATCCTAAAATAAATTAAAATTGTAAATCACAAAAACATATATAAAATGTAGTTTAATTCCAAAAAAAATATAATAGATTCTAAAATATTAAAGATAAATATTAAAAATAAAATCAAAATTAAAATATATATATATATATATATATATAGAGAGAGAGAGAGAGAGAGACTAGAATATGCAAAAAAGCTGAAATATTAGTAATTTTAAAATTAATAATATCTTAAGATTTGTTTAGATTGAAATTTGGTTTTTAGCATCTTTTTAATTTTTCAAAATTTATTGGTATTTTCTGGAATATTTTTTTTTTGATTATATATAATTTTAGAATTTACTTGTAATCAAGGTCTGTTATGCTTTTAAATATAATATAAATTTCAAATTTCAGTATGTGCTTAATGTGTGGAATATTTGTTCTTATTCATTTTTGTATTCAAAATTTACCTTCATTTAACTTAATTTTACCCATGATGGTCAAATAATATAGGATGCACGATCCACACTCTATTTTTTAGATTTACTGATAAAATATTTTATTTTGAATGGTATAATTATAATTTTTAATATTTTTTAATTATATTTTTTTATAATTTATTGTAGTTTTCTAATTTTATTCTTCACTTTATTTGTATGTTTCTAGATCAATTAAATAAAATATATTTTAAAGAATTAATATTAATTTTTTGAGAATTTGTATTAATATTATCATTTACTTAGGATTTACTTATGAAATGTAGAATTAATTGTTATTTTTTAGAATTTTTACATATTTTTTTGGCGTTTATTTGTACTTTTTCTATATTTATTTATATTATTTGTTTTATAAGATTTATTTATATTATTACATATTTATTAAAATCGATAATAAATATTTGCATCTTATTTAATTCGATAAACCTATTTATAATGTTAGGATATTCTTATTTATTTGTATTTTTTGGATTTATTTGTACAATATTTTTATTTTACAGATTTATTTAATTTATATTATTAATATGGATCTATTTTATGATTTTTTGTAATTTTTGACTAATTATTATTTTAGAATTTATTTTTTATATTTTTTAACATTTATTTGTATTTTTTAGAATTTGTTTGTATTTTCTCAAATATTATTATACTTGATTGGATTTATTATGTAGTTTCTTATATTTATTTGTGAATTTTAGAATTCATATAAATTTTATTATAATTTTTGAAAATTATTTTATAATTCAGATGATTTTTCTTGTGTAATTTACATTGTAAAAATAAAAGAAGAGAAATTTTCTATTTATTTATTTCTTTTCTCAACTTAAGGTTATTTTTGTACTTAAATAATTTTAAATTTATATTTTATATACTTATTCACTACAATCCTAATACTTACCTGCATACAGGTAGTACAATATCTACCTATTGCAAGAAAATCCCAACTTTGTTTATATTAGTAATACGGTTGGAACTCTTGAATTCTATTAATTGATAATTAATAACTTTTTAATTAAAAGAGGTATTTGTATGTAAAAATTAAAATGAGATTTTGAAAAGAAAACTGAAATTAAGAGACAACAGATCCAAAAAAGAAGCTCCAAAACGACAGTTAAATCAAAAGCTCAAAAAATGCGCTAAAAATAGTCTTTAGGGTGAAAGCTATAGCTAAAATAATATATATAGGGTCAGTCATGTGTCTAACGGTGTCCATTATAAATATATATTATAAAAGAATATATATTTTTTGTTTGTTTATTATAAAAGAAATAGAAGTAGATAACAAAACGTAAGGAAAATAAAAAGTAAAAGAGGGCCTATTATAAAAATATATATCGAAGTCTGATGTGGGTCGATCTCAGGATCAATGACTTTTAAAACATCTAATTTACCATTGTCCTAAAATTAGTCTTTTGTTTATCTCTACTAATAATTATATATAGTAAGAAATTAAAAAAATGGGCCCTAAAAATTTTGGGCCGGCACAGGCCTCTTGGGCATAATTCCAGGCCCGGACCTGTATGTGTGTGTGTGTATATATATATATATATATATTAAATTCGGGTGGTTCAGGCGAGAATGAGATTTAAGTTAAGAAATAAGAATGAATTTGATCCAAATGGTCTAGATTTATTCTCACAAAAATATATGCATGAAATCCACTATTTTATTGAATCGATATTTTGATACATATAATGTATAGTTTTAATGCATTGTAATTTGATGCATGAAAAACATATATTCCATGCATAGGCCAATCTGGACCGTACATCACACAAAGATCAATGATTTAAATTTATTACTCAAAAAGTCATTCTCATTTGATCCACTATATATATAATAATAAATAAACAATGGTACAAATAAAATAAAATAGTGTTGGTGGAATGAATGGTATTACACTATAAATAGGAGAACACTGCAGATATCCCAAAAATACAGGAGCTTTTACATTAGCTGTTGCAGAAGGATTAACACAAAAATAGTGCTCAGTATCATTTTGCAGTTGCTATTGGAGACGGTCTAAAACCCAAAATTAACCAAAAATTCGTATTGGTTTAAATTTCAAAAAAAAACGTTTATTAAATTATCCTAGTTATTATCTTTGTAACTTTTGAGAATTATTAACTTATAATGGTGATGGACCATATTTTATATAAACATATGGGGTGCCCCAAAAAATAATTATTTTATTAATTTATCAAATTTATTAATTTACTAACCAGCCAATTCGTGCGCCGAAAATTATTAACTTAATCAGGTAATTAATTTATCAAGTATTAATTTATGGATGTTTTAATATGCTTTTTTCTCCCTTTTTTAATTGGAACAGCTCACTTTCTGCACTTTTTATATACTAATCATCAATCTTACTTTGTTCTACTTATATAAAAATAAATTTTAGTATTCCCTCTGTCTCATCCCAAATGCAAGGTTTATTAGAAAATTGTTGTATTTAAGTAAATGATTGGACATGAAGTTTAAATTTTGTAAATATTCACGGTGATTGTGTCGTGTAGATTAAAAGGTAAAAGTTATTGATGGTGAACGTATGATGAATATTAAAAAGTAAAACGTGTTTGTTTGATTTGATGTATTTATTGAAATATTACACTCATAAATGGACACTTTTTTTTGACCAAATATTACCCTAAGGCGAAATGAAGCAAGCAACTAAGGTTATGTTGAGTTTGTCTCATTGCATATTTTCAAACTATTTATTCTTATAATTTGGGCTGATACATACTCTCTCCGTCTTCTAAGAGTGCTCAATTTGCCATTTTCGTCCGTCTTACAAGAGTATGTTCTTTCCATTTTTAGAAAATACCTTTTATACCACTCCACTTTTTTAACTTATTTACAACAATATTAAGGATGACACACACACCATTTATCCTTTAGTTAATCAACAACAATAATTAACATACTCATACAACAAAAAATGGAACATTTTCTCCATTCAAACTCCTCCACTATCTGACTTTTATTAAAACTTGTGCCCACAAAGAGCGAGCACACTCTTATGAGACGGAGCGAGTAAAATAATTAGAGTATACATAAAACTCTTTAAAAAATCCAATATGACGGTTTGACTTTAGTTCTTTACTAGTATAAATCCGGTGTAATATATAGGATATTTATAAGATATAATCTATATACTATTTTTTTAATAAAATATTAAGTTACAAAGAAGTAGAAAAATACTAATTATTATTTATAAGAACACATATAGAATATCTAAGAATAACTATATATTACATAAAATACAACAAAATAAAATAAAAGATGGTATGTATAATGATATATTATTTTAGTTTAAATACAATTTGTATATATAATAGTTATAAAGATGACAATGGTAGGGTACCCGTTTGTTCTTGGTATATATTCAAAAATATTACTCTTATATATTTGATATTCGTTTTAAAATTTAACACCGCTATCCATGCGCGACAAACATTCAATCACTAATACACGGGTACTTAATTAAAAATATCTCGCATATATATATATATATTGATGACTCAGGTTTAATCATGGGGGTTATAGGTTCGATCCCTCATTCCTATCCCCGGTTAAATTGCAGGTTATGTCTCAGCAACCCGGTTTTGAGGATGCTTCAACTGAATAAACACACAAGGTCCAAATCCCTGAAAAGAGCGGATGCTCCCACGAGGATTCTGCGTGCCACCAGCGCGAAAGATATTCCCTCCTTTGCCACTGAGTTATGACCTGGGGGATTCGCATATATATATATATATGGAGAGAGAGAGAGAGAGAGAGAGAGAGAGAGAGAGAGAGAGAGAGAGAGAGAGAGAGAGAGAGAGAGAGAGAGAGAGAGAGAGAGAGAGAGAGAGAGAGAGAGAGAGAGAGAGAGAGAGAGAGAGAGAGTCAAATGAGAATGGTTCTTATCCCGCGAATTGCGAATATGCATGAGTTTTGTACTAATTATGAATGAACTATACGCATCAAAATTGTAATGCATTAAAATATGCATTATATGCATTAAAATATTGCATTATATGCATCAGATTTTTGTGACAATAAATTTAGATCATTCATTTATCAAGATCTATGGATGAAATTCATTCTTATATATATAGGTATGTGTTAAAATAAAAAGTCTCTTAAGTGTAGGAAGGATTGTGGGAGTGACATGTGTCATCCCCATTCCACATCATATGACACATCATATGACATGTGTCACCCCCACCCCCCACCCCCATGTAGGGTGGGGGTGCCACATGTCATATGATGTGTCATGATGATGTGGCAAGGTGACACATGTCACTCCCACAATCATTCCTACATTTTTTATTATAAGAGACTTTTTAGAATAACATATATATATATATATTAGATGTCCTCTCGTGCGATGCACGGTGTAAAATATTAAATATTTTATTATATTAGTAATATGTTATTGCATTTCAATAATATTATAAAATTATTATAAAATATACATGAGTCATTATACACACACATACACATAAACTATTATTTTATTTGTTTTAGTTTATAAATTCTTATCATATGATCTAAGGGCACATGATAAGAGAATCATAATTCAATTAAGCATAGGTATTTATAATTTTATATCTAATTTTATAATTATCAACTTTCATTAAAAGTATCCAACCCATATTCTTACTAATATAATTTTTTTATATGATTTGGCATTAATGTAATTATTTTATTATTTTACAATCAGAACAAAATAATTCTGAAAAATCACGTAACAGTTAAAGTACAAAACTATGAAAAAAAACTAAAAATATATATTTTCTTCAATATTCTTATATTTTCATATAGAAATATTTTAATCATCTAATATATCATTATTATATTTAAATTACTTTATATATATATACTATATGGATGTCAAATTAAAGAGCACGAAGTAAGAATTAATTTGATATATTTTTTTAGCAAAAATAAAATTGATATGAAAAAGTTATAATTATTTAAACTATTAAGTTAAAAATTAAAAGAATAAAATGAGAGAAAAATTTTAATTGGTAGATATTATATATGGAATAAGTTCCTAACTTCCCTCTCAAACTAAATATCCATTTTTTTAAGATTTTTAAAAAGAGAAATAATGTGGAGGTGACATATGTCTCTTTAGATTTTTTTGCAACTCTCTTTTAATATTAAGTATGGATATATATAGCTATATCATTTATTCAGTTGAATGTATAAGGTTATCTAGTATGTGAAAAATACATTCTATTCAATTTTTAATCTTTTATCTCAGAATATATATAAATTTTTTGATATATTTTTTGGATTGTCTAAATAATTTTATATTTTATTTACTGGGTATTTTTTAGATATTTCTTAGATTTCCAAATTATTTTTTTAAAAACATTTCATATTTTTTGAATAATTTTTGTATTTTACAATAGTTTTGGGAAAATAGACTTTTTCAATTGAGACAAAATCATATTTAAAAATAATTTTTTTCACACGTGACAGACGCAATATTTTACTTTTAGCAATCTTTTCTTGATAATTCTATCTATATACTAAAGGAGGGGAAATAAGCTTCCGTGCCACAATATAAAATTGATATTATGTTTAAATAAAAAAAAAAAAAAAAAACGCTGCAACCACTACCAAAAATAACACTTTAGCCGACGACTCGCCGGAGAACGGCCGACGGCCGGCGGAAGTCGTCGGCTAAAGTCAGCAAGTTTAGCCGACGGCTAACTTGTTGTCGGCTAAACTACTTTAGCCGACGACTTTACTATTGGTCGGCTAAAGTTCAGCTTAGTCGTCGGCTAAAGTTTTCTAGTTTAGCGGCGACATGCCGTCGGCTAAAGCACGCTTTAGCCGACGGCTAGTATACTTTGAAATGACATGTCGTCGGCTAAAGTATTTCATGTTTTTTTGTGCAAAATATATCACCATCTAACACTTGAAGAGACCATTTACAACACATTCGGAAATTACATAACAAGAAAACGAAGAACAGTAATTTTCTCTGGTTTGATCATTCAAGAAATCATATTGAAGGTATGTACTTTATTGAATTTTAATATCAGTTATAATTATATTACGCATATAATATATCTATTTGGATGATTATGAAAATGTTTTAGAATTATTAGTTCGTTTTCTCGAATATTTCTTGGTGTGTGTGTGTGTGTATATATATATATATGGATTTGACATCTTGAATTCGAGCTATATATATGATGATTTTAGTCATAATTTTTGTATGTTCTTGATAAATACGATGTATAATATTGTTGTTATTTTTGTTATAGGATGGATAAAAGTTGGATTGGTCTGCAAAAATGGGATCCAACGGTCATAGATGGAATGCGAGGGTTTATTCGATTTGTGAAGGAACATGATAGTGATAGTATGATTCATTACTGTCCTTGCAATAAATGTAAATGCCGCAGCGATATGTACCGTTTTACACTTGATGTCGTATGGGAGCACTTAAAAAAATGGATTTTGGGATAAATATACATGTTGGATTTACCACGGTGAAAGATCGAATTCAATTATTCCCCATGATCACGGACAGTACAGTGGTAGCACATCCAATGACCCCACAAGACGGTTGATTGACGACGTGTTTGGTTATTACGACAGGGACGTATCGGCTGAAGGTCAAGAATACCATATATAGCTGATCAAGCAGTCATCCGAACGCCTACATTGATACCCGTTAACACAATTTCTCTTGATAGATACAGCAAGCTAATCCAGCTCCAACAGACTCTTCTTTATCCTGGGTGTCACATGACGGTTCTTGATAGTGTCATAGAGACTATGAGAGTGAAGGTGGAGAACAAAACCTCGATTAAAGCTGTGGATGATTATTTGGAACTTACAGGGAAAATACTCCCAGAAGGTCATCATCTTCCTAGTAATCACAGTAAAATGAGACGTATCCTAAAAGGTCTTGGGCTATCGTACATCAAGATCCACGTATGCATATATGATTGTGCTTTATTTTGGGGAAAGCCTAATGAAGATCTAAATAGATGTCCGGTATGTGACACAGAGAGGTATAAGTTCACTCCTTCTGGTAAAGAGAAAGCTATGAAGGTTCTTTGGTATTTCCCTCTGAAGGATAGATTGGAGAGGCTTTTCATGTCTCCTCACACAGCCAAGGCGATGAGATGGCACGCTGAGCCTCGGGTGACTGACGAGGATATTATGATACACCCTTCTGATGGAGAGGCTTGGAAGCATATAGATAGGGAGTTTCCAAGATTCGCATCAGATGTCCGAAATGTAAGACTCGGACTTGCATCTGATGGATTCAACCCTTTTGGCAACATGAGCCTTTCGTATAGTATATGGCCGGTGGTAATGGTTCCTTACAACCTTCCTCCATGGATGTGCATGAAGAAGGAGTATAATATGTTGACTCTCTTAGTACCTGGCCCCGGGTATCCAGGAAAGTGTATTGATATTTATTTGAGACCTTTGATAGAGGAGCTGAAGTTGTTGTGGGAGCAAGGTCATCCGACGTACGACAGTTACTCACATGAGATGTTCTACTTACGTGCTATGTGTACCGGTACCATCAGTGATTTTCCTGCGTACGGGATGCTGTCCGGATCTGTTATTAGTGGATATAGAGGATGTCCAGTGTGCTTGAATGCTGATTGCGCAAGGTATCATTGTCGGAAGGTTATCAGAATGCGTCACCGTATATGGCTTGAGAGGACGCATGTCTGGCGCACATATGCTGCAGCATTTGATGGGACTGAAGAGGTTCGTGATCCACCACGGGAGTGGACTGGTGAGGAAATTTTGGCCATGCTGAATGAGTATGATTTTGGGCAGTTGAGCAACCATCCTGATATAGTAGCGGCAACTCCTGAAAGACCTGACAGGTATAAGTATTGGTCCCACAAAAGTATTTTCTGGGATCTACCTTACTGGAGTAAGTTGTCGATTAGGAACTACCTAGATGTGATGCACATAGAAAAAAATGTTTGTGAAAGTGTTGTCGGTACAGTGTTATGTTGGGAAGGGAAAACTAAAGACGGCCCTAAGGCACGCATTGGTTTAAAAGAAATGAACATTAGAAAACATTTGTGGTTGAAGGAAGGGAAGGGGAAACACAAAATGCCGAAAAGCTTACACCGTCACCCCGAGCAAAAGTGAGATTTTTCGTGGATGAAGGTCGCAAGGTATCCACAGGATATCTTTGGAAATATAGGGAGGTGTGTTAACTTCAAGGAGAACAAGTTAATCTGGATCAAGAGCCATGATTGTCATATCCTCTTACAACGTTTGTTTCCTGTGTTTATTCGACCATACTTGTCCAAACAGTGGTCGAGCCTTGTGTATCGTTATCCGTGTTCTTTCAAAAGTTATGCACTAGGGAAGTAAGGAAGTCGATCTCGGCTCATGCAAAAGGAGATCATTTATATCTTATGCAAATTTGAGAGGATCTTCCCACCGAATTTTTTTGATCTCATGCCTCACCTCATGATCCATCTTCCTCGCCAACTTTTACTAACAGGCCCGGTCCACTACACGTGGATGTTTCCAATCGAAAGGCAACTTGGTGAGTACAAGGACTCTGTGACTAATAAGTGCACGAGGAAGGATGTATCGCCGAAGCATATCTTGCATGGGAGTGTGTAACATATACCAAGTTCTATTTAGGCGCGGTGGATCCCACACCCGAGCCTATGTCAATAATTCCAGTGCAATTTAATCTCTCCATCATCACCAGCGAAGTTGAAGTTCAAGGAAGATTACCTGACAGTCATTTACAACCTTACGAGCTACGAATTGCACATTGGTGGATATTACTTAACTGTCCAGAAGTTCAATATTGGAAAGACATTCACCTTTCATGTGATCCGTGAATGGAGACATTAGATTCCACAATGAAACATTTGCTGATTATTTCGGACAATGGGTAAGTGTTTAATTACTGTTTACTTATTTTGCTTACATAATTTACTTAATCACGACATTCATCTTAATTAATATCCAGATGACGCACATACAAAGTGATGGCCACCCGATGTGGTCACGTGAGTTGATGCTTCTTTCGATGAAGCCTGTTACATCTAGAGTTTATTCAATAGCGAAGGTAAATGGTGTGACATTTGTATGTATCGACATAGATCAAAGACGGAGGTGTCAAAATTCTGGGGTTATGATTGACGGTGGATATTACGGTGTTCTTCTCGAAGTAGTGGAACTAATTTATGGATAAGGCTTGACAGTTTACTTGTTCAAGTGTAGGTGGTTTGATACAAATCCTCAAATCGAAAGGGAGGATAATTATGGACTATTATCTGTTGATACTTCTACAAGTTGGTATGAAAGTGATCCTTTTGTTTTTGCAACATCTGCTAAACCAGTTTACTACCTCGATGACTTAGTAAAAAAAGGAGCATGGAAGATCGTAAATCATGTGGCTACGAGAAATATATATAGTGCGGCTACACTTGGACAAGCAGTCGATAATGATTACAACGAGGCATATCAAGAGCCAGATACAACTAATATTCCACGATCCTCCACAATACTACTGAATAATGTTGTAGAAGGTCGAGTTGTTCGGCTACATGGCGAAGAACGTGGGTTCATAGATGTAGGTACAAATGAATTACGTGCGGACTCGATGAAGATGATGAGGACGAGTTCGGACATATCGCCGCTTATGAACTCCGACACGAGCAGATTCAAGTGGTGATTCTGACTACGAACCTTAGAAGGACATATCATATTATTTGTAAAAGTTCCTTAAATATTGATTGTTGTTTGCCGCTCGAACGAATCAAAAGTGATATTATTACTGATTTTTTTTTATTTTTTATATATAATTATTTATAATAAAACAAGTATAAATATATAAACTATTAATATTATATAAAAAACAAATATAAATATATATAAAATATAATTATATAAAAACTATATAAATTAATATACAGATATATATATAATGATGTTATATATATATATATATATTTATTTATAATTAAATTCAAATTTATAAATATAAAATTTAATTTATAAATACATAAATACATTAGCCGACGACAGCTGTCGGCTAAAGTATATAAATAATATAAAATTTAGTTTAAATTCAAATTTAGTTTATATAAATTATTTTAATTATATAAATTTCAAATAATATATATAAATATATATAATATAATTTAATTATATAAAAAATGATAAATTGGGATTTAAGGTGTAGATATTTTTAATTTTTAATATATATTTATAGTTAAATATATATATATATATATATAATTTAAATATATAAAAAAGGATAAAATGAGCTTTAGCCGACGACAGCCGTCGGCTAAAGTTGAGATATTTTTAATTTTTTATTATATATATATATATATTTATAGTTATATATATATAATTTAATTATATAAAAAATGATAAATTGGGATTTAAAGTGTAGATATTTTTAATTTTTAATATATATATATTTATAGTTAAATATATAAATATATATATAATTTAAATATATAAAAAATGATAAATTGGGCTTTAGCCGACGACAGCCGTCGGCTAAAGTGTAGATATTTTTAATTTTTATTATATATATATATTTATAGTTATATATATATATAATTTAATTATATAAAAAATGATAAATTGGGCTTTAAAGTGTAGATATTTTTAATTTTTAATATATATATTTATAGTTAAATATATATATATATATATATATAATTTAATTATATAAGGTTTTAGCCGACGGCTGTTGTCGGCTAAAGTGACACGGGCCGTGTCAATTGACACGGCCCGTGTCCTAGTGGTCTATATTTCCAAAAATGGTCTGGACATGCAACCCGTTCGACACGGCCCATGTCATGGTGGTTCGCTTTTTTATTTTAGCCGACTGTTACCGTCGGCTAAAGCGTTCAAGTTTAGCCGACGACATCCACTGTCGTCGGCCAAAATACCCCTATACATAAAAAAAAACGTAACAGGCTCTTTTCCCTTCCCCTTCGTCTTTTTCCTTTTCCCTTTTCCTCAGCCTGGAACCGTTTTCCCCTTCGTCTTTTTCCCCTTCGTCCCGTCGTCCCGCCGCTCCGACATCCGCTCCGCCTGGAACCGTTTTCCCCTTCGTCTTTTTCCCTTTCGTCCCTTTCGTCCCTTTCGTCCCGTCGTCCCCTTTCGTCCCTTTCGTCCCGTCGTCCCCTTCGTCCCGTCGTCCCGTCGTCCCGCCGCTACTGGGGTTCCGATTTCCGGTGCCATCTGCCGTAGGCGTCATGCGGAAGAAGAAATTGTTTCAAGATTCCCCCAGGAGCTACAATACTACCAAAATCCTTGCACTCAGGTAATGAGCTGTTGCAATTTTTGTTAGATTCAGAATTTTTGAATGCTTATAAATGCAAACAAGATGATGATCTTTTGAATTGCTGTTCTCGTTGTTCTCTGTCAGCAAGTTTGATGTTTGAGTTTTAGGAGGTTCTATACTTTGATGCGTATGCAAGGTCTCCGAATGAACAGAAATACCAAAATTAGGGAACGGGTGTGTGGTAAAACCAGAAGCATGTACCTGGATAATTGAACGGTATAATTTACAACTACATTTTGGGTGTTAAAATTTTTTTGTGGCAAGTTAAATGTGAACCTTCATACTTGGGGATGAAGTTAATGTTATGCGATATGTATCCGCAATTTTTGAATATATTCAAATTCTTAGCGTCTTGATATTTAACATTATTTTTTTCATCAAATGCTTGCAATTTGCAACTGCAGCACTGCTTGTTATTTTTGCTTGGGTGTAGCTTATTAAGTTTGGTTTGGTCTTGGTGAACAAAGGCAGCCAACTATTTTTTTGTTTTATTGTGCTTGGTTGCACTCACTTTTGGAACCATTTTTTCCAATGGAATTACTCATTCTTAGTGCAACTCTTAATCATCAAAATGCATCTGGTTCCTTTGATGCGAAGGATATTTGCGAACTTGTTGCGAAGTTTTATACGGAAGACTTTAAAAGTGATGAAAGATTACAATTGGAGGCAGCTAACACATTGTTAGTATATTGCGGTTAAAGGCTTCGGGTATAATACTCTTTCATCCTTTTTCGACCTATGTCAATGGTTGATAAGGATCGGGAAGTCTATCCTTTACAACCTCATTTTTTTTAATGTTATTGAACTTGTGCTTATACTTTTGGTATCTACCGCTAGTTCCAAATGATTTCAGCTAAAAAGTTCAAGGTTTTGATTGATTGGCAAAGAGTGAAAGTAAAATTAACCACCACAAAAAAAAACTATATCCACATCTTGTAAACATAGTGAGTATCTCGCTTTACATAACACTGCCTTCCTTCACCTTGCTGCAATCGGATGAAATTGGGATCGAGAAGTTTAACATGTGATTGAATTTGTACAGGTTAAATGGACAAAATTAAGAGACTAGCATGTGGTAAGAAAAAATCGAAGACTCCGGAGTCGGGGGATAGTTCCGCAGCTTCCAATCGTGCTGATCCTGTCGGTAAATATTTGGATGAAAGTAACAGTCGCATACGTGGGCTAATAGAGAATAGTGGACTGAAGTTTAAGGATGGGAACTTGTATCCGACGGATGACACACATACTATTGCGAGGCACTTATCGTATCAGACTCCGACATCGCGGACGACTCCCACTACTGTCGAGACGACTCAGCCTCGTATGCCTCCTATACACCGCATTCCCTCTCCTCCTACTACATCTGGGAGCGGCCGATCTACACCGAGCACGTCATCTGAGGTGCCTTCCGGTCCTCCGTCGACTCTATTTATGCCCTCTATGGTACCGTCGATTCCAGGGGTCGATGAGAAAGGAGTCCGCCGGCTTGGTTAACCCGACGGAGGCGTATGTGTTCCAGGCGTGGCCTGAGAAAATGATTTGGCGAACATGTCGGATATCTAAGACTAAGTTGTATGCGTCGCTTGCGGAGCTTGATAATGAGGGGGGTCGTACCGAAGACGAACCGAAAAAGAAGAAGAAGACTCGTGGCCCATCGAAGGGTCTAGCACTTGACGCATATGTTTCAAAAAATGGCCGTCACAAGATAGCAGTAGATGAAAAGTATCGACGACCCATTTTGGCTTCGGATGCTTGTACAGCATATTGCCGTAATGTTGGGTTATACGCGATAGAATTCCGGTACTGTGGGTTGAGTGGAAGGATGTGCCACAAAGTGTGAAGGATGCATTGAACAATGCTATGTCGGTAAGTTTTTCTCAATTCCGAAAGCTACTTTGTGTATTTAAATTCGAAAAAAATTTAGTAATATATATTATATGCTAATTGTAGGTTTGGTTTGAGATTCCTTCTTTCCTACTACATACTTGGTGTGATGAGGTGCAAACAACCAAGTAAGTAATTTTCACAATACGTAGTTGAGTAATTACTCTAGTAATTTTTGCATCATTTTAGTTATTGTTAAAAATACTTGATTTGGAGACACCTCAGTATTTCTGAAGTCTAATTTGGTGGTAGTTACACAAGGAATGATCTAATTCGTTTTTACTTGCATCATAAACATGCTAATCTGTTCACCCATTTTTATTGAGTTTGTTCCTTCAACCTTTTTGACTTGCTTTTAATGGTGAAGTTCATTATTTTGAGAGTATTCACTATGATTGGTAAGTTTTACTACAAACTGGATAAGCCTGGTAGAATACTGCTTTGGTCACAATTATGGGTTCTGTTATGTTTATTTATTATTTTTCAGAACAAATTTCAATTGTTTCTTGCATCCAATTGAACCCTGTATTCCATCAAACAGAAAAACCCAAGTACTTCATGTAGTTTATTTTTATTTTTCCAAACTGAAAATAATGCGACTATCTACTCTTTGTCTTTGTTTTTCCTGTCATGATTCTTGGGGATAAACATTGTCGATGTCTGTTTGTCTATATTACCAAGAGTGGTGATCGGTGCATGAGACACTCTTTTTGATTACAAGATGTCGCATGAAATTCTTTGACAATGTTTGATTATTATTTATAAATATTTGTTATAGGTACAAATCTTGGAAAAATGAGCTACACATGTTTTGGTCAGCTTGGGGTAATTGCCGTGAGGCTACTCCAGAGGAGTTCAAGTATCGGGAGTACGAGTGGAGATGGCTATGCGCACATTTTAGCGACCCGGACTATATTGTATGTAATCGAACTCTAAATATTTTCGTAATGCTATTGTTGTTTAAAGATATGTAACATATATGTAACTTACTTGTGGTAGTTTTTCGCCTTGTTAAATGAAAATTACATGTTTTTATGTGCAGGCGGCGATCAACCAACACTGTTAACCGTAAGGGTTTGACGGAGCACCACAGTTTAGGTTCGCGGTCGTTAGCGAGAGTTTCGCACGAGGCCACTTCTGATGAAAATGTGGCGAATGCCTTTGTCTACGTGACTCAGAAGGCATATCCTAACTATCCGGATAGACTTGTAAGTTGTAAATATATCCTAACCATTTTAATACTGCTATCAGTCTTTACCTCTGAACTTTATTAATATTCGGTTACTTTTTTTGTTCCCACTTAATTAGGAGAGAGTGACTGAGGAGTCTGAGAGGATGTTGATAGAGATGGCGAGGGAGGAGCATCCGGATTTGGACGAGACTGGTCTCGAGTTAGCACGCCGAGAGATCGATCAGGCCGATCCCTACATTAGGGCAAGGGTGTGGGCTACCATTTACCCTCCTAAAGGGAGTCATCACCGGACGCCGATGATGGGAGCTGAAGGCACCGGATTATTGAAGAATACTACAGGGTTTCAGCGCAATCAAAGGGGCGACACTCAAAAGGCCTATTTGGAGGAGCAATTGAGGATCGAGAGGGAGCTCCGAGCTGAGGAGCAAAGGAAGTCTCAAGACCAGTTCCAGAAATTCCAAGAGGAACAAAGGAAGGTTCAACAAGAGATGTTAGCTCAGCAGCAGGCCATGATGCAGTATATGATGTCATTGAGTCAGACCGTGTGTCAATCGGGAATTTCGGTACCACCACCACCTCAATTCTTCAATTCACAAACACCCCCCTCTTCTTCACAGCCTCGGGACGACGACATGCAAGACGGTAGTAATCCTTCTTCTATCTTTAAGAATTTGACGGATCTTTGAGGATTTTAGTTGTCATTGTAGTAGTTCTTTTGCTAAATGTTTTTTGTTTAGACTCGTGTTCGTTAATGTTCTTTATTTATTTATTTTGTTGATGTTGCTACATGTATGTTGATATGGTTTGTATTTAAATTATGCTTTTCGTAATTGATTTATGTTGATTGTGATGTATGGTGGTGTATTGTACATTTGGAATAACAGTTATACGAAACAGGTTTGGTGATTTTGAAATCAAATTTTTTTTTCTTTGGACTTTAGCCGACGGCATTTACACGCACCGTCGGCTAAAGTATTTAATTAAAAAATAAAATAAAACTTTAAGCGACTCACGTGCCGGCTAAATTGACGAGTTTTTGCCGACGGCAACGTTGCCGTCGGCTAAAGTGTGTAGGTTTTAGCCGACGCCTATGTATCCGTCGGCTAAAACGGGTATTATTTTAGCCGACGCTTACACGGTCGTCGGCTAAAGTTCGATTTTAGCCGACGACCTTCCCTATTAGCCGTCGGCTAAACTTTAGCCGACCGACCTCGGCCGACCGACTTTTAGCCGACAGCTGACCACTTTAGCCGACGACTTTAGACTTTAGCCGACGACTTTTTGCTGTCGGCTAAAGTATAAACATTGGTAGTGAACGCAGCGGGCGCCCTTTACTTGTTTATATTATGGACTCGAGTTCATAATGAATCAGTGAACTTGTGATGAATATAATAAATAAGTGAATAAATAATTAAATATCTCTTCACCTCATCCAACATACTTTTTTTTTTTTTTTTTTTTTTTTTTTTTTTTGATACCGAGGTTCCAAGCTTACACCTGACTAGTCCTCGGGATAACAGTCCCGGCCCCACAGTACTGCTACCAATTAAATCGCGAGATGTGTATCTGGCTCCCAGGTTCTTAAATATCCTCAACTACCGCGCACAAGGAGTCGTCCCCCAAGTGATTGCTCCATGCTGGACCCCCCCAAATCCAACCGCAGGTTCCCACCGAGATCTGGCCTCCCACACTGCCGCTTGAAGCCCTCAATATTTAATTGTTCCACCAGCGTACCCCGGAGGACTAGGCCCTAACCCTTAGTCAAAGACTAAGGGATCATTGGGCCATGAGAAATTCAATTCCAAAGTGTTGCCACTAGGAATTGAACCCCTGACCTCCAACTAAATTGAAGGTCAGGTGGCCAACTGCGCCAAGGCAGTTGGTTTCCTCATCCAACATACTTTCATGTATTACTATGTGTCGAAATTTTGGAACGTATCAAAAACTAACTTAAATCGCAAATACCAAAGGTAAGTAGATGGCGACGGCGGCTCCTGGAAGGGAAAGCGACGGGGATGTCTCTTCGAAGATCAACAATCATAGCGACAACCAGGAAGAATGGATCAATGTGCAAAGGAAAAAGGGTTCGCAATCGCAATCTCGATATGGGCATGGGGATGAAAGCACACATGCAGGAGGGGGAAACCCTAAAACTAAAAAAAGCATCATAGAGAGGATGTCCATGTCCTTCTTCGTTACTAACTTTCCTCACCACGTGACAACCAAAGATCTCTAGTTTAAATGTGCGAACTGGGGCACAGTATGTGATGTTTTCATCGCTAAGAGACTATCTAAAGTCGGCAAAATATTCGCGTTTGTTCGTTTCATTAAGGTCACAGACGCAAACAAGCTTCTATCCAATCTGAACTCCATGTGGATCGACAAGTATAAGGTATATGCTGATTTGGTTCGTTTTAATCGTTCTTTTAACAACAGGCCCCCGATGAAGGAGCCTGTGATTGCTTCGCCGGAAAAGCATGTTGGCTCTAACCATGGGAATAACTCTTCTGGTAAATCATATGCGGAGGCCCTTTCCGTTCAGAAGGAAACAACTGTTACGCTTCCTAAGCGTCGCACCATTACGATTACATCTTCTACTGAAAAGGAGCATGACAAAAATCATTCCATTCTCCTTAAACTTAATGATCCCGCGTCTATTCCATACGCTAAATTATGGCTTACTTCAGAGGGTTTCCTTGATTTAGATGTTTTTTACATTGGGGGAAGATGGATCCTTGTTTCTTGTGGGTCTCTGGAGGTGAAAGATAGTCTTCGGCGGTGCCTCGGTTAGAAGTAAACTGCGGCGATAAAGACTTTGAGTGGTACTTTTTGCACGATGAGCGAATGGTGTGGGTGGAGGTTCACGGCCTCCCCAAGGGAGCATGGAGCGACCGGGCGTGTCGAGATCACAAACAAATGGGGCAAGGGCATCTTTTTCGATTGTGATTGGGCGTCGGGAAAATCTGTGGCAAAGGTTTGTTTGCTTTCATTCTCCAAAAGTTTCATATTTGAAGAGCTTTCTGTCTTGTTTGATGAGATTTCATTCACGGTGTGGTTGAAAGAATTCGCTCCTTGGGAGCCATCTATTCTCCAATCCTTGTCAAGGTGTGCGTCGTCTGATGGTGATTCTTGTGATGAAAATTCGGATGCTTTTGGTAAAGAGGATGGGAATGCAAATTCTGAGTCGGATGATTCCGATAAGGAAGACGGACATAGTGAAAGCTTTGACTCGAAACTCTGTGCTGGGGATGATGAGACTAATGGGGAATACGTGAGTTCTTTCTCAGGGGACAATTAAATGCTAATCCTCCCGCTAGCGTTGAGTCTTGCCCCGATCTGTCACCGCTCGACAACGCTAGCAAAGCTCATTCTCAGAAGGAAGTGGAAGCAAACGATGGTACTGAGATCGATCAGGCTAACGTTCTAAATAATGGGGATCATCCAAAGGAAATCTCGCCAATAGTGGGTCAGTAAAATCCACGAGACGATAATCCACAAGTTGGTTCACACGATGCAATTGAAGGAAGGCCCGTTAATCATAGCAAAGATCGGACGACATATTCTCACTTGACAAAATTATTGAACGAGCTAAAAGAATAAATGCCACGCTTCATGCCCACCAGCCTAGTACCTCATCTTTTGAGTCTTCGGGTGCTCGGGTTTATTAAAGGCGTTTATCCTCAATCTTTTGGTTTGTGTGGTTAGCGACGATCGATTATGCATTTGCAAGTTAATGGTCAGTCAACACCACTTTTGGAGCCAAGTTCCACAGCAAGTATTATGAACTCCATCTTGGAAATTGGCAACCTTATGGGAATTGAAATTCAAGATGATGCCAGAACATTCGGTCAGATTGTAGGTGGGGTGAGTGCTGATAAAGGGTTCCAATGAATGTTCTCTCCATTAATATGTGCGGAACAAGATGTGATTTTAAAAGGAAACGATTAAATCACATGCTATCTAAGAACCGGGTAAATTTTCTATGCATCCAAGAGACAAAAATGGCAGTGACTGATTTATTTAGAATTAAGAGCTTATGGGGCAATTTTAACTTCGATTACGATGAGTCGTTGGCTAATGGGAGATCGGGGGGAGTCGTTTCTATTTGGGATCCGCTGTTGTTTGTAAAGGAATGGAGTTTGGTGCAGGATAATCTCGTGATCACTAAAGGAACATGGACGGGGCCTAAAATTGAATGTTTTGTGATAAACGTCTATGCCCCTCGGCTGGAAACAGAAAAAGTGGAGCTTTGGAACAAACTGGTTGATTTTATACAGGTGAACAATGGTAACTACATTGTTTGTGGAGATTTTAATTCTACTCGTTGTGAAGATGAAAGGATGGGTTCCGTATTTTCGCGAGTGAATGCACTCAACTTTAATGATTTTCTAGCCAGGAGTCATCTTATTGATTTAAATGTGGGGAGACACAAGTTCACGAGGGTATCATCAAATGGCCTCAAAGCAAGTCGCCTGGATCGTTTTTTGGTAAACAATAACACTATTGGGGCGATTCCGGATATAGTAGTGGAAGCCTTGGATGACTTGATCTCTGACCATAGGCCGCTGATTTTCAAACAAAAATCTACCGATTTCGGGCCGTGTCCATTCAAGTTTTATAATTCGTGGTTGATGACGGAAGGTTTCAATAATCTGATCAAGGACCAGTGGGATCGCGCGGAGATTCCATCTCAATGTAACGCGTTCAACATTCTCAAGGTAAAGTTGAAGAATATTAAAAACGTGATCAAAGCTTGGAATAGAGAAAGACTAAGTAAACGCAATAGGAATTCCATCAGTCAAGAGATAGCGGAGATTGATATCAAAATGGTGAACTCGAATAGAAAAGATGATTTGGTTAGTAAGCGTAAAGACTTGATTCATGAGCTTCAAGTGTTCAACAATCGTGACAATTCTGACCTAAAGCAAAAGGCGAAAGTCAAATGGGCAATGGAGGGAGATGAAAACTCGAATTTTTTTCATGCAATCATTAATGCCAAAAGGAAGACTACTGCTATCAAAGGTGTGAAGGTTAACGGGGAGTGGGTTGAAAATCCCACCGACATAAAAAGTGCTTCAAGGATTACTTCGCTAGCAAATTCCAAAGATTTCAGGGGGCTCGTTTCTCTCTTCATACATCCTCATTTCGGCACCTTCCTACGGATTCTGCACAGTTAATTGAAGCCCAGTTTTCTGAGGAGGAAATTAAGGAGGCGGTTTGGTGCTGCGGGGGAGATAAAGCTCCAGGTCCGGACGGATTCTCTTTCGCGTTCGTTAAACATTTTTGGGAGGTCCTCAAGTCTGATGTGGTTAATATGGTCAACGAGTTTCATGATCAGGAATCCATCCCTGTTGGCTGCAACGCATCCTTCATCACTCTCATCCCCAAGGTTAGTAACCCAATCCTAATGTCTGATTTCAGGCCCATTAGTTTAATTGGAATCCAATATAAAATTATTGCAAAATTGCTTGCTAACCGGTTGGTGAAGGTAATTGATCACATCATTAGCAATGAACAGTCTGCTTTTATTAAAGGCCATCAGATTCTGGACGGCCCGTTATTGTTAAACGAGGTGATCGAGTGGTACAAACTCAAGAAACGCAAGATGATGTTATTTAAGATTGATTTTGCAAAGGCGTATGACTCCCTATCTTGGGATTATTTGGTGCATATTTTAGCCCAAATGGGTTTTGGACAGAAATGGATATCTTGGATTCAGGCTTGTCTCGGTTCTGCAAGGTCGTCGGTCCTTGTTAATGGTAGCCCTACTGAAGAGTTTGGTCTTCTCCGCGGTCTGCGCCAAGGAGACCCCATGGCACCATTTTTGTTCATTATTGCAATAAAAGGTCTCCACATTGCCATCGACAACCTGGTTAGGAGAGGCACTTTTTCCGGGTTAACAATCGGTAAGGTTTCCCTCTCTCATTTATTTTATGCTGATGATGTGATGATCTTGGGGGAGTGGAAGGAAAAGAATCTACTGGTTATGTCAAATGCTCTTAGATTTTTTTATGGGATATCGGGGCTCAAAATAAACTTTCAAAAGTCTTCCATCATTGGGGTTGGGGTGTGTGACACGGAAACTGGTCGCTTTGCTTCTCTCATTGGGTGTAAAGCGGAGTCGTTGCCTTTCAAGTATCTTGGAATTCCTATCGGAGGCAATTCCAAGCGCCTATCTTTTTGGGATCCAATCATTAGCAAGTTCAAAAAAAGACTATCGGGGTGGAAAGCAAACTTGCTCTCGATTGGTGGAAGAATTACTTTGTGGAAATCGGTACTGGGGGCCCTTGGCAACTATTTTTTATCGTTATTTCCGGCTCCTAAAGGTATTATCAAGTCTTTGGAGGCCCTAAGGGCTAACTTCTTTTGGGGAGGGGATAAAGATAAATATAAAATGCATTGGACAAAATGGGAATCGGCCTTGGCAAATTTGGAAGATGGCGGCTTAGGCATTAGTAGTTTGCCAGCAATGAATTTGTCACTTATTTATAAATGGCGATGGCGCGGTATCATTAACCAAAAAATCTTATGGGTACAAGTCATTTCGCAAATACATGGGGAGAATTGCTTTGCAAATATGGCGTCCAAAAATAAAGGTTGCTGGAATAATATCATTACATTATGCAAACAATGCCACGTCGATTTTAATTTGCCGTATAATGTCATCGTGAAAAAAGTTGGAAACGGGCAAGGGACGAAATTTTGGAAGGATACATGGATCGGTGATAGGCCATTCGACACAAAATATACGAGACTTTTTGCTTTGGAAGTTGACAAGGAATGTACGATTTCGGACAGGCGAGGGACTGATGGTTGGGAATGGCAGTGGCGAAGGGACATTAGGGGTGGTTCCGAACAGGCTCAGCTCGGTGAAATGATGGCAGTTTTTCCTTCAAGTCTTGATAACTCCCAAGATGTATGGGCCTGGAATTTTGCGGGCATATCCTTCTTCTCAAATGCTGCGATCAGGTCACATATTGATCATCAGATTTGCTCCGAAAATCGGCCCTCCAAATGGAACAAACTCGTCCCGAAAAAGGTAAACGTCTTTGTGTGGAGATTATTAAGAAACGGGATCCCTACAATCTTAAACCTCTTCGGCAGAGGTATTGATGTCTCGACGGTCAACTGCATGTTGTGTAACAACGGGATTGACGATGGGATTCACATTTTTCAACAATGTTCGTTTGGCAAAGAGTTGCGTACTCATCTTAGTAACTGGCTCAGAGTTGATATCCCTGATGTAGAACCGTATTTAGTGGTGAATTGGTATACGGATCTGCATATTCCAAAACATCACCGTAACCTCATTGAAGCAATAATCTTTGTGGGATGGTGGCATGTTTGGAAGGACAGAAACTGTATCATGCATAACAACGAACAGATCCACCTAGCTAACACATTTCAATCAGTGGTCTCGCTATTCTATTTGTGGGTCTCAAACCGCGACAGAAAACACAACTACGAGTGGTTGGAATGGGTAGAATGTCCTCTCATTGAGGGTCGGCGCTGAAGGATTTCTTGTGGCCGTGTTATGTCAGGCCTCGCTTCTTGCTTCTCAACCTTTGGCTGGTGCACGTTTTTTGGGGGTTGGGTGCTTATGACATGTATGGGTTCATATCAAAAACGCTGACGAAGTGAAAATCGGTGGCTCGGCCTTCGTCGGCGGGAGTTTTTCTCGTTTCCCGAGTTTTTTCACTCCTTTTATGAACCTTGCAGTTAATGTCATGGGTATTTTATTTGATTTTCTTCGTTCATATGTATGTTCTCATTGGTTTGTAATTGTACATTTTGGCAATAGCTCCTTGCTATTTGCCCCGTTTTATATAATATATTCTTTTTGCCGTTCAAAAAAAACTATGTGTCGATATTCGATCATGTACTCGGGTTTTTAATGGTCATTCAAGGGGAGTGTTGTAATTAATGTATTTATTGATGAATGACTTTTATACCCCCGAAATCTTAAATGTGTACAAAAAATAAAGGTCTTTGGCCCTCATAAGAAATACACACATTATTCTTCTTCTCTTTCAATTTTTCTTTTTTCTCTCAAGTTCATAACAAAACCCTATTTATAGGTAAATTTTAGATGACATAATCGTAATGACATAATTATATCAAGAGCATAATAATCATTCACATATAATAAAGATGAGTATACATTACTGTTTGGAATAGTAACTCCAATGACGCATTCAATTATTCATAACACTCTTCTTTAATACTATTCGATAAGTACCTCAATACATATTTTTATACAAATACGTTTCAAACATTTCAAAAACCCTCCGTGGATTAGTATGAGTATCATATTAAGTGCAATTTACAATCTCGATTCTCACGTTCTTATGACATTGTGTACATGCCAAAATCTCTTTTGGAGACTTCGGATTAGTATTACACATAAGCCCATATATTATACTTTTATTATACGGGCATATATTTGAATATCCATATATTTCGATGGGTTTGAATATCTTTATTTTTACAATCATGGATTTCAATACCCTTGTCATGATTTCGATATCATCATTTTCACAAGCATAGATCCAATATTATTATCATGGATCTCAATATGCTCATTTTCACAATCTTGTATTTCAATATCTTTATCACGGATTTCAACACAAATCATTCACAATGTTATTCTTTTATAGTATTCGACACTATTATATTTCATTTACTTCCCCATAGCGACATAACTTGTTAAGACATCACATTATCAATCCTCTATTTAGTATATTATAGTTATGTCTATATAATTCTCAAAAATATATACCTCCCTTTTCATTTATATATATATATATATATATATTTGGGAAGCTATTTTTTGAACAATACCAATATTTCAGGTATATTTCTTTATCAAAGAAATTCTAGTTGGCATATAATATTGATAATCTTTCATGCATCTTGAATTCAAGTTCATATTTTGAGGATATAATATGATGCATTCCACATCTTATATTTCCAACTACTAATACTCCCACTTATATAAGCGATTTTCTGACACCCAAACTTATACGCCTTGTAGCTCAGTATAATCTTAGCATATGAGTTTATATATCCTATTCTCGATATTAGCTCAGTATCAATCTTAGCTTATGAGTTTATATATCCTAGTCTCGATATTGACTCGACAACTTGGAATAGTTTTTCAATTGATATTCCACATTGTATGCGCGTATTTTGATCATTTCAGGATCTTTTCAAGCTTATTGAGGTATGTTACTAGCTTCAATATTTGATCTGAAAGTTTTGCTCAAACTGTGAATAAATCATCTTGTAAATCTACGATTACGAGTCATATATACACATGACTATCTAGTGGAATCATAATATTTATTAGATCATATTTAAATGGGGTGGGCCCATCCCTCCCTCAAAACATTCTAGATTTACTAGTAATTCATTCCCAATATTAGCTAGTAGTGATATTATTAATCGAGAATAAATATTTGAAGGCATGATATGTTTATATCATCATATATACTTTTTACCGACATACCACATCATCTACTGGTGCCATCATTGCACATTACTATCAATATGGAGTCGCCGCGTACACGTTTCATATCATGATTATTATTCAAATAGAGCCGTATCTTATACGCTTTAGGTAAACACTGTTTAAACACGAAGTCATATCTCATACGCATAATCTCATCTATAAATAAGTTGCCAGGATATTCACAATATTAATCCACATTAAGGGTCTAAATGTCATAATGAATCTAGTGCTTTCAAATCTTCGTAAATACTATCCATTTCTTCCACCAAATACCATAAAAATAATTGATCAAGCTCGACTTGAAAGATTAAGTGTGCTGATGAGAAATGGCATCCCACAAGATATTAAATGGTTGATCAAATGACAAGTTCGATCATCTGGTGACTCTTCAAATTTATTTCACCAAGTACAAGTAGGACCAGATTTTGCAAAGAAATGAAAAGTAAAGTGGATGCTATAAATGTGCTTGATGGACTTGTGATACATAATGCAAATCTGTGGAGTTCGTGTCCAGAAATTGAGAAGACAAAATCGCATTCATAAAGGATGGATGGAGTAAGAAATCTATGATATCAGACAAATTCTTGAGACACGTCTCAATAGATTCGTTCATCGTGAACTTATAGCATTGTGGACATAATTTAATGATGAACGAGATCGTTATAGTCATGAAAAATAATATCAAAAGATTCAGCTTGTAAATATGTAGTACAACATTAATATAATATAAAAAGCATAATGAGAATGATTTTGTAGTTGCCAAAAAATAAACATTATTTTTGTTGAAAAGAGAAATGAAAGTCAATCATCTCATAAATGTCTATTCTAATATCATATATGTTATTTCCCTTTCCGATTTTGTCAAAAAAAAAAAAGTTAGCAGAAATAATTACTTATTCGACGCTCCTTTTTCAATTTGTCAAATTAAAAAATACAAAATTATTTTTTTGGTTAGCAAACAATTTGTTCTTTAAATTGTGTTGCGCAACTCTAAAATATACATTTCATAAATATTTAAAAAACTTAATGTGGAGAGAGACGGAATTTGTTCTTCTTTGTGAATAGGATTTGAATAACTTATCAACTTTTGTGTAGCAAGATTTATTAATCAATCATGTGGTATTACTTACCATATTGGTAATATTATTTAAGTAGTAGAATCGCTCGCCTCGTAATAATTGAAACTCATCATATATGAGTTATCGTAATATTCAAATTACAAAAACTATTTAAGTAGTAGAACCGCTCGCCTCGTAATAATTGAAACTCATCATATATGAGTTATCGTAATATTCAAATTACAAAAAACTAAATTTAACAAATATGTAGTTTTAATCCACCATTTGGGGATTAAATAAAGGACGGAAATTAAATTGCAAAATAGTTAACTGCTTTTACCAGAACAAGTTCGTCCAATCAGTTCAAGTATAATTAATGTCAAGATATGTGACTACAAATCGAGTTTCCGACTGCATCAACTGTTGCAAGTAGCCGACGACCATACTGTAATACCCGAGATTTCTGATATGTATTTGGAACTTGTGATATTGTAATTGTTGCATTTTGATCTGAGTATTATTCTCCATATTTCATAATCCGGTGTTGTTGAGCGCATGATTTCATGAATGTGATTTAAATTGTGATTCTGCGCAAGTAGCGCACGCTATCGTCTAAGCGTAGCGTACGCTAATTTGGATCCATAGCGCACGCTGTGAAGGAACCTTAGCGCACGCTATACGTGGTCAATATGATTGAGACGTGTTGGTAGGTGAGATCAGGCCGGGGATCTTGGTCGGATTATGTCGGGATGAACCTGGACGGCTTTCGGGAAAAAGCCAAGTCAACGCGTTAGCGCACGCTACTCATATGAGGATAGCGCACGCTAAACGCTGAGTACAGTGCAGTCAGTTAGCTTCGTATGGCCGTTAACGCACGCTATGTATAGGGACTAGCGCACGCTAATAACCATTTCCTATATATAGGACAGCATACTTTTTCATTATTCAGATATTTCCACTTCCCAAATCCGAATCTTTGAGCTTAGAGAGTTACTTCCTTCATCCTAAACCTCTCATATCATCCTCTTAGCTCGAGTTTGAAGATTGTAGATCATTGGGGATTGGTGTTCAAGCTCTCGGTGTTGGATTTTCTTCAAGCTCCTTCGTGTTGTTCGCTACTTTGAGGTAGGTGATTCTTCACCAATATTAATAGTGTTATGACGGATGTTTGGATCATGTTTTGGGATTACCTAGTCAGTTAATTTCATAAGTAGTCGAACATCATGTGTTAGAAGGATATTTTCGATGTTTCGGTACTTATTCATCGTATAAACCTTTGAACCTATTAGTGTTTGAACTCCTAGCATATTCATGAAGCTTCAAAACTGATTATGACCAGTAGATGGAGATTACCAAGTTCTTATGCCTTTATACGAAAGGAATCGTACGTTTTGGGGACATGTAATGGATTGAACTTAGGATATCCCTTGAAAATCAAGATGAATTATGGTGTTGTGATGGTAATGCGTAACCTTGTATCTCGTAGTCGTTTAATCCGTAAGGATCTTTCGCAAAACCTTATGAGCATGATATGCACGGGGATGACATGTATTATCACCATAGAATTCATGAGTTTCATCACCATTTAGATCAAGTTTTCTGCTAGTAGTAAACTGCCATGCACGGTTAGCGCACGCTAACATTTGTACATTAACATGCGCTATCGGGAATAAGTTAACGCACGCTACGTTTGGTACGTAACGTACGTTATGTTATCGGGCCGAGTCGACCGGCCGATCGAGAGAATCTGTTACCCATGGCTAGCGTACGCTAGACTTAGACGATAGCGTATGCTAACACGCAGGCTTAGCGCACGTTACGTATGTAATATCCGCAATTTCGAATTTCGGTAATTTTCTTTTTTTGGCGGAAGTCCGTTTTGATAACTCGCTCATGACCGTTTCGTCATTTCGAGAATGATTAATTCTGCACTTTTTGTCATCCGAGTTCGTTTCGGTATCGTTTTGCTGAGTTCTGAGCTTTTTAGCGACTTTTCCGCACTTGAGTTCGATTCTTGCGAATCTCGTCCGAAACTGTTGTTTCGAGTTTCTCGTAAGTTCATTTAATGTTATTATTCTTGTTGCAAGCTTTGGTTTGGTGTTTCGATCGCGTATCATGATTTTCGGACGTTTTGGGCCATTTTCGTAATTTCCCAAAGTTTTGGGTAATTACTTCCGTTGTCGAATTCCGAGCCTTCGGGTGGTCGGAATTGTGTGTTCTCTTAGCTCTTAGATTCGTCTTTGCGAGTACGTCGTAACCGTATCATCGATTCGTTTTGTGTTCGGGTTTCGGTCGTTCGGGCCGAGTTGGCCCCGACCGACATGGCTGTGCAACTGGGCCTGTGCCAGATCGCCGAGTCACGACCGTAGTGCTCGGCAGCCTGGCCGAGTCACGGCCGGTCGTGCTCGGCAGCTTCCGGCCGAGCAGCCGCACTGCAGGGCCGCGACACATGCCGGGCGGCCGCGGCACACTCTGGCATTTTTCGCCAAACCGATCAGACTGGGTGCCGCGGCCTGCCCGCCGGCGCTGCACACCGCCGACCACCGGGAGCCATTTTTGGGCTCGTGCCGCGGCACACTCCCTGGGCCGCGGCACCGTGCGACTTATTTATGGCCCTGCACACGGATTTTTGGCCATTTTTCTCCTTTTTCTCCTTCTCTTCCGCGGCTGAGGGCGATCTTACCATGGAGCCATGTTGTTTAACAACAAATCCATGAAGTTATTGAGTTCATATCATCAACCAATCATCCGTTATCATCCTTTGATCCAGCGAATCAAGGTAATCTTCCTTAGAACCCTAATTTCGTGAATTTGGGGGTTTTTGCGTTTTTGTCCGATTCGTTCCGTGTTATTGATTAATTCATGATGGGTATGATTAATCTTGGTAGTATTATTGTGTTTAACATCATTTAATCCATTGTTCTTCGTCGAATCGAAGTATGTTTCCTGATTTCCTTCGAATCGACTTTTTGGGAGATTTGTCCTCGATCTCGTCTTTCATCCGTTTTTGATGGATCGATTATGGTTAAATGATGTTGTTAAACATATTCTATGGATTGTATATCCATATTTCAACTTTGAATTCGCTTCGGGTTTTGACGAACGAATCGTGTTCTCGCCGCTTGGGGAAAACACTTGATCATTCGTCGTTCGTTCTTTGAATTCAATGGCTTTGAGTCGTGTTATGGAATTCATTTCATTGTTGTTATTGTCCTTCGTAGTTTATTATCGCGAGTCGGCGTTCGGTGGAGTCGACGGGTTCGTAGTCGGTTCGTGCCAACCTACTTCGGTCGATTCTCCGTGTTGTGGTTGTTCGAGGCAAGTACCTTGTCCATACTATTCTTTTTTTGGGAATATGATTAATCTTGTCGGTATTCTTAGTTTCCCTACGGATTCATGGTATATTTCGTGGTTTTTACGGAATCGAGAGGGTTTGGTTGTGGTCCGCCCTCGTTGTTGTTTATATACGAATATACATGAATCGTAGGCGGGTTTTCGGGTGTATTCCAATTCCGTATTCATTTAGAAATGGTTGTGATTGTATTCTTCGAATCGTTAGGTTCGGTTTCATTGGTTCCTAGCGTTCGCTTGACCTTCCTTTCCGCTCACAAGCGTCACAATAATTCAAGGCAAGTATTCTTGGAAACCCTTATGCTTAACGTGAAATGGTAATGTATATTGTGTGTGCTTTACTCACCTCGGGAGGGTCCGACGGGCCTCGAGGGAATCTATGGCTTCGTCCGATTCATGAGTTTGATTCACTAGCCACTCGGGAGGGTCCTTAGAGGCCTCGAGTGGGATTCGTGGCTTCGTCCGGCCCTAGGTGACGTGTGGTGCTTGATTTGTTTTATGAATGTGGCCACTCGGGAGGGTCCTTAGAGGCCTCGAGTGGGATTCGTGGCTTTGTCCCGGTCTGAGCAAATTAATTGTGACTGTTTGTTTCCTAAAAGACATGTCTGGTTTTGGCTTTTGAAATTGATATTGGTGCATGTACTATGAAATGTGTAAGCGATTGGTTTGCCTTGAATACTTGTACTAGCGTAATTGCTAACCCCTTTGGGGACCCGTTGTCGGGGAAATTCTTGTTATGGATTTCAGATTAAGTTCACTGCATTTGAGCGGGCGCTGGGATGGTACGAGGATGTCGGCCAAGGTTGTTGACATGTGCAATTGAGTCTTGTTATTTCCTACTGTCTCTTTTGATGTGGATGTTTTCCAAATTGTAAACTTATAGATTGTACTCGCGAGTACTTAGGCTTTTTCCTTTCGGATTGTGATTGGTATTCGTTAGAGTTACTGTATTTGTCGGTTGATGTTTATTATGCCGGTTGTACCGGACGTGTTGTTTTATGTTCTTGTTGTTAACAATTGTTTCCTTGCTAACCGAGGCGGTTAGTCGAGTGGTGTTTTCTTGTGTTAGCCTGGTGGGTCCCATGTAGGGGTCCACGGCGCTGTAATACACCTCGAATATCTCGGGGGTGTTACAACGTAGAGTACGTAGCGTACGCTAAGTGGTTCAGGCAGATTTCGTATTTTGAGCTTTTGGCCGTAGACCGGATTAATAGGCAATCGTTCGACTTGAGATGAATTGTATATCATTTCTTTTGTTAAGGTTCGAGCTTGCTACGTTGATCGAAGAAGGCGGCCTTCGAGTGTGTTGAAATCATTGAAGTGTTTCGTTCTTGTCATCTTCGAGGCAAGTATCGTAATGTGTTAATATTGGTATTTTTGAGCATGCGTGTGGTTTATTCATGTTGATGAATATGAGATTTGTTTCATTGAATTGTCATGATATTCGTTATCTAGTGTTTGTATGTTCATGTTGATGGACATAGCGATTTGGCATATATGTATGCATGAGTTGTGTTTGTGTTTGTTGTGCGATCTATGCCGAGGGCGTTGGATCGGATGTCCACCTCATGTTGGTCCGACGGGATCATCTTGGGATCTAGGCTGAGGACGCTGGATCATTGGACGGGCTATTTCCACCTCGTGTTGGTCCGACGGGATCATCTTGGAATCTATGCTGAGGGCGCTGGATCATTGGAATACCCTTGCTGTGTTAATGGAATCTTATGGATTCGCATTATCGAATTTCGGTAGCGGAAGTCCGTGTGGTGTATTTTGTTATGTATTGTTGATGCATATTTGATTCGTTTAAATGATACTTGTACTAGCATCGTTTTGCTAACCCCTTTGGGGGTGGACATTTGTTTTGATGTTCAGGTAGCCGAGGTGCAGGGAAACAGCCACAGTACCGATGTGACGACGAAGGGGTTCAGTGATGTTTGTTGTTGTTGGTGATTCGTTTTTCTTGGTTTGATTTCAGTACTCGAGTACGCGTGTCTTATTAATATCATTTCGATATGGTTGTATTAATTACTCGTTGAACCAGTTGGATCGGTTTTGTAAACTTAAATTCCCGTGGTATTGATGTCTTACATTTACATTTCTTTTATTTAGCCTTGTAAATCCTTACTTAAAGGGTTTACGGCGCTGTAATTATTCCGAATATCTCGGGGTGTTACAGAATATGGTATCGGAGCTAAGATTTATGGATATCTTGGCAGTCGGGTTTTAAAGTTGGGTCTGTTTACGTTATTGATTTCCGGGTCATTCGTAACATCACTGTCCAGCCAAAGTCGTCATGTGGACCGTGGTTGTAAGTCTCCTAATCTCCTGTACTACCGTTTTACTTAATTTCTGTTTTGTGAGTATTGACGGGCTTTATTTTTTTTGAAAATTTCGTTCTGGATATTGAGTAAATATGTTTACAGTATGTTGAGGGGAGAACGTGGATGCGGACGCGGTCGTGGACGCGGACGTGGTAACATGAGACAGGAGGATTCCGCAACTACCCCAGAATTATCGGCTAGTAGAACCGATTCCCATTCTGGAGGGCAGCAGGGATCGGCGAATGACGACGCAAATCCTAACATGCCGGGAGTGCTTCAACAGGTGGTGACTCAGATAAACCAGTTCGCTCAGGTAGTTGACCGCATGCAGACGGCGATGGGACAGCAGCACCACGAGGATAACCGGGGAGACAGATGGCTTGTTGAGGTGGTCAAATTGCACCCGCCAAAATTTGACGGATCTGCTGAGGCACTTACTTGGGATCATTGGCTAAAGGAGTTAGAGAAAATATTCGCGGGTATTAATTGTCCCGAGGACCGGAAGGTTCCCATTGCCCAGTATTTTCTGACTGGGGAGGCCTTTGACTGGTGGGAAGCTATTCGACCCGAGAACCATAATGCTGACTGGACGGAATTCAAACTAATGATGGAAGCACAATATTGTCCTCGTCCAGTTAGGGAGGCAAAAATTCGAGAGTTTTTCTCACCACCGAGTTCGGAAGCATCTGTGACAGACATAATCAAAACTTTTAACCATCAGCTGACTTGTGTGCGACACTTGGTCGGAACGGAGGCAGAAAAGATTTTTCATTTCGATATGCGAATGAAGCCGGAGATTCAGCAGTACATGTCCGGATTCGAGTGTACTACGTTGCGACAGTATCAAGACAAAGCGCTGGCCTATGACATGAAAGAGGCGGCAGTAGAGAAATTAGTGGAGGTAAAGAAGCAGAAAGTGACCGACAGCTTCTCATAAAACAAAAGTGGTGGGCCCCGCAAGGGCCAGTCTTCCTTTTATTCGGCTAGGAAACCTACACATCCTTCTAGAGGTGGAAAGAAGTTCCGGACAACATCAGCAGTTTCGGACGCATCAAAGAAATGCTACAATTGTGGTCGAGCAGGGCATATTCGACGTGATTGCCCTGCATCTTCTGTGACTTGTTACGATTGTGGGCAAGAAGGGCACCGTGCGGCTTTCTGTGGAGTTGCTACTAGATCTTTTGGTACTCGCACTCCAGCGCCAGTTCCAAAGGAGACAAGTGTGAACCAGACGCAGCAGAGTGGATTTCAGCAGCAAAATATTGGGAAGAGAGAGACATCCAGTGCTGGGTCTGTTCCTCCGTGCCTGTACGAGATGAGGAAATCTGACGATCAGAACACTGCTGTTGCATCAGGTACGATTCAGATCCTTTTGCAACCAGTTAGTGTCTTATTCGATTCCGGAGCTACACATTCTTTCATATCATTGAACTGTGTTAATCGTTTAAAAATCTCGTGCTTATTTGATTGTGAACCATATGTTGTGAGTTTGCCGAGTGGAGAGAGAATTGTGGGAACCCTAGAGGCTAGAGATTTTACAGTGTCTATAGGAGGGAGAGATTGGCCATCGAATCTTATTGTAGTTGACATCTACGGTGACGATTTAATTCTCGTAGACGATTGGCTCAACCGTTATGGAGCTATTCTGAATTACCGAGAGAGAGTCATTTCTATCATTACTGATGACGGATCTGAACACTTATTCCGAGGATGGAGACCGGGAAGCTCGGGAAAATTGATCAAAGCAATGAAAGCCGTGAAATTACTGAAGCAGGGATGTCATGGACTTTGGTGCTATGCTATGAGGAAAGAGGAAGGAGTAGAGCTCTCGTCTATTTCAGTTGTGAATGAGTTCTCAGATGTATTTCCTGACGAATTACCTGGTTTACCTCCGCAGAGAGAAGTGGAGTTCACTATCGAATTAGAGCCTGGAGCAGCTCCTATTTCCAGAGCACCATACCGCATGGCACCAACCGAGATGTATGAACTCAAGAAGCAACTGGAAGAATTGTTACAGAAGGGTTATATTCAACCTAGCGTTTCTCCTTGGGGAGCGCTTGTTCTCTTTGTCCGGAAGAAAGACGGATCCCTCCGACTGTGTATTGATTACAGGGAGCTCAACAAGATGACGATCAAGAATAAGTATCCTATACCTCGGATCGACGACTTGTTTGATCAACTGCAAGGGGCAAGGGTATTCTCGAAGATTGACTTGCGATCAGGATACCACCAGTTGAGAATTAAGGAATCGGATATACCGAAATCTGCTTTCAGATCCCGGTACGGGCATTATGAATTTGTAGTGATGCCATTTGGACTTACCAATGCTCCTGCGGTATTTATGCAATTGATGAATCGGGTATTCTTAGAATACTTGGATAAATTCGTGGTCGTTTTCATCGATGACATCTTGATCTATTCGAAAGACACGGAGGAGCATGCCGAGCATTTGCGTGTAGTTTTGAGCACCTTGAGAAAGGAGCAGTTGTATGCAAAGCTTTCGAAATGTGAGTTCTGGCTTAAGGAAGTAACCTTCCTTGGGCATGTGATATCAGCGGACGGAGTTCAGGTGGACCCGAAGAAAGTCGAAGCAATCTTGGAATGGGAAGCTCCTAATAACGTGAAAAAAGTCTGGAGTTTCTTAGGACTTGCTGGATATTATCGCCGCTTTATAGAGGGATTTTCCAAAATTGCTCGTCCGCTCACTCAGCTGTTACAGAAAGCTCAAAAGTTCACGTGGGATGAGAAATGCCAGGCTGGTTTTGATGAACTTAAGAGGAGACTGACAACAGCACCTATATTAGCGTTATCAGATGGGACTGATAGATTCATGGTGTACAGCGACACTTCAAATCAGGGTCTGGGATGTGTGTTGATGCAAAAAGATAAGGTGATTGCCTATGCTTCTCGGCAGTTGAAACCGTACGAGGTTAATTACCCGACTCATGATCTGGAGCTAGCAGCTGTAATCTTTGCATTGAAAATTTGGAGACATTATTTGTACGGCACTCATTGTCAGATCTTTACAGATCATAAGAGCCTCAAGTACATTTTCAGTCAGAAAGAATTAAACATGAGGCAGAGAAGGTGGCTGGAATTGATCAAGGATTACGACTTGGAGATTCTCTATCATTCGGGTAAAGCAAACATTGTAGCCGATGCATTGAGCCATAAACCTGTTTCTCTTCGAGTGTTGGAAGCACTTACGTCCCAAACCAGCATTCAACGAGAACTGATCCGCGAAGGGATTGAAGTGTGGGCACCAGAAATCCAAGGGCAACTATATGTGATGGAACTGACTTCGTCGCTAACCGAGGAAATCAAATCTAAGCAGTTGAATGATTCTCTGATCCTTCGGTTATGTGACGAAGTAAAGAAAGGAAAGGCCCCAGGATTCGTGATACAAGATGATGGAGTTCTGAGATTTCAAAGTCGACTTTGCATTCCCGATGATGACGAATTGAGATGGACAATTCTGAAGGAAGCTCACAGCGCGCCCTATTCTATTCACCCGGGCAGCAGTAAGATGTATAAGGATCTAAAACAAAACTTCTGGTGGGGGAATATGAAGAAGGACGTAGCAGAGTACGTTTCGAAGTGTTTGACTTGTCAGCAGGTTAAGATTGAATATCAGCAACCTGCCGGAATGTTAAAGCCACTTCCGATCCCTGAGTGGAAGTGGGAGGATATCTCAATGGATTTCATCACCAATATGCCAAGAACCAAGACGGGAATGAACATGATTTGGGTTATAGTTGATCGACTAACCAAATCGGCTCATTTCCTAGGAATTAAAGACATTTGGGGACCCGAGAGATTGGCGCGAGTATTTATTGCGGAGATAGTCAGATTGCATGGGACGCCGAAGACCATTATTTCAGATCGAGATGGTCGCTTCATGTCGCACTTCTGGAAAGCAGTTCACAGGGATTTGGGGACCGAGCTCAAATTTAGTACGGCTTATCATCCCCAAATGGACGGTCAGTCCGAATAGACTATTCAAACAGTAGAAGACATGCTTAGAGCTTGTGCGTTGGATTGGTCAACTGATTGGGAAGTTCACTTGCCATTGATTGAATTCACCTATAACAATAGTTGGCATGCTTCTATTAATATGTCACCATTTGAAGCTTTGTACGGGAGAAGATGCCGATCACCCTTGTGCTGGGATGATTCTTCGGACTTGATCGGGACGGAACCGGAATTGATAGTTCAAACTCAAGAGAAGATAGCTTTGATTCGGGAAAGACTGTTGACTGCCCAGAGTCGACAGAAGTCTTATGCAGATGTGCGTCGTCGCCCTCTAGAGTTCGACATTGGGGACCACGTACTATTGAAGGTGTCTCCTACGTGAGGAATTTTCCGTTTTGGGAGGAAAGGTAAGCTAAGTCCAAGATATATCGGACCATTTGAGATCCTCGAGAGAGTGGGGGATTTAGAATATAGGGTGGCCTTACCGCCATCGCTGAGTCACGTTCACAATGTGTTTCGCGTATCCCAATTGCGGAAGTATGTACCAGATCCCAGTCATATCATTGAGTTTAATGAGATCGAGATAGCTAATGACGGCACCTTCGAGGAGAGACCAATCAAGATACTTGAGAGTCGGATCAAACAATTGAGGAATAAACCAATACCCTTGGTTAAAGTACAATGGTCACGGCACGGAGTCGAAGAGGCCACTTGGGAAACGGAGGACAGTATGAAGACTAGATATCCAGAGTTGTTTTCATCTTAAGTTTCGGGACGAAACTTCTTTTTAGGGAGGAAGGATGTAATACCCGAGATTTCTGATATGTATTTGGAACTTGTGATATTGTAATTGTTTCATTTTGATCTGAGTATTATTCTTCGTATTTCATAATCCGGTGTTGTTGAGCGCATGATTTCATGAATGTGATTTAAATTGTGATTCTGCGCAAGTAGCGCACGCTATCGTCTAAGCGTAGCGTACGCTAATTTGGATCCATAGCGCACGCTGTGAAAGAACCTTAGCGCACGCTATACGTGGTCAATATGATTGAGACGTGTTGGTAGGTGAGATCAGGCCGGGGATCTTGGTCGGATTATGTCGGGATGAACCTGGACGGCTTTCGGGAAAAAGCCAAGTCAACGCGTTAGCGCACTCTACTCATATGAGGATGGCGCACGCTAAACGCTGAGTACAGTGCAGTCAGTTAGCTTCGTATGGCCGTTAGCGCACGCTATGTATAGGGACTAGCGCGCGCTAATAACCATTTCCTATATATAGGACACCATACTTTTTCATTATTCACATATTTCCACTTCCCAAATCCGAATCTTTGAGCTTAGAGAGTTACTTCCTTCATCCTAAACCTCTCATATCATCCTCCTAGCTCGAGTTTGAAGATTGTAGATCATTGGGGATTGGTGTTCAAGCTCTCGGTGTTGGATTTTCTTCAAGCTCCTTCGTGTTCTTCGCTACTTTGAGGTAGGTGATTCTTCACCAATATTAATAGTGTTCTGAAGGATGTTTGGATCATGTTTTGGGATTACCTAGTCAGTTAATTTCATAAGTAGTCGAACATCATGTGTTAGAAGGATATTTTCGATGTTTCGGTACTTATTCATCGTATAAACTTTTGAACCTATTAGTGTTTGAACTCCTAGCATATTCATGAAGATTCAAAACTGATTATGACCAGTAGATGGAGATTACCAAGTTCTTATGCCTTTATACGAAAGGAATCGTACGTTTTGGGGACATGTAATGGATTGAACTTAGGATATCCCTTGAAAATCAAGATGAATTATGGTGTTGTGGTGGTAATGCGTAACTTTGTATCTCGTAGTCGTTTAATCCGTAAGGATCTTTCGCAAAACCTTATGAGCATGATATGCACGGGGATGACATGTATTATCACCATAGAATTCATGAGTTTCATCACCATTTAGATCAAGTTTTCTGCCAGTAGTAAACTGCCATACACGGTTAGCGCACGCTAACATTTGTACATTAACGTGCGCTATCGGGAATAAGTTAACGCACGCTACGTTTGGTACGTAACGTACGTTATGTTATCAGTCGAGTCAGTCGGCTGATCAGAGAGAACTGTCAGTCCATGGCTAGCGTACGCTAGACTTAGACGATAGCGTACGCTAACACGCAGGCTTAGCGCACGTTACGTAGAGTACGTAGCGTACGCTAAGTGGTTCAGGCAGATTTCGCATTTTGAGCTTTTGGCCGTAGACCGGATTAATAGGCAATCGTTCGACTTGAGATGAATTGTATATCATTTCTTTTGTTAAGGTTCGAGCTTGCTACGTTGATCGAAGAAGGCGGCCTTCGAGTGTGTTGAAATCATTGAAGTGTTTCGTTCTTGTCATCTTCGAGGCAAGTATCGTAATGTGTTAATATTGGTATTTTTGAGCATGCGTGTGGTTTATTCAGGTTGATGAACATGAGATTTGTTTCATTGAATTGTCATGATATTCGTTATCTAGTGTTTGTATGTTCATGTTGATGGACATAGCGATTTGGCATATATGTATGCATGAGTTGTGTTTGTGTTTGTTGTGCGATCTATGCTGAGGGCGCTGGATCGGATGTCCACCTCGTGTTGGTCCGACGGGATCATCTTGGGATCTAGGCTGAGGGCGCTGGATCATTGGACGGGCTATTTCCACCTCGTGTTGGTCCGACGGGATCATCTTGGGATCTATGCTGAGGGCGCTGGATCATTGGAATACCCTTGCTGTGTTAATGGAATCTTGTGGATTCGCATTATCGGATTTCGGTAGCGGAAGTCCGTGTGGTGTATTTTGTTATGTATTGTTGATGCATATTTGATTCGTTTAAATGATACTTGTACTAGCATCGTTTTGCTAACCCCTTCGGGGGTGGACATTTGTTTTGATGTTCAGGTAGCCGAGGTGCAGGGAAACAACACGAAGATGTGTGACGACGAAGGGGTTCAGTGATGTTTGTTGTTGTTGGTGATTCGTTTTTCTTGGTTTGATTTCAGTACTCGAGTACGCGTGTCTTATTAATATCATTTCGATATGGTTGTATTAATTACTCGTTGAACCAGTTGGACCGGTTTTGTAAACTTAAATTCCCGTGGTATTGATGTCTTACATTTACATTTCTTTTATTTAGCCTTGTAAATCCTTACCTAAAGGGTTTACGGCGCTGTAATTATTCCGAATATCTCGGGGTGTTACACATACTGCTTGGTCGGCTCATAGTGCCACATATATCATTTTATAAAATTTTCACAGTGTAAGAGTATTTATCGATAATTCATTTTAATTTTTCTGACTTGGGTATTAATTCGCACATTCTAATAAATATAATAATAACATATTAAGAAAATTATTACTCCGTATTAATATTACTATCAAATTGAAGTTCTCATTAAATCCAACACGATAGTGTCACTAAAAACTAATTCTGATTGCTTATACTTCTTATTTGTGAGGAAATCAAATTTATGTTTTAATGATTCAAAATAATATTTGGTTTTATTGTCTTGCATGAACAAAATAATTCATTAAGGAGTCGTACGGCACACCTAACACACCTATCAGGTAATCAGTTCGATTGATTATATTTTAATTTTTGGTGGTAGAGCATCTTTATTAGGGGTGTTTTCGGTTTCGATCGGGGTAAAATTTTCGAAACTCAAACCCTCTCCAAACTTTAAAATTCGGTTTCGATTTCGGTCGTTTTCGGTTTTCAAAACTCAAAACCCAAACCCTCCCCAAATGTTTCGGTTTCGGATTAGTTCGGTCAAATTCGGTTTTGACCCAAACATAATTAATTTATATATATTTATTTACTAAAGTAACAAAAAAAATAATTATATTAATAAAACTTGTTCTAAAATAATAGATATATCTTTATTTTTTTTTTTTTTTTGATAACTAGGTGATCCCAGCTTAGCCGGACTAATCCTAGTCCCTCAATGAACCCACTCCTAACCCATTTAGAGAAGTAAATCGCGAGTCGCTCGAGCAATTTCAGGGTTCTCAATGCCTTTTCTGTACACTTCTGCGCATAAGGAGAAGCCCTTAATCGATTAACAGCTGTGTTCCAAAGACAGCTTCTGGAGAACAACACTGATTAGTCAAGACCTCCGGTTCCCAAAGAAGGAAATACTCCCACACCGCGCTGACGCGAGATTAAACATTGATTAGCGGTTGCTTGAGCTATCCCCGGGGAGCTAGAGGATCATAAAGAGAAAAACTTCCTCTTTCACATCCTTTGGTGGGGTTAGAACCCAAGACCTCTCCAAAGGAGTGTCTTGGGATTAGGCGTCCTACCACTGGACCACCCACCCTTCCCCCATAGATATATCTTTAATTGATATATTTAATCATTGTTTTTATCAAAACTACAATATATGTGTAGATATATTATTTTATAAGTTTAAAAATTTTAGTCATATAAATAAAATTTTATATAATATAAATAATTCGGGTTAGTTCAGTTCAATTCGGGGTAATTCGGTTCGGTTCGGTTTTAAGTTATCTAAACCCGAATTAATTCGGTTTCGATTTCGGTTTGTAAGTTTCAAGTTCGGGGTTGCTTTCGGTCGGGGATTTTTGGTTCGGTGCGGATTGGTTCGGATTGGTTGGTCGGTTTTCGGATTTCTATTAACACCCCTAATCTTTATTCATGAGAGTTTGAGTTTCTAAAATTGTAATGTTTGTAGTTAGAAGGATGGGTAGTTACGCGGTCCACTGAGAATGTATTTGGTGAATATACATCAAGTTAAAATGTACTTAATTCTCACCGTTAGATTAATTGTAAATATAATAAAATCAGTAGTATTAAATCTTAGCCATATGTATATTGCAAATCTAGTACAAGTATTTTGTTAGAGTCATACTTTTAGAATTGAAATTACGTATTTAACCTTTTATTTTTTATATTAAAAAAAATAAATTTCACACCTAAATAATTTTTTTTATTTTTTCCAATCCGATAATTTTTTATTTATGAATTTTTCTATATTCCACTACGAAATTCTGAAAAATCTAAAAAATCTGAAAAAATCCGAAAAATTTCGGAAAATCTAAAAAATTTGAAAAAAAAAATTCTGGAAAATTCCGCAAAATTTACTAGTGGTTCATTAAATTCTTTATGCCGTTTTTTTCCATTTATTTTATAAATTTAGCTAAAATCAAAATTGTTATTTATGAATTTATATAACTTAAATTCCTTTAAAAAACCAAACCAAACCAAACATACCCAGTATATCCCGCTCAGAGCAGGGTCTGGGGAGGGTAAGATGTACGCAGATCATGCCCCTACCTATTATCAGAGGAGGAAGCTTTGAAGACCTCTCACTTAGTGCACAACAACATATTGAGTGAAAAATACAAAGGGAAGCATATGATACGAAAAAACTCAATACCATACTTGAACCCATGACTTAATCCACATGAGACTTACCTAAGAGGAATTTGACTACTTCACTCCCGATGAACGCTACTCAAACAGAAGAGATGTTGACTCCGCGCACAGCTCCTTGTAAAAAATACACTACACGTAAAAGACAATAGGATAAAATATACAATAAATATAAAAATGCAATGCTCTAGGTCAAAGCTAACCGAGGCAACCCAACTACTTAAATTCCTTTAGTGATTTACTAAATTCACCATATTTTTTGAAAGTTCTTTTGGTGACTTTTGTCCCGTTTTTATTTTATTTTTATTTTTTTACTTCATTAATACTTATAAAATTTCCATCCCGTTATTATCTTTTATTTATTACATAAATAAATTTGAAGTAATAATTAATAAATGAATGAAATATAGATACAATTTTTTATTTAAAAATAGAAAAAAAAAATAATGGAAAATATATGGGATCAATGAAAAAGTAGGCTTATGAGGAGTGAGGACTATGAGTAATAAAAGTTTGTAGACGTAGGAGTATAATTTTTATTTTGATGATGTGAATCATTGAGAATCGAAAAAGACATTTAAGGGTGTTATAGATAAATATGATCTAACTCCAACATTATTTATGATCGTCATTTTCTTAAAATATTTTCTTCTTCTACGCACACATTACTGATACATTTGCGTACACATTACCTGATGGTTGCAGATAACTTCCTCTTACAGTATGAATCTACTCTATATTAAACGAGGGCTTTTTATCCACGTGGATGTTCATAATTTATCTAATTTTCTAATTTTAAAGTAAATTATTATTGAAAGGTACATTTATATTTAATAAATTTAAATAAAGAAGAGCATTTATCTGAATGAGATTTAGAAGAAAATAATACTAATATTTTATGGAAATATATAATTTTCAATATCATATTTTTAATATATTTTATCTTCAGTGCAAATTCCTCGATTTTTTCCTCCGAATTTATATTCGCACGTTGTCACTTATCCTTCATGTTTTGTTTAGAATTTGATCACAATATACGAAAATGGCAACAAGAAAGAGCATGGATTTTTCCAGGAAAACGATCTTACAGGGAAAGAGTCCTTGTAAGGATTGATCTAAAATGGCAACAAAAAAAAGCATGAATTTTTGAAGGAAAACGATCTTAGAGGGAAAGAGTCCTTGTGGGGATTGATCTGAAAGATCCTTTAGATGATAGCTTCAAAATCACAAAAAAAAGATTAAAATACACCTAACTCATTTTAAAAATACATAGTTGTCAAAAAAGAAATATAATAGAAGTAGTAATAAAGATGAATTTGACATGTATTTATGGTTCTTTTCTGTTTGGACTGATGGGTTCAAGTTGCACACTATTTTTTTTGATGACCCATTCTCTCTTCCCTATCACCGGTTAAATAGCGGGATATGCCTCAATAATCAGGGTCTGAGTACAAGTCAACTGATAACACATGCAAGGTCCAAGCCCAGAAAAGAGCAAAATGCTCCCACTAGGAATTGAACCCACGCTACATGCCTTCAGCACAATTTTATGTCCTCTCCTTTGCCACTGAGCTATGTCCGGTGGACAAATTACACACACTATTTAACGGTGTTTAAATTGCTAGATATAAAGTTTAAATTGCTAGCAAACTCCCTACTAATTTATTGGAGAATTACAGAGCGTCCTCGAACTTCTAGCCTAATTTACATAAAATAATATTTGTTTTAATACTGAGTTTCCTAATTTACACATGATCAGTCCTCGAGACAGTAGTATCGATCCATCAGAACTGCTATCAATTAAATCATGAAATGCGTCTCCAGCTCCCAAGTTATTAAATATCATCAATTACCGTAACCGTGCATAATGAGTCGTCCCAAGTGATTGCTCCATATTGTACCCCTTACATCTAACCACAGCGTCCCACCGAAATTAGACCTCTCACACTGCCGCTTACAGTCCTTAATATATTGTTTGACCAGCGTATTCTGGAGGGCTAGTCCCTTCTTTAATTATAGACTGAGGAGTCAGATCCTTGAAAATTCTTATTCATAAAGGGACTTGAACTCGGGTCTCTATCTTAAATGGAGATTCCATGACTAGTGGACTAAGACCATTGATTACCCTTTTTTTTCAACATTACAAGTTACTTCTAGATATTTGTTCGTATTATACGTGCAACTGATATTTTTAATATTTAAAGATAATTGAACTTCGTATAATTAGATCGTCTTAAGGGGTAATTTTGTAATTTGCTTATTTTTATTGATTAGGCTGGCGTAGTCACGATTTATAGGGTAATTCTTTGGTTTAACTTAGAGATGTTAAACAGTCCGGGATCGACGAGCTGAACCGTTTAACCCACAAAAAAATTGGGTTAGAGCCGATTTTCGAGCTTGTTTAAATCCGGGCTTACCTGGCCCTGACCGATTAATCCGCGGTCTTAACGGGCACGGGCCAAAAAAGCAAAAAAAAAACAAAAGAGCAAAACAAAACAAAACATATTGCGATTATCAGTACATAACGAATGAAATAATGTTAGGAAGCTAGAAGTCAAAGAAGCATTTATCTTTTACACATATAATATATTAATATATATAATATATTATTAATTTTAACTTATATTAATACTATATATATATATAATATATATATATATATATATTAATATTACATATATATATATATATAAATATATTGGTACTTTGTTAATGTAGCATATCTATATACACATAAAACTGTATTTTGTTAGTATATATTTATTATAGTATATTTGTTACTATATATATAATATATATTATTATTATTATTATTTTTGTTTATCGCTTATAAAAAATTAAAAAATAGACTTTTAAATATTTAGCCCCTTTAGTTCGAAGCCCACTAGGACTAGCCCGAAATCGCTAGGGTTAGCCCGTTTAACATCTCTAGTTTGACATGGGTTTTTTAGGAAGAGAACTCAATTTAGGCTGTGTCCGATATTGCTTAATTTTAAAAATATAACTTTTTGATAAATTTTTGTATTTGATACTTTTTGGCATATGAAATAAATAATTATATTGTTTAGAATTTACAAGTCATTGGAGAGGGTCGTCTATGGTGCTAATACCAATTGGTGCCAACTATGCCAATATTTTAGGTGGCAAAAATATGAAAGTACATATGGACTCAAAACATAAATATTTGAGTAGACATATACCCTACGAATACTGAGTTGAAGTGGTGCATGTATTTTAAATGTTTTGAGTACACATGTGCTCAAAACAAAAATTTGAGTACACATATAATCTAAAAAATCCATTTAAAGGAAGTGGATGTGTTTAAATAACTGAGAGTACTGTACATTCAAAATATACATTTGAGTACACATATAGTTTACAAATACTTAGTTCTAGTTCTATATACGTTTGAATATTTTGAGAGTACATATGTACTCAAAACATAACATTTGGGTACACATACATTTGAGCCATATTAGCATGTGTTAGCACATGATCCTATTAGCAGGAGAGATTTTTCTAGACCCGATAATTTACCACACGGTACGAAAACGACACAAATTTTAGTGTTTTTGTTTGCATTTTGAGTACACGATACGAGAACACACGAACACGAAAGTACACGACCGAGATTTAGTGTCGGTTTTGTGTTTATCCTTTAGGTACACGACACGATACGAGGTAACCGGAATAAATAAATAAATATTTATATGTATATAGAATATTTTATAACATAATTTAAAATTTTATATGTAATTTTATAAAAACATAAATTTTATGAATTCTGTTTGTACTAAACTTTAAAATTCTAAAATATAATGTGAACTTTCATAAATTCCGTGTAAACATTCGTGTTTTCGTCGCCATTCGTTTCGTTTCCTCTACTAAAACTTATAAAATTAATATTAAAATATTAAAATTGTTATCTTTTATAATACTTTAATATTTATTTTATATTATGTGTCTGACACGAAACGACACGAATTTGCGCGGTACACGGCACGACATGACACGGATTCATTTCGTGTCATGTATGAATTTGGACTTTTGGTACACGAAAGTACACGATATGAAAATACACGACACGACCGATTTGCTAGGTCTAAATTTTTCTCATCGAGAAAGCATTATTATGTTGTTTTTAGAAGCAGCTGCTATAAAAAAATATTAAAAATTAATATTTTATATCTTAAAAGCACTCTAAAATTATTATTTATCAAACAATGTTTAAATTCACAATTAGTTATTGTTTCATAGCTTAAAAGACTACTATAAATTAACATTTATCAAATACAAATTTATTTAAATTCACAATTAATTATTCTCACATCAAAACTACGATAACTAGGCCTTAGGCCATTAGCTCCCGTGCTTATTCCATGGCAAAAAAAAAAAATAAAAAATTGCAACCTATCAACAACCGGACCTCAAAGGAATGAAAAAGAAGTACCATTAGAAGTAAGCCCCGTTCTGTTGGTTTAGAGTAAACCAAGTGAATAACTGTCTAAGATCGGCAAAGTTGAACCTAGCAAGGCGGCCCATAAGGCTCCACCCACGTCTCAGCCCATCCGCTCTATGCAAAGGATTACTCGTTTCCGAGCCCGCATCTCTGCGGAATTTTGCCCGGGGACTTTCCTGGGTAAATGCCCAAATACAAGCCACGACCCAATCACTTCTTCTAGTGGTTTAATGTAAAGTTAAGTACAGGGTCGTACTTATAAATTGTATCTCAACTTGTTGAATTTCCAATGTGGGAAGCAGTGCCGTTCATTATATTTACTGCACAGCAATACTCTTCGGCCTCTGGTTTTGCAGTCCATCCGACCATGAAGAAGCAAAATCATTAAGTGCTAGCTCTACCAAGTAATTTCTTGCCTATTGTAAATGTAGAAGACTATAACTGAAATGTTGACTCATGATTTAAGCCTGTACAGTTTGAGGTGTATTAAGGCCCTGTTCTTTTGAACTTATTTTTCAGTTTTTCAGTTCAGGTCCATTCAATCACGTTCTTCTTATTAATCTTAATTATTATTATTATTATTACTAATAATTTTACTATTATCGTTGTTGTTGTTGATTACTATTATTATTATTTACCATTATTATTATTTACCCTTAATATATATTTCAGTTCAATTCAGTTCAGATTCATTCAGTTCAAAAGAACAGAGCCTAACTCGTTATGAGATACAAAATTCATACCTAATTTTTTGTACCTAAACGCACAAACGTTTATTTTAATAGGATTGATTTATAATTTTTAATTTAATTCTACTTACTTAACAATTTATCAAATATAATATATACTTAATATAAATTTTGACTTTGTAGGTTTCTAATATGAATGCTTATTAATTAATAATTAATCCTAAATATCATATATTCATAATCTCTCCTATAAATAAATTGCCATATGTCATAAAATTAGAGTTCATTGATTCTATTAACCATTATATTTAAGTATTTTGACGTATTGTTCATAGTCCATCCGTCTTGGCATCCACGTAAGCACTCCAGACAGCTGAATCGGCCGATCAGAGCAACAAGCCGGACCAAGTATGAATCCAATTCTCTCCTGGGCTCGTTAAAGATCGGACCGGTCAGAGACACCAAGGTCGGCCCGATATCCAGACCGGAAGGACCGAGCAGATCGAGGATAAATACGCTCCAACTCAAGATTACGACAAGGCCGACCAGAACGGCGGGAGACCCGAGGACCGACCCCAACGGATAAGCGTCGCCAGAAGCATGCGGGACCGGCACACAGGACAATTAATGTATGGTGTCATATCCCTTCCCGAAGCAATCCTTAGAAACCGCCACGTGTCTAAGGCGTATTTACACTCTGACAAGTGTTTTGGGCATATTCCCCAACATTCTCCAAATTGCCATCTCCGACTGCCAAGATTGTCTATATATGTAAGAAATGCATAGGTGCGACTTTTGGAATTTATGAGAAAATAGAAGAGAGAAAAAAGAGAAAATTTGTAATAAGTGAGCAAAACATATAGACCAGTTCAAATAATCCAGCTTGGCCCTACCCAAAATCACGGTCATTTAATAAAATTTAGTGATCCAATCTCTTTCATCTTTTTGTTATTTTCTACATGGCTTCGATCCATTCGTCCAGATCAGCATACGTGACGTTGACCAAATCAGACGTCAACACATATCATTATTTTTTTTCTATCAAAAAAAAAAATTAAAGAATATTATTAAGACAAGTCAATCCTATTAATGTAGGCCTACATTAATGTTGATTTTGAGTATATAATTTTCCTCTTGACCCCGCTCGGGACCCTGATCCACTCGCCGACGAATCCCTAATCACGACTTCCTTCTAGAAAATCCGCGTCACCAGCCGATCGCCGTCGTCAATGGAGATATTGATGTGAATCGACAAGCACTTGCATTTCTGGATCACTTTGATAAAAGCAAGAAAACTTAGTACTGCTTTTATTTTGCAAGATGTAATTTGGTAGTTAAGTTTGCTCTCCTATTTGTTATGTAATTTTAGTAATTGTCTAGGACTACTTTGTAATTTCAGTTTTTCTTTAGATGACTATATATTCTCTATGTTAGGAATTTGTACGGGACATAAGGAATATATTCAGTTTTTAATAACTTCTCTTTGCAAGTTCCGGAATCAGTTTTTTTCTTCTGATCAACGTGATCTTGTAATTATCTCGATTATGCTGCTGTGAGTGCATCATCTGGTATCGGAATCAGGACGATCAACAGAATGCCTCCCCGTAATCGTGTTCCTCGTGAAGCACATATAGATGACGTCCTCCGTCGTGAGGAAATACAGCAGTTGCGTCAACAAATCGCCCAATTAACTGCTCAAGTTGCTGCCCTTCAGAATCCACAACCGCCCTCTCCAGGCGCTGCCGAGGAACCTGATGAGGAAAATGTCAACCCCTTTGCAGATCCAGCCCCTATTCCACGCCCTGATGATCATCGTTGGGAGATGAGGATGCAGTTAGAGATCCCTGAATTTACAGGAGACTTGCGTCCGGATGAATTTATTGATTGGTTGTCCACAGTTGAGGAGATTATGGATTTCAAAGGGGTTCCTCTTGCTTCCCGTGTTCCTTTGATTACTACGTGATTGCGCCAATGTGCCCAGGCGTGGTGGCAGCAATTGAAAAACCATCGGCAAAGACTTGGCAAGTCGAAGGTAACAACTTGGGTGAAACTTCGAAAATACATGATGGCTGAATTCCTCCCATATAATTACGAAAAAGGATTTGTATCAACGCCTTCAACGTCTACGCCAAGGCCAGAAATCGGTGGATGAATACACAGGGGAATTCTATGCTTTGTTGGCTCGTAACGACCTTTCTGAGACACCTGCCCAACTTGTTGCTCGCTACATTGGGGGTCTTCGGTTGCCCATTCAAGACTTACTGACTTTTTGTGATCCCTTTACTGTTTTTGAGACTCATCAACGGGCTGTGCAGGCAGAGAAACAATTGGCTCGTCACCCCCCTCCGCCTTTGCGTGTAACCCAAAAGTCGGAGACTGGCCCATCTCGCTCCGAGGGTCCTCTTCAGCGCCAAGATCCTCCACTTGTGCGCCCACCTCAACAGCCGAGATGAGGTCCTCCATTTAAATGTTTTAATTGTGGTGAAACAGGTCACCGAATGTCTGAATGCCGGCAACCTCTGAATCGAACTCTAGCTACATTTGATCAATTGCTGGCTGATGACAATCCTTCTGACCATGAGCAGCCCCCAGAAGAAACAGAATATGTGGAAGGTGATAGTGGTCCATTGTTGATGGTCCGTCGCACGTTTCTGTCGCCACGTGCTATTACCGACGATTCGCAACGCACTTCAGTTTTCCAGTCCACATGTACTATTGGAGGTAAAGTCTGTTCATTTATTATTGATTCGGGTAGCTGTGAAAATGTTATTTCTCAAACTGCAGTAGAAAAGTTGGGTTTAATTTCCGAGATTCATCCTTATCCGTATAAATTGGCTTGGTTGAGTCGTGGGACTGATTTGCTTGTTTCTCGCCGAGTTTTAGTTACTTTATCTGTGGGTCCAAGTTATGTTGATGATATTTATTGTGATGTGGTCCCTATGGACGCCTGCCACGTTCTATTGGGACGTCCCAGGCAATTTGATCGGGCAACATTCCATGATGGTCGTACGAATACGTACTCTTTCATGTTTCGTGGTAAGAAAATTGTATTGCTGCCAAAACGGGGGACAGCTCCTTCTCCATCAACTGTAAGTTTGAATCTGTTGTCTCAGAACCCTTTTGAAGCAGCCATGAACAAATCGGGAATTGTTTTTCTCTTGATTGCAATGTTACCTTCCCCTGAGTCTTCAACTCCATCTTCGGTTAAGAAATTGATTGATGAATTTCAGGATGTATTCCCCCCTGACCTCCCTGATGGCCTTCCACCTTTAATGGACATTCAACATTGCATTGATTTTACACCTGGCGCAGCTCTGCCTAATCGTCCTCATTATCGAATGAGTCCAACAGAACATGATGAGCTTCGTCGCCAAGTTAAAGCACTGCTTTCTAAGGGTCATGTCAGAGAAAGTCTCAGTCCATGTGCCGTTCCAGCCTTGCTCACGCCTAGGAAGGATGGTTCTTGGAGAATGTGTGTGGATAGCAGGGCCATTAATAAGATTACGGTTCGTTACCGTTTTCCAATTCCTCGCCTTTACGATCTTCTTGATCAATTACATGGAGCTTCTTTGTTTACAAAGCTGGATTTGAAGAGTGGATACCATCAAATTCGTATTCGGCCTGGGGACGAATGGAAGACAGCGTTTAAAACTCGGGAAGGATTGTTTGAATGGCTTGTCATGCCCTTTGGTCTATCTAACGCTCCTAGCACATTTATGCGAATCATGAACCAAACTCTTCGTCCCTTTATTGGTAAATCAGTTGTGGTGTATTTTGATGATATCTTGGTTTATAGTGCAAATGCTGATTTACATTTACAACATTTACGGGCTGTTCTTGAGGTACTCCGTCGGGATAAATTTTTTGCCACTCTTCCGAAGTGTGTGTTCTGTTCTTCTAGAGTTCAATTCCTCGGATACGTTGTTTCTGTAGAGGGTCTTGCAGTTGATACATCAAAAATAGCCGCCATAACTACTTGGCCAACCCCACAAACAGTTTCGGAGGTACGGAGTTTTCATGGCTTGGCCTCATTCTATCGTCGATTCATTCCACATTTTAGCGGAGTAATGGCGCCGCTGACAGATTGCTTGCATGGTTCAAAATTTCTTTGGACGCCTGAAGCAGCTACTGCTTTTGAGGAAATTAAACGACGTCTTACTAGTGCCCCAATCTTGATTCTTCCTAATTTTCAGAGTCCGTTTGAGTTGCACTGTGATGCGTCTAAGTTTGGCATTGGTTCTGTGTTAAGTCAAGGAGGTAGACCTGTTGCATATTTTAGTGAGAAGCTTAAAGGACCTAAAGCCCGTTTCAGTACATATGATGTAGAACTTTATGCTATTGTTCAGGCTGTGAAGCATTGGCGACACTATCTTTTTCAAAAAGAATTTGTTTTATTTACGGATCATGATGCCTTACGATATATTGGAAACCAGGACAAGATTTCAGCAAGGCATGCTTATTTACAACAGTTCACATTTGTTATCAAGCATAAGGCTGGAGTTACCAATCGAGTGGCTGATGCTCTTAGTCGGAGAAAGACATTGTTGATCGAAATGAAGAATTTTGTGCCTGGTTTTGATACACTTACTGATCAGTATTCTGCTGATCCTTTCTTCGGTACAATTCTGCAGAAAATTTCGGCAGGGGAGAAAGGGGATTTTTATTTGGAGGACGGGTTCCTATTTCATGGGGCTCGACTGTGTATTCCCCATGGCAGTCTTCGCCTCTTGCTTCTCCAGGAATTACACAACATGGGACATCCTGGGCAGGAGCGAACTTTTCAGCTGATCTCTCACTCATATTTTTGGCCTTTTCTGAGACGGGATGTGAATAAGTTTGTCTCTCGTTGCCGGGTCTGCCAATTATCTAAGGGACAAGCATCCAATGCGAGTTTGTATTTACCTCTTCCTATTCCTACTCAGCCTTGGACGGATGTCAGTATGGATTTTGTGGTGGGGCTGCCGCACACTCAACGCGGAAATGACTCCATTTTTGTTGTCGTGGATCGCTTCTCCAAGATGGTTTGAGACACCCAAGTGATATGGGTATTTATAGTGTCAAGTCCTTCTTCATATGCTGAAAAATGTATTATTAGCGTACGCTAACAATCCTTCATAGCGTGCGTTAACGAGCTTTGACTTGACTGAACTGAATGGTCATTAAACTGTACCAACGGTAATAATACAAGTCTAGCGTGCGCTAGACGGTCTTCTGTAGCGTGCGTTAGCGTTGGTCAACAGGTCTTCACTTTTGACTGTTGAATCTTGTCGGTTTGTCTCTCCAACTTCTCTTTTCCAATGGATAAAATTGTACTTAGCGTGTGCTAGTACATATACTTTAGCGTGCGCTAGTATTATTTAATATTAGCTTTCCAGATTTTCCGGATCTCCTTTTTAACCTCTGCGTTCCAACGGATAAGTTGACTAACGGTAGGATTTCGAACGCTTAGCGTGCGCTAGCAAGTGTATTGTAGCGTACGCTAGAGATTTTCCAGATAACGTACGTTAGCCTGTATAACGTACGTAAGCGCTTCCTTGTTTGAGTCCAGAAGCTACTGGACTTCAATATGATTTCCGATAGCACGCGAAAGGTTTGACATGTAACGTGCGCTAAGGCCTCTGAATAGCGTACGTAATTATACTTCCGTAGCGTGCGCAGATGATTTCCCTTTTTCTGTCCAGACCTTACTAACTCTCTGCCTTGATTGCGATAGCGTGCACTATAGATAGATGTTAACGTACGCTAAGTTTGACAACTTAGCGTGCGCTGATATTGTAGGCTTTGCGTGCGCTATCCATCAGGTGACTCCAACTTGACTGCAAATTACTTGCCTGACTGCAGGTGACTTGCCCTCGATAGCGTGCGCTACCATTCAGTCTGTAGCGTGCGCTAGGAACAGAATTTTCCTTCAATGTAACAGCTCGATGAGATAGATTTTGGTTAAATATTTTGAATATAATCATCATCAAAATACTTTGAGTCAACATAATTTACCAATCATAACGTACGTTAACCAAGGGTTGACTCGCCCATGCACGTTCTTCGCCAAAAGCTGCCGACCACGGGATCCACCTATCGGCCATATCTCGGATCCTGCTTGATACGAACTTTACATACGTTAACTCATCCACTTAACGTACGTAATAGTTGTGCACCTTACGTACGTTAACTATCCTTCTTAACGTACGTAATTTTTATGCATTAGCGTACGTTAAGTATACCTCGTAGCGTGCGCTATCGTGGCTGCACTTAGCCATTTTTAGCTATCCTTGTCCATCGTCTCGACATACAGAACACGAACATACGACATATTGAATACACATACTCCTCCCAAAAATATTCTCATACGATACCTCTAATACACGATATCCTCATATACAATTGTCGACCAAGTACGACAATTATACAAATACAGCTGTCTCAGTCTTCAATTTATTTTATCTATATTGTATAGGCACCAAGCTATACAATTTATCTCCGATAAAATAATGCAAAAAATTTATACTGAAAATATGGGTATTACAAGGACTCTACCAAAATACTCAACGACTGGTCTTCATGTGATTAGTATCGTTGTCTTCCATCATCCTTTCTACCGATCATGTGACTCGCTCCCCAGCAACCTGAAAATACCTGGACGCAATACAGACATCCACCCCCCGAATATTCGGGGGTTAGCAAAACTTCACTGTTTTGCTAGTACAAGTATAAAATACAAATACAAGCCATACATATCATTTTCTGGGGATACAATAACTTGATTAATTTAGAAAGACTTCCCTAGATGTTTCATTTAGTTAAAAGAGTTCAAGTTTTGAAAGTAGAATTGAACAAGTAAGCACTCTAAAAACAACTCCGAATCCCGAGAGTTTTTTATTGGAAAATAATCACGACTAGCTACGCGAAAAGTTTAACCAAACGTATAGACGGTGATTTGAAAACCCGTATGTCTCCTTTCTTATATGCTAAGATTTCTACAAAAACGAGAAATTTTCGGACCTAAATGAATACTCAACAGAAACAGATATTGCTGACTGCAACTCGACCAAAAGTCAACCGTTTCTTCAAAGAGAAATCAGTATCGTAACATCAGTTTTACACTCGGAAGCATGAAAAATTCACGATTTTGGCAAAAACCAACAATAGCATGCAAGAAAAATAAAGCAATGATGAAATTGCAATTTATAACCAAGAAAAATTAAGAAAATATCGCATGCTTCAATTTATTTCACTACACATAAAATCATCAACAATAAAACTCATGTGAAAATAAAAGAGATAGGGAAAAGTGAATCTTATTCCAAATGTCTTCTTGAACACCAGCACATGTCTGAGTGGAATCGTCTGCCAATCCATACTACAAATAATGCTCAACATCACCAGGGACCCCCAAACTTAGTCTCTAGTCATGAAATAACTACAGACATTAAGTCAAGAAAGACTAGAATATGAAGGATAATAACTCATTGGGATAAAAAAAATACTAGAGAAATAAGGGCCATAAGAATACACGAATCCGAACGAAAAAAACAAAACAAAGGAAAAATTATTAACGAAAAATCAAATAAAAACAACTAACTAGAAAGCAAGTAAAAATGATGGGTTGCCTCCCATCAAGCGCTCTATTTTACGTCTTGAGCACGACGTGGCAAAAAGTTTAACGTGGCTACCAAACATACCCAGTATATCCCGCTCAGAGCAGGGTCTGGGGAGGGTAGACCATGCCCCTACCTATTACGGTAGGGAGACTGTTTCCGTGAAGACCCTCAGCTTAGTGCACAACAACATATTGAGTGAAAAATACAAAGGGAAACATATGATACGAAAAAACTCAATATCATACCTGAGCCCATGACTTAATCCACATGGGACTTACCTAAGAGGAATTTGGCTAATTCACTCCCGATGAATGCTGCTCAAACAGAAGAGAGATTGACTCCGCGCACAGCTCCCTGTTAAAAATACACCACACGCAAAAGGCAATAGGATAAAATATACAATAAATGAAAAAATGCAATGCTCTGGGTCAAAGCTAACCGAGACAACCCAACCCTGAGGCTCTCAACACCACTCCCAACTAAAGAATCCACAACTCGGATCTGGCGCCTCCAAGCGCACCTATCAACAGTCATGGTCTCGGAAAGGTTTAAGGCCTTCAAATCTAATCTCAGCTGCTCCTCCCACGTCCTCCTCGGTCTGCCTCTCCTCCTCTCCCCGACAACTACTAAACTCTCGACCCTCCTCACAGGAGCAGATGCCTGCCTCCTGCGGACGTGGCCAAACCATCTCAATCTCTCTTCCCTAACTTTCGCTGAAATGGGAGCCACTTCTAGCGCGTTCCTGAAGACCCCGTTCGAGATTCTATCTAACATTGTGAGACCACACGACCAGCGTAACATTCTCATTTTAGTCGCTTCCAACTTGCTCTCAAGCGACTTCTTCATCGCCCTACATTCAGAGCCATACAACATTACAGGTCGGATTGCCGCTCTATAGAATTTACCCTTCAACTTTAGAGGGACTTTCTTGTCGCACAGGACCCCTGTCGCTACTCTCCACCTTAGCCACCCCGCCTTGATGCGATGAGTGACATCATCTTCACACTCACCTTCCTTCTGAATGATCGAACCCAAATACTTGAACTTATCCGTATGGGGAACGATCTGATCCGTAATCATTACCTCTACATCTTCCTCGTTGGCCTCACCACTAAAGTGTAACACCCCCAAGTCATTCAGGGCATATCACAGCACCGTGGACCCCACACTGTGGAATCCACCAGGCTAACGTACCAAACAAGACATTCGACAAAGACAAACAACCATCAATAAGACGACAATTCACAATAAGAATACAAACCGACAATTAACACCTGACATTAAATCCATTTCCCAAAGCGGGAACACGACATTAACAATTCAAACGGGAAGTACTCGAGTACTTAAACCAATTTTATAATACAAAAATCCCAAAACAATACATCAACCATAATCGACAGAACAAAACACTAAGAATCGACTACTGGACAATATCATGCTTGCCCATCATCCTCATACGGCTCAAGTGCTCGTTTGTCCCCACGATCGATACCTGAAATACAAAAAGTATTTCCCCCATTTAAGGGGTTAGCGACAACTGCTAGTGCAAGTACAATCCATTTGAACTACATTCTAATCAGATGAATATATGCGCCAAAAAGTCATTTTAGAAAACATTTTATATTCCGGAATATTTACATTGCACAATCGCAAAACACATTATCTCCAACAAATCACAATTCAAAGTTAACCGTTGGTACGAGACTCACGACCACCGTACCCCGCAGAGCCCCGTCGGACATCCCTGGGTGGCTAACCACAGTTCGCGATACGCACACTCACGGCAATACATATCCCTAGAGGCTCCATCGGACCGTCCCTAGGTGAACATACACATAACCATCCACAACAACCACGATACAACCATAATTCAAATACTAGAACATGTAAACAAATGTAAAGTACTTGCCTTTGAGACATTCTTGAAGAAACGGAAGTGAAACACGACTATGAACGGTCCGGGTGGAAAACGACGGTTCCTAAATGAAGGAACAACACAGTTCAGTCCCAACGGACAACAATACTCTATTGGAATACACCCATAACCCCGATTACATGATACAACAATGAACGATCAATTGATACGGGCGAGGGTTTACGCAAAATCTCCCCGTATTGATAATTCACGGATTAAAATCAAGGAAATTGGATTTAGAATCACTCAATAATCACAATCGGTAAATAATATCATAACATAGATGAACAATTCGGAACTAAACCCTAGAATCCCGAAAAAAAACCCAAATTCGTCAAAATTAGGGTTCCTGAGGAATTACCTTGAATTCGGCTGATGAAGTGTGATTATGCTGATTATGATATGATGGCTCGATTCTACCGTGATGGAATTTGAAGAGAACTCCGAATAGTACCGGTGGAAATCGCCTCTGAGGTCGCACGTCGAAGAAACGAAGAGAAAAGAATAAAACTGCTGCTTCGAATCGCCACGACTTATATAATCGTGGAATTTAGCGCACGCTAACTAACATAGATAGCGCGCGCTAACGGGGCTGTAACCGGTCCAGTAGCTACTGCTGCCACTCGCTAGCGCACGCTAACAATAATGAGTTAGCGCATGCTAACGGCACATCGGTAGCGCACGCAAGGCAACAGGAGTAGCGTGCGCTACCTACGCAGCAGATTCGATCGCCGCTCATATCGCAGACGCCATTGCCAAGGTACAAAACACGAAACGCACGACGAGGTCAGAATCCGGAAACATAAACACGAAGCATACCAGACGATGGAGCTAAGCGCTAAAAAGAAAATATAATTCCGACCACCGGAGGGTCCGTAATGCGACAACGAAAATGAGATTCCCTAAACTATTAGGAAATTACAAAAATGGCCCAAGTGACCGAAAATCACGAAACGACGTCGGATCAACGAACTGAAGGTCTCCACACGACCAACTCAATCATACAAACTTGTACAAACCAAGAAACAATAAAAACGAACGAGTTTTACGAGAATCGAACGTTCATACGGCAAAACATGTCATAAAATGAAATCACATGAAAACATCACCAAAACTCGTCCAATTGGAAAAACTCCAAGAATAAAGTAGATTCAAAATGTCGAACCGGTTACAAGCGAGTCGATAAAAATAGACATACACCAAAAATGGAAACTGCTAAAAATGGAAAGTTACGGATATTACATTCTCCCCCTCTAAAATAAAGTTCCGTCCCGAAACTTAAGAATCAAAAATCTCGGGGTGCCTCGAATGCATATCCTACTCCAACTCCCACGTTGCTTATTCTACTCTATGCCTCGACCATTGCACCTTAACCAAAGGAATGGTTTTGTGCCTTAACTGCTTGTCGCGCCGCTCCAAAATTCTGACGGGCCTCTCCTCAAACGTAACATCTTTCGCGATCTCCACATCTCCAAAATCAATAATGTGGGACGGGTCCGGAACGTACTTCTTCAACTGGGAAACGTGAAATACGCTATGAACATGACTCAGCGACGGAGGTAGAGCCAAACGGTATGCCAACTCACCTACTCTCTCCAATATCTCGAAAGGCCCAATATACCTCGGGCTGAGCTTCCCCTTTTTCCCAAAATGGAAAACTCCCTTCGACGGAGACACTCTCAACAGAACATGATCTCCCACCTCAAACTCCAAAGGTCGACGCCTAACATCCGCATAAGACTTTTGTCGACTCTGAGCAGCCAACATTCTCTTTCTAATCACTTCAACTTTTTCCCTCGTCTCTAACACAAGGTCTGGCTCGGTGCAAACTAGATCGGATGGCTCATCCCAACATATCGGCGATCGGCAATGTCGGCCATAAAGTACCTCATACGGTGCCATCCTAATCGACGCGTGCCAGCTATTATTATAAGTAAACTCAATCAAGGCCAGATGTTCCTCCCAGTCACTACTCCAATCTAACGCACACGCGCGCAACAAATCCTCGAACGTATGAATGGTACGTTCGGCCGCCATCGGCCCGGGATGGAACGAGTGCTCAAACGTAATCGTGTCCCCAATGCCTTATGTACCGCTTGCCAAAATGCGATACAAATCGCCATCTCTCGTCAAATAATGGTCCTCGGCGTACCATGAAGCCTCACTATCTGCGCGATAAAAATACGAGCCAACTTTTCTGGACCCCAAGTATCCTTGATGCCCAGAAAATATGCTGACTTAGTCAGTCGGTCTACAATCACCCACACCATATTCATACCAGTCTTCGTCCTCGACAAACCCGTGAAAAAATCCATAGAGATATCCTCCCACTTCCATTCCGGGACGGGAAGTGGTTTCAATAACCTGGCTAGTCGCTGATGCTCAATCTTTACTTGTTGGCAAGTCAAACACTTAGCCACAAACTGAACTACCTCCTTCTTAATATCGTTCCACCAGAAATTTTTCCTCAGATCTTTATACATTTTACTCGAGCCCGGATGGACTGAGTAAGGTGACGCATGAGCCTCTCGCATAATACTCTGTCTCAATTCCGAGTCGTTCGGAACACACAACCGACCTCGGAATCTCAACACTCCGTCCTCATGAATAACGAATCCCGGGGCTTTCCCCTTCCCTACACTCTCTCGAAGCTGAATAAACATCGGGTCCTCCAACTGTCCCGATTTAATGTCATCGACCAGAGATGAAGAAATCTCAAGAGTACGCAACTGCCCGGAACTATCTGGCAGTACAACCTTAATGCTCAACCTCGTAAACTCTCGCTGAAGTCCCGACTGGGCCGTAAGTAGCTCAAGCGCCCGAAACGATACCGATTTCCGGCTCAAGGCATCTGCTACCACATTAGCCTTGCCCGGATGATAGAGGATCTCGAGATCGTAATCCTTAATCAATTCCAACCACCTCCTCTGTCTCATATTAAGCTATTTCTCGGTGAAAATGTACTTCAGGATCTTGTGATCGGTGAAAATCTGACACGACGAGCCATACAAGTAATGACTCCAGATCTTCAACGCAAATACGACTGCGGCCAACTCAAGATCGTGCGTAGGGTAATTCAACTCGTACGGTTTCAACTGACGGGAAGCATAGGCAATCGTCCTCCCGTGCTGCATAAGTACGCATCCGAGCCCTTGGCCCGAAGCATCACTATAAACTGAGAAACCCTCAATACCACTCGGTAAAGCCAAAACAGGAGCGGTCGTCAACCGCTTCTTCAACTCCTCAAAACTATTCTGCCTCTCATCGGTCCACACAAACTTCTCTGACTTCAGAATAACCGAGTCGGTCGAGCGAGCTTAGAGAACCCTCGACGAATCTACTAATACCCGGCTAATCCTTAAAACTGCGGACCTCCTTCACGTTCTTGGGCGGCGCCCAATCCAACACTGCCTCTACCTTATGTGGGTCCACACGAACACCCTCGGCCGAGATCACATGACCGAGAAACATAACCTCCCGTAACCAAAACTCGCACGTTGAGAACTTCGCAAAAAGATGCTGAGTTCTCAAAATATCTAATACGATATGCAAATGACGGGCGTGCTCCTCCTCGCTCCTCGAGTAAATCAGGATGTCGTCGATAAAAACAACTACACACTTATCGAGGTACTCGATAAAGACTTTGTTCATAAGCTGCATGAACACGGCTGGTGCATTGGTTAGCCCAAAAGGCATAACCACAAACTCGTAGTGACCGTATCTCGTCCGAAAGGCCGTCTTCGGAATATCAGAGTCCTTCACTCGGAGCCGATAATACCCAGATCTCAGATCAATCTTCGAAAAAACGGTTGCCCCTTGCAACTGATCAAACAAGTCGTCAATCCTCAGGAGAGGATACTTGTTTTTTATGGTCACTTTATTCAACTCTCGGTAGTCGATACACAAACGAAGTGACCCGTCCTTCTTCTTCACAAACAGGACCGGTGCGCCCCAAGGTGAGGCGCTCGGTCAAATATACCCCATGTCTAGCAACTCTCCCAAGCTTTCTTGACTCTCCAAAGATCTCGGCGGGCGCCATACGGTATGGCGTCTTAGAGATAGGTGATGCACCCGCTCTAAATCGACGGTAAACTCAACTTCTCGGTCCGGCGGCAAACCCAAGAACTCGTCTGGAAAACATCGGATACTCACACACTACCGGAATAGACGAGCTCGACTCCCCTTCTTCCGATCTCAAAGCGTAACACCAATAGCCCGTGCAACCTCCTCGAAGAAGTCTCACCGCCTCAAGGCGCTGATCGAAGTCTCTGGCTACTCCGTTTACGCCCACAAAAGAATGCTCGGTGCAATCGAGGCTAACATCGAAATAGTCCTCGTTCTATAATTCATGATCGCCCCATGACGGTCCGGCCAATCCTCACCAGAATCAAATCCTCATCTCTAATATCTACCGTATTTAGATTAGAAGGCCAATCCCTCCCCGCAATACTCACTGGAAAATCTCTAACCTCACGATCTCCCACGATGCTATCCCTGCTAGGTAGTTTAACAACAAAAGGCTCACCAGCATCATGGCAATCAACATGCATTTACGCACACAATCCATAGATATAAAAGAATGCGTAGCATCGAATCGAACAATACTAAACAGGATGATCAAGGATGTGGACTGCACTGTAGCCACCGTCGCATCCGGGTCTCCGGCTGTCTCATCTCATAAACCTGTGGCGGAATGCACCCGCACTAGAAGCTCCCCTCTAGAAGGCCGCCCACGTCCTCGACCTCTACCAAAACTCACAAGGGCCGAGGAACTGTCGGTGCCTTATTAACACTCGGCTCTCCCGCAGCTGGGGCTGATATCTGAGTAACTGGAGCTCGAGCTGCATCCGTACAGAACTTAGCACGATGACACATCCGACCACAAGCAAGGCACTGAATCGGAGGCCTATCATACTCACTCATCATGTGGCCCGGACGACTACAGTTGAAGCACGTAGGACCACGAACGGAACCAGTAGGAGCAGACCTAGAACCGTTTCCTCGCCCAACTGACGGCGACTGACTCCCGAAGACTCGCGAACCAGACTGAGCCTTCGGATACCCTCCAGACTTGCCTCCCGAAAACTGACCGGCGGTCTTCTGCTTCTTTCCTTCGGTTGCCGTCTCTATCGCAGAAAACGACATCTCATAAGCCATCGCTTTATTCTGATATTATTTTAAAGTCGTGCACCCCAGGCCAGACATGTAGTGGCGCATCCTCGGTTTCATCCGCATATCAAAGTGGCGGATCTTGTCAAGCTCATCTCGGACTTGGTTCTCACATAATGCAGCTGTTGATTGTAGTCTTTGATAGCTTGAGAAATAGGAATATCCTGGGGCTTAGCCTCAAAGAAGGCTCGGATCCTCCCCACTCTCACTGTTCAAGGACAGAATTCATCTTCCATTAGATCTCGAAACTCTGCCCACGTAGCTGTCCGATCACGCGGTTTCACCGCTTGCCACCACGTTGCTGCCTCCTTGGCGAGGAAGTACTGAGCAATGGGTACTTTTCTCTCCTCAGAACAATTAGCAGCCTCAAATACCTTCTCCATCTCGAATAGCCAATTCTCCCAACCGGAAGGGTCGGAAGCACCATCAAACTGTGGAGGACGCATACGAATCACGTCCTGAAGCAACTTATCATTGCCGGATCTAGTAGGCGGAACCGGGTTGGCATTAGCTTGGCCGACTAGAACGGCCTGAGTCAGTAGTGTCATCTGGTTCGCTACTTGCTGCAAAATGTTGGCCACTCCAACATTCTCATGTGCATTACCGGAGCTAGCAGACTGGTCCTACTGACCTCCGGAACTAGGGGGAACACTGTTCGACAAAGAAGGCATTGCCGAATCAGTTCCCGAGTGATCGGACATGGCCGCCACCGGCCGCGCACGCCCCTACCGGCGTCGCGATCAAGGCGTCCGCGTCCTCTACCAGCAGCAATTCTGAAGAAGTAATGGGTAAGTACAATTCAAACGCAAAGCACAACAAGATACTAAGATAGGAATAGAACAGAACGGTGAAACGAGTCAAGTTAAGAAAAACTTACGAGCACCGGCGTACTGAGGTGATGGCATAGCAGTGATACTGTCCCAAAAACGACACTTAACTAGACCCAAATAACCGACAACCTAGGTATCCATAACCTAAGCTCTGATACCATATTCTGTAACACCCCCAAGTCATTCAGGGCATATTACAGCGTCGTGGACCCCACACTGTGGAATCCACCAGGCTAACGTACCAAACAAGATATTCGACAAAGACAAACAACCATCAATAAGACGACAATTCATAATAAGAATACAAACCGACAATTAACACCTGGCATTAAATCCATTTCCCAAAGCGGGAACACGACATTAACAATTCAAACGGGAAGTACTCGAGTACTTAAACCAATTTTATAATACAAAAATCCCAAATCAATACATCAACCATAATCGACAGAACAAAACACCAAGAATCGACTACTGGACAATATCATGCTTGCCCATCATCCTTGTTGTGCGGCGATTAATACGCCTCGATAGGCGATCGACATCACAATCAGAGAAGCCAACCTTGGAAGACAAACTCTGGAAAAACGCCTGGAGTTCGGCACCATACGGCGACCGTCTTTTGGTACCCGGCGATCGTCTTTTGACGTCTGACGATCGTCTTTAATGAGCAAACCAGAGGCGATCATCTCGTGCCACGTATGGATCCAGCATCCGTCAAAGTCGTCGAAGACCGAATCTTGGACGATGGCCCACGTGCGGATCTTCAAAGGATACCGACAGATAGGACCATTGACCCCAGCCTGTCACCTACCACACCTACCGACAAGGCCGCCGAAAGGTACAGAGTGGGTCCTCCCCGGACAGCGACTCGCAACGCGTGCTGGCTTCCCATTGGTTCGCCCAGCTGGCCTCCAGCTGCAACCTCGGACCTCAAGGGAACAGGCCCACGTGACGGGACGATCGGCCGTCTTATTTTAATATAGAAAACGGCGATCGCCCGCGATCGCCTGAGGGATCCCAACTACCTTGTCCCCTATAAATAGAGGACTCACTGTTGTGGCCAAGGGGAGGCGAATTCTACTACGAATTAAGTGCAAAATACACACCAAAGAGAGAATCAAAGGCTCTTTTGGCAACCACTAATACATTCATAGTGATATTCATACACATTCATCATATATCCCAAGCAAGAACTCACAGATTTATCTATCTGGTCTTCCGGCAATCTACGCGCTCCAGAGCCTAGATAACTAGAAGTCTTTACACTCCTTGTATTAGATTCTAACATTAATATTTGTACTCGACAATATATTTATTAATAACATCTCGCGAGAGCATTCAAGCCCGGGATTAACAACCCCGACAAATCTTGTGTTACCTATTTTCTCATGGAAGTGTTCTCGCATTTGTTTGTTACTCGATCATTCCAGCAATACTATCTCCGGATAATATTTTGGGTAACAACAATTGGCGCTAGAAGGAGGGCATCTAAACCTTCATTTTTTCCTACCGTCTCGAAGAACACTCACTGTTCTCCGGACGTATACTTGAAGAAACACTCACTGTTCTTCAATAGAAAAGCCTTCAGAAAAATGACATCAGCAACGACCTCCAAGAGAGCCACCCTGAGATCTGCCGGAAATCTCATTCCGGCGAGGACCGAATCCCAGCCCACGGCGGAAGGCGACCGTGGCGACGCTAGGCTCTCACTCCCGCCCGAGGGACGGTTCTAGCCTCTCACTCGATCGTTCCCTGCATCAAGGAGCAGTTGAGGAGGCTATAGCCATCCTCGGGAGCGACGGAAGGCCTACGACTCGCCCACCATCACTCCATCGACCATCCGCCGGCGTGCAAGCGGAAGCTTAAGGGGATCTATGTTGAAAAATCGGCTGTAAAGCCCCGAGCCGCAGGAGAAGGCTCTCGTGAGGCGGGACGATTCCGTCTTGCCGCCCGGGGCGCGATCCTCATGGCGACCCGGCACTCAGCCCCAAATGGGAGACATCGGTATCCGAATCCTTTACTGGGAGTTCGCATATCCGACTCCTGTGAGACAGCGGCCAACGAGCCCCCTCGCCGCCAAGAAAGGAACCCACCGGGCAGGAGCCTGCCATTCACCACGGAGCTAGGGGATCAGTACACGATCGCCTTGGTTTGCATTCTGAGAGCCAATCGGCGAGCAGTCAGGCAACGGCGATCGCCGCCATGCAACGCCAGCTCGACGAGATGAAGACGCTCCTAGAAATTGGGGCAGTTGCCAGGAGACCGATCGCTGGGCTAAATGAACCACTCACGACTCAGATCGAGCTCGCCCCAGTCCAACCAACGATCAATCCCCTACAAACACCTCTATATGAGGGGAGATCGGATCCGGGAACCCACTTAAGCAAATTCCGGATCTACATGACCGGATGCGGAGCTTCAGATGAGACGAAATGTCGTATGTTCCCGTTAACTCTGGGCGATCTCGCCCACAGGTGGTACATCTCACTACCATCTCGCTCAATCAATTGCTTTGAGAAGCTGGCGAATGACTTCACGTCGTACTTCGCCGCCAAAGTCGCTCGCCCGGAAGGTCCCCACCGCATGATGAAAATCAGGCAGGGGAAGGACGAATCGGATGAGGATTACATCGACCGGGTAGACGAGATAGTCCTCACCGGTGAGCCCGTCAGCGACGAGATCGCTCACCACGCAGTCCTGAACGGATTCCACGGACGCTCGCCCATGTTTAGGCACCTCACAAAGGATTTTTCACCGACCTATACAGCGTTCCGCGTCAGAGCCGCCGATTTTCTGGCCAGGCAAAGGATGCTCTCACTCCGCTTAGACGAGGGACCATCCGAAGAAGGAAAAGCACCTTCCCATGTCCAGAAGAAGGCGGTCGCCAAGCCCAGAAAGGCGGTCGCCAAGCCGCCTGGCGAGTTCAAAGCCTTCGAGGATGTAGAGGTCCACCTTCTTCACAACCTCAACTTATCTCCGGCCCACATCTTCAACGCGATCAAGGGTCGCGAGTGGCTTTCCAAGCCAAAGCCAATAAGGGACCACGGTCACCTAGACCGTAGCAAATTTTGTGCCTATCATAAGAGTCCCGGCCACAACACTAGCCAATGCCGCGACCTCCTCGCATGCCTTGCGACTGCTTGAGGAAGGCAACCGACAATTTGATCACCAAGCCGTAACCCGTGATGGAAAGAGCCGGAGGCGCGAGCGCCACCAAGCGAAAGGATTCCTCCCAATCCGATCGCTGACCGAGCATGAGCCGGAGTACTGATGAGTCGATCCTCCGATCAACCCCGGCGGTCGGATCAACATGCTTCAAGCAGAAGTGGGAGCCTGGGGCCTTTCCTGCTTTCCACCTGTCACAAACAAAGAGAAAAGCCGAGCCGAGGGCTTTCGCCAAGTCCATGTTGTAGTTCCTCCGAGCCGACCATCTCTAGAGACGCGCTCATCACCTTTTCCAACAAGGACAGGAGGGAGTGCAATGTCCCAAAGAGGATGCACTAGTGATCTCCGCTTGTATCCTTGGGAAGACGGTCGATCGCGTCTTTGGTCGACAATGGGAGTTTCTGCAACATCATATTCAAATCCGACCTAGACCAACTCGGCAACTTAATCAAATTCATCAAGCCTTTCGACACCGTGCTCCAAGGGTTCGGCGACAACACAGTCCAAGCCTACGGGAGGATCAAGCTCTCCGTTGAACTAGTATGCTTTTATGATCCCAAGGTTAGGATTACTAGGAACCTAAGCTTTGTAATCATAGATAGGCCCAGCATCTATAATGGGTTCCTAGGTCGCCCATTTTTGGAAACCTTTGAGGCGGTCGCCTCATCTTTCTTTTACTGTATCAAATTCCCCACTGCCGATGGGACGGTCGGTACTGTAAAAGGAGATCAGCTAATGGCAAAAAGATGTTTGAATTACTCCTATGTTGTTACTTCTTTCAATACTCCCCATACTGTTGGCCACTTAAGTATACTGGATACAGTTTGGAAAAGTAGTTTAAACAACAAACTGTATGGAATCTAAATTTGAGTGCGTAGCGGAAGTCTTGGATACAGTTAGTTGCCGTGGATACAGCAACAAAGTGTTTGGTGTATACTTAATATATCACAGTAATTTCAAACAAGAAAAGGTAAGGTAAATAACACAAGAATTTAAGTGGTTCGAGGTAAACCCTCTACGTCCACCGGTCCTCCACACAGAGTAAAGTTTATTATATAATTACTGCGTACACAACTACGTAATTATAAACAAACCTATCCTTGTATCGTTCACAGTATTGATACAAAGAATATCACTTTCAACCGCTCACACAGATTGGTTAAAGCTTCCTTCTTGACTAGCTTCTTCACACACGGCCCAAAGCTTCGTCCTTATTCGTCCCACAGTCGAATAACTTGTTGAGTTCACACAGAGCTCGGTTTTACACGAGGTAAAAGGTTAGGTAACCGAGTAAGAACAGTGACTTTGAATATCAAGATCCGATGATAGTTGTTTCTTGATGTTTGAGCACCGTATATCTCTTTCGCTTAACTTGCGCTTGCTCTGGAGATATGTTTGCTCGATGATAACTTTGATAGCTTTGAGAGTTATATCACTGGGGTATTTGATCTTCAATGTCTTCAAGGATATATATAGCCTCGAAGAAAGTATCCGTTGAGATGTCCGTTTGAATAAAATTTCCTTCAACGGAATATGACATGATCCGATTTCGGGATTTCTCAAGATTCAAGATCGATGATTTAAATACTTTATCCTTGAGTATTTAAATACTTCTGTTCAACGGGACTTGACTTGTGTTCTTTCTTGTCCTTTTGTGAATCGTATGGAAGGTGACTGTATTTAGGGCATCGAGACAGCTTTTCCATACTTGATCTTTTACAAGTATTCTTGTCAGATCGATTGTAGCTTCACTTATGCCGATTCGAGGTCGGTCTTCGATACATGATAAATCCTTGAATCCTCGATACAGCTTTTCCCATCAGTATTTGGCATATATGTCAAAACCTTTTCAATAACAAATAACAATCGATACAGGATCGGGTGTCCCTACAATCGATACAGGTGTTTGTTTTTCCTAACAATTTCCCCTTTTTGACAATTTGCCAAGTCTTAACTTAAACTCTTCGAGTCTTCTTGATGATGCCAAAACCTTCTTCATGAAGCATTCTTCTTCGATGACTTCGGCATTTCTTGGTCTCTTGTCAATAGGTCGACTTAGTGACTTAGTCTACAATAATGAACCGCCGCAGCAAGTTCGATACTGCTTTGAGATTTATTACAACTTAAGCCTATGATTGGCGCGCAGGCACAATCTTACAATGTATTCTAAGTTTTACAATCAAACTATGAACTGCTCAGAGACTAGTTCGTATGCCTTAATTTTTCAATCAAGTTTATCTAACTTGAGATTTCTATCAAACAATTTTAAGTAATCATACATTAACACAAGATTACGAGTTGTAATCTTTCAAGACAAACAAACTATTTTATTGATATTCAAAAAGATTGAGTACAAGGTTTGCTGTGTTGAATAGAAATTACAAAAATAATATACAAAATTTCAGCTCTTTATCTTTGATCCGCATGCCTCCAAGGTCTTCTTCTGGCTCATTCTCGGTGCCGCGCCACCGCTTTGAAGTGAATCATTGCCTCGTTCTTGGTAAATTGCTCTTCCTTCATAAGAACGATCAAAGGCAAGTATCCAATCCTCTGGATGGGTGACCCGATCTCCTCTTCTATGTTTTGATTTCATCTCGATTTGGAGAGGGAGCTTACCTTCTTCTAGCATCTTTGAAAATTTGTGCCGCTTCCGCCAATGTCTTATAATTCTTGAAGATGGCGGATTCCCTGATGAGTTTGACAAAATATCTCATCGGTTCATTCTTCCTCCAGGCTTCACTTCTTCGGCGGTTGGGTTGCGGTTGGTTGGCGGACGTATTTAGAAGGTCTTTGAACAAGATTTTGCCAAGGGACATTTGGGTCATGGAATTCAGGTCTGGAGCCCGAAATTCTAAAACTTTGGGGTTGAGGTGCTAGCTTGTTCAATTCGGCGGCTATCTTGCTCTGAGCAGCCTCAAATTCCCTTTCCTGTTGTAGTCTTATTCTCCTTGCAGCTTCTCGAGCTTCTTCCCCCTTTTTGGCCTCATCAAGACTTTGCAGGATTTCAAGAGCGGCATCCTGTTTGGTCTCGATGCAGTTTATTCTTTCAACGAGGGAGGAAAGAGTCTGCGACATCTCTTGAATGGATTTGTCATGCGCACGCACCGAGAGTCGTTTCTCTATCATAGCACAGCCGCTCGCTTCAGCAATTCTTGTCTTCGAAGCTTCTTCCTTCAGCATTTGCGCTTGTTTGTCCTCCATAATCTTCAAGGCTTGCTTGAATACTTCTGGCAGAAGAATGAATGCATCAACAACTCGAGATACTTCGTGTTGAAGAGTTGTCATTTCTTCAACTGCAGAGGTGTGCATCCAGCTCAAAGGCCTTTTCTACTAAGAGAGAGCGTTAATCGCATCTCGATAAATATACCAAGGCCAAGAGCTTGCAGCGCTCTTTGCGTGCGCAGAGATAGGAGAGTCAGCCGGGCGAAGTCTTCAAAGACTGCTCAACCTCCTTACGCTCACGGATGGACGTGAAGTAGGTCGATATCCTCGTGTTCGCTACCGTCCCTGATTCCAAGGTTGCAGGGGCGTGAGTAGCTTCTTGTGGAATGGCGACACTGGTTCAAGCGCCCCGTGGAGAAGGTTCTTCGGCAGATGTGGATGCAGAGGGACCGAGTCCTCTGCTGGGTCAGGATCGCTTTTGGTCGCAATGTGCTCGGGTGCCTGTTCCAAAATTTCTTGATTTTCCTCGACGGGAGGGACTGATTCCTCCTGGTCGGAAATATTCTCCGACTGTGGCGAAGGTGGATTGGCCTGATTAGATGGCCCTTCGTCGGTTCTGGGTGGAGAGGAGGCTTGGGCTTCAGCCTCTTCGCGGCTCAATCTCAGACCTGCTTGAAGAGCATCGTCTTCGCTGCCCGAGTCGTGGTCGCCGCCGCTTTTCGATTAACGGAGAGTCCTCCGACTTCTTCTTTCCTTTTCTTCTCGCGTCGGATTTGTGCAACAGTGGCTTTCAATGAGATCTTTGCAAGAAGCGTTGTCCCAAGCAAAGGCCTCAATTTCGGTGAGCCGCTTACTTGAGACAAATCGCTCTTCGTGGCTCCATTCGCCCAGCTTGTACAATGTGTCACGAGCTAGCCTAAAGCTTTTCCATTGCGTAAAATTGTTCGTACGCTGCTCAATTTGTACCGAAAGAAGTGTTTGATTTATAATTGAGTCTGGGAGGGACTTCAATCACGCCTCGAGACGCTGCTTCGAGGATTCCAGACAGTATGGGATCCCGCATTAAGATGGACTCCTTGCAGGGATGGTACCTCAAGGAAATTGGATCTCGTGACGGGTGTGGAATCCCGTGAGAGGAGAAGTAGCTTTGGCTCCGAATGGGCACCGACGTGCTAACGTCTTGAATGTCGCAGATGTCTCTAAATCCGTCGTAGCCGCCAAGGGCTCGGGATCTACCGCCGATGCGAGGAGACACCTCTTCCGCAGGGGTTGGGCCCTGGGGTGCTATATCAGTGGGTTGCGCCACGGGCGAGACATCCTCGGAGTGTTTGGCTTTGATTTTTGAGAGTCTCCGGAGTCTCTTCTTCGACTTCTCATCAGCAGAGTGCCTCTTGCTGTGAGAGCGTTTGCGCTTCTTCTTTGAAGATTCCAATTCAGGGACCTTCACGGTTTCGTCTCTGGGATTGTCAGAAATAGGCATGTGACGTGTTCTCGGGTGGTTGGCATGCATTGTGCTCGTTATAGGCAGAGGGTTTGACGCCTCCTAAATATATTCGAGAGTCAGTTTTTCTTGGCATCGCGGATTGCTGGACTCCGCACCTCGCCGAATGTAGTTTAGCATTAAACCAAATGATTTCTTTGGGTGGCGGTTTGCACACCTCTTCTCAAGTCGCTTTCAAAATGATTTGGCACCGCTTACCTTTTCACAGTCAAGATGGCGACCATCATTCTCAACCTAAGATTCGTGCACATCTCGAACGCACTTGTTCGATTTTCAATAATTCGAACAAATCGTGGAGATAGACGAAATGAAGAAGAAAATTTTTCTTGTGGCGGTGGTTGTCACCATGTCAACCACTTCGACCCAGAAATAGTCCATAAAACTTGGTAATCACCCTTGAGACCCAAACGCCTCAAGTGGTCCATGGTCGTGCCGGCGGCACTGTAGATTTTCTCAAGTAAGTCGCTATTGATGCAGACTTGCACTCCTTGACTGCTGCGGTGATGTCGCAACATGTCCTCCCCGGGCTAGTGAGAGAAAACGAACGGCAGCTGCTGAGGTAGAATTCCTCAACCGATGAGCGTCATATTTTTCAAATGGTTTTGCTTCCAAAGCGATAAAGACCTTGTTGTTCAAGACGAGTAATGATATACTCCATCGGTTCATGTCGTTGGTTTCGTAGATGATACGCTCGATGATGACGGTTTTCGAGAAGATCCGCCCATCAATGATGTTGAGGTCTTCTTGTAACTGGGGATGAAGATTGACTAGCCATGGATGTTTTCTTCAAGTGAAGGTGTAAGAAAACAGAGAAATTCGCAGATGAATATGCAGAGAATATGTAGGTCGCTTTGCTTGAGATCTCTTGTAATTGCAGAAGCGTAAAGAGTCTCCAATGGCAGATATATCCTTTTATACTTGGGCGTAAATAGGGTTTACAGAGTAGTACGAATGGTCGATTTTAAGGGATGGGAACCGCTTTTGAAATCGCTTGGTCGGATGGATTTAGTATAATCGTACGCTAATCCATTAAAAGGTTTTAAAATACAATGGGTCCCACTTCGACATAGGTTGAATACCCTAAATGCCTAAAACGGCGTTTAAAAATAATAAACAATTTTAAAAACATCGCGCTTTTGAGATTCAGCTTGTCCAGATGTCGTAAGGCATTTAATGAACATGACGCTTGACATAAAACAGGCACGTGGACAAAAATTATTTTAAAAAGGAAATAATATTATATTATATACCGAATCGAAATCCTATAGTATGTGCCGTTCTCCGCCGATACATTGCCTCTTAAAAAGGTACTAATAGGTTTTAAATTCCATACAAAGAATATTCGATTTATGTCGTATTCATGGGTCCTACAAGATTCCCCCTTAATTATCGCACACATCACCGTAGGATTCATATGCCTTCGCTCTACGATCGTATTGATGTTTCGAGTGTACGATAATTAATGTTGATATCTTGTATTCACGGGTCTTACAAAGATTCCCCTCAATTGTTGAGTAAAAGCAGAAATTTACTTACAGGAGTCCGGGCCGCAGATTCCCACCTCGTTTCTTAGCATGTTGAATCTTGCCGTGTCGAGAGGCTTGGTGAAAATGTCGCCACCGGATGTCTCAGATGGACTTTTTCCGCATTTAACATCCTTGTTCTCGACATGATTCCCGATGAAATGATGCTTCATGTTGATATGTTTAGTGCGCGAGTGTAAAACAGATTGTGCGTGATTGCAATTGCACTCGTGCTATCACACATGATCGAGTCTCTCTAGCAACGATTCCATAGTCTCGACAGCTTGTTGCCGCATCCAAAGGATTCGCATACAGCCTACCAAAGAAAGATAGTATTCTCGATTCACCCGTGGAAAGGAGTTAGCCAATTGCTTTATCAACCAAGATACGAGTCTAGGTCCGAGAAAGTGACAAGTTCCACTTGTACTTTCCTATCTAGCTTGCACCTCCGAGATCCGAGTCGTCAGATCCAACTAAATCGAATCCGCCTTCCTTAGATACCATAGTCCCGCATCGACTGCCTTTAACGTATTTCAGATTCGCTTAGCCGTATTGAAGTGTGATTCCTTAGGTGCGACTTGGTATCTCGCACACTCCAACAAAGATATCGATATCGCTCATAGCCGTTAGGTACAGGAGCGAACCAATGAGCTTCTGTAGAGTGATTGGTCAAACGGCTTTCCGGCTTCATCAAGACTAATTTGCACGGAAGTGCTCATGGGGTTGGCGAGGATTTGGAAGTGTTCATTCCAAATTTGTTGAGAAGCTCCTTGCCGTATTTCTCGGTTGATGAATATACTTGTAGGCATCCGCTTTATCTCGCAAACCTAGGAAATAATCGAGTTCCCCATCATACTCATTTCAAATTTGCTTTGCATGAGATGTGAGAACCTTTGACATAGAGCAAGGTTAGTTGAACCAAAAATAATATCATCAACATAGATTTGTACCATCAAAAGGTCATCACCTTCCCGTATTTTGAACAAGGTTTTGTCGACGCACCTTTCTCAAATCCGTTGTTGGTTAGATATCGGGACAGTGGTTTCGTACTGTGCTCTGTGGGCTTGTTTAAGTCCGCAGGCTTTCCTTAGCTTGTAAACTAGATCGATACCGTCTGTGTTGGCAAACCCCGGTGGTTGTTCAACATAAACTTCTTCAAAGCTCTCCATTCAGGAAAGCACTCTTGACGTCCATTTGGTATACGATAAAATTCTTATGGGCGGCAAAGGCTAAAAATATCCCGATGGCTTCTAGTCTCGCTACAGGGGCGAAGGTTTCATCATAGTCGATTCCTTCTTCCCGACAATAGCCTTGTGCTACTAGTCCGGATTTGTTTCTTATGATAAGTCCATTTCCATCCTTTTTGTTTGAAATACCCATTTGGTTCCTATAACCGATTGGTGTGTCTCTGGGGTACAAGATACCATACATTGTTTCTTTCAAACCGCGTTAAGCTCTTCTTCCATAGATGTAATCCAATGAGAGTTGTTAAGAGCGTCTATGGTCGAAACAGTTCGGATCGGGCTAAGAATACAATGATAGTGCACATATTGAGTCTCCTAAGTTCGGATTGAGATTTCCATTCAGAAACCGTGAGACTTCAAAGATTAGATTCTTCTTGTGCACAAAGTACATTTCCTTGTGTACTGTATTCTCCTACGAGTAGAAACACTGCATTAATGTTTCCAATGATCAGCTCTTGCGGGTGATCTCTCAACCATCTTCGGTCGGGTTCTAGTTCGTGGTCCCGCATCAGACGAAAGTTTCGTGGGAACAGCCTTCACTTGTACGGCTTGACTTCATCCACATCGATTCTTACAGTGCGGGGTTGATTTCTAAATCAACTACAGTTCAATGGGTGTAGGTGGATCCAAGATAGATAGATGGTGAATGTCTGAGTGATATTATCTACTCCCGTAGGGTCATGGTGTGGTTCGTCGAACACTACATGAATCGATTCCTCGATCGTCACCTCCTTTTATTAAAGATTCGAAAGCTTTGCCGACAGAGGAGTATCCTACGAATATTCCTTCATCCGATTTTTCATCAAATGTTCTAAGTTGGTCCTTCCCATTGTTCAATACGTAACACCCGCATCCAAAATGTGAAAATACGAAACTAATGGAGTTTTGTTGTTCCATACCTCGTAAGTCGCTTTGTTGTGATGCTTGTTGACGATACAAATGTTTTGAGTGTAGCACGCCGTATTGGTTGCTTCACCCCGTAAACGCCGCGGCAATTTGCTTTCGCAATCATTGTCCTAGTTGCATCTTTCAACGCCCTATTCTTTCGCTTCGCAACACCATTTTGTTGAGGTGTACGGCACTGAGTACTGTGTCTGTATTCCATTCTCCGAACAGATTGCTCTATAAAGCGGTTAGTAAATTCAAGACTGTCGAACGAATGCACACGATACTCTATGCTTTTTCATTCTCGCAACTTTCTCAGAGCTCTGGCACTTTGATGTTGTTTCCTTCTTCTTGCTAAGAAAGAACGCCCAAGCATACCGAATAATCATCAACAACAACCATACAATATTTCTTACCTCCCAAACTTACCGGGTCTACAGGACCGTAGAGATCCATGTGTAGCATTTCCAATACTCTTTGGGTTGAAAGGTAGGATTTGCTCTTCGAGTTGACTTGATTTGCTTGCCTTTCTGCATGGTCCGCAGACGCCTTTTCTTGAATGACACATCCGCAAACCTCTTACCATACCCTCGCCTTGAAAGCTTGTTGATCGCCTTGAAGTTGACGTGAGACATCCTCTTGTGCCATAGCCACTAAGATCCGCAGTGCCTTTGGCAACAAAACATGGAATTGAGGAGCTCATAGGCTTCCATCAAGAATGTACATATTACCCGATCCGCTTCCGTAAGCACAACTTCCTTGGTCTGGGTGTTCTTGACTCTACAGCGATCTATATAGAACTTCACCGAGAACTGTTTATCACGTAATCGGCTAATACTAAGTAGATTATACCGTAAGCCTTCAACATATGCGACATCGGTGACTTTGAATTTCCCGACAAGTAGGTTTCCTTTCCTCTTGTTCTTCCTTTAGATTTATCACCAAGCGAACTTTTGGACCGCGACCTTCTACAAAATCAGATAGCTTGCTCTGCCTCTCCAAATGTGATGAGAGCATCCACTATCGAAGTACTGTATCCTCCTCTAATGTCCCGTAATAAAGAAATTAGGTAGATTTAGGTCCCCTTTGATTTTTGGGTCCATGTATGTTAGTTCCTTTAGGTACCTGATTTTCCGACAAAGAATGGTTTATCGTAGGATGTACTGCACAAGATTGCGTATCTACGGGGCATATCCGTAGTTGTTATAATCATGATAATTATTATGCATGTAAAATTCAGATTATTATTATTATTCCAGATTTAATGCCGTCTCAGAGGTGGAGCCATTTTCCTAGGCCTAACAGCCTTGTCTTCTCGGGTCTCCAGTTGATTCCCAATGCCGTTGTTGATACCGAATCGCATCTCGCTCTTGAGGGATAACGGGGCTCGTATCCAATACCTAGGTGCACCATCGAGGGTACTGCAAGTGCGGGCCTTTGGTTGTTGGATACCGTCTTCTTTACGAATGACTTTCGGCTTTGATGATATGCTTGGGGAGCATGTCAGATTACGCCTTCGAGTGGTTGTTGGTTCCACTGTCTCGAATTGTAGAGTTGTGGGGCGGAATGGCAGCTTTTGGTTTTCTGCACAAAGAGTTCCTTTATGGGACTAGGAACATCTTCCGATTGGAATGTGTTCCACACTCTTGACGAACACAAGACTAGTTTTACCTTTATTCGAACATGAGCCGTATCCTAAGCCACTTTTATCATGAGCATGTTGCCCAAAGGCTCAATTTCTTCCATTCTTTTGGACGATTTTTCAAAAGACTTCAGAATGGTCTCAAGTTCATTTTCTCGCTTCTCGAGAGTTGTAATTTTGGTTTGTAGTAGAACCAAATCATTTGTCTTGCTCTCATTATGGGTTTTAATCTCATTTAGTTCATGAGCAAGTTGATGATTGCTCTCCATGAGTTTTTCAAAATCGACTTTGCTGGTTTCACAGTCAAGAGACATATTTTCATAATTTATTTTCAGCAAATCGTTTTCATCTTTCAGCTCTAAATTAGTTAATTGAAGCTGTATGTTCTCAGTTTTCAGAGTCTCATGGGCCTTTTGAATGTTTTTAAATTCATTCATCATGTTTTCGAAAGTATGAGATGCATTTGACGGAATAGCTAAGGTTGAACTTACCTCATCGTCGCTGTCTTCACCTTCTGGAACATCTTTGGCCATAAAGCACATATATGCTTTATCATCGAACTCATCGTCAGATGAATCACTTTCAGTGACCACCTGAAGACATTCTCACGATTTGGATGGTGTGGGGAGGCTTCGATTCTCCAATCGTGGCCTTGAGCTTGTCTTTCCAAGCACGTCTTCTTTCATCTCTCTCTTGTTGCTCGGCCTCGTGCAACTTTCGACTTTGGGATGAGGACATTTATTTGCATAATGCCCTGTTTCTGCAGCTTATAACACAAAGTTAGCATCGGATGATGTTTGGTGCTTACCTTGTTGATGTTTGGGCTTTGTAGGAGTCTTTCAGATCGTTTGATGAACTTTTGAACTTATGCATTAGAAGCGCCATTTCATCTTGTGACAGATGTCGTCATTGTCGCCACAAGACTCTTGTGACCGGGTTTCGACGAGCTAGGCATGCTGTGTCGACGGTTCGATACAGCAGCGAGAGCTGTGACCTTTGAAGGAGATTCTTCAGCTTTCTCTCTTTTGTCTATGTCATACTCAAAAGCTTTAAGGTCAGAGAAGAGATCAAAAGTGGATATTTCATTAAGATCACATGATACACGCATAGCTGTGGTCTTAATGTCCCATCGGGCTGGGAGAGATCTGAAAATTTTTAAGTTCTTCTCCTTTTGGGTGTAAATCTTGCCCAACGCTTCAAGTTCACCAACAATACCAGTAAATCTGAGGTCAAGTTCCTCAAGTGTTTCCGTTGGTTTCATTTCAAAAGATTCGAATTGCTGAGTGAGTTTTGAAATTTTGTTTTCTTTTGAGAGCCTGGGTTCCTCTCACAAATTAACTTGAGTTTATCCTGATTTCTTTGGGTCGCTTTTGCAGCTTTTTACCTTTGAGAACGTGCCTTTGTCAAGAGTGACAAATAACGCGTTCTTAGCCACGTGGTCTAGATTGGCTCGCTTCCTTTCATCGGTTGTCCATTGCTCGCGTTCCTTTTCGAGCATTTCTGCATGGGCTTGGCCCTCAATCCTTGCGGTGGATTGACCTTCATGATCTTGATCGGACCATCTGTATGACAAAGATCATCTCTTCGTGCATTCTTTGCAAGATGAGCTTCCATTCGATTCTCCAGTCGTCAAATTCGTTAATAGAGAACATAGGGACTTTGTTAATCATAGAAGTATCCATGCCGATAATATAGGAATGAAAGAAACTGTTTTGAAAATAAGTGATTTGAATCGATTCGGTTAAAAGAAATACGATCGATTCTTTTTAGAATCAACCGCTCCGATACCACTTGTTGGCCACTTAAGTATCTTGGATACGCTTTGGAAAAGTAGTTTAAACAACAAACCGTATGGAATCTAAATCGAGTGCGTAGCGGAAGTCTTGGATACGCTTAGTTGCCGTGATCAAAGAACAAAGTGTTTGGTGTATACTTAATATATCACGTAATTTCAAACATAAAAGCGAAGGTAAATAACACGATAATTTAAGTGGTTCGAGGTAAACCCTCTACGTCCACCGGTCCTCCACGGGAGTAAAAGTTTATTATATAATTATCGCGTACACAACTACGTAATTATAAACAAACCTATCCTTGTATCGTTCACATGATTGATACAAAGAATATCACTTTCAACCGTTCACACAGATTGGTTAAAGCTTCCTTCTTGACTAGCTTCTTCACACAGTTCCAAAGCTTCGTCCTTATTCGTCCCACAGTCGAATAACTTGTTGAGTTCACACAGAGCTCGGTTTTACACGAGGTAAAAGGTTAGGTAACCGGTAAGAAGTGACTTTGAATATCAAGATCTGATGATAGCTGTTCTTGATGTTTGAGCACTGTATATCTCTTTCGGTTTAACTTGCAGTTTGCTCTGGAGATATGTTTGCTCAGATGATAACTTTGATAGCTTTGAGAGTTATATCACTTGGGGTATTTGATCTTCAATGTCTTCAAGGATATATATATCCTCTGAAGAAAGTATCCGTTGAGATGTCCGTTTGAATAAAATTTCCTTCAACGGGAATATGACATGATCCGGATTTCGCGGGATTTCTGAAGATCTGAAGACTGACAGTATTTAAATACTTTATCCTTGAGTATTTAAATACTTCTTTGTTCAACGGGACTTGACTTGTGTTCTTTCTTGACATTTTGTGAATCGTATGGAAGGTGATCGTATTTAGGGCATCGAGACAGTTTTCCATACTTGATCTTTTACAAGTCTTCTTCTTTGTCTTGTGAGCTTCACTTATGCTGATTCGAGGCTGGTCTTCGATACATGATAAATCCTTGAATCCTCGATACAGTTTTCCTTACTGTATTTGGCATATATGTCAAAACCTTTTCAATAACAAATAACAATCGATACAGGGATCGGGTGTCCCGGCTGAATCGATACAGGGTGTTTGTTTTTACTAACACATACTATATGTAACATTGAAGCGATCGACGATCAACCCATGGAGATCGACGAGCCAAACACATCGTACCAACCCGACTCAGGGGACGCCATCTCTCATCAATTGACGGACGACATCGAGCCAAGGATCGGTTTCGAGCCAAGTCTCGACATTGATCCAAGGACCGAGTCCGGAGATCGCACCAAACGAGAGGCGACCGTCCCTGTCGAAGAGTTGGAAAGTATTACGATGGATCCGGATCATCCAGAATGGGAAGTACAGATCGGCGCAAGCATCGACCACGAATTAAAGGGGGATCTGATCAACTTGCTACGTAGGAACATCGGAGTCTTTGCCTGGTCGCATCAAGATATGGTTGGCATAAGTCCCGAACACGCTTGCCATTATCTGAAGATCGACCGGGCGATGAAGCCTGTTCACCAGAAGTGTAGGAAGTTCGGTCCCGAGAAATACGCGGCGCTCGACATAGAAGTCCAGAAGTTACTCAACAACAAATTGATCGGAGTAGCCACAGACGAACCACAGTGGGTCGCCAACGCGGTGCTCGTCAAAAAGCCAACTGGCTCCTGGAGATTATGCATTGACTTCACCGACCTCAACGCGGCATGTCCAAAATATCACTTCCCGATGCCTCATATTGATCACTTGGTCGATAGTACGGCAGGTTGCGAAATGATGTCATTTATGGATGCCTTCGCCGGGTATCATCAAATCCCAATGGCGGAGGAAGACATAAAACACACATCTTTCCACACAGAAAAAGACATATACTTTTGGGTCATAATGCCGTTCGGCTTGAAAAACGCAGGGGCGACCTACCAGCGATTAGTCAACAGAATGTTTGCCGATCAGATCGGGAGGACCATGGAGGTGTACATTGACGATATCGTAGTCAAAAGCCTCAAGAAGGAGGATCACCTCAGCGATCTCGCCGAGACGTTCGCCATCCTTGAGAAGTTTAACATGAAGCTGAACCCCAAGAAATGCAACTTCGGGGTGGGCTCCGGGAAGTTCCTGGGGCACATAGTGAGCCAAAGGGGGATCGAGGCAAACCCCACCAAGATACAGGCGATCCTTGACATGCAGGAACCGCGAAACATCAAACAGGTGCAACGCCTCACAGGTTGTCTAGCCGCCCTCAACCGTTTCATATCATGGCTCGGCGATAAAAGCAAGCCTTTCTTCGCGACCATCAAGAACAAGAAGTTCGCATGGACGAAGGAAAGCCAGATAGCATTCGCCAAAATAAAGGAATATCTATCTAACCCCCAGATCCTGGCAAAGCCGATCCCCGGTGAAAAACTATTCCTTTACCTGGCAGCCTCGGAGGTCGCACTAAGTGCCGTTCTGGTGCGAGCGGAGGGACAAGCCCACTTGCCCATCTACTATGTTAGCCAGGCGCTCCACGACGCTGAGACACGTTATACGCCATTGGAGAAGATCGCCTACGCCCTTGTCATGAGTGTTCGTAAGCTGAGGGCTTACTTCTTCGATCACCAAGTGGAAGTCCTAACAACTCTACCTCTAAGACAAATCCTACACTGACCGGATACCAACGGGCGACTCCTCAAGTGGTCGCTGGAGATCGCCCAATATGGTATCACTTACGCTCCTCGCACAGCGATCAAGGGTCAAGCTCTGGCGGACTTCGTGGTGGAATTAACGTTCCCTCACAGTCCAACCCAGGTCGGCCGACCTGCCTGGAAGTTATACGTGGATGGCTCAGCGACCAATTCGAGAGCAGGGGCAGGGATTGTCCTCATCAGCCCCGACGGTCAGAGTTTCACAAATGCTGTGCGTTTCGGTTTTCGTGCGACCAACAATGAAGCCGAATATGAAGCTTTGGTAGGCGGGCTCGATCTAGCCCTCGCCCTAGATGTTCGTCGCCTTCATATCTTCATGGACTCCCTTTTGGTCGTAAACCAAGTCAAGGGAGAATATGAGGCGTGCGGCGAACAGATGGTCAAATACCAAGAGCTGGTCGCCGAAATGTGCACAAAATTTGAAGAAGTGCTAATCGAACAAGTCCCGAGAGAGCACAACCTGTGCCGATGCTCTTTCCAAGCTAGCATCATCGGATGGGCGGCCGACTTCTCCAATATCCAAATCACAAAGTCGGCTAGGCGGCAATCGATAGAAGCACGGTCACCACGGCCGCCATCGCCGAGAGAACCTGGATGACTCCGTTCATCAAATACTTAAAGGACGGAACGGTCCCGACGGCCGTATTAAAGCTCGCCAACTCCGGCCGTGCGACGAGATACACCTATCGACGACCGGCTTTACAAGCGAGCCTTCAGCCTTCCCCTCCTCAAGTGTATTACACCGGAGGAAGGTCAGCTCGTTTTAGCTGAGATCCATGACGGGATTTGTGGAAACCATGCGGGCGGGCGAGCCCTCATCCATAAGACAACCAGACAAGGGTTTTTCTGGCCATCACTTCGGAAAGATGCGATCGCCTATGCCAGATCGTGCCATAGGTGTTAGATAATGGGCCCCAACATTAAACTATCCCCCGAACAGCTCACCTCCATGTATAGCCCTTGGCCATTTGCGCAATGGGGCATCGACCTTATAGGTCCCTTACCGACGGCTCCAGGGGGCTGTAAGTTCGTCATCGTAGGGGTCGACTATTTCACCAAATGGGCGGAGGCCGAACCGCTCAACAAGATCGGCCAAGAGCAAGTGATCAAGTTTATATGGAAAAACGTCGTATGCCGATTCGGTGCGCCTGTGCCATCATTTCCGACAACGGAAAACAGTTCGACGGCTTAGAAGTCATGCAATTCTGTGAGAAGTGGGGAATCAAAAGGTTATTCTCAGCGCCCTATCACCCTCAGACGAATGGGCAGGTAGAGGCAGTGAATAAGATCCTCAAACACACGATTAAAGCGCGACTCGAATCTAGGCAAGGACGATGGGCGAGCGAGCTCCCAGACGTTTTGTGGTCCTACCGAACGATGACCCGCAATTCAACCGGCGAAACCCCATTCGCCCTTGCCTTCGGAACAGAAGCGGTGATTCCTTCAGAGATCGCCGTCCTCAGCCATCGAACCGAACAGAAGATGACGACCGACAACGATGTATCCCGACGAATCGACCTAGACATGCTCGAAGAAAGACGGCTGACCTCAAAAATGAAGAACACAATCCACAAAAGGAGAGCCGAGAAGTTCTTCAATTCAAAGGTCAAAGAAAGAAGATGTCAAGTGGGCGATCTCGTCCTTAAGAAGATCCAAACCCACACAGGCGTTTTCGGTCCGAACTGGGAGGGACCTTTCAGAGTATCCAGATGGCTAACTAAAGGAGCCTACGAACTGGAACATCCTGACGGTACTCCAGATCAATACCCCTGGAACGCCGTGCATCTGAAAAAATACTACCAGTGATAATTTTATATTCAATTTCAATGATGTACAAGGAATATAATGAGATTTTTTCCTATCCCATCTATTCTGGCGATCGCCCCACCAGGCATATCGCATACCGCCGACGATCGCTGGTCACGACGATCCTAGGTAAAATTAATGCAGCCATGGTCCTGGAGCTCGATGGAACCGACAGCTTCGCCCATGCAAGGTTCCTTTGAGCTGAGATCGCCCGCCCTTCGTTTAAATACGAGGCCGGCGTAGCCGAAGGACCCTCCAAAATAATCAGTAGGCACGATCGCACGTCCTCAAGGTACATGATCTAACATGGTGAACCCGACCAATGCGACGTGCCACTACCCCCGTCTCAACGTACACCGTCGAGGGTCGCCATCTTCATGGCGGGCCGAGGTGGAAGCAGAGCTGACAAGCCGCGGACGTGGTGTCGAATAAGCCGACAACACTCTGCGCAAGGACTCCTCCAGACCGAGATCGCCCGCCTTTCGTTTTAACACAAGGCAGGCGTAGCCTAATGGAGGACCCTCACAAAAAGTGAGTCGCGGGATACAAAATATCCCTCGCACACGAAGACACGATTGGGGAGATCGGTCCATCGAACACCCCAACCACACATGACTCTTCAGAATCGGCAAAATGAAGATAGCTCGCCAGACAAACTAGTTTTTGTTTCCTTACTTACAATAAGTGAACAAAAACAAGGGGGCAGGGATAGGTCGAGCTAATCTCAAATACAATCGAACAAAGAGGAACCACACTCGATCGGCTTCGCTCAAAAACATACAGGGCGATCGGGGTCGTCCGACAAAAATTACAAGTAAGAATTCCGATTCAAAACATATCAATGCTTTCAACACTCAGACAATCGGTCGGATAAACAAAACGTCGAAAGCAATCATACGCGTACTTGTAAAAATTGCACGCAAACATTCAAAGGCGATCGCATGTAAAGAGACAGTATGAAAAAAGGAGCATTTTATTGATAACACAAGTTTCATACATTACGAGGCCCGAAGGCATTACAAAAAGTACAAGTTACGGAGGAAAAACAAAAATGCCTCTCAAGGCCCCGCCGGCTGGCCATCGCCCTCGGGTTGCGGATCGGCTTGGGCTCCCCCATCGGCCTCGGGATGAATGAGTTTACCGGTATACCAACTCAAGTCGATCCCGAAGTCGACAAAGTCAAGGATCGGCAAGGAGAATTCTGGATGCAGAGGATGCTCGAGGACATAAGATTTGAAGCTCTCCATCAGGGGACCGATCTCGATCCCTGCCTATTTAGCGGCTCGAACTGTAACACCCCTGATATATTCAGGAATATTACAGCGCCGTATATCTTTTACATGAGGATTTACAAGGCTAAAGAGTTGAAAAGGCATTAACAGGTACCAACGAATGAAAATAACGAAATTAAGATACAACAGTTCTGACCAAATACTGAAAATACAAATGTTCAACAGAAATTATTAATACATCACCAAATTCAAATTCATCAAAAACGACTACGTACTCGAGTACTTATTGAAATAACTAACAAACAACAGACAAGTAAACTCGGACAAAACATCACTCTGCACCCCCATCGTCATGCAGCTCCAGTGGTTGTTTCCCCGCTCTCCTGGATCTTGAACATAAACAAAATGTTCACCCCCGAAGGGGTTAGCACAACGATGCTAGTACAAGTACCACAACATATTATTCAACATCTCACGTAGAATAATAATACGTAATTGACAAAAATACCAACGAGTCTTCTCCTATGAGAAACTCAATAAGTAACATACACATCTGATAATCACAACATGATATCATAACATACACATGATAATTCCGACGATCCAGCGTTCACTGCCTAGAACCCACGATAATCCCGTCAGACCAACCCGTGGTGGAAAAACCCGTCCGATGATCCAGCGCACGCTAGCATAGATCCCCCGATGATCCCGTCAGACCAACACGAGGTGGACATACAACAACGACATACATGCACGACAATATGTATAACATCAATACATAAAACAAATAAGGTACTTGCCTCGATTCGAAGACAAGAACAAACTTCCACGAAAACGAAACACTCGAAGGTCGCCCCTTCAATCAATCACGTTGCTAAGCTTGAACCTTAACAAAATAAGTAATATAGATTTCATTTATAGTCGTACTAACATCTAATAATCCAAATCACGGTCGAAAGTTCATAAAATGTAACCTAATCAGTCGAGTCAAAAGTCACCTCGCTGATCAGCCGAGTCAAAAGTCAACATCGCTGATCAGCCGAGTCAAAAGTCAACCTCGCTGATCAGCCGAGTCAAAAGTCAAACTCTCTGATCAGCCGAGTCCCATCGAGACGATCGTTTTAAAAAAAAAAATTCATCCGAGTTCGTATGAAGAAGTTATGACCCAAAAGTCACCTCGCTGATCAGCCGAGTCAAAAGTCAACCTCGCTGATCAGCCGAGTCAATCTAGCTGATCAGCCGAGTCAACCTCTCTGATCAGATGAGTCAAAAGTAAACCTCGATACGATCGTTTTAAAATAAAATTCATCCGAATCCGAGTTCGTATGAAGAAGTTATGACCCAAAAGTCACCTCGCTGATCAGCCGAGTCAAAAGTCAACCTCGCTGATCAGCCGACTCAACCTAGATGATCAGACGAGTCAACCTCGCTGATCAGCCGAGTCAAAATTCAACCTTGAGACGATCGTTTTAAAATAAAATTCATCCGAATCCGAGTTCGTATGAAGAAGTTATGACCGTTCGAAGGACAATTAAATAGACGGATCATATTGTGCCACGTGTCAACACCCGATTGAACCGGAAATTCAACCTTGCTGATCAGCCGAGTCAACCTCTCTGATCAGACGAGTCAACCTAGCTGATCAGCCGAGTCAACCTCGCTGATCAGCCGAGTCAGAAGTCAACCTCGCCGATCAGCCGACTTGACTCGCCTAGTTGATGACAGTAGGGTACTGGGTAGAAAACTGAACATACGAAATTCTCAGGTGAAGTTGGGTGATCCAAGATTGATGTGTTAGATTCCAATATCATCATTATATCCAGAAAACATCTAACAAATCCAACTTATATGGAAGGATATAACCTCTGATGATTTATTCATAAGTATAAACATCCCAATTTCTAAAACATGATGATGCTTGGATGATTTTATCAGTGGAACTCAATATCTTGACAGCATACTTCTATCATATCCTTGATAACACGAATCCAAGTAGGAATTAGTATTAACATACCTTAAGATGAAGAAAACACCGAGGCAATAAGTAGAATCCAACTCCGGTTGCTTGCTTGCCAGATCAAGATGTTTCTCCACTTCAATGATCAATCACCAGTGACACCCAATCTTCAAAGTTCACAAACGGGGTGGTCTAAATGTGTTTAAGAGTTAGGGAAAACCCTATGGACTTTCAGGGAATTAAGAACAGGTGAAGGAAGATGAAAACCAAATGAAATGAGGTGCTGTCCTTTATAAAATGTTTCTGGACCCCTGTGCTCAATAATTCCTACGCTAGATTCCAAAGTTGTCCAGGCTTAATAATTAAAAACTGTCCAGGACCATGTGCTGGCCTCCACCCAACTCCATAATTGATTACTTTACTTATAATATGCAGCCATACTCAATAATTTGTATTATTGAGTATTTGTATGGGACAAGTAATATCCGCCATACTCATGCACGAAAATACAAATACGGTAAATACCATATTCCACTTATTGATATCACAATTCCAACTAATACAGGGTTCAAATACAGGTGAAATACTCGGTAATTAATCCGGATATTACATACTCTCCTACTAAAAAGGAGTTTCGTCCCGAAACTCAAGACGAAAATAATCCTGGATATATGGACTTCATACTTTCTTCTGTTTCCCAAGTGGCTTCTTCCACTCCGTGGCGCGACCACTGAACCTTGACCAATGCGATCGGTTTGTTTCTCAACTGCTTAACTCGACTCTCGAGTATCCTGATCGGTTTCTCTTCAAACGTGCCATCTTGAGCGACTTCGATCTCGCCGAAATTAATGACATGACTAGGATCTGGTATATACTTCCGTAATTGGGATACGTGGAACACGTTATGAACATGGCTCAATGACGGCGGTAATGCCAATCTGTATGCCAACTCTCCAACTCTCTCAAGGATTTCGAACGGTCCGATATATCTCGGACTCAGTTTTCCCCTTCTTCCAAAACGAAAAATTCCCCGAGTAGGAGAAACCTTTAAAAGTACGTGGTCTCTGTTGTGCGGCATTTAAACACGCCTCGAAGGCGATCGTCATAGCAGTCGGGAAGTCTACCATGAGGGATATGCTCGGGGCAAACACCCTGAACTCGGCACCCACGGCGATCGCCTTTTGTTGATTGGCGATCGTCTTTTGTTGAATAGGCGATCGTCCTTTGTCGATTGGCGATCGTCCCGTGCCACGTATTAATCTGAGATCCGTCAGAAGTCACCAAAGCCCAAATCTCGGGCTGGGACCCGCGTGCAGATCTCAAAAGGTGCTGACAGACAAGATCGGTGCCCACTGCCTGTCACCTACTTCACCTACCAACAGGGCCGCAGACCTGCGAAAATCTTGACAGACAAGACTGTGCTCACGCCTGTCACCTACTTCACCTACCAACAAGATCGCGAAAAGGTGGGTGACAGCTGCCAGGGCGCATGCGATTTCCCATCGACTGCATAACCAATCACAAGAACTACCGCGGACTTTAAGGGAAAAGCCCCACGCGACGAGACGATCGGCCGTCTTATTATAATTTATATAACTACGATCGGCTGCGATCGCAGAGGGCCCAGGAGCTTGATCTGCTATAAATAGAAGGTCCATAACACGAATAAGGACCGCGAAATACACAAAGAAACAAGAGAGAGAAAAGAGAAAGACATTCTCACACATAGAACATCCATAGCAAGAATTCACAGATCTCCATATCTCGATTCTTCCGCATTCTATACGCTCCACGACTTAGAAAACTAGAATCCTTTACACTCTTTGTGATAGATTCTAACATTAATATTTGTACTCAACCGTATACTTATTAATAAAATCTCGCGAGAGCATTCAAGCCCGGATTAACAACCCCGCAAATCTTGTGTCATTTAATTTCTCACGACGTGCTCCCGCACTTGTTGGTTACTCGATCATTCCAAAGAACCTTATCTTCGGATAATATTTTGGGTAACAACAATTGGCGCTAGAAGGAGGGGGACTTACCTTCACTTTTATTCCGATCGTCTCGTAGAACATTCATTGTTCTCCGGACTCACACTCGAAGAAACACTCACTGTTCTTCAAAAGAAACAAACCTCGAGAAAAATGACGTCTGCTACAACTTCCAAGAGAGCCACCCTGAGATCCGCCGGAAATATCATTCCGACACGGCGTAATCCCACCGCGACGGAAGGCGACATGGCGACGCTAGATCCTCACTCCCGCCCCGAGGGACGGCCCTAGTCTCTCACTCGATCGTTCCTGCATCGCGAATGATTGAGGAGGCCATAGCCGTCCTCGGGAGCGACGGATGCGTGCGACTCGCCCACCATCACTCCGTCAACCATCCGCCGAGCCGGCAAGCGGAAGCTCAAAGGGATATATGTTGAGAAATCAACGGAGAACCCAGAGCCGCGATCAAAGGCTCTCGTTAGGCGGGACGACTCCGTCTTCACCGCCTAGGGAGTGATCCTCGTGGCGACACAGGCGGTCGGGCCCGAGTCGGGAGGCATCGGAGTCCGAATCCGTCACGAGAAGTTCGGCATATCCGACTCCTTAAGACAGGCCGGTCGACAGGCCCCACTCGCCCTAGAAATGAGTCTGCGGGCAGAGAGCTCGTCATCCACCATGGGGGCAGGGGATCGGTACATGATCGCCTCGGCTCGCGCTCCGGCAGCCAATCGGCGAGCTGTCGAGCCACGGCGATGGCCGCAATGCGGCGCCCGCTCGGCGAAATGAAGGCGCTACTAGACATCAAAGGCGCAAGGAGATCGATCTCTGGACCAAGCGAACCACTCGCGGTCCAGATCGAGCTCGCCCCGGTTCAACCAACAATCAATCCCCCACAGACACCTCTATATGAGGGAAGATCGGACCAGGAGACCCACTTGAGCAAATTCCGGATCTACATGACCGGATGCGGAGCATCAGATGCGACGAAGTGTCGGATGTTCCCGCTAACTCTGGGCGACCTCGCCCACAGGTGGTACATCTCACTGCCTCCTCGCTCAATCAATTGCTTCGAGAAGTTGGCGAACGACTTTACGTCGTACTTCGCCGCCAAAGTCGCCGCCTGAAGGCCCCACCGCATGATGAAAATCAAGCAGGGGAAGGACGAGCCAGATGCAGATTACATCGACCGGGTGGACGAGATAGTCCTCACCGGTGAACCCATTAGCGACGAGCTCGCCCTCTATTCGATCTGGGGATTCTACGGCCACTCACCCATGTTCAGGCATCTCACAAAGGATATCCCCCCGACCTACTCGGTCTTCCGCATCAGAGCCGCCGATTTCTGGCCAGGCAGAGGATGCTCTCCCTCCGTTTGGATGAGGAACCCACCGGAGAGGGAAGGATGCCATCCCATGTTCAGAAAAAGGCGGTCGCCAAGCCCGAAAGGCGGTCACAAAGCCGCTGGCGAATTCAAAGCGTTCGGTGATGTAGAGGTTCACCTCCTCCACAACCTCAACTTGTCTTGACCCACATCTTCAACGCAATTAAGGGGCGGGAGTGGCTTTCCAAACCGAAGCCAATAAGGGACCACGGTCATCCGGACCGTAGCAAGTTCTCAGGCCTATCACAAAAGTCCCGCCACAACACGGCCAATGCCGCGACCTCCTCGTGCAACTCGCGACTGCTCAAGAAGGCAAATTAGACAACCCGGTCACCAAGCCGTAACCTCGACCGAGAGGACCGGAGGGCGCGAGCGCCGTCGATCGAAAGGACGCTCCCAATCCGGCCGCCAGATCGAACACGAGCGAGCATTCCGATGAATCGATTCCTCCGATCAACCACGGCGGTCGGATTAATATGCTCCAAGCGGGAGGTGGGAGCCTCGGGGCCTTTCCCGGTTTCCACCGCGTCAAACAGAAGCGGAAGGCCGAACCGAGGGCATTCGCCGAGTCCATATTGTGGTGCCCTGAGCCGACCATCGCTAGAAACGCGCTCATCACCTTCTCCAATAAAGACAGGAGGGGGTACAATGCCCCAAGGAGGATGCGGTGGTAATCTCTGCCTGTATCTGTGGAAGGCGGTCGACCGCGTCCGGTCGATAACGGGAGCTTCGCAATATCATATTCAAAACTCTGGATCGGCTCGAAACTCCGACCAAATTCATCAAGCCATTTGACACCGTGCTCCAAGGATTCGCGACAAGACTTGCCCAAGCCTATGGGAGGATCAAGCTCTCCGTCGAGTGATATGCATTTACGATCCCAAGGTTAGGATCACTAGGAACCTAAATTTTGTAATAATAGATAGACCCGGCATCTATAATGGGTTCCTAGGTCGTCAATTCTTAGAAACCTTTGAGGCGGTCGCTTCGTCCTTCTTTATTGTATCAAATTCCCACCGCCGATGGGACGGTCGATCAGTAAAGGGGGACCACTAATGGCAAAAGATGTTTAAATTACTCTGTCGCCATCGCATTTACAATACTTCCCGATATGTGTAACGTTGAAACGATCGACGATCGACCCATGGAGATCGACGAACCAAACACATCGTGTCAACCCAATTCAGAGGACGGCATCTCGGATCAGTTAACGGACGACATCGAGCCAAGGATCGGTTTCGAGCCTAGTCTCGACGTCGATCCAAGGATCGAGTCCGGAAATCGTTCCAAGCAAGAAGCGACCCCATCGAAGAGTTAGAGAGTATAGCCATAGATCCGGCTCGTCCAGAGCGGGAAGTGCAGATCGGCGCAAGCGTCGACCTCGCCCGAAAGGAGATCTAGTCAATTTACTACGTAAGAACATCGGAGTCTTCGCACGGTCGCATCAAGATATGGTCGGCATAAGTCCCGAGCACGCTTGCCATTATCGAAGATCGACCCGGCGATGAAGCCTGTTCATCAAAAACGTAGGAAATTCGGCCCGAAAAATACGCGGCGCTCGACATAGAGGTCCAAAAGTTGCTCGACAACAAGTTAATCGGGTAGCTACGGACGACCCACAATGGGTCGCTAACGCGGTACTCGCCAAGAAGCCGATCGTTCTCGGAGGTTATGCATTGACTTCACCGACCTCAACGCGGCTTGTCCAAAGGATCACTTTCCGATGCCTCATATTGATCACTTGGTCGATAAATCTTGCAGTCGCGAAATGATGTCATTTATGGATGCCTTCGCGGATATCATCAAATCCCAATGGCGGAGAAAGACATAAAACACACATCTTTCCACACGGAAAAAGACATATACTTTTGGGTCGGATGCCATTCGGCTTGAAGAATGCGGGGCGACCTACCGCCCGGTCAACAGGGATGTTCGCTAATCGGATCGGCAAGACCATGGAGGTCTACATCGACGATATCGTGGTCAAAAGCCTCAAGAAGGAAGATCACCTCAATGATCTCGCCGAGACATTCGCCATCCTCGAAAAGTTCAACATGAAGCCGAACCCAAAGAAATGCAACTTTGGGGTGGGCTCAGGAAATTCTGGGGCACATTGTCGCCAGAGGGGGATCGAGGCGAATCCCACCAAGATACAGGCGATCCTCGACATGCAGGAACCTCGGAACATCAAGCAGGTACAACGCCTCACAGGTTGTCTGGCCGCCCTCAACCGCTTCATATCTCGGCTCGGCGATAAAAGCAAGCCTTTCTTCGCGACCATCAAAAACAAAAAGTTCGCATGGACGAGGGAGAGTCAGATGGCGTTCGCCAAAATAAAGGAATATTTATCCAACCCCCAGATCCTGGCGAAGCCGATCCCCGGGGAAAAATTATTCCTTTACCTTGCGGCCTCGGAGGTCGCGCTGAGTGCGGTCTTGGTACGAGCGGAGGGACTAGTCCATCTGCCGATCTACTATGTCAGTCAAGAGCTCCAAGACGCTGAAACACGCTATACACCTTTGGAGAAGATCGCCTATGCTCTAGTCATGAGTGTCCGTAAGCTAAGAGCCTATTTTTTCGACCATCAAGTGGAGGTTTTGACAACCCTCCCTCTAAGGCAAGTTCTACATCGACCGGACACCAACGGGCGACTCCTCAAATGGTCACTAGAGATCGCCCAGTACGGCATCACATACGCTCCTCGCACGGCGATCAAGGGCCAAGCTCTGGCGGACTTCGTGGTGGAGTTAACATTCCCTCACAGTCCGACCCATGTCGGTCGACTCACTGGAAGGCAGACGTTGACGGTTCGCGACCAACTCGCGATCGAAAGGTGGATCGTCCTCATTAGCCCCAACGGACAAAGCTTCACAAATTCCGTGCGTTTCGGATTTCGAGCGACCAACAATGAAGCCGAATACGAGGCCTTGGTAGGCGGGCTCGACCTGGCTCTCGCCCTAGACGTTCGTCGCCTCCATATCTTTATGGACTCCCTCCTGGTGGTAAACCAAGTCAAAGGAGAATATGAGGCACGTGGCGAACAGATGATCAAATACCAAGAGCTGGTCGCCGAGATGTGCACGAAATTCGAAGAAGTACAAATCGAACAAGTCCCGAGAGAGCACAACTCTCAGGCCGATGCCCAATCCAAGCTAGCATCGTCGGATGGGGCCGATTTCTCTAATATCCAAATTACAAAGTCGAAAGGCCGCAATCGAAAGAAACACGTGGCCACGATTGCCGTTGCCGAAGAAAGTCGGATGACTCCGTTCATCACATACTTAAAGGACGGAACGGTCCTCGACGGCCGTATCAAAGCTCGCCAACTCCGGCTCCGAGCGACCGAGATACACCCTTTGGACGATCGTCTTTACAAGCGAGCTTCGGCCTTCCTCCTCAAGTGTATTACAGGAGGAAGGACAACTCGTTTTAGCCGAGATCCACGGCGGAATGCAGTGGAAATCACGGCAGTGGGCGAGCTCTCATCCATAAGACAACCGAGCAAGGTTTTTCGCCGTCACTTGAAGGATGCGATCGCCTATGCCAGTCGTGTCATAGATGCCGAGATAATGGGACCAAGTATTAAAATCTCCCGAGCGGCTCACCTCAATGTACGGCCCATGGCCGTTCGCTCAATGGGGCATCGACCTTATAGGTCCCCTACCGACGGCTCCGGGAGGTTGTAAGTTCGCCATCGTCGGGTCGACTATTTCACAAAATGGGCAGAGGCCGAACCGCTAAACAAGATCGGCCAAGAGCAAGTGATCAAGTTCATACGGAGAAACATCATATGCCGGTTCGGTCTACCCTGTGCCATCATCTCCGACAATGGAAAGCGGTTCGACGGCTTAGAAGTCATGCAATTACGTGATAAGTGGGGAATCAAAAGGTTGTTCTCGGCTCCCTATCACCCTCGGACGAGCAGGCGAGTAGAGGCGGTGAACAAGATCCTCAAACACACAATTAAAGCACGACTCGAATCCAGGCTAGGACGATGGGCGGCGAGCTCCCGAGACGTTTTGTGGTCTTACCGAACAACGACCCGCAATTCAACGGCGAAACCCCATTCGCCCTAGCCTTGAACGAAGCGGTGATTCCCTCGGAGATCGCCGTCCTCGGCCATCGAACCGAGCAAGAGATGACGATCGACAATGATGTGGCCCGGCGGATCGACCTCGACATGCTCGAAGAACGTCGACTAACCTCGGAAATGAAGAACACTATCCACAAAAGGAGATCCGAAAAGTTCTTCAATTCGAAGGTCAAGGAAAGACGGTTTCAAGTAGGCGACCTCGTCCTCAAAAAGATCCAAACCCACACAGGTGTCTTTGGACCGAGTTGGGAAGGCCCCTTCAGAATATCGAAATGGCTAACTAAGGGAGCCTACGAGCTGGAACACCCCGACGGTACTCCGGATCGGTATCCCCGAACGCATTGTACATACGAAGAAATACTATCAATGATAAATTTGTATTCATTTTCAACTACCAAATGTACATGGAACATAATGAAATATTTTTGTTCTCTATCCCATCTATTCTGGCGATCGCCCCACAAGCATGTTACATACCGTCGAGGATCGTCGTTCAAGAATGACAATCCGAGGTAGAAAACAATACAGCCATGGCCTTTGGAGGTCGATGGAACCAACAGCTTCGCCCATGCAAGGTTCCTTCGAGCTTAGATCGCCCGCCCTTCGTTTGGATACGAGGCCGGCGTAGCCGAAGGACCCTCCAAAATAAATCAGTGGGCACGATCGCTCGCCCTCAAAGGTCCATCATCTAACATGGTGAACCCGGACAATGCGACGTGCCACAAACCCCGTCTCAACGTGCCGTCGAGATCGGCCATCTCCATGGTGGCCGAGGTGGAAGCAGAGCTAACAAGCCGCGGGCGCGGAGTTGATTCATCCAGTGCCCGCGCAAGGACTCCTCTAGACCGAGACCGCACGCCTTTCGTTTAAATACGAGGCGGCGCGGCTCAACGGAGGACCCTCATAATAAAGTGAGTCGCGGGATACACAACATCCCTCGCACACAAAGACTCGATAAGGGTGGCCGATCCATCGAACAACCCAACCGTACATAATTCTTCAGAACCAGCGAAACTGAAGATAGCCCGCCGGACGACATAGTTTTTGTTTCCTTACTTACAATAAGTAAACAAAAACAAGGGGGCAGAGAGGGGTCGAGCTAATCCCTAACACGATCGAACAAAAGGAACCACACACGATCGGCCTCACTCAAACACATCCGCTCAAATACGCGCAGGACGATCGAAGTCGTCCAACAAAAAAACTACAAGTAAGAATTCCGATTCAAAACATATCGATACGTTCAACACTCAGACAATCGATCGGATGAACAAAACGTCGAAAGCAATCATACACATATTTGTAAAGTTGCACGCAAACATTCAAAGGCGATCGTATGAAAAGAAGAACACTTTATTCATGACGCAAGTTTAGTACATGACGGGGCCCGAAGGCATTACAAAAGGAAAACGAAAAGTACATAGTGCTGGAGGAAAACAAAATGCCTCTCAAGGCTCCGCCTGCTGATCTTCGCCCTCGGCTTGCGGATCGGCTTCCGCCTCGGGATGAATGAGTTTACACGTGTACCAACTCTAGTCGATCCAGATTTCGGCCAAATCATGGATCGGCAAGGAGAACTCCGGGTGCAAATGATGCGCGAGGCGTAGGACTTGAAGCTCTCCATCAAGGGACCGATCTCGATCCACGCCTCTTTGCGGCTCGGACGGCGTCGGCATATGCCAAGTAATAGGCAAACTCGCGCGAGCGCCACACTTTGGTAGGGATCGGTCTCGATCGCCTTGATTGGCCTTTCAACTCCGCGGCCGTCTTCTCGGCCTCCGCCAACTCGGCAACCTTGGCGGCATTCTCGCCACAGGACTTCTCCGGCTCTTTCCTTGCCGCGTCCGGCTCACCGCTAAGCCGTCAACCATCGCCTTTAGTCCGGTCGCCTCCTCTGCGGCGCGCCGCGAGCTTGGCGGGCTTCGCGCTCCTCGTCACGGGACCGATCGGCGGCCTCCTTGGGCGGCTCGGCTCTGCATCAATCTATCCACATCACCTTGGCCCTTTTGGCCGTCTCCTCGTACTCCTTCTCCATGCCCGGATCTGTTGGCATCCTCGATATTTACATTCGGGCGGCCTCGAGGTCGCGATGGAGATGAGCGGTGGAGGGTCGCCCCTCAAAGTCCCTTGCGGCTTGGGACGGCCATCGTCGCCGTCAAGAGCTGTGGCAACGGTCGCCGCATGGCATCTCGGATCGCCGACGAGCGATCGCATCGAGTCGGTCGTCCAGCCTTGGGCAAAGAGGTGGTGGCACGGCGAACGTAGCGAGGGATATCAAGAGGTTGTTGCGGAGCCTTGCTCGGCAGAAGTCGGCACCATGGGAGAAACGTCCGGATCGGCGGGCAGACCTGCGGCGCAAACCAAGGAAACCAAAAGAGTTAGCCTAAGACTTACTCGTAACGCTTAGCTCGGAAAGTTCAAAACATTCTCACTGTTGACCGGCTCTAGGTCACGGCCGAAAAAGGGCTTTCCCAGGAGTCTCGGCGTCGGCGATCGCCGCCCTTTTTAAGTAGCCGAAGGCGACACAGGAGCCGACGCCGACGGTGCAGGACCAGCCCCTCCGCCATCGGAGCGGAGAAAGCGGGGAGCGGCGATCGGCGGCTCCAAGTATAGTTAAATCCGCCTCGGCCCGACGGAAGGGACGCCTCGGCCTCCGCCTCTTGCGGTTGCGCTGAGCATTCCTCACCTTGAGTTTCGGTTCGGCGGCCAGGCACCTGTGAGCTTCACCACGGGGCGGGCGAGACGACGTCGCGGCAACGCGACCCGTTTTCTTTCCCATATGAAGGCGACCGAGAAAACCGGGGTTAGACATGGCGATCTGCTGAGGTAGCTCGGTGATCCGGGGAAAATAAGTCTCTGCCAAAGAAGAAACTAAAACAAGTTAGACACTTACGTAAACATGGCGACCTCTTGGAGACGATCGCCTCGCAGAAAAGAGTGGATAGAAAGTCATACCAGGTGCTTTCAGGTGGCGAGGATAGCGAAACAGCCGAGCTCCCAACCGGTGAGACTCGTGGCTGACTGATCGAACGTCTTTATAGGAGATCGGCAACGCGCAAATCCGCTCCCAGACGATCGAGAAATCAAAAGGAAGATCGTCGGCCGACGGAACAAGGGATCTGCAAAAGGGAAACAAAATTAGATCGGTCCAAGGAGTATCCAAACGAAGGGAGAAAGGAAACCCTTACTTGGATTCCTCTCCCGAAAATTGGTAGGGATATCCAACTCCTCCTCCGGTTCGCTCGATGCCGACCTCCGTGCACCACCAACCCAAAGACCACTTTTCGGTCGCCTCGGGTCTTGCTCGGCACCCCGATAACCACCCTACCCTGGCGACCTTGGATATGGTACCCGCCGATCGACCCTTTCTGCACGGTCAGCTTAAAAAGATAAGTCATCTCTCCCGTAGAAGGCAGGCGAAACAACCTGTGACCACCAAATAGCGTCAGTGTGCTGATAATCTGCAGCCAGGCGTTCGGCGTCAGCTGAAGAGGCGCCAAATTCCAGGCGATCAGCAGATACGGCAATGACGGCAAAGGAAACCGCAGAGCCGTGGCGGTGGTCATTTCGTTGATGGCGACCATACCCTCGGGAGGTGGTCGGCACGTTCGTTCTCGGCGGGCACGTGCAATGACACATCGGAGGATATGATATTTGGCCCTCAGTAGGTCATGTCCTTCAGTCGCCGAACTCGGATCGACCAAGAGTCCATTGAGGCAGTTCGGCGGCCGAAACTCCGTCCGCTTCACATGTACATAGGGATAAGCGGCGGAGTAAGCTTCAATCAAACTCGGACAGGCGGCAATCCCCTCCATAAGTCTAGCAAAAGCCCTATAAACCGGGCCGAGACGCCGTCCTTTTCCCAAGACAAACGTATCGATTCGTCTTCCTCCACCGGCGACGCATCTCGCTCCTCCGCCGCCGCGAGCCCGCCACTACGGCCTCATTAAAAGCTCCTCAAGCTCTGCGGGTGTAATCCCCGCACGAATAGCCTCTGCGGCCGTTTCCACGGGATTCCCACAGAATTTCCTCCCGGTCCCGGCGGCCGCGGCGGCGAAGTGCTTCCACCTCGAAGGCCTTAGATCCTCCCGACATATTCTCAAAAAGTTAAGGGAGAGTGAAAAATTGGGTTTCTTACCTAAGGAAAGGAAGACAGTCGGCACAAAGAGCTACGGAAATTTTTGCGAGCTTCGGGAAGACAAGGACGCGTAAAAGATGAAAATGGAGTAGCCCTAGCCCCTTTTATAGATGGAGGCCGGGGTCTCGGGCAAATAGGCGAAAGTCTGAGGGCTGGGATGCAACCGACAGCCAGGACGCAATAAATGCGGCCCTCGTGTCCCGCGTACGCGTCTTTTCGAGGGCACGCCAATCGACAAAGTCTGACGAACCGTCGGACTCCCTCAATAGAAACGCGACGCGTGTCCTTGCACGGTTTCGCGAGCCCACGTCTCTTTTCCCGCCGCTCCCAGCGCATAGGGAGATCGTCCAAATTTGAAATCAGATCGACCGGTCGTCTAAAACATTAGCGATCGCCAAAAGTGCCACCTCACCCCGTGTTTTCAACATCGTGCCGAGCTGGGGGGCAATTGTTGTGCGGCATTTAAACACGCCTCGAAGGCGATCGTCATAGCAGTCGGGAAGTCTACCATGAGGGATATGCTCGGGGCAAACACCCTGAACTCGGCACCCACGGCGATCGCCTTTTGTTGATTGGCGATCGTCTTTTGTTGAATAGGCGATCGTCCTTTGTCGATTGGCGATCGTCCCGTGCCACGTATTAATCTGAGATCCGTCAGAAGTCACCAAAGCCCAAATCTCGGGCTGGGACCCGCGTGCAGATCTCAAAAGGTGCTGACAGACAAGATCGGTGCCCACTGCCTGTCACCTACTTCACCTACCAACAGGGCCGCAGACCTGCGAAAAGTACTGACAGACAAGACCTGTGCTCACAGTCTGTCACCTACTTCACCTACCAACAGTACCGCCGAAAAGGTGGGTGACAGCGGCTCAGGGCGCATGCGATTTCCCCATCAGACCGTACAACCAACTGTCAGTAACTACCGCGGACTTTAAGGGAAAAGCCCCACGCGACGAGACGATCGGCCGTCTTATTATAATATAAATAACGACGATCGGCTGCGATCGCAGGAGGGCCCCCAGGAGCTTGATCTGCTATAAATAGAAGGTCCATAACACATAATAAGGACCGTGAAATACACAGCAAACAAGAGAGAGAAAAGAGAAAGACATTCTCACACATAGAACATCCATAGCAAGAATTCACAGATCTCCATATCTGATTCTTCCGGCATTCTATACGCTCCACAGCTTAGAAAACTAGAATCCTTTACACTCTTTGTGATAGATTCTAACATTAATATTTGTACTCAACCGTATACTTATTAATAAAATCTCGCGAGAGCATTCAAGCCCGGGATTAACAACCCCGGCAAATCTTGTGTCATTTAATTTCTCACGGACGTGCTCCCGCACTTGTTGGTTACTCGATCATTCCAGCAACCTTATCTTCGGATAATATTTTGGGTAACAACAGTCTCCATTATTGAACTCCAAAGGGCGACGACGTATGTCTGCGTAAGATTTCTGGCAACTCTGGGCGGTCAACAACCTTTCACGAATCAAGGCTATCTTCTCTCGAGTCTGCACGATCAACTCTGGTTCTGTCCCGATTAAGTCTGATGAATCGTCCCAACATAGGGGCGATCTACATCTCCTCCCGTATAATGCCTCAAACGGTGCCATCTTAATGGAAGCATGCCAACTATTGTTGTAGGTAAATTCAATCAACGGTAGATGAATTTCCCAATCGTTTGACCAATCTAAGGCACAGGCCCTTAGCATGTCTTCCACCGTTTGAATGGTCCTCTCGGATTGTCCATCAGTCTGCGGGTGATAAGCTTTACTGAAGTTCAATTCTGTCCCCAAGGCCTTATGAACTGCTTTCCAAAAATGAGACACAAAACGGCCGTCTCGATCAGAAACAATGGTCTTCGGCGTTCCATGCAATCAAACTATCTCCGAAATAAATACTCATGCCAACCTTTCTGGTCCCCACGTGTCCTTAATGCTTAGAAAATGAGCTGATTTGGTTAAACGATCAACTATCACCCAAATCATGTTCATTCCTGTCTTGGTTCTCGGCATACTAGTGATAAAGTCCATCGATATGTCCTCCCACTTCCATTCAGGAATCGGGAGTGGTTTCAACATTCCGGCAGGTCGTTGATGCTCGATTTTAACCTGCTGACAAGTCAAGCATTTCGAAACGTAGTCCGTTACATCTTTCTTCATGTTGCCCCACCAGAAATTCTGTTTCAAGTCCTTATACATTTTACTGGTGCCCGGGTGGATAGAATAGGGCGAACTATGAGATTTCTTCATAATTGTCTGTTTCAGAACATCGACATCGGGTACGCAGAGTCGGTTCTGAAATCTCAAAACTCCATCATCATGGATTACGAATCCGGGGGCCTTCCCCTTGATTACTTCATCACGTAACCGAATCATCAGAGGATCATCCGCCTGTCTAGATTTGATTTCTTCGGTTAATGATGAAGTTATTTCCATCATGCATAGTTGTCCTTGGACTCTTTGTAATCATACTTCAATTCCTTCTCGAATAATCTCTCGTTGAAGGCTAAGTTGGGAGGTCAGAGTCTCCAGCATCTGAATAGAAACAGGCTTGCGGCTGAGGGCGTCGGCCACTACATTCGCTTTGCCTGGATGATACAAAATCTCCAAGTCGTAGTCCTTAATCAGCTCTAACCATCTCCTTTGCCGCATGTTCAACTCTTTCTGACTGAAGATGTATTTGAGACTCTTGTGATCCGTAAAGATCTGACAGTGAGTCCCGTACAGATAATACCTCCAGATCTTCAAAGCAAAAACTACTGCCGCTAGCTCCAAATCATGTGTTGGGTAATTAACTTCATAAGTTTTCAGCTGTCGCGACGCGTAAGCGATCACCTTGTCATTCTGCATTAATACGCATCCGAGTCCTTGGTTCGAAGCATCATTGTAAACTATAAATCCTCCTGTTCCCTGTGGAAGTGAAAGAATCGGTGCCGTCGTCAATCTCTTCTTCAATTCATCAAAGCTAACCTGACACAACTCATTCCACTCAAACTTTTGAGTTTTCTGCAGGAGTCGAGTAAGTGGACGGGAAATTTTGGAAAATCCTTCCACGAACCGACGATAATACCCAGCAAGTCCTAAAAAACTTCGGACTTCTTTCACGTTCTTAGGAGGCTTCCAATCCAAAACCGCTTCAATCTTCTGAGGATCTACTCGGACTCCTTTAGCTGATACCACATGACCGAGGAACATTACTTCCTTTAGCCAGAATTCACACTTAGAGAGTTTGGCGTACAGTTGCTCGCTTCTTAAAAGTTCTAATACAATCCGCAAATGCTGTGCATGCTCTTCCGGGTTCTTAGAATACACTAAAATGTCATCAATGAACACGACCACAAATTTATCCAAATATTCGATGAACACTCGGTTCATCAATTGCATGAATACAGCAGGTGCATTAGTGAGACCAAACGGCATCACTACAAACTCATAGTGTCCGTAGCGAGTTCTGAACGCTGATTTCGGAACATCTGATTCTTTAATCCTTAGCTGATGATATCCTGATCTCAGATCAATTTTAGAGAATATTGTTGCTCCTTGCAACTGGTCAAATAAATCATCAATCCGTGGCAACGGATATTTGTTCTTAATCGTCATCTTGTTCAGCTCCCGATAGTCGATACACAGTCGAAGTGATCCATCCTTCTTTCGGACAAAAAGAACCGGCGCTCCCGGGCGGCAACGCTTTGAATATAGCCTTTATCCAGTAACTCCTCCAGTTGCTTTTTCAGTTCATACATCTCAGTAGGTGCCATACGATATGGCGCCTTAGAAATTGGTGTAGCTCCGGGTTCCAGTTCAATGGTAAATTCTACATCCCTTCGTGGAGGTAGTCTAGGTAACTCGTCAGGAAATACATCTGGAAATTCATTCACAACAGGAATGGATGAAAGTTCCACAATTTCGTCTTCTTTCTTCATTGCATAACACCAGTATCCGGTACAGCCCTGTTTCAACAATTTGACAGCTTTCATCGCTTTGATCAACTTTCCTGAGCTTCCCGGTTTCCATCCCTCAAACAATATTTCGGAACCATCATCAGCGATCAACGAGATATTCCTCCTTCGGTAGTTTACAATAGCTCCATATCGATTAAGCCAATCGTCTCCGAGTATCAGATCGTCCCCTTGCATTTCTATTACAATCAGATTTGAGAGCCACTCTCTGCCTCCAAATGATACAGGGAAATCTCTAGTTTCTAAGTTTCCAACAATCCTCTCTCCACTCGGTAAACCAACAACATAAGGTTCACAATTATGAAAACCAGAAATATTCAAATGATTTACACAAGACAAGGATATAAAAGAATGTGTAGCTCCTGTATCGAATAAAACGCTAGCGGTGGGAAAGGATCGGGCCGATGCACGATGCGGCAATGACATCACGATCGTCTGTCCTCCTCATATCGTACAAACGTGGGGGAACAGATCCGGCACTCGATGTACCCTTTCCGTACCACTGTCCTCTGCCTCGCCCGCGGCCAAAATTCTGAGGCATCTGAACACTTTGCTGCGTTTGTTGGATACTGGCTTCCTTACGGGTTTGTGGTGTACGGGCTCTAAAAGACTTTGCGGCCTCTTCACGAACACCGCACGATGTCCTCTCGACCAAAATCAAAACAAGTCACGGCGGTAGGGGCAATTAATCGATAGTGCCCGTCTGGCCTGATTAAAGCATTTCGATAACATCGGTCATAGTTGATGTCGCTCCGAAGTTCTTTCCGCTCCTAGCTGGGTGCGGAGGTTTCTTTAAAGAATGAAAAGATGGCTGGGCCTTGCGGGGCCCGCTGTTCTTGTGCTCTGTAAAAGTACCAGAGACTTTCGCTTCTTGGATTCCGTAAATTTCTCCATGTTGCTTCTCTCATACGCCAATGCCTTATCCTGGTATTGACGGAGTGTGGTACATTCAAACCGGACATGTACCTCTGGATTTCTCGGTTTCATCCTCATATCAAAATGGATCATCATTTACGCATCTGTTACGACCGGATGTCGAACAAATGCCATTCTTTGGTTAAACGTCTTAATTGCACGAGATACTGCACATCGAAGGCGGCGGAGAAAAACTCCCGAACCTTAGCTTCCTTCACGGGACGAGGCGATGCGAGCTTCCATCATCAATTTAAACTCTGTCCAATCGGCATCATGGTCTATAGGCCGGATGGCTTCCCACCATTCGGACGCTTCCCCTATCAGAAAGTATTGAGCGATAGAGGCTCTCGGTCATCCAGGCGATTAATTAGGCAAAGATTTTGTCCAGTTCCTTCAACCAATGGTCCCAAGTGGGAGTCTCGGAAATACCATCGAATTTGGGTGGTTGCATCTTCGCCACCTCTTGCAGACACCGATCACCTCGATTTCCCATGTCCGGGATTCCTTGATGTCTCTCTCCCTGCTGTAGTCCCACCGCCACTTGCATTCGGTCCACGACCTGGGCGAACTGAGTCATCTGGTTCACCACCTGATGAAGGATTTACAGTGCAGCGGAGTTACGGTTCGTTATTGATAGATCTCTGTGGCTCGCCGGAGCTATGACTGGCCTGATTAGAAGGCGACGCTTCTCTTTCAGCATTCCTTCGTCCGCGTCCGCGACCGCGACCACGTCCACGTCCGCCTCTCAACATACTGTAAGCATAATTACTCAATATACAGGAAACAATATCGTTCAAATGCTCAAGTATAAGGAAATGTAACATGCAAAGGACGAGATAGAGTTTAGGAACTTACAACCACTTCCCGCACGACGACGTAGGCAGTACAGTGATGTTATTCCCGGCCGGTTACCTCAAAAGACATAAACGACCCCTATTTTAACCCAACGGCCAAGATATCCATAATCTTAGCTCCGATACCATATTCTGTAACACCCCTGATATATTCAGGAATATTACAGCGCCGTAAATCTTTTACATCAGGATTTACAAGGCTAAAGAGTTGAAAAGGCATTAACAGGTACCAACGAATGAAAATAACGAAATTAAGATACAACAGATTCGACCAAATCGAAAATACAAATGTTCAACAGAAATTATTAATACATCACCAAATTCAAATTCATCAAAAACGACTACGTACTCGAGTACTTATTGAAATAACTAACAAACAACAGACAAGTAAACCCGACCAGAATATCACTCTGCACCCCCATCGTCATGCAGCTCCAGTGGTTGTTTCCCCGCTCTGATGGATCCTGAACATAAACAAAATGTTCACCCCCGAAGGGGTTAGCACAACGATGCTAGTACAAGTACCACAACATATTATTCAACATCTCACGTAGAATAATAATACGTAATTGACAAAAATACCAACGAGTCTTCTCCTACGAGAAACTCAATAAGTAACATACACATCTGATAATCACAACATGATATCATAACATACACATGGTAATTCCGACGATCCAGCGTTCACTGCCTAGAACCCACGATGATCCCGTCAGACCAACCCGTGGTGGAAAAACCCGTCCGATGATCCATCGCACGCTAGCATAGATCCCCCGATGATCCCGTCGGACCAACACGAGGTGGACATACAACAACGACATACATGCACGACAATATGTATAACATCAATACATAAAACAAATAAGGTACTTGCCTCGATTCGAAGACAAGAACAAAACTTCCACGAAAACGAAACACTCGAAGGTCGCCCCTTCAATCAATCACGTTGCTAAGCTTGAACCTTAACAAAATAAGTAATATAGATTTCATTTATAGTCGTACTAACATCTAATAATCCAAATCACGGTCGGAAGTTCATAAAATGTAATATCAGTCGAGTCAAAAGTCACCTCGCTGATCAGCCGAGTCAAAAGTCAACATCGCTGATCAGCCGAGTCAAAAGTCAACCTCGCTGATCAGCCGAGTCAAAAGTCAACCTATCTGATCAGCCGAGTCCCGTCGAGACGATCGTTTTAAAAAAAATTCATCCGAATTCGAGTTCGTATGAAGAAGTTATGACCCAAAAGTCACCTCGCTGATCAGCCGAGTCAAAAGTCAACCTCGCTGATCAGCCGAGTCAACCTAGCTGATCAGCCGAGTCAACCTCTCTGACCAGCCGAGTCAAAAGTAAAACTCGAGACGATCGTTTTAAAATAAAATTCATCCGAATCCGAGTTCGTATGAAGAAGTTATGACCCAAAAGTCACCTCGCTGATCAGCCGAGTCAAAAGTCAACCTCGCTGATCAGCCGAGTCAACCTAGCTGATCAGCCGAGTCAACCTCGCTGATCAGCCGAGTCAAAATTCAACCTTGAGACGATCGTTTTAAAATAAAATTCATCCGAATCCGAGTTCGTATGAAGAAGTTATGACCGTTCGAAGGACAATTTAATAGACGGATCATATTGTGCCACGTGTCAACACCCGATTGAACCGGAAATTCAACCTCGCTGATCAGCCGAGTCAACCTCTCTGATCAGCCGAGTCAACCTAGCTGATCAGCCGAGTCAACCTCGCTGATCGGTAAGTCAAGTCAACCTCGCCGATCAGCCGACTTGACTCGCCTAGTTGATGACAGTAGGGTACTGGGTAGAAAACTGAACATACGAAATTCTCAGGTGAAGTTGGGTGATCCAAGATTGATGTGTTAGATTCCAATATCATCATTATATCCAGAAAACATCTAACAAATCCAACTTATATGGAAGGATATAATCTCTGATGATTTATTCATAAGTATAAACATCCCAATTTCTAAAACATGATGATGCTTGGATGATTTTATCAGTGGAACTCAATATCTTGACAGCATACTTCTATCATATCCTTGATAACACGAATCCAAGTAGGAATTAGTATTAACATACCTTAAGATGAAGAAAACACCGAGGCAATAAGTAGAATCCAACTCCGGTTGCTTGCTTGCCAGATCAAGATGTTTCTCCACTTCAATGATCAATCACCAGTGACACCCAATCTTCAAAGTTGACAAACGGGGTGGTCTAAATGTGTTTAAGAGTTAGGGAAAACCCTCTGGACTTTCAGGGAATTAAGAACAGGTGAAGGAAGATGAAAACTAAATGAAATGAGGTGCTGTCCTTTATAAAATGTTTCTGGACCCCTGTGCTCAATAATTCCTACGCTAGATTCCAAAGTTGTCCAGGCTTAATAATTAAAAACTGCCCAGGACCATGTGCTGGCCTCCACCCAACTCCATAATTGATTACTTTACTTATAATATGCAGCCATACTCAATAATTTGTATTATTGAGTATTTGTATGGGACAAGTAATATGCTGCCATACTCATGCACGAAAATACAAATACGGTAAATACCATATTCCACTTATTGATATCACAATTCCAACTAATACAGGGTTCAAATATAGGTGAAATACTCGGTAATTAATCCGGATATTACATACTCTCCTACTAAAAAGGAGTTTCGTCCCGAAACTCAAGACGAAAATAATCCTGGATATATGGACTTCATACTTTCTTCTGTTTCCCAAGTGGCTTCTTCCACTCCGTGGCGCGACCACTGAACCTTGACCAATGCGATCGGTTTGTTTCTCAACTGCTTAACTCGACTCTCGAGTATCCTGATCGGTTTCTCTTCAAACGTGCCATCTTGAGCGACTTCGATCTCGCCGAAATCAATGACATTACTAGGATCTGGTATATACTTCCGTAATTGGGATACGTGGAACACGTTATGAACATGGCTCAATGACGGCGGTAATGCCAATCTGTATGCCAACTCTCCAACTCTCTCAAGGATTTCGAACGGTCCGATATATCTCGGACTCAGTTTTCCCCTTCTTCCAAAACGGAAAATTCCCCGAGTAGGAGAAACCTTTAAAAGTACGTGGTCTCCATTATTGAACTCCAAAGGGCGACGACGTATGTCTGTGTAAGATTTCTGGTCACTCTGGGCGGTCAACAGCCTTTCACGAATCAAGGCTATCTTCTCTCGAGTCTGCACGATCAACTCTGGTTCTGTCCCGATTAAGTCTGATGAATCGTCCCAACATAGGGGCGATCTACATCTCCTCCCGTATAATGCCTCAAACGGTGCCATCTTAATGGAAGCATGCCAACTATTGTTGTAGGTAAATTCAATCAACGGTAGATGAATTTCCCAATCGTTTGACCAATCTAAGGCACAGGCCCTTAGCATGTCTTCCACCGTTTGAATGGTCCTCTCGGATTGTCCGTCAGTCTGCGGGTAATAAGTCAGATCTTGAAGTTCAATTCATCCCCAAGGCCTTATGAACTGCTTTCCAAAAATGAGACACAAAACGGCCGTCTCGATCAGAAACAATGGTCTTCGGCGTTCCATGCAATCGAACTATCTCCGAAATAAATACTCGTGCCAACCTTTCTGGTCCCCACGTGTCCTTAATGCTTAGAAAATGAGCTGATTTGGTTAAACGATCAACTATCACCCAAATCATGTTCATTCCTGTCTTAGTTCTCGGCATACTAGTGATAAAGTCCATCGATATGTCCTCCCACTTCCATTCAGGAATCGGGAGTGGTTTCAACATTCTGGCAGGTCGTTGATGCTCTATTTTAACCTGCTGACAAGTCAAGCATTTCGAAACGTAGTCCGTCACATCTTTCTTCATGTTGCCCCACCAGAAATTCTGATGGCTAACTAAAGGAGCCTACGAACTGGAACATCCTGACGGTACTCCGGATCAATACCCCTGGAATGCCGTGCATCTGAAAAAATACTACCAGTGATAATTTTGTATTCAATTTCAATGATGTACAAGGAATATAATGAGATTTTTTCCTATCCCATCTATTACGCGATCGCCCCACGTGGCATCTGGCATACCGCCGACGATCGCTGGTCACGACGATCCTAGGTAAAATTAATTCAGCCATGGTCCTGGAGGTCGTTGGAACCGACAGATTCGTCCATGCAAGGTTCCTTTGAGCTGAGATCGCCCGCCCTTCGTTTAAATACGAGGCCGGCGTAGCCGAAGGACCCTCCAAAATAATCAGTAGGCACGATCGCACGTCCTCAAGGTACATCATCTAACATGGTGAACCCGAACAATGCGACGTGCCACTACCCCCGTCTCAACGTACACCGTCGAGGGTCGCCATCTTCATGGCGGGCCGAGGTGGAAGCAGAGCTGACAAGCCGCGGACGTGGTGTCGAATAAGCCGACAACACTCCGCGCAAGGACTCCTCCAGACCGAGATCGCCCGTCTTTCGTTTTAACACAAGGCAGGCGTAGCCTAACGGAGGACCCTCACAAAAAGTGAGTCGCGGGATACACAATATCCCTCGCACACGAAGACACGATTGGGGAGATCGGTCCATCGAACACCCCAACCACACATGACTCTTCAGAATCGGCAAAATGAAGATAGCTCGCCAGACAAACTAGTTTTTGTTTCCTTACTTACAATAAGTGAACAAAAACAAGGGGGCAGGGATAGGTCGAGCTAATCTCAAATACAATCGAACAAAGAGGAACCACACTCGATCGGCTTCGCTCAAAAACATACAGGGCGATCGGGGTCGTCCGACAAAAAATACAAGTAAGAATTCCGATTCAAAACATATCAATGCTTTCAACACTCAGACAATCGGTCGGATAAACAAAACGTCGAAAGCAATCATACGCGTACTTGTAAAAATTGCACGCAAACATTCAAAGGCGATCGCATGTAAAGAGACAGTATGAAAAAGGAGCATTTTATTGATAACACAAGTTTCATACATTACGAGGCCCGAAGGCATTACAAAAAGTACAAGTTACGGAGGAAAACAAAAATGCCTCTCAAGGCCCCACCGGTGGCCATCGCCCTCGGGTTGCGGATCGGCTTGGGCTCCCCATCGGCCTTGGGATGAATGAGTTTACCGGTATACCAACTCAAGTCGATCCGAAGTCGACAAAGTCAAGGATCGGCAAGGAGAATTCTGGATGCGAGAGGATGCTCGAGGACATAAGATTTGAAGCTCTCCATCGTGGGACCGATCTCGATCCTCGCCTTTTTAGCGGCTCGAGCAATCACAAGATAGGCCAAGTAATAAGCGAACTCGCCGACGTGCTCGACGTTAAGGTAGGGATCAACCTCGATCGCCTTCAGCTGCCCCTTCAAATCCGCGGCCGTCTTCTCGACCTCCGCCAGCTCGACCGCCTTGGCAGCATTCTCGCCCCTGGCCTTCTCCAGCTCCTTCTTCGCCGCCTCCAGCTCACCGCTGAGCCGATCCACCGTCACCTTCAGCCCGGCCGCCTCCTCCTGCGAAGCCACGAGCTTCTGGCGGGTTTCCTTCTCCTTATCACGGGATCGATCGGCAGCCTTCTTAGAGCGGCTCAGCTCCTGCTTCAATCGGTCCACGTCCTGCTTAGCCCTTTTGGCCGTCTCCTCATACTCATTCTCCATAGACCGGATCCGGTTGGCATCCTCGATATTTTTGTTCCGGGCGGCCTCAAGGTCACGATGGAGATGAGCAGTGGAGGGTCGCCCCTCAAAATCCCTAGCAGCTTGGACGGCCATCGTCGCCGTCTGAAGAGCTGTGGCAACGGCCGCCGCATGGCGTCTCCAGACGCCGACGAGCGATCGCATCAAGATCGGTCGCCCAAGCCTTGGGCAGAGGTGATAGCTTTGCGAACGTAGCGTGGACTTCGAGAGATCACATGAGCCTTGCTCGGCGTAAAGTCCAAGACCATGGGAGCAACGTCCGGTCGGCGAGACGAACCACAAGCGCAAACCAAGGAAACCAAGGAGTTAGCCCATACCATGCTCAGAATGCCTAACTCAGAAAATTTTGACCCTTTCTTACCTATTGACCAGCTCGGGATCGCGTCCGAAATAAGGCTTGCCCCGGGAGGTTTCCGCCTCGGCGATCGCCACCTTCTTCGCAGAGCTGCCAGATGACCGGGGGCCGGGGACCGTGGGCTTGGGGCCTGATCGTTCCATCATCGGGATGGCAGAGATAGGAGCCGCAGCGACCGGAGGCTCAAGAATTGATACATCCACCTCAGAAATCGACGGGGACTCCTCCGACCTCCGCCTCTTGCGGCGCTGGAGCTGTTCCTCTCCCTGGACCACCGGCTCGGCGACTGGCGCCTCGGCGGGCCTCGTCACCGGAGCAGGGCGAGACGTCGTCGCAGGAACGCGACCAGTCTGCTTGCCCAAGTGAAGGCGACCAAGAACTCCCGGGTTCGACATGGCTATCTCTGGCGGTGGCTCGGCAAAACGGGGAAAATAAGCCTCTGTCAAAGAAAAGATACAAACAAGTTAGACAAAACAAAACGACCTCCTGGAGACGATCGTCAAGAAAGGAAGCACCACTTAAACTCATACCTGGAACTTTCAAGTGACGGGGGTAGCAAAACAATCGAGCCCCCAACCGATGAGCTTCGGTACCAAGCGATCGAACGTCAATAAAGGAGTTCGGCAAGGCACGGATCCGCTCCCAAACGATCAAGAAATCGAATGGAAGGTCGCCGATCGCTGGAACGAGAGGTCCTGCAAAAAGAAAACAAAATTAGATCAGTCCAAGACAAGCTCAATCAAGGGGAGAGTTTAAATCCTTACTCGGATTCCTCTCCCGGAAAGTGGTGGGGATCTCCAACTCCTCATTCGGCATGTCACTCGACGCCGATCGCCATGCCCCGCCGACCCAACACCATTTAGCCAGGTCACCCCTGGTCTTATTCGGCACGCCAAGGACCACTCTCCCGATTCGGCCTTGGATATGGTAGCCGCCGATCGACCCTTTCTGCGCGGCCAGTTTAAACAAGTAATTCATCTCCAGCGCAGTAAGGAGGCGGAACAACCGGTGACCGCCAAACAGGGTCAACGTGCAGATGATCTGTAGCCATGCGTTCGGCGTCAGTTGAAGAGGCGCCAAATTCCAGGCGATCAGCAAGTAGGAGACGGCGAATGGCAACGGGAATCGCAGACCTGCCTCCATAATCATCTCGTTGACGGCAACCATATCCTTGGGCGGTTGGTCGGCACGCTCGTTCTCCGAGGGCACGTGCAAAGAAACGTCAGAGGGGATATGATATTTAGCCCTCCAACGGCTCAGGTCTTTCTTGGTCGCTGTACTCCGGATCTTTCCGAGAGTCCACGGAGATGGGACGACGGCCTGAAAGACCGTCCGATTCACATGTTCGTAAGGGTGAGCGGCGGTGTAGGCTTCGAAATCGAATTCCGGACAGGGTCCGGCGATCACTTCCATCATCTGAGCAAAAGCCACGTAGGCGGGGCCGAATCTACTCTCTCGTTCCCAGGCCTCCCGCACCAAATCATCCTCATCCACCGGCGAGCCCCCTCGCCGTCGCCGCCGCCCTCGCCACCTCGGCCTCGTTGAAAAGTTCTTCGAGTTCTCGGGTGCAATCCCTCGCCGAATAGCTTCAACGGCCGTCTCCTTATCCACTCCAACGGAATCTCCTCCTGTTCAGCGACAATGCGTGAAGAACTTCCGGTCTCGAAGGCTTTTGATCCTCCCGACATATTAGAAAGTAAAGAGAGGGAGAAGGTTAATTTTTCTTGCCTAGAGAAAAGAGGGAGATCGGCACAAGTAGCTCCGGAAATTTTTGCAGAAATTCGGCTAGGGAAGCAAGGACGCGTAAAAAGTGAAGGAGAAGAAGTCCTGCCCTTTTTATAGATGGAGACGAGGGCCTAAATGCAAATAGGAGAAACCTCGGGGGCTGGATCGCAACCGTCACGTGGGGACGCATTAAATGCGGCCCTCGAATCCCGCATACGCGTCTTTTCGAGGGCATGCCAGCCGACAGGTCTGACAAACCGTCGGATTCCCCCAACAGCAGCTCGACGCGTGTCCCAGCCACTTTTGGAAAGCCCGCCTTCATTTCCCGCTGCTCCCGACGCGAAAGAAGATCGTCCAAATTTGAATTCAGATCGGCTGATCGTTTAAACATTGGCGATCGCCAACAGTGCCACCTCACCCCGTGTTTTTCAACATCGAGACGAGCTGGGGGGCAATTGTTGTGCGGCGATTAATACGCCTCGATAGGCGATCGGCATCACAATCAGAGAAGCCAACCTTGGAAGACATACTCTGGACAAACGCCTGGAGTTCGGCACCATACGGCGACCGTCTTTTGGTACCCGGCGATCGTCTTTTGATGTCTGATGATCGTCTTTAATGAGCAAACCAGAGGCGATCATCTCGTGCCACGTATGGATCCAGCATCCGTCAAAGTCGTCGAAGACCGAATCTTGGACGATGGCCCACGTGCGGATCTTCAAAGGATACCGACAGATAGGACCATTGACCCATTTCTGTCACCTTCGACAACTAGCGACAAGGCCGCCGAAAGGTACACAGTGGGTCCTCCCCGGACAGCGACTCGCAATGCATGCTGGCTTCCCATTGGTTCGCCCAGCTGGCCTCCAGCTGCAACCTCGGACCTCAAGGGAACAAGCCCACGTGACGGGACGATCGGCCGTCTTATTTTAATATAGAAAACGGCGATCGCCCGCGATCGCCTGAGGGATCCCAACTACCTTGTCCCCTATAAATAGAGGACTCACTGCTGTGGCCAAGGGGAGGCGAATTCTACTACGAATTAAGTGCAAAATACACACCAAAGAGAGAATCAAAGGCTCTTTTGGCAACCACTAATACATTCATAGTGATATTCATACACATTCATCATATATCCCAAGCAAGAACTCACAGATTTATCTATCTGGTTCTTCCGGCAATCTACGCGCTCTAAAGCCTAGATAACTAGAAGTCTTTACACTCCTTGTATTAGATTCTAACATTAATATTTGTACTCGACAGTATATTTATTAATAACATCTCGCGAGAGCATTCAAGCCCGGGATTAACAACCCCGGCAAATCTTGTGTTACCTATTTTCTCACGGAAGTGTTCTCGCATTTGTTTGTTACTCGATCATTCCAGCAATACTATCTCCGGATAATATTTTGGGTAACAACAATCCTCATACAGCTCAAGTGCTCGTTTGTCCCCACGATCGATACCTGAAATACAAAAAGTATTTCCCCCATTTAAGGGGTTAGCGACAACTGCTAGTGCAAGTACAATCCATTTGAACTACATTCTAATCAGATGAATATATGCGCTAAAAAGTCATTTTAGAAAACATTTTATATTCCGAAATATTTACATTGCACAATCGCAAAACACATTATCTCTAAAAATCACAATTCAAAGTTAACCGTTGGTACGAGACTCACGGCCACCGTACCCCGCAGAGCCCCGTCGGACATCCCTGGGTGGCTAACCACAGTTCGCGATACGCACACTCACGACAATACGTATCCCTAGAGGCCCCGTCGGACCGTCCCTAGGTGAACATACACATAACCATCCACAACAACCACGATACAGCCATAATTCAAATACTAGAACATGTAAACAAATGTAAAGTACTTGCCTTTGAGACATTCTTGAGGAAACGGAAGTGAAACACGACTACGAACGGTCCGGGTGGAAAACGACGGTTCCTAAACGAAGGATCAACACAGTTCAGTCCCAACGGACAACAATACTCTATTGAAATACACCCATAACCCCGATTACATGATACGACAATGAACGATCAATTGATACGGGCGAGGGTTTACGCAAAATCTCCCCGTATTGATAATTCGCGATTAAAATCAAGGAAATTGGATTTAGAATCACTCAATAATCACAATCGGTAAAGAATATCGTAACATAGATGAACAATTCGAACTAAACCTAGAATCCCGAAAAACCCCCAAATTCGTCAAAATTAGGGTTCTGAGGAATTACCTTGAATTCGGGTGATGAAGGGTTATTATGCCGATTATGATATGATGGCTCGATTCTACCGTGATGGAATTTGAAGAGAACTCCGAATAGTACCGGTGGAAATCGCCCGAGGTCACACGTCGAAGAAACGAAGAGAAAAGAATAAAGCTGCTTTCGAATCGCCTACGACTTATATAATCGTGGAAGTTAGCGCACGCTAACTAACATAGATAGCGTGCGCTAACGGGATCAGAATCGGTCCGGTAGCTCTGCTGCCACTCTCTAGCGCACGCTAACAATAACGAGTTAGCGACGCTAACGGCACATCGGTAGCGCACGCAAGGCAACAGAGAAGGCAGCGCTACCTACGCAGCAGCTTCAAGATTGCCGCCATATCGCCAGACGTCATTGCCGAAGGTACAAAACATGAAACGCACGACGAGGTCAGAATCCGGAAACATAAACACGAAGCATACCAGACGATGGAGCTAAGCGCTAAAAGAAAATATAATTCCGACCACCGGAGGGTCCGTAATGCGACAACGAAAATGAGATTCCCTAAACTATTAGGAAATTACAAAAATGGCCCAAGTGACCGAAAATCACGAAACGACGTCGGATCAACGAACTGAAGGTCTCCACATGACCAACTCAATCATACGAACTTGTACAAACCAAGAAACAACGAAAACGAACGAGTTTTACGAGAATCGAACGTTCATACGGCAAAACATGTCATAAAATGAAATCACGTGAAAACATCACCAAAACTCGTCCAATTGGAAAAACTCCAAGAATAAAGTAGATTCAAAATGTCGAAACGGTTACAAGCGAGTCGATAAAAATAGACATACACCAAAAATGGAAACTGCTAAAAATGGAAAGTTACGGATATTACATAAAGTTACACCAAAGATACTCTGTCTTAGACCGGCTCACACGCAAGCTCTGGGATTATAACTTAGACCTCCATAGATCCAACTTCGAGTTCACCTCCCTCCTCGACTCCGCCACTAACACAATGTCGTCAGCAAAAAGCATGCACCACGGGACGCCATCTTGTATCCCCCGCGAAATGACGTCAAGGATCAGAGCCAAAAGAAGAGGGCTTAGCGCCGACCCCTGGTGTAGCCCTATCTCAACCGGAAAATACTGGGTGTCACCAGCTGGGGTCCTAACGCACGTCCTAACTTGGGAATACATTTCTTGGATCGCCCTAACGAACGGCAACGACACCCTCCTCTCTACTAGGCTCCTCCAAATAACATCGCGCGGAATGCTATCATAAGCTTTCTCTAGATCTATGAACACCATATGGAGGTCTTTACGCCGCTCTCTAAACTTCTCCATAAGGCGTCTGACGAGATGAATGGCCTCAGTCGTGGACCTCCCCGGCATGAAGCCAAATTGGTTCTCTGAGATCTCAACTTCTCTTCTAACCCTGCATTCCACCACTCTTTCCCAAAGTTTCATAGTATGACTGAGGAGTTTAATACCCCTATAGTTACTACAACTCTGAGCATCGCCTTTGTTCTTGAAAAACGGCACGACAATCGTGTCTCCACTCCGTCGCATCTTAGAACCTCTCGAGGAGGATGTTGAACATTTCTGCAAGCCACCGAACTCCGACTTCCTGACAAAGTCAAACTTCAATAGGATCTCGATCAGGCCTACCGCCTTAGCTCTACCCATTTTCATTAGAGCACCTTTACTTCCTCCTCAGCGATGCTTTCACAGGAACTAAACGAACGGGCAGAAGATAGACTAACTCCTTGCACCACCGAGTCACTACCCCTAGCCTCATTGAAAAGTTCAAAAAAATACTTATTCCACCTCTCCTTAATAGCCACATCGTTCACTAATACTTGGCTCAAATCATCCTTAATAAACTTAACGGGACCCAGGTCGCGCCGCCCTATTTCCCTAGCTTTCGCTAGTTTAAAAATAGCATTCGCTCCTTTGGCGTTAAATCATTTTATTAAACATCAGTGGCCCAAAACAGGTTCGATTTGGACCTTTGGCATTTAATTTGACAGGCTTGCTTTTGTTTGGAACGGGTTGGACCATCTCATATGGACCCAAACTACGCCTTTGGCCAAGTTGAATCGCACCAGACCCAGCTGTGTAACTTTAGTTTATTTAAAGGAACAATCACGCGGAGTAATGTCAATTTAAATTATGCATTCGGGTCTTACGAGCTTCTATCAATTCGTAATAAATATATAACATAAAGACAAGTAAAATAATATTTTTTTTTAAATTATAATAGTTTGATGAAATTAATTTATTAATTAATTTTGACCATATATTTACTAATATACTTCTTCTGTTTTTTTTTTTAAATTGCAACGGTTTAGTTTCTACATAAATATTATTTACTTTGATCATATATTTTGATAATATAAAAGATTAAATAACGTTATATAAAATTTGATTTGAATAATAAATATTTTTTAAAATATTAATGATCAAATACGTGCATCGTCAAAAGTCTCATGGTATATTTTTAGAATATTAATTCTTTATTTTTTTTACTAATATGTAACTAAAGATACTAACGATAAAAAATTTGTATTCACAAACATGAAAGTTAAACTGATCTAGTTTTAAGAAAATAAATGAAGTTGTTCTCCAATATCCTTCACTTAATGGTGTCTTACCTAATATTGGTTGTAGGGGGATACATAGACGGAAGGTTCTAACCTAATATTGGTTGTAGGGGGATACAGAGATGGAAGGTTCTAGACCCTTTCAGAGGTAGTAGGATCCTATTATATGTCTTACCTTAACTAGGAATCCTGTTTATGGAAGGACTCTCATTGTAATGCCTATATAAAGGTCCCTCTATTCATTGTTATCAATACAATTGATTTGCTGTCTTTTACTTTCTCCTGAAACACGTTGTCAGCACGTAGCTCGAAGAAAGAAAAAAACGGCCTGCACCACCGCCGCGCCGCCAAAGACTGCCCGGCCAATGCCACGGCCGCTGGCGCCAAGCCCGCTTCGCCACTGCCATTGCCGCCACGCCACAATACCGCACGCCCGCTACACCGCCGCCAGCTTGTCGCCAAAGACCACTGCCGGACCACGCCGGCCGAACGCCGCCGCGATCCCCAAATGAACGCAATCGCCGGACCACCACCGCCGACCGCCGTTGACCACCGCGGCCGGCCAACTCAAATTGACCAAGTCCGACCGGTTCGTAACTCCGGACCAAAACCCCGAACATCAACTTAATTTATTTTCGGAAACTGCCAAAATTGCGCCCCCGGTTTCACGTTGTCGCATCGAGTACCAACCGGTAGATCGAAGCACACCACAAATTCATCCATATCACGTGTCTAATTTTATAATCGAGGTAATTATCTGAACTTGTCCCTATTCAATTCTCTCTTTTTTGGAATTTTTTCTTTTGGGGATATGGGTTATTGGGTTCTTTCTCCTACGCTACTTTGCGGTGGATGAGACCGCGAGAGAAGTCGGTATCTCTGCGTGTCGAAGAAAACTGTGTGACGGTCCTGGGGGGAGATGTGGTTGTTGCATACACCACGTATCTGGGTGCGATTTGATATCGTCGTTTTTTTGTCGACTTTACTAAACAAGAATTAAGGGAAGTACATCGAGTAACGGTTATGTTACACGCTTTTAAAAGCATCGATTGTGACCGTTTACATTGTCACTGAAAATCCAACAAGACTAACTTCCTCTTTTTTATATCTTGTAGATGGCACAAAGCTTCAATGTTCATCCGGAGTTCGACATCCTTGACCATGCTGGTAAGGAGTACCATAGGTGGGTCTTCGACGTTCGCTTGGCGTTCGTCAGTAAGAGATTTACCACCACCATCTGTCCCTCTAACGAGCCTACCTCTCAAGAACCGAGCGAGGAAACCAAGGCTAATACACTAATGTACTTGCGTAGACATATACATCCGTTGTTGAAAAAGTGTTACATGAATTTGCGAACCCCCAAAGAACTATGGGATACACTCAAACAACGATTTAATAATGTGCATGATCAGCGCTTCCCCGAATTGCAACTTCAGTGGGAGCAAATCCGGTTTTTGGATTATGCGAATGTGGAGGCCTATAACCAAGCCATCCTCGATCTTCGTGCTCATCTTGGTTTTTGTGGTGTCAAGAAGTCTGATCAAGACTTGATCGAGAAGACTCTTAACACGTTTCCCGTGAGAGCAAGTGTGATTGCTCATCAGCTGCGCGTTGCCTATGAGGAAGGGAGAATTAAAAATTTTAGCGACCTTATCTCCCACCTCGCGAAAAAAGAAAGGCACCATGAGATTATTATCAACAGCAATGCGCGCCCAACTGGTACGAAGCCGGTTCCGGAAGTGAATCAGGCTACCCACAAGAAGGCACCACGACAAAATAGAAAAGGCAACGCTACTCAATTTTTGCAAGCACCACGGGTGCATGACTCGAGCAAGCGAGGGAAAAGACGAGGTCGTCGTTCCAATGTGTGGAAGAGGCAAGGTGGTTCGGCCACGGGTCCTAGTGGAGCCCAACCACGTGGACCGCCTCCTGCCGTCGGGATTGGAACCACTCCAAAGGAAGGCCGGAATTGCTATATTTGCGGCTCAAAGAAGCATACTTACCGCAATTGCAAGGCGCCAAAGAACATCCAGGCTTACTACAAGCACTATAAACAGTACTTGACTCAAGAGTCAAATTACATGGAGGAAGATAATGAGAATATGGAGGTGAATCATATTGAGATCCCTCCTCTCACCATTGCGGACAAAGACCAACATTTGGATGTTGCTGACTTTGACTAGATCATTGTAGTTTGACTAGTTTTACGCTTTGATTATGTTTTGTCTTGTTTCTAGTTTTCTTTCGAGAACTACTTTGGGATTTTCTATGAAAGTAATAAAGTTGGCCATGATGAATAAAATTCTTTTAATTGCTGTGATTGTGCAAAAACGAATTTTATTTTTTCCTTCAAAAGCATGTTTGGTTTATCAAAAAATAATTGCTCAGTAATAAATTGCTTGGTTAATTTGATACATCGGTGGATTTCATCAAAACTTTTGATCAAGACTAGGCGCATCCTCCTTGGTATTTGTTTATGCTTTGAAAGTTCAAACGGAATCAGTAGTTTTTAAACAGCCTTAGCTGTACCAACATTCCTACTTTCTCTGCAAGTCTACTAAGTTGGAGTTACCGAAAGGATCATTAGTCGAGATATAAATCGAACATCCCGATGCATTTTGAAGTGTTTAAACGCTCCTATGGCCATATTGCCATAGTATTGTATCAACAATAATGCCTTTGAAAAAGGTTTCAACCTTGCTCTATCACTCAACAATAGAGAAATACCAAAATAGCAACTTTAAACGAGCACTGAGATCTGAGTTTAATGATACATAAAGTGAACGACCTATGGAAAGAAATATACGGAAGTCTAGTTTCCAGAACAGCTGACCGTTCGTCCATAGCCTTCTTAACGAAGAAGTTATTGCTGTTTTAGTGAACAAAGGTCAAGCTACGCGGAAATTATTTCCAGCGATTGTGCTAACTTTGATCCTAACCAACTTGGTCGAATTTCCACAAACTCGAAGTTAATGAGTTTTCGCTATGTCTTCCATCATAAATACTAATCGAGTTTCATATCTTATTGTAGATGTCTCGTGGTGAAATTGAGTGCCTTGCTGATAATGGAACAACCCACACTATTCTTCGGAATAGACAATTATTTAAGGATATTGTGCCATATATATCCTCAGTGACAACAATGATTGGTTCCTCCCAAGTAATTCAAGGGAGGGGACCTGCTCATTTCTTGCTACCTAATGGTACGCATATTAATGTCACAAATGCTCTCTATGCCCCAAGAGCAAATCGAACCTTGCTAAGTTTTAGGGACATCCGTGCCAACGATTATCACCTTGATGCACATTGTGATAATGGGATAGAATTTTTGTGTGTTACTCTGGTAGAATGCGGAAGACGTCGTGTTCTCGAGAAACTTATGAGTCTAAGTAGTGGTATATACCAGACTACAATAAGGGTTATTTAATCATACGCTGTGAGTCACGAACTTTGTGATTCCGAAGCATACCAACTATGGCATGACCGACTCGGTCACCCTGGACGCGACATGATGATTCGCATTTTGAAAAACTCACATGGTCATCCATTTTTCAAGTCCAGAAAACGATTGGAAGCACCACTCGATATCGGCATTGATGTGAGTGAGTTTGATACCGTATCACCGGGATTAAAGATCGCACGCCCTGGTAAGGTTGACGGTGCATCTTTCGTAAATCCCGAGTCTTCCGTGGCAATTTCCAATGCCCATAAATCGTTTTGCAAAGCCTGTTCACTAGCAACGTTGATACCCTCTCCGTCCTTTGCTAAAGACTCAACACAAAACATTCGCTTCTTACAAAGAATTCAAGGGGACATTTGTAGACATATTCAACCAGAGTGCGGACCATTCAGATACTTTATGATTCTGGTTGATGCATCGACGTGATGGTCACACGTCGCTCTGCTATCCACAAGAAATGCTGCATTTGCTAAACTCCTAGCACAAATCATCAAGTTACGGGCTAACCACACCTACTTTCTAATCTCGTCATTAAGATTGGACAATGCTGGTGAGTTTACGTCAAAATCCTTTGACGACTATTGCATGTCGATTGGGATTGAAGTTGAACATCCCGTCCCCCATATTCATTCGCAGAATGGCCTTGCTGAGGCTATGATTAAGCGGTTACAGCTTATCGCCCGAGCATTGGTATTGCACACCAACTTGCCGATTTCTGCCTGGAGTTATGCAATTTTGCATGCGGCTATACTTATTCGCTTTCGACCCACTGCCAATCAATCGTTTAGTGCATACCAGTTGGTAATTGGATATGAGTTTGATATTTCACACTTACGCATTTTTGGTTGTGCAGTATATGTGCCAATTACGCCTCCACAGTATACTAAAATGGGTCAGCAAAGACGATTAGGTATATACATTGGCTATGAATCGCTTAAAATTATCCGCTATTTGGAACCTTTGACAGGAGATCTATTTACTGCAAGATTTACAGACTGTCACTTTGATGAGACAAATTTCTCGTCGTTAGGGGGAGAGAGGAATCGAACGATTCCAGTTGAACGCCAGGAAATTGTCTGGTGTGCTCCCTCCTTGCCTCATCAAGATCCCCGCACAGCTCAATCCGAGCTAGAAGTGCAACGTATTCTCAGTCTTCAGAAAGTTGCGGATTCGATGCCCGACAGCTTTACTGATACTGCGAAAGTGACAAGATCTACCATTCTCGCTGTGAATGTTCCTACAAGGTTTGAAGTCCCAGTCATAGGGCAAGGTTCAGCCGCCCAAAGGAATGATGCTCCCGGCGTCAACCTTAGTGGTGGGACGGCTGCTTCGGCTGTTCTTATCCCTGCTCGAAAGAGGGGGAGGCCAGTGGGTAGAAAGGATATCGAACCTCGAAAGAGAAGAGGAACGGAGGCACAAAATCCTCTCATTATCGACACAGTGACTCCGTCACACGAGATTATCTCTGACTACGGATATGTCCTCGAATCAACAATGGAACAATCGACGGACGCGTCGGAAACTTTGTTGATGTCATATAATAAAGAAATCTCGATGCAATGTACGAGTGAATACATACTATTGGACAGGTCGTCCATGCTAGTCGATGATGCTTTTGCCTACTCCGTCGCTCAAGAAATTATTAAAGACGACGATGCTGAGCCGTGCTCGATTGCTGAATGTCAACAACGAGCCGATTGGCCGAAATGGAAAGATGCAATGCAAGCTGAACTAGACTCAATGGCTAAACGTGAGGTATTTGGCCGTATCGAGCCAGTACCCTTGGGCGTTAAACCATTTGGACATAAGTGGGTCTTTGTTCGTAAACGCAATGATAAGGATGAGGTCATATATTACAAAGTGAGACTAGTTGCCCAAGGCTTCTCGCAGCACCCTGGCATTGACTACGAGGAGACATATTCTCCCGTTATGGACATCATCACTTTCCGCTACTTAGTCAGTTTGGTATTGCCCGAAAAACTGAATATGCAGCTTATGGATGTGGTTACAGCGTATCTTTATGGGGATCAAGATACGGATATTTATATGAAAGTCCCCGAAGGGATTTCGTTGCCCAAATCCAGTAGCTCTAAACTACGGAGCGCTTACGCTGTGAAACTGCGTCGTTCACTGTACGGGTTGAAACAATCTGGAAGGATGCGGTACAACCGCCTACGTGAATACTTGGCTGGGAAGGGATACGAGAACAGTGATATCTGTCCATGCATTTTTGTAAAAAGAACAGATACAGGATTCGTGATTGTAGCCGTCTATGTAGATGACATGAATGTAATCGGTACCATAGATGAGGTCAATGAGACGGCCCACTACCTTAAATCCGAATTCGAGATGAAAGACCTCGGGAGGACTCTATTCTGCTTGGGCTTAGAGCTAGAACATCGAGATGATGATATATTCATTCATCAATCTGCCTATGTCCAGAAAATGCTCAAGTGATTTAACATGGACAAGGCACATCCTCTTGCTACCCCCATGGTTGGTCGAAGTCTGGAAATGAATTCATCCTAAAGAGGAGGATGAAGAGGTCATTGGAGCAGAAACACCGTACCTTAGCGCAATCGGTGCGTTGTTGTATCTGGCTCAATGTACTCGTCCAGACATCGCATTCTCTGTGAATCTGTTAGCGAGATTTAGCTCCGCTCCCACGATAAGGCATTGAAATGGAGTAAAACACATCTTTCGATACTTGAAAGGCTCCAGTGATCTTGGATTGTTCTTTCCCTACGCAAGAGAGAGCGATATTCCGAAAGGAATTGTTGAGGTTAAGACAATGCATACCGACCGTCGATCTTCCTCGGATATTGCAGCTAAGCATGGCAGCTTGACTACCAGAAGTGCTAATGCGAGCAAGCTTACCCCTATACAGAGAATCCTAACAATACGTTAATTGGATTTGTTGATGCCGGTTATCTCTCTGACCCGCATAAAGGACGTTCCCAAACTGATTATGTGTTCACCATTGGGAATACGGCGATATCTTGGCGATCTACCAAGCAGACCCTGGTTGCTACATCCTCGAACCATGCAGAGATAATTGCATTGCACGAATCCGTAATGGAGTGCATTTGGCTTCGGTTAGTCATAGACCATATACGAGGAACTTGTGGATTAGATCCCACTACAACAACCCTACTTGCATCTTTGAGGACAATGCGACATGCATTGAGCAGATGAAGTTAGGTTTCATTAAGGGTGACAATACCAAGCATATCGCGCCGATGTTCTTTTATAATCAGCAGCAACAGAAATTGCTGAATATCGAAGTGAAACAAGTGAGTTCCGATGAGAATATCGCAGACTTGTTCACTAAGTCTCTGCCAAAATTTACATTTGAGAAACATGTGAGAAGCATCGGCATGTGTCGATTATCCGAGCTCAACTAATGATAGCTCGTCGGGATGAGCTGTCATGTATACCTCAGGGGAAGTATACTTCACATGATTATGACATTTGTAGTTGGTGCGTTGTGCTCTTTTTCCTCACCAAGTCTTTATTTTTCCCACGGGGTTTTGTTTGACTTGGAAATGTTTTTTACCGAGGCAACATCTTATGCACCATGATAGTATTAGTGCTCGACACAGGGGGAGTGTTCCGGGATATCCTTCCCTTATTGGTGTCTTACCTAATACTGGTTGTAGGGAGATACAGAGATGGAAGGTTCTAAATCCTTCCAGAGATAGTAAGATCCTATTAGATGTCTTACCTTAACTAGGAATCCTATATATGGAAGGACTCTCATTGTAATGTTTATATAAAGACTCCTATATTCATTGTTATCAATACAATTAATTTGCTGTCTTTTACTTCTTCCTCAAAGAGAAGTATATATTTTGGTCAACTCATTCGTCCATATCTTATGTATTACTGTTGTGTTCATATAGAAACATGAACCCAGCTCCATGATCTAACAATTCTCATACTTTCTCCATTCACTTCTAATTAAAATATTTTACTATTTGTATAGTAATCTTAGATCGTACTTGGTTACATTAATATTATAAATTTTAGCTTGTAAATATTATTGTATTTGTATGGTTGTATACTTTTAAAATATTATTATATTTAAAAATTTAGTATGTAAATTATTGTTTGAATTTGCCTTATTGTGTATTTTTAAAATATTTTTTATTCATATATTAAAATTATTACTGATCAAATGTATACTTGGAGAGAACTCTCAAAATCAAATTGTGTATACTTATGATGGACATAGGTACTAATAGGTAAACAAGTAGGTAGACATAATGACAAATGTAGAATAAAAAAGGAAGTTCATTATTTATTAAATATAATATGCAATAAATAAAACACAGTAAAAATATTAAATAGGAATAGCAATATTTAAAAATAGACAAAGTTCATACTTATTTTTAATTAAATAACTATAACAACATTTTTCATCTTTACCAATTCCTTTTTTTTTCGGTAACTTTAGCCTCAACATGAGCGTTTTTTCTGTATTTGTTCCTTATTTTAAAAGAATATCTTAAAATAATGATGTCACAACTCACGTTGGGTTGGATTGGGTTGGGTCGGGTTGGGTTGGGTTGGGTTGGGTTGGGACCATATGAAACTCAATAATCATAAATAATAGGTTAGGTTTGATTAAATGATTGATGTAGATATAGCCCGAGCTAGCCAGGCCCATTTCATTTAATGGTTCGACCTCCTTTGAAGTCTAAACACCAAACTTGTTCGTATCTTCCATTATCATCAACCTTACACAAATAGCTTTACTTTGAACTGAGGCCAACTTGGAAGTTGGAAGGTAAGTGTTATACTCGGTGTTGCAAATGACAGAGTAATTTATATGGATCGGCATAGATCTAACAAAAGACGTAAGTTGTTAGTTGAGTATTCAAAATTCAATAAATTGATATGGATTGGTTCGAGTCGGACCATAGGGATATGGAAATAATTTTACTGAACATAGCAAAAAATAGGTCTGACGTGTTAGGCCGATACTAAAATGACTTATTTATTTATATTTGTTGATTTCAATTCATATATTTTTTTTTGTTAAAGTTGAATCGTGCGATTTGGAATAAAAAATATGAACAGATACGTAGTATCAGCCTAACATCAAACCAAGTCTTTCTAGCATGACGGTAGAAAGTCCATCTTAGTTATACTATTATAATTATGATTTGCTATTACTGAAATCGCACAATTCAACGCTCACAAGAAGAATTTTGGAATAAAACAAATTTAAAGAGTTTTTTTATTTATGAGCGATTTCAACACCATATTATTATTATTATTATTAATGTAATCATTAGAGTTGTTGCTATTATTATTATTATTATTATTATATGAGGCACCGCCTAAGTGACCTTCTTGGTACTAAGTTTTAGGGACTGTTTACAAACGACTTAATACGCTTAATGGACAAAAAGACTTATTCGCACAGACATTTGGGATTGTTTACTAACGACTTAGTTGCTCATTTAGGGACTTAATCGCCAGGGGCTCTTGTCCCCATTCAGCCAAAATTATGACAAAACTACCCTTGTTAAAAAATAAGGGTTTCAAGAAAAAAAAAGCATAAGGCCCGTCTCATTCACGCCTCCCATCTTCTTCCTCCATCTTCGAACCCTAGCCACTCTTCACCGCCGCTGCTACGCCTCTCTTGCTGTCGCATCTTTTTTGTCTCCGACGACATGCACTTCTCTTCCCGTCGCAGCTTCAACGACATGCGCTTCTCTTCCCGTCGCAGCTCTTCGTCTCCAACAACCTGCACTCGCTCCCCTGACGACATGCCCTCCTCTCCTCCGACGACCTGCCCTTTTCTACTCCGTTGCTGCAACCATCTCCTCCGATAAATTTTGGTGTGAATACAGGAAGGGGCAAATAGGTTATTTTTGTTACTCAGACCCATGATTCAGACAAAGAAGTAAACATCAACAATAGTTTATCGAGGCAGACTAATTTATCCAGACAGATAAATTTGTCCATACAGAACATAATAAAAAATTTAGTAAACGGCCCTTTTACATGTTCTGAGCCTATTGAATTAATGTATTACATGAAAACCATTTCAAATTTATTTTATTTCAAAGTTGCCTATCTTATGGAAAATGATAAATCCCCCACCTAATTAATGTTAGAAGAAATTGCCATGTATTAGTTTAGACTTTTTTGCGAGCTATGTAAACATATTAGACTATTCTACCAGAATTCAGAATTTAGCCAACGATCGATAATGGCCGGTTAAACAGTCTAAACTTCAAGATTGCGGTTAAATTATTGTCGATCGAGATTCGTCGGCTGAAATTTAGCCGACGAAGGATTAATTGACAATTAGGAAATATTATCGGTTAAACTCCGATTATACATACAAAACTACAATTTTGTTAAAGGAATATCTACGTTGTGTGCAAGTACATTGGTTAGTTTATGGGCTTTCTAGATAGGATTTGGTGGCCTGTTTGTATGTACTTCACCCTATTTAAGGGATCTCAATGATGGAATAATACAACACTTTGCCCTACTTTCTTGTCTTATGTTATTTTCCCTTCAACACGTTATCAGCACGTGTCTAACCAACTGAGAAAAATCCCGGCCGAAATTTCTGAAAAAAAAAAAAAACGAAAAAATCCGCGGCCAAAAACCCTAGAAACAGTGCCGCGCCGTCACCTTTTTTTTTCCCGAACCACCGCGCGACCCCTCTTCCCCCGCACAGCTGTCGTTGCACCATCTCCGTCGCGACCTGTTGCAGCCCTGCACCAACCAAATCCCAGCCGTCGCCCATCCGATTCGGACCACCGCACGTCGGACCAGAGACACCACATTGTTTAGTCGCTCAACCCACGCTCAGATTCGCCCAGCTCGCTGCAAACCCTAGCCCGGCCCGCAAGATCTGCAAACCCGCGCTTCCAGCCCGCTCATCTCCCAGACCCGTGAACCATATCGGATTCTTCCAGTTCGTTCGCAGGTCCAGACTTCATCCCCCAAATCTCCTTCCCGTGTCGTCGTCGTCTTCTGCAATCGAAGACCGTGACGTCTCCTGCAACAAGACCGTGACGTCATCCCCCTCCAGACCCAGTTGCTGACTCAACCCGGTTACAGACCCGACCCGATTGCTGACCGAACCAGATCCGGTTGCTGACCCGACCCGCACGCAGTCTTGTTTTCAGCTCGTTTCTGCTCCTATTCGCGAAACAAAGTACACAAATACGAACCCTACTATCTGCAATGTGTAAATTTACATTTTTTTTAATTACTATTAATTGCATATTATACTTCGAATTTATTTATGCTTAATTAAACCAAAAGCATGATGCATCCATAATTTTAATTAAATTAAAATAAATTGCTTAAGCAACTTGAATTAAAATAAATTCACGTTGAATTAATAATTATTGCGGCATAAGATACCTCTTTGACTGCATTTATACGTGTATAGATATATTCATAGGGCTATGTGATTATATCTATAATTATACATATATTTTGCATGCATTATTAGTTATGGCATGTATATTAAGTTCATCATTAGTAGAACTTAGAGGACTTATTTCTACTATCTATATCAACTCGAACCGTGATAAAGTAATTTCATCGGTATAAACCCCAATAGCATCGAAAGTAATTTTGACCATATCTTGGTTCTGAAAAATAATAACCCTCCACATTATTGAAAATTTTATCATGGAAAGTACTCATGATATACTGTGAAAATTCATTTTCCTTTTTTTTTCTTGTCTCAAGATGGATGATCCAACTCGTCCCGAATTTGACATCTTGGACTCAGAAGGGCTTGAGTACCATAGATGGGTTTCTGACGTAGAGACCACTTTAATCGCTAAGGACTATAGTGCTACTATCTTTGAAAAAGCAGGCGAAGTACCGTCTGACAAAACCAAAGCTAGTGCATTAATGTTCCTTAGGCGACATATCGACCCGAGCCTAAGGTGGGAATATCTGCAGTTGTAATCCCCGAAAGAATTGTGGGATGCCCTTAAGGGCCATTTTGGGAACATCCACAATACTTTGCTCCCAGAGTTGACCGTGCAGTGGAATGAAATCCGCTTGCTTGATTATAAACGGATCAACGATTTCAACAAAGATATGCTCCGTCTGAAGGCACGCCTTAATTTATGTGGAAAAGACCTCACAGAAGATGATATGATTCAGAAAACTCTTTCCACTTTCCCTACTTCCGCCCTTATACTAGCGAACCAGTATAGGCTGGAGTATGACAATAAACGCATCACTACCTTCAATAAGCTTATCAACCTACTGCAAGTGGCTGAGAGGCACAATGAAGTATTAGTGAGCAACAATGCCAGGCCGGCTGGGACAAAGAAGGTTCCCTAGGCCAACTATGGCAAAGTGAAAGGTGGAAAGAAACCCAATGCACAGGGGACTGGTCATGGCAACCCCAAACCACAACGTGGAAGAGGGCACAATGGTCGAGGACGTGGTCGAGGACGTGGGGGTTCTTCCAATGTAATGAGTAGACTTGGTGCTCCGGATCTTACGGCGAGGAAACAAAGCACCTACCCCCATGTCGCTCCCAAAGTCGAGTTGGCAATGAACCGTCTATCGATGTGGAGATCTTTGGACATTGGTACAAGAAGCGCCATGCAAGTAAACAAGTCGCGGACACTACAAGAAAAATAGATAGTCCAAAGAACGGGAGGCTCACTATATGGAGGAAGATGCTCTCGACGAGTCCCCGACGTCAATTTCACGATCCGATAATCGCAATGAGCCATACGTGTCACAGTCATTAGAGGCACCCCTTTATGACTGAATGTTTTCATTATGTTTACTTTCTCGTTTACATTTGGCATTGTTAACTCGGAACGATTTTATCGATGTTTTATTTTCAATAATGGTGTGATGAAACTTTATTTTTCTAGAACAAGATATTATTATTGCTTACGTTATATCCATAGCTTTATTTCGAAGAAATGAATATTGCTTGCATGTTTATGGTTCGATTTTTTTCTCTCCTTTTCGTAGGAATGAATCGGGGAGAACTTGAATGTTTGGTTGATAGTGGGACCACCCACACCATTCTTAGGAATAGGCTTCTATTCACGGAATTAATTGCATGTCAAACCTCGGTAACCACGATGACTGGGTCCTCCCAACTCATCCAAGGGCGAGGCAATGCCCGATTTTTATTGCCTAACGGCACTCTTATCCGAGTTACCGATGCTCTATACGCACCTAGGGCCCCTCGAACCTTACTAAGTTTTAAAGATATACGTAGCAATGGTTTCCACGTCGAAACCCACTGTGAGAATGGAATCGAGTTCCTTTATATTACATCTAATGAATGTGGACGTAAACGCATATTAGAAAAACTTAAGAGTCAAAATAGTGGACTGTACACCACAACCATTAGGGTATTCGAATCCTATCTTTGTCACCATAAATGAAATTTGGGACAAAGACTCATATAGGCTTTGGCATGATAGACTAGGTCATCTGGTCGAGATATGATGATCCGTATCCTAAAGAACTCGCACGGACATCCTTTCTTTCGAGCGAAAAAGGGGCAACAACTCAACACGAAGAACAGTATTGATGTTAATCATGCTATGTCATTTAAAGAAATAGAGACATATACCCTTCTAAGCAATTGACTATGTCAAAAGCACATCGCTCATTCTGCAAAGCCTGCTCTTTAGCTAAAGTAGGAGCGAGACCTTCCTACACTAAAGATACTAAAGCGAACATCCCATTCTTACAACGTATACAAGGAGATATTTGTGGACCCATCCACCTGAATGCGGACCATTTAAGTACTTTATGGTATTGGTGGATGCTTCGACACGCTGGTCACATGTCGCACTCCTTTCCACTCGAAATGCCGCATTTGCAAAACTCCTAGCTCGATCATTCGTCTAAGGACTCACCATCCCGATCACCCTATCAAGTCTATTCGACTCGATAATGCGGGAGAATTTACATCTAAAGTATTTGATGACTCGCATGTCAATCGGAATCGATGTAGAGCATCCCGTTCCCCATGTGCATACACAAAATGGTCTCGCAGAGGCAACCATTAAAAGAATCCAAATGGTAGCACGAGCATTGGTTTTGCGCACCAATCTGCCCATCTCTGCTTGGGGATATGCAGTCCTACATGCAGCCGTACTTATTCGTTTCAGACCCACCGTTGGCCAACCATTTTCTGCGTACGGTTGGTAGCGGATATGAACCGGATATTTCACACCTACGCATATTTGGTTGTGCAACATATGTGCCGATTGCACCCCCACAACGCAATAAAATGGGTCCTCAAAGACGTTTAGGTATTTACGTTGGATACGAATCCCCAACAATTATCCGCTACTTAGAACCCTTGACAGGTGATCTCTTTACCGCACGTTTTTCGGATTGTCACTTCAATGAGTCAGAATTCCCGTCGTTAGGGGGAGAGGAGAAAAAGAAGTTTCTCTAGGAACGACAGGTATTGTACTGGTACGTACCGAGTCTGTATCATTATTATCCCCTTACCTCACTATGTGATAGTGAAGTACAACGAATCCTCGATCTTGAGCGTGATTCGATGCACGATGCGTTCGATATCGCCAAAGTGACAAGATCACACATTCCAGTGCAAATGTGCTGCAAGGTTAGAAGTCCCGAATAAAGGGCACATCACCAACGTCGAGTGATGCGATCGCACCCGGTGGAAATGCGATCGAGGCCGTGGCTCCCAAAGGAAAAGGGGAGGCCACCGGTTCGATGGACACCCGCCCAAGGAAGAAAAGGGCGGTGAGGCACAAACCAACCCATTAATCATCAATACTGGAATCCTTCCCACGAGATCATCTCGACTATAGCTATGTCCACGAATCATTAATGGGGACGCCCGAGATCGATTCAGCATTAGAAAACAAAGAGATCTCGATCAATTATGAAAGTGCGTCTGATTTGATGGAACGATCGACCACTCATATTGATGATGTGTTTGCATACACAGTTGCTCAAGAAATCATAGAGCACGATGATGTCGAACCACGCTCTGTTGAAGAATGTCAACAAAGAGCCGATTGGCCTAAATGGAAAGAAGCTATCCAGGAAGAGCTTGACTCTCTGACAAAATGCAAGGTACTTGGCCCAGTAGTGCTAACTCCGCCAAGTGTAAAGCCTGTTGGACACAAATGGGTTCTTGTCAGAAAGCGTAATGAGAATCACGAAGTCCTGAGGTACAAGGCTCGCCTTGTTGCACAAGGTTTCACACAATGCCATGGTATAGATTACGAGGAAACGTACTCCCCCGTAATGGACGTTATTACGTTCCGCTATCTAATCAGCCTAGTTATTTCCGAAGGATTGGAAATGCAGCTAATGGACGTGGTCACTGCGTATCTCTATGGGGATCTAGATACGGAGATTTACATGAAAGTGCTCGAAGGCATTTCATTGCCCAAATCAAGTAACTCCAGACCACGGAGTGCGTATTCAGTTCATTTGAAACGCTCACTTTACGGTTTGAAACAATCCGGAAGGATGTGGTATAACCGTCTGAGTGAATACTTGATTGGAAAGGGATACAAGAACGATGAACTGTGTCCTTGCGTCTTTATAAAGAAAACAAGTTCCGGATTTGCAATCATCGCAGTGTATGTCGACGATATGAATATAATCGGCACTCTTGATGAAATAAGAGAAACCACCGGATACTTGAAAACTGAGTTTGAGATGAAAGATCTTGGGAAGACTCGTTTCTCTCTTGGTATTCAGATAGAACATAGAGTCTGTGGAATTCTCATCCACCAGTCTGCTTATGTCCAGAAGATGCTTAGACGCTTTAACATGGACAAAGCACACCCGGTTAGCACTCCCATGATCGGTCGTAGCTTGGATGCGAAGAAAGATCCATTTCGTCCAAAGGAAGATGACGAAGAGCTTTGGGAGCTGAAATTCCCTACTTAAGTGCAATAGGCGCTCTATTGTACTTAGCTCAATGTCTGTGACCGGACATCGCCTTCTCGATAAACTTACTAGCTCGATTTAGTTCAAGACATTTGACGTCATTGGAATGGTATCAAGAATATATTCCGATACCTAAAAGGAACCATTGACTTGGGACTATTCTTTCCCTACAAGCAGGCAAAGGAAGCTGCTTTCGTAAAGGCAAATGCTAAAGTAAATGCTAATGCCATAGAACCTACTCCGACGAACGTATTGGTAGGATTTGCTGATGCAGGGTATCTCTCCGACCCACACAAAGGTCGTTCCCAAACTGGCTATGTATTTGCTATTGGGAACACTGCTATATCTTGGAGATCCACAAAGCAAACCCTTGTAGCTACCTCATCTAATCACGCTGAAATTATCGCTTTGCATGAGGCGGTACGTGAGTGTATTTGGTTAAGAGCTATCATTACACATATCCGAGGTAACAGTGGACTAAGTAATGTCACTGGAGCACCCACATGCATATATGAAGATAATGCAGCTTGCATCGAACAGATGAAGCTTGGGTATATCAAGGGGGATAACACAAAACACATATCTCCAAAATTCTTCTATAATCAGCAACAACAGGCTCTCCTCAATATTCAAGTAAAGCAAGTCAGATCTGAGGAGAATGTGGCCGATTTGTTCACCAAATCTCTGCCCAAGGCCGTGTTTGAAAAACATGTGAGAAGTATCAGAATGCGGAGAATTTCCGAACTCTCGAAATCGATGTAAAGGTAGAGGGAGAAGGGTGAGTCATAAAGAAACTTACTCACCGACGTTGTACTCTTTTCTTTGACAAAGGTTTATTTTCTCCCACTGGGTTTTGTTACTTGGCAAAGTTTTTAATGAGGCAAACAACACATGCACAAGTTTTTCAAAGTATCCTTGATTGATGTACAAATCGGGAGATGTAGACTTGAGGAGTCTTACATCCACAACGACGTTATACTCTTTTCCTTCCAAGGATCATTTTTCCTACGGTTTTATCAATTGGAAAGGTTTTTAACGAGTTAACAAGATGTTCGTTTTTTGGGATCGATGGAATGGTCACCTTAGTAGCGCTATGATCAAATGTAACGATCATATGAGAGAATAGATTCAAAGGACGAAGTCTAAACGATGTGTCAGATCTTTGTCTCTTTTCCTACGATCAAGACATTTTTCCCACTGGGTTTTTGCTTGTGAGGTTTTAACGAGGCAATGACATGGCGTGACATGTAGGCGAGGGGAGTGTTAAAGGAATAATACGTTGTGTCAAGTCTGTTAGTTTATGGGCTTTCCTAGATAGGATTTGGCTGAGGCCTGTTTGTATGTACTTCACCCTATTTAAGGAATCTCAATGATGGAATAATACAACACTTTGCCCTACTTTCTTGTCTTATGTCATTTTTCCTTCAACAAATTTAAATATAATCGTTATTCGAATTCCAATCATTATAAAAATTTAAATTACAAATCGTATCAATAAGATTTATTTGTTGACGATCCCAGTGGAGTGGTGGGTAGTTAGATGGCCCAGCCGTCCAAATAATTACATTGTCCTTTTCCTTATCTTTTCACAAACGAGTGACTTGAAACAAATACTTCCCCCATCTTAGAATTAATTTATAAAAATATATATTTAATTATCATGTGATATTGTTAGAAATAAATTTATTATAAAATATATTTTTTAAAATATTATAATTTTACGATTGCAATATTACAAATAATCATGGTCAAGTATTGTCAGTTTGGCGGAAAAAGGTTATATATAAAATTAATTTTGGAACGGAGAGAGTAATAATTTCGAACATTACATATCACTGTCAAGGCAAATACAAAACCAATTACATTAAGGGATTACAAAAACCAATTTTTTGAGTGGATTACAACTAGGTACAAAGTAGAAACATGTATTACTACTGGGTACAAACTTTAAAATGGCATTACTGCTAGGTACAAAATTGTATTTGGTAGGACAACTTTATCCTTCTGCAGCCTTTTTTGTTATTTTTCATTTGAAATTTGAAATTTTAATTTATTCATTTGAAATTTGAATTTGACATATCTAGAATAAAATTAAAAATTACATATTTGAAATGGATAAAAACACTTTCTTTGTCCTTCATCTTCATATTCCGTCTTCTTTGTTGTCCTTCATCTTCATCTTACAATTTGAATTTTAAAAATCTATTGCAAACCTTCATTTTCTTCGTCCTTCTAGAAAATTTATTGTCGATGTCCGTTTTCAATCTTCTGATATGCACTAGCACTACCAATGTTTATACTTTAGCCGACAGCAAAAAGTCGTCGGCTAAAGTCGAAAATCGTCGGCTAAAGTGGTCAGTTGTCGGATAAAATTTGGTCGGCCGTGATCGGTCGGCTAAAGTTTAGCCGACGGCAAATAGGGAAGGTCGTCGGCTAAACTCAAACTTTAGCCGACGGTTACACAGTCGTCGGCTAAAGTAGTTCCAGTTTTAGCCAACGGATACATAGTCGTCGGCTAAAGTTCTACATTTTAGCCAACGGCAAAAGGTGACGTCGGCTAAAAGGTGATAGGTTTTAGCCGACGGCTAAATAGTCGTCGGCTAAAGTGTTTTTTTTTTTAAATAAATACTTTAGCCGAGGGTCTGTACAAATGCCGTCGGCTAAAGTTCTACATTTTAGCCAACGGCAAAAGGTGGCGTCGGCTAAAAGGTGATAGGTTTTAGTCGACGGCTAAATAGTCGTCGGCTAAAGTGTTTTTTTATTTTTTTAAATAAATACTTTAGCCGACAGTCTGTACAAATGCTGTCGGCTAAAGTCCAGTGAAAAAAAATTCAGATTTCGAAATCACCAAACCTGTTCAGATAACCTGTTATTCCAAATGTACAATACACCACCATACATCACAATCAACATAAATCAATTACGAAAAGCATAATTTATATACAAACCATATCCACATGTCATGTAGCAACATCAACAAAATCATTATAAACACCAACATTAACGAACACGAGTCTAAATAAAAAATATTTAGCAAAAGAACTACTACAATGACAACTAAAATCCTAAAAGATCCGTCAAATTCTCAAAGATAGAAGAAGGATTACTACCGTCTTGCATGTCGTCGTCCCGAGGCTGTGAAGAAGAGGAGGGTGTTTGTGAATTGAAGAATTGAGGTGGTGGTCGTATCGAAATTCCCGATTGACACACGGTCTGACTCAATGACATCATATACTGCATCATGGCCTGCTGCTGAGCTAACATCTATTGTTGAACCTTCCTTTGTTTCTCTTGAAATTTCTGGAACTGGTCTTGAGACTTCCTTTGCTCCTCAGCTCGGAGCTCCCTCTCGATCCTCAATTACTCCTACGAATTGGCCTTTTGAGTGTCGCCCCTCAGATTGCGCTGAAATCCTGTAGTATTCTTCAATAATCCAGTGCCTTCAGCTCCCATCATCGGCGTCCGGTGATGACTCCCTTTAGGAGGGTAAATGTTAGCCCACACCCTTGCTCTAATGTAGGGATCGGCCTGATCGATCTCTCGGCGTGCTAACTCGAGACCAGTCTCGTCTAAATTCGGATTCTCCTCCCTCGCCATCTCTATCAACATCCTCTCAGACTCCTCAGTCACTCTCTCCTAATTAAGTGGGAACAAAAAAAGTAACCGAATATTAATAAAGTTCAGAGGTAAAAACTGATAGCAGTATTAAAATGGTTAGGATATATTTACAACTTACAAGTCTATCCAGATAGTTAGGATATGCCTTCTGAGTCACGTAGACAAAGGCATTCGCCACATTTTCATCAGAAGTGGCCTCGTGCGAAACTCTCGCTAACGACCGCGAACCTAAACTGTGGTGCTCCGTCAAACCCTTACGGTTAACAGTGTTGGTTGAACTGCTCGCCTACACATAGAAACATGTAATTTTCATTTAACAAGGAGAAAAATTACTACAAGTAAGTTTCATATATGTTACATATCTTTAAACAACAATAGCATTACGAAAATATTTAGAGCTCGATTACATACAATATAGTCCGGGTCGCTAAAATGTGCGCATAGCCACCTCCACTCGTACTCCCGATACTTGAACTCCTCTGGAGTAGCCTCGCGGGAATTACCCCAAGCTGACCAAAACATGTGTAGCTCATTTTTCCAAGATTTGTACCTATAACAAATATTTATAAATAATAATCAAACATTAGTCAAATATATTTGTAAAGTATTTTGTAAATTTCATGTATTTACTGTGATTTTGTGTTATTGTTTTATTCTAATTCATAATGTTATTTGTTTATTATGTTATTCATAAATAATCTGTTATGTGTATACAGTTGTCGAATTTCTTAGATTCGCCCGCTTGAATGTCCTTATTCCTCCGGTTTAATAAGTGTTGGAACTTATTAATATTCTTGGCATAATATGCCGATTCTTCGTCGCTTTCGTCCACCGGGATTTTTTCTTTCTTTTTTGACATTTTAGCTTTGAAGGCTATCGATCTTTCCTTCGGTTTTGGTTTGGCATTCCGAGATTTTAGAACGATCTCGTAGTTGATAAGAGAACCAACAAGAGCACTAAAATCAAGATTGTTTAAATCTTTAGATTCCATTATTGCCGTAACCGTACCGCCCCATTCTCGAGGTAGTGATCGGAGAATTTTCTTTACTTTCTCACTACTCGAAAGTGGTTTTCCGAAATATGCTAATCCATTAGTGATGACCGAAAATCGGTCGAGCATAATCGAGATAGATTTGTCGTCCTTCATTTGGAATAATTCATAATCGTGAAGGAGCATGTTTATCTTCGTCTCTTTGACTTGAGACGTACCTTCGTGTGTTACCTCAAGCATTTTCCAGATTTCTTTGGCACTATCACACGATGATATCCGGTTGTGTTCTTCCGGATTTAAAGCACAGTATAATAATTGCGTGGCTTTGCAATTATAATGGTCGTTTTTCCAATCCGCATCATCATACTCTTCAAAGGTTTTGAGAGTTCCATTTGAGTTCGTTGGAATTTTGGGACCAAAGCATATCACCTTCCATAATTCAATATCGTAAGCTCGGATGAAAATAGACATTTTCTTCTTCTAAGTCATGAAATTTGATTCATCAAAAAATGGTGGTCGGTTGAGAGCAAGTCCTTCGACTGGAGCCATTTGAAACGCCATTTTGGATCTTCTCCTCGGATGTTAAGCCGCGTATTGGAGTAACTGCTCCGATACCAATTGTTGGTATAAAATCGGAAGTTTGCGCCGTTTTGTGCGAAAGCGTAAATAAATTGCAGAAAATAAATCACACAAGGATTTATAGAGGTTCGGCTATTAATGAAGCCTACGTCCTCTCTCTATGTATCTTTTTCTTAGGATTAAGATCAAAACATCTACGCCTCTCTTCTATCGGTCGAGGGATTACCGTTATAAGCTCGTCTTCTATCGGTCAGAGTAAAACCATTTTTCCTTTTCTATTGGATAAGGAATCAACCACTCTATTCTATTGGTACTAGATAAACCTCACTAAGATAGCAATTGTAATTCTAACAATGCCGGATACTTGATCATAATAATACCAAATCCAATCGTATCTTTTCTTTTACCTCTCGTGTATGATGTTGAATGTATAAACACTCAAACTAACAATATAAGCTCGATATTACAACAACAATGTAAGTATATGAATATAAGATCAATGTCTTGAATGCTTGGAGTTGTTGTGCTCAAATAATACCATAGGAATGGTATTTATAGGCATTTTCCACAAACTAGCCGTTGCTGGCTGTTTTGACTTGCTAGCGTGCGCTAGCCTTTCTCTATTAGCGTGCGCTAGACTATTCCCAGTTTCAGTCCAGTAGCTTCGTTTCTTCTTTAGCGTACGTTATGACTTCTGTCTTACGTACGTAACCATCTTGTATTAGCGTGCGTTAATATTACAATGTAGCGTGCGCTAATCCAATATATCCGTTGCTTGATTTGTCAAAGTATCCGTTTGATATGCTGACTTTGACCTGCTTTTCCCAACGTTCTGATTGACTAGAATTCAAACTTCTTTAGCGTGCGCTATTCCTTCTTTGTAGCGTGCGCTATGCTTATTTCACTGCATACGTCATTCTGAGTTTGAATATCTTCACAACGGTAACAAGCCCTCGATAGCGTGCGTTTAAGGAACATGAGTAGCATGCGCTATCTCGTCAGATGACTTCCCTTCAAGTAACTTCGAACTTGGCTGATCTGCAGATTACTCCCCGTTAGCGTGCGCTAACGTGTGATGACTTGCGTGCGCTAATGCAATCCAGATTGCAACTTTTTGCGTCGTCTGCTTCGTCGTTTTGCTTCGCCTCGATGTTGTTTTGTTGTTTAGCAACTTTAATCATCAAAACACAAATTAAATAATGTGTGGAATAAATATTCCAACAATCTTCCCCTTTCTGATGATTACAAAACAACTCTTGAATTAGATAAAACCTGTAAAAATAATATATGTATATTTCTTCGAATCAAAGTTTTCGGCTTTGATCGTTTTGTTAGTTTCTCCAATCCTTTTCTTTTTCGACTTCTTCGTTTTTTATTTTTCAATTTTTCAACTCCTTCGTTTCTCCCCCTTTTTGTATGCTTTCTTTTTCTTTTCGACTTCTTCGATTTTTTTCATTTTTATCGATTCATCTCCTTCTCCCCCTTTTTGTCTTCATCAAAAAGTGTAAAAAATAGAAAATACCAATTATCGAATATAAATAATAATACGCATGATATGGGTAAAACTCCCCCTGAAAATATTATTTCCCCTTAAAAATAAATAAATTTTGGGGATCCAACCTATAGTTGGTTTTTGTTTCGAGACGTGAACGATATTTGAAACGTTTATTCCTTTAGGAACCCAAATCTTTTTAATTTTTATCGTTCGTCTTGGGCTTCTACAGTTTGAGATATGATGCCCGATTTTCAAGCATTTTTCACAACGGGGTATATTAAAATTTAAGGATTCGTTTTTAAAACGTGGTTTGAATCCCAACCCCTCTTTATTTAAAGTGTATTTTTGAACCGAGAGCATATTTTCAAATTTCTCGTTTCCGAGAGAAAATTTCTTCGTCAAATTCTTGAGCTCGGTTTGAACTTTAACAAGATCATCCTTTAGAATATTTTCATTTTCAATACATTTTGAATAATCGATTTCAACGAATTTTCCCTTTTCAATAATTTTGGAATTTTCATTTTCCAAAGATTTATATTTACTTTGAAGGGATTTAATTTCTTTTAAAGCATTTTGATAATCCGTATGTAACAACTCGAATGCTTCAAAAAGTTCGTCGTAAGAATTACTTACTTGGCTTTCGACGTCGCTGTCGTCGAATGAACTCCGGGCCATGAGCGCGAGATTATTTTGATTCATGAAATCTTCATCGGGATCTTCGTTGGTCCATGTTGCAATTAAAACCTCCTTGGGTTTTAGACGACAATTTTTCGCAAAGTGGCCTGGTTTACCACATAATCGACAAGAATTGTCGAATTTCTTTGATTCGCCCGCTTGAATGTCCTTATTCCTCCGGTTTAATAAGTGTTGGAACTTATTAATATTCTTGGCATAATATGCCGATTCTTCATCGCTTTCGTCCACCGGGATTTCTTCTTTATTTTTTGACATTTTAGCTTTGAAGGCTATCGATATTTCCTTCGGTTTTGGTTTGGCATTCTGAGATTTTAGAACGATCTCGTAGTTGATAAGAGAACCAACATGAGCACTAAAATCAAGATTGTTTAAATCTTTAGATTCCATTATTACCGTAACCGTACCGTCCCATTCTCGAGGTAGTGATCGGAGAATTTTCTTTACTTTCTCACTACTCGAAAGTGGTTTTCCGAAATATGCTAATCCATTAGTGATGACCGAAAATCGGTCGAGCATAATCGAGATGGATTTGTCGTCCTTCATTTGGAATCATTCATAATCGTGAAGGAGCATGTTTATCTTCGTCTCTTTGACTTGAGACGTACCTTCGTGTGTTACCTCAAGCATTTTCCAGATTTCTTTGGCACTATCACACGATGATATCCGGTTGTGTTCTTCTGGATTTAAAGCACAGTATAATAATTGCGTGGCTTTGCAATTATAATGGTCGTTTTTCCAATCCGCATCATCATACTCTTCAAAGGTTTTGAGAGTTCCATTTGTGTTCGTTGGAATTTTGGGACCAAAGCATATCACCTTCCATAATTCAATATCGTAAGCTCGGATGAAAATAGACATTTTCTTCTTCCAAGTCATGAAATTCGATCCATCAAAAAATGGTGGTCGGTTGAGAGCAAGTCCTTCGACTGGAGCCATTTGAAACGCCATTTTGGATCTTCTCCTCGGATGTTAAGCCGCGTATTGGAGTAACTGCTCCGATACCAATTGTTGGTATAAAATCGGACATTTGCGCCGTTTTGTGCGGAAGCGTAAATAAATTGCGGAAAATAAATCACACAAGGATTTATAGAGGTTCGGCTATTAATGAAGCCTATGTCCTCTCTCTATGTATCTTTTTCTTAGGATTAAGATCAAAACCTCTACGCCTTCCTTCTATCGGTCGAGGGATTACCGTTATAAGCTCGTCTTCTATCGGTCCGAGTAAAACCATTTTTCTTTTTCTATTGGATAAGGAATCAACCACTCTAGCTTTCTATTGGTACTAGATAAACCTCACTAAGATAGCGATTGTGATTCTAACAATACCGGATACTTGATCCTAATAATACCGAATCCAATCGTATCTTTTCTTTTACCTCTCGTGTATAATGTTGAATGTATAAACACTCAAACTAACAATATAAGCTCGATATTACAACAACAATGTAACTATATGAATATAAGATCAATGTCTTGATTGCTTGGAGTTATTGTGCTCAAATAATACCATAGGAATGGTATTTATAGGCATTTTCCACAAACTAGCCGTTGTTGGCTGTTTTGACTTGCTAGCGTGCGCTAGCCTTTCTCTATTAGCGTGCGCTAGACTGTTCCCAGTTTCAGTCCAGTAACTTCGTTTCTTCTTTAGCGTACGTTATGACTTCTGCCTTACGTACGTAACCATCTTGTATTAACGTGCGTTAATATTACAATGTAGCGTGCACTAATCCAATATATTCGTTGCTTGATTTGTCAAAGTATCTGTTTGATATGCTGACTTTGACTTGCTTTTCCCAACGTTCT